>CM067167.1:277525767-277560757 GCA_034093135.1 Erigeron breviscapus
TGATAATTTCAAATTAACCCGTTTGAGTTCCACATTATCTCTCCTATATATACCCATTTTCACTTTCACTTTACATTTACTTCGAACATTTACTCCCAAATCTTAAAATTCCTTCATTCAATTCTTCAATTCTTCATTAACTCCAAAATTCATTAAATTCTTCATAACTCCTTAATATTCAATTTCATTTTCATCTATTCTCATTATGGCACCTAGACAGTCAAGAACTCCTAGAAATTTACTTGCAAATGAATTTGTTCCTTCAGATAATGTTGATAGGGCACCTCACATCACTCTTGAGGCAAGTGCCATAAGGATAAACATGAACAATTGGATGGCACGCCTTTCGTTGTCCAGTGTTCATGATGCTCAATCAATCATAGGAAGATTAAATTCTTTCTTTCTTTCATGCCCATTGTATGGTGCATTATCTTTGAATCCTGGTAGATGTACCACGAATATTTGTGTGAATTCTGGTACACTGCAATATGACGATGAAACTTCATCGATCAATTATACTCTCAAGGGAGGTACCAGATCCCTTGGTTTCACAGCTAGTCTTCTCAGGTCTGTTCTCCAGTTAAACTATCATGAACAGAATGAGTTGCCTATCGAACTTCCCACTGGTATCAACACAAGGGAAGTATGCAGATTGATGGGGCATACAGATATATGGATGAGCATGGGCAGCTATCCAGAAAAGGAACTATCTACATGAGTAAGTTGTCAGACTCATGGAGATATCTTTTCACACACATAGTTGAGTGTCTAGGAGGAAGCTCTGGAGGATTGGACCAGATCAATCAAACACACCTCCAGATTGCTTATTGTCTATGGTTTGGGCTAAGGGTTGATTTTGCCCAGATACTGTTTGATGACCTGGTTGAGCGCCTAAAGGTGAAAGGAAGAAAGCCTTTCATTCCTTACATTCGATTCCTTTCACTAATGTTCAAAAATGCTTTAGGCAACCAGTACGATTTTGAAACCACTCACTTCTCAATGAGTGAGTATATGAGGGACCTTGTTAATCTTAGGTCCAGAGTGGATGAGGTGGATATTCCTCAGTCCATGCTTACCTTTCAGAGGGAAGCAGTCGAAATGGGTCCAGTAAGGGTTCAAGCTGTTGAAGAACCATCTGGTAGTGATGTGCAGATAATAGAGGCTGTACAGCCCATAAGGCAAGTGGCTCCAGAAAGCTCAAGTCAAGCAACTGTTGAGCTTTCCAGACGACCAAGAACTCATAGGCGTCTGACAAGAGGTGGAGTCCAGGTAAATCCATCAACCCATCCTGGTGATACAATTAATATTGATGGGTCTCCCATTTTGAAGAAAATACTGAATCTCTTGTACAATCTGAACAGAGAGTGGACACTGAAGTCCAGGCTGTAGTACAAGAAGATGTTCCCAGTATTGCTGAAGTTGTTGAAGGTGTTCAAACTGAAGAACATGCTTCTGGTGAGCAGGAGGCTCCATTGATTTAAATGTAGAGGTTGGTGTAGAGACTGGTGAACAGTCAGGTGAACAGGCAGTTGGGATTGTGCCAGAATGGGATGATGTTGATTCCCCCATGTCTGAGGGATTTGATACAAGTTTAAACTTTCTGGGTGAGGATGAACAAGTAGAGGTAAATCCACCAGAAATACCTTCAAATTTACCAGAATCAACTCAACCTCCACCAGAATCCACACAACCCCCTTCAGAATCAATGCCACCACCTCCACCACCTTCAATTCCTGAAAACACCCAATACTTCACACCAGCAACCAATCAACCTTCAGAATCTCAACCTCCTCCTCGTGCGCCGGAGTCACCAGTTGCAGTATCTGAAGCTGTAACTGAAGAGGACTGGGCACAAGTTCCTCTTATGACCAGATTACCCTCCTCACTGGAACCACCGACTGGTCTCTCCACTTCTTCTTCATCCGAGGTCCAAGGCCTTTTAATTAAGGTGGCGGACCTGGAGAGATCACTACACTCATCTTCCCAAGTTATTTCTGACTTCAAGTCATTGTTGACAACAAATCTTTCATCAGAAATGAACTTGTTCGCTGGGAATGAGAAGTTAGTATTTGAGAAGCTGGATGAACTGGTACTGGCCACGAACACAAACACTGAAAAGATCAAGGTGGCAGTCCAGGGCTTAGAGAACAGGTTGGTTAATTCTGTTCAGACTGCAGTGGAAAGTCAAGTTATTCAACCACTGGCAGGGCTGAAAGAAGAGGTTCAGAATTTGGTGTTCAGGGTAAGCTCTCTGGAGAGTAGGCCTACACTGGAACAAGGAGAAGTTGTAAGTGTGATCAGTGATGAGTGTACAAGGAAGTTCAGAAACAACATGCTAAAAGAATTATGTGAAGAGGTTTCTGGGACTGTCCTTAGAAGTATTTATGATGGGGTTTTGCCACAAGTTGAGAGAGTACTGGAAGAGAAGTTGCCCAAGGACTTGCCTAATGAAATTCAAAATTTGAAGAAGGAAGTCCAGGAACTCAAGAAGCATGTGATTGATGCTAATCCTGTTACTGGAAGGACTATTTCAGTAGACAGGCAAATGATGGAAGATTTATGGAATGATCTAAAGTCAAGGACTGGAGATCATTCCAAGGGGGAAAAATTGTCAGTTCCATCAACTGGTGAACAAGAAGAGTTGATAAGGAAGAAGAAAGAGGTTGTAAGGGCAGTCGCTACTGAAAGCGTTGTTCAGAGTAAACAAGTGACTGGTACTGATGCCAGTGCACGTATGGTCCAGAGAGCATATGGCACTGAAGCCGGGCTTACTGAAGAAGAGGCTGCTGGTACTGAAGCCGAGCCCCAGTTTGAAACCTTCCCAGACATTCCTACCACACTGAAGGCAGTTAAAGGAAAAGAAAAGATGGTGTCTGGTGAAGAGGAAGTATACTGAAGATGTTGATAATGAAACATCAAGAAGTTGGACAACAACAGTGCATCATGATAGAAATTTACAAGACAAACCAAAAGAATGAACTGCTGGCCCATCAAAGGGAGATGGCTACAATGGGTACTCTGGATTCCTACAATGCTGGAAGACTGGGCATAAACATTGAAGTTTACAAAAGGATGAAGGAAGATCCCAGAGTTCAACAATGTCTTGATGCACTGAACGATGTGCATATACGCTCTTTCTATGCTGAAGAAGAGCAGGTATATGACTCGTTAATATATGGTGTAACCATTCCAGAACTTATTAGACAAAGAAAGGAGGAGCTGGTAAGCCTCCAGAAGAAAATAAGAAGGAATGCTGGTGCACTTGAACTGGAATATAGGAAAAGGATGACTGGTCTACCCAAGCTCACTGCCAAGCAACTGAAGGCAATAAGAGATGGTGATGTTAGCACTTTTATTCCTCTGGATACAACTCTGAAGATCAACAGACAAGTACATCAGTCCACTGAAGGACAACAGAGTGGTGTATCCAGGGATACTGAAGAGATGGTTCAGTTGGCAAAGCAAAAGGCAAAGTTTGAAGAAATGATGGTGTTCAGGGCCAATGCAAGAAAGATTATAAATGCTGAAATCTCACTGGCTGAACATCATCAAGGTATGACCAGGTTTAATGTGAAGTTGACCAGAGAAGGTAACTTTACTGATGAAAGAAAGGATACTTCAGTCCAAGCTTTTGGATGGACTGAACTAAAAGAGATAGGAATGACCTTCAAAGGTAAGACTGATCTCTCTCCAGACGTAAAGGCCTTTATGAAAAGAATTGAGAAGGTCTGGAAGAGAATCAAACAAATGGAAGCTGTGTTGGGTCTGAGACCACCAGTGTCTGTTCCATCATCTCCATCTCCCAAGAGGAAGGCTTCTGAAGATACACCAGAAAGGATATCAAGAAGAAGGGCCTGAACTCTTATCATTGTACTTGTTGTAATTATTTGTTTATGAAAGTTGTAATTATTTTCCTTTTTGGTGAAAGTAAAAATAGTTGCAAGTTTTTATTTTTTACAAGTAAATGACCAGATTTAGTCTAAGTTAGAACTTAAAGATGAAACTGAAAACACTCATGATCTATAAAGTGTTTTCCAGTAACATAGATTTTTTAGACTTAAATCGTCCAAGTGTTTTCCAGACATACAAATTTGTATATCTATAAGTCTGAAAAATACTTGCATTATTTCTAAACAAATAGGGGGAATTTGTTAGGTCCAGATTTAGTCCAGAGTTACTGGACTGGCTCCAGACTGGACTACTGGATCCTTACTTTAAGGTTTGTTAGAAAATATGTTTTGCTGGACTTACTCCAGAACCGACTTCTGGAACCTCACTGAAGATCTGACCAGAAAACATGTTCGACTGGACCTACTCCAGACTTGGAATCTGGAGTCCCTCTGAAGATTTGTCCAGAAATAATTGAAGACTAGTGAGCAATACTTGTATAGGAAATCTGGAGCATTCTCCAGATTAGCTCACTGAAGACTTCACCCCAGTCCAGATCTACTCTACTGAAGACATTCTGACTGAAGTCAAAGACTGAAGTCTGAACAAAGAAGACTTATCAAATGGCGGAGTCCACTGGAAAGTCTTACCAGATCTGTACACTGGAGGATTGTTAGTGTTCTAGATCCTGCAAGTCTGAACACTAATATCAAGGATTGACTTATGCCTAACACACTTTCCAAGGAACAATCCACTTGTTCCTTAACAAAGTATACGTGTGTTAAGGTGGTTGGATATAAGGATACACTTGCACTTGATGTGACTTTATCCTTATTCTTATCCAATGCATTTAATGTTCTTGTCGGACCATTAATGTATGCAACCATATTTGTACGGCACAAAATTCACTGGTGAATTTTGTTGCCTATAAATACAAAGTCATTCCCTTGACTAAATTACTTTTTAAGCATACACTTTGCATGAAAGTGAATTTGTCTAAAATACTCTCGATCTTAAACAGGGATACTTCACAACTTTAAGTATCTCGATCCTAAAGAGCTATTTGACAAATATAGATCATTTGTAACTCATAGGTTGTTAGGATACATACTTCATTGTATTATCTTGATTCCGCAACAACCTTGTATTTTATTTAAACATCAATAAATGAAATACCATGAAACATACATAATGGTCCACTTTATTTGTTTATTGCTTTAAGTCTTGTATTACTTTGTTTATATATCTTGCATCTTTATTTACAAGTAATACTAGTCCATATCTAGTGATTATTAGACTTGTGTAGTTTACACTTTATATTTGGTTAACCATCTCGAGCTTATAAACGGGACTCACAAGATTTATCTTTCAAATTTTTATGATGTACAGGGGTGCAATTGAAATGCTTGAATCTGAACTTAGAGAATCTACCTGCACTTCAAATCTGACATCAATGGTATTTAGTCATTAAATTAGGTCTATATGTGAATTTGCTTTGTTTAAGTTAGTCATTATCTAATTGCCTGTATTTACTTGATGCTGAAGGTCAGAGTTGATCATATGGCCATGGCTTTGTCAAGGGCTTACAAATCACCAATAGTTGACACTGTACAGTCTCTTCCCCAACATCAACAGGTACCGTTGTTCTACCTTAAAAAGTCTTAAGGTGGCAAGATGGGTGGGTTAGGTAATTGGTTATAATGAGTCGGGTTGAAGTAGGTCGTTTTTTTGGCAAAGTAGAAGCGAACTGTGCCTAGTAGTTTAAGTAGTAATATCCAGTTTCTAAAATGTTGTTATATTTTTGACTAGATTGGTGGTGATAGCAATGAGTACATGGATGCAGATTTAGACGATATTCGAGAAGAATGGGAAATTTATGTGTCGAATTTCATTTTTAGGTAGAAAGTATTGTAAACCGCATTTAACTAATTATCGGTATCTATTTGGACATGAATCGTTATGTAATGAATTGGTGACGCATGGTTTTGATATATATGAAATGCGTTAATTTTGTACTATTATCAGGTTAATTTATTGCTAGGTTTATTATGTATATAATCAGGTTTTAAAAAACAGAAAAAATAAAAAAAAAATGATTTTATAGGTTATGACACGCAAAAACATATGTCAAAAAGTAGGTCATAAAGGTTATGACTCTCTACTACGAAGGTCATAAATGTGTGTCATAAGTGCGCGTCATAGACGGATGACGCACAAATGCGGGTCATGAAGCTTTATGACTGGTCCTTCCTTGACGGGCATTTGCGCGTCATCCGAGCTCTTCTTGACGGCATTGTGCGTCAAGGATGGGTCTGTTTGTAGTAGTGCCTTTTTCCGAATTACTTTATTTTTACAATTACTTACAAAGTCCTTGTGAACGACCTCGGATTTACCAGTTTACTATACTGCATACGAACGGGTTCACTGCCTGTGAGTGTGTTGTAGTCAGTTTTCTAGCAGTTTGTGTTTTATAAATTTTATTACTCGATTTCACACATCAGCTAGCCACCACCATCCTAGATCTGCTACTGCCACCATGACATTATATCTGCTACTCGTTTGCTAGTCTGTTGGAAACTTCATCACGGCTCAGATTCTCGTTAGATTCACTTTGCCTAATTAATAGTGTTGTCGCTAGACTCACACTACCCTATAAACAAATTCTTGCTAGATTCATTGTTTAAGCATTAATGACCTAAAGTTTGTGTTACTAATTCATCTTTTAATTACGCAGCTCTTAAGCCATGGCTAGATATAATTCTCTCCGGTGACCACAGTTCTCGTTTCCAAGTCAAAGGATCGTGTCTGACATTGTTAAGCTTCATGTTCAATTCATCCTAATCACTATGGTTCTGGATCCCTCGGTTACAAGTGAATCACTTTTTACTTCTAGTTATAGACCGACTAGTCGTTTTCTGTCATAGCATATTAGTCCTAGTGTATGATCATAGACAACCATCAGAATTAAACTAATATGTTCAGATATAAAACCAATAGCAATATGAATTACTAATAAACATGGATCTACGATAAACAGTAAAACACACTCCAACAGAATCTAAACAAACACAGTAAAACAATAAGCGTCTACATGATCACATCGATCCAAACAAGTATTCAGCCTACTAGCCTAGCATTATTAAAGGAATAACAAAGTCTGTGAAGATAAAAGACATTGTTCAAATAAAAGAAGTAAAATAGAAAAGCTAGATCTAGACCGAGGATGAAGATCGGAAGGCGTTAGAAGCTCCAAAACCTTCTTGGAATCTGCAAAGTCGACCTAGGGCTGTTGCTGGGCGGCTAGGGCTGCTGAATCGGCTCTCTCTTAGGGTTTTGTGGGTTAGTTCGGCTTAAATAGAGGTGAAAGTCAGTTACTGAACTGGGCTGACCAGCGGCGCTGGTCCTGGGCTCGACTGGGCTAGCGGCGCTGGTTGCGAGGAACGGCGCTGGTGCTTGATGACCAGCGGCGCTGGCTAGGTGCCAGGGGCGCTGGTGGCTCCTGCTGCAGCTCTCGCGTCTTCGTTCGGCTCCCGAATCACTTCCTTGTGTCTTGTAACTTCATAGGCTTTCTTCTTGAGTCACTTGATGCCATTTACCCTCTCTCGCATCTTCCGTGAACCTGCATAAACATACGATTCATTAAGTACCAATAGTTCCGGAATAATAACTCATTTAAGCATTGAAATGAAGTCTTTCACTAGGGGTTTTGATCACAAAATGGACGCTCATCAACCCGCCTGATGCAAAACAACATCAGGGTAGCGATCCAATTTGACCGGATTGTGAATAAGTCGCTGATACAGAGGTAGATCGAGAGCATGGGCAGGAGCCGCCTCCTTAAACTTAGTCGGCTTCTCACCAGACAACAACGATATGTAACCTCGGGGATCACGGAGCACTCAACAAAAACGAACTCATTCTTCCACCCTCTCACATTAGTACTACCAGGAAGAAACACATCAACCTTGGGCTTCTTTTGTATCGTCACCCAATCACCAGCATCACACAAATCAAAACAAGTAGAAAACAAATCCACAGTTGCCTCACCATCGTACGCACGACAAAGGATTTCAAAACCAATAATACGGGCAACACCGTTGGGATACATAAAGGAGAATGGACAGTTATAATGGCTAAGGACATCAAGAAAAAAGGGGGAAAGCGGAAACCTCATATTCCCTCCGGTAACGTGGGCAACATACAGACCCACAAAACCCTGAGGGGGATCTGCAACAGTTTGACCAGGAGACGGTACTTGAACCGCCTTATCAAAATCTGGTAAATAGGTGGTGCAAAACCACCCTAACCCCACAGGGGTAACAACGGAGGATAAATCACTACGCCCTACCTTTGCCATTTCTAAGCTAATTGAAAGAAGGAATCAAGGAAAATACAACTTACCTGGAGATGACGAAAAATTAGGGCAGAGTGAATGAAGCGATTGGGGGAAATGATCGGATCAAATTCGCAGGTAAATATAAGGTATTCCCCTTCCTATTTTATTTTATTTTATTTTCACTTTTAACCCTCGAGATTTTAGAGTCTAACAAAACAGCCAGTCGTTGTCTCTTTTGTTAGACTGGGGGGCTTGATGATATACCCTCCCGGAGCTCTACCTCCGTATCCAGAAAAGCCACCTTCGGGAAAAACAATTAAACGCTTATACGAAGTAATATCTTCGTAACCAGAAAATAATCCCGGAGCTCTTAGGTTCAACTAACTCGCTCCGGAGGAATGTAAATACCATATGGAAGTCCGAATACCTCGGACACAGTTCGTGACAAGATCATCACAAATCTTTCTAAAAGATAAAAAGATATCCTTAAAGAGGAAAAAATTTACCCTAACTCCTTTTACTCCTCTCCAAGTTTCTTAACCCCTATATATAGGGATGAACCCACGTCCAAGAGATTCATTCACCTCTTGAGGAAAAAACCCTAAATAATCAGGCGTAAAGCGGCCTCTCGGACCCTTTTACCGTAAGGGAATCGCCTCTCTAAAACACAAACACCCCCAAACCCTAGGTCGGAGCCATAGTGCGATTATTTGATCAAACATATATGTATGTATATATAGGCTTGTTGTTGTCATTGTTTTGGATTTTGGGTTTCAATTTTATGATGTGTATATAAAATTGTGTAAAAAATTGTTTGATTAATTGATAGATAGAAATTTGAAATAGAAATTTGAATGTTGGGTTTTGTGTTTGACACATAGTGAAAGAGACGATTTGTGTGAATATACTTTTTAATTGTTGTTGATGATGTACATAAAGATAAAAGTTAGAAGAAAAAGTATGAAAAATGACTGGAAGGGGAAATGGTATAGTACTAGGGTGGGATTTATTGAGTTAATTACAGTTTTGGTCCATGTGAGAAGGAAAAGACTAAAATACCCATCATGTGCAAGTCACGTGATGGGTAATTTAACGTCCGCTTGAAAATTGGACCAAAATTGTTGACGGAACAAACTTATTTGGACTAAAACTGTAATTTATGAAATTTAGGAATGAAAGTTGCAAGTGATGGTCGACGACAAGGACGATTTCTGTAATTAACTCTATATATAATAATAATCTTCTTCCTTGATTGGTAAGGCGTATTCCTTCTTTGGAACCCTAATTTTTATCTCCAGCTTTGATTGTGTTGGATCTCTTTGGGTCTTCTCTTGCAGCTGCAATATCTGGTGGGTTTCCCTAATTTTAGGGGTCTCGATCGAAACCCTAATTTGACAAATTAAGGTTTATTGATTGCGTAATGCCTACTAGCGCTGTATTGTGTTCTTGTTCTCTTCTCCTTTTATTATTTTTTGATTGTTTGTTATTTGTTACTGGTTTTCTGATTTGGAACCCTAAGAGTGTGTGATTTGATCTTTATTGTTGTGTCTGTTTTCTATCTGTTTCTTTCTTTCTCTGCTATTATTTGATTTTCTGTTTGACTCATTTGATAATCTGACTGGTTTTTATTATTTTGATTATATTCTGCTTCTGTTTATATGATGATCATTCTGTACATACTGATAATTCTTCTGTTATTGTTATATCATGTGCATTTTAAATTGTTATTTATGAAAGGATGATTATTACTTATTCTAAAAGCAATTTCAAACATTAAAAACAAGATCAGCAATTCTGAAAGCAATTGTTATTTATGTTTTTGAAACCCAACACATTTCCCTAACTAGGCCTTTTGATATGGAATGCTATCAACCAAACAATTTCATTGGGATGAAAGTCATTTCACAATTTGCTACCTATTAACCAAACACACACGTAATTTTGTATGGCACACCTTTTCTTTTAATACGGGTCTATATTAAAAGGCCTAGTTTTGAGTAACTTTTTTACATGGTTAACTAAACTGGTTATATTTTGGGTTGATATGGATGATCATGCCAACCCAGACCCATTATTACATTATACTGTACCAACCACTATTATATTTGTAATACCTGATCATGTCTCATAACCTCTGAAACATGTTATTATGAAGGTTACATAAGCTATTGTGTTTTGTACATTTGACTTTCACTTGCGAAATATTTTGCAGCTTCCTTATTCATTAGTGGAACTATTCCAAAAGGAAAAGTTATTTAGTTCACCCGGGCCACCTTCACAATGTTTACCCGTGAGAACCGTTTGGTATGTAAAGTACTAGACTTATTACTTTAGATTTTAAAGACATTTACGGCAAGCATTAAGCGTAAGCTAGAATCTCATGTTAAGTTTCAGCCAAAGGTTTTTTTTTTTTTTGGGGGGGGAACGGTAAACGAGTTTGGTTTTGTTAAACAGGTTTTTCAAAAAATAAAATAAACTATATATTTCTAACAAGTATTTCCGGCAATAGAAATGTCTGATTAGTACATATAAACTTGTCATGCTTTAATTTGTCCTTATCTCGCTCATGTAAACCCGACATTCGCATTGCCGGGTTGATTTTTTTTTTTAGTTATATATATTTTCTAGTTAGTTGTAATATTTTCACGACTTAATTGAATCTTTTAACATTGGTTTCATTTCCTATGAAATCTGTACGTTAGCTTTTTTTTTTGGTATATGATCCATTCACCTTTTTTAAAGAGGGATATATGGTACGTATTCCATTTTTTTAGTTTTGCCAAATTTGTGTCAGCTAAGGTAAATTTGGAATAAAGCATTTCATATTCATCATCTTACTGATTTTGAGTTCTACTTACCTATAGCTTTTGCTTATAATTTGGCATCTTGTAGCAGTTTGGTTTTGATGAATCTATATATAATACATGTATCCTATAAAGTATAAAACTCTGAGATATTGCAGGAGATGGCGGCAAGAGATGACTTCGCATTAGCCAAAAATGTTATCGCCGAATTACAGGGGATTCTAGAAGAAGAAAAAGCCAAATTGCAGAGGCTTCTAGAACAAGAGAAAGCTAATGCTAGGACCAAATGGAAAAAAGACAAGAAAAGGAAGGCAGAAGCACAACCAGAGACAGACATGCCACTATATGAGAGAAACGTTGCAATGCTCAAGAAATGTTGGGAAGACCTTGAGGTCAAGTTCACGCCAAAGGAAAACAAGGCTCGCCTCATTGTTACCAAGTTGGAGAACATTCAAAAAATAGTCAAAAAGCTGCCTGCAAGACTCCTTGCTGAGATTGAACCAAGTTTTCTTAGTCTTTCTACTGAGGCTGTCATGGTGCGTAATGATATCTTAGAGTGTGTGAAGCTCGAGTGTGATGACACTGCAAGGCGTTTAACCGTCTTAGCAAATTATAAGTAATTAATTTCTCTTATGTTCAAGAAATATAATCAAAGTGTTAACCGTTGGTGCCGTTTTATCCTTTTGTTTGATTTCAGATCGGATGTTTTTTGTAATTACCCTAATACAATGGTGTGCACAGCCTATTTGCATAAGCTTGAATATTAGAATTATAAAAATTTATGTTTTTTTGCTGCTATGATGCACACTGATGACATTGATCATATATCACAACGCACATCGCTGTGGCTCATGTTTTATGATGCTCTTTTGCTATTATGTATTTTTACTGTTTGAAATATCTATATTGTAAGATAATTTTGAACAAGCCAATAAGAGAGGTGCATCTTGGCGTCTGCAATTTAATTGTGGAATTTGGTTCATCATTTTCTATGGTGGTGCATTACCTCTGTTTAATTGCTAGAACTTGTTGGCTTGGCTGTTATTGTTGTAATATAGTACCCCCTTACTGTGCCAAAGTCCAGATTCAGTGCTATTAATAGGTGTTTGAATGCACTTAGTCAACAATATATCAGAGATTGTTAAACCAACCTAGACCAACCTAGACCGGTCTAGTTAGACTTTGTCGTAATTACCTAATACAATGGTGAGCACGGCCTATTTGCACAAGTTTGAACATTAGAGTTATAAAAATTCTAGCAGATATGGACTCATAGTAAAGAATTTATGTTTTTTTGCTGCTATGATGCACACTCATGAGATTGATCATATATCATAACACACCGCTCTCTTGTGGCTCATATTTTATGATGCTCTTTTGCTATAATGTATTTTACTGTTTGAAATATCTATATTGTAAGATATTCTTGAACAATATGCATGATATAACAATGATGAATCTTTGATAAAAGTGATATAGTGCCTCTGAGATAATGACTTCGGGAGTCTTTTTGGTAAACTAGTCGTATTGTTGACATGAAGTCAGAAAGACGGTTCAGACCGAAGTCTAACCTAAATATAATGACAAGACGGTTCAGACCGAAGTCTAACCTAAATATAATGACAAGACGGTTCAGACCGAAGTCTAACCTAAATATAATGACAAGACGGTTCAGACCGAAGTCTAACCTCAATATAATGACAAGACGGTTCAGACCGAAGTCTAACCTCAATATAATGACAAGACGGTTCAGACCGAAGTCTAACCTCAATATAATGACAAGACGGTTCAGACCGAAGTCTAACCTAAATATAATGACAAGACGGTTCAGACCGAAGTCTAACCTAAATATAATGACAAGACGGTTCAGACCGAAGTCTAACCTAAATATAATGACAAGACGGTTCAGACCGAAGTCTAACCTCAATATAATGACAAGACGGTTCAGACCGAAGTCTAACCTAAATATAATGACAAGACGGTTCAGACCGAAGTCTAACCTAAATATAATGACAAGACGGTTCAGACCGAAGTCTAACCTAAATATAATGACAAGACGGTTCAGACCGAAGTCTAACCTAAATATAATGACAAGACGGTTCAGACCGAAGTCTAACCTCAATATAATGACAAGACGGTTCAGACCGAAGTCTAACCTCAATATAATGACAAGACGGTTCAGACCGAAGTCTAACCTCAATATAATGACAAGACGGTTCAGACCGAAGTCTAACCTAAATATAATGACAAGACGGTTCAGACCGAAGTCTAACCTAAATATAATGACAAGACGGTTCAGACCGAAGTCTAACCTAATATAATGACAAGACGGTTCAGACCGAAGTCTAACCTAAATATAATGACAAGACGGTTCAGACCGAAGTCTAACCTAAATATAATGACAAGACGGTTCAGACCGAAGTCTAACCTCAATATAATGACAAGACGGTTCAGACCGAAGTCTAACCTCAATATAATGACAAGACGGTTCAGACCGAAGTCTAACCTCAATATAATGACAAGACGGTTCAGACCGAAGTCTAACCTCAATATAATGACAAGACGGTTCAGACCGAAGTCTAACCTAAATATAATGACAAGACGGTTCAGACCGAAGTCTAACCTCAATATAATGACAAGACGGTTCAGACCGAAGTCTAACCTCAATATAATGACAAGACGGTTCAGACCGAAGTCTAACCTAAATATAATGACAAGACGGTTCAGACCGAAGTCTAACCTAAATATAATGACAAGACGGTTCAGACCGAAGTCTAACCTCAATATAATGACAAGACGGTTCAGACCGAAGTCTAACCTAAATATAATGACAAGACGGTTCAGACCGAAGTCTAACCTAAATATAATGACAAGACGGTTCAGACCGAAGTCTAACCTAAATATAATGACAAGACGGTTCAGACCGAAGTCTAACCTAAATATAATGACAAGACGGTTCAGACCGAAGTCTAACCTCAATATAATGACAAGACGGTTCAGACCGAAGTCTAACCTAAATATAATGACAAGACGGTTCAGACCGAAGTCTAACCTAAATATAATGACAAGACGGTTCAGACCGAAGTCTAACCTAATATAATGACAAGACGGTTCAGACCGAAGTCTAACCTCAATATAATGACAAGACGGTTCAGACCGAAGTCTAACCTCAATATAATGACAAGACGGTTCAGACCGAAGTCTAACCTCAATATAATGACAAGACGGTTCAGACCGAAGTCCGACCATATATACTTGGGTTTCTACTTCCAACATACTTTCGACGCTTATATATAGGGTGTACCATTGGCGTACCCACCACGCCTACGGTATGTTGACAATAATACGAGACAAGACGGTTCAGACCGAAGTCTAACCTAAATATAATGACAAGACGGTTCAGACCGAAGTCTAACCTCAATATAATGACAAGACGGTTCAGACCGAAGTCTAACCTCAATATAATGACAAGACGGTTCAGACCGAAGTCTAACCTCAATATAATGACAAGACGGTTCAGACCGAAGTCTAACCTAAATATAATGACAAGACGGTTCAGACCGAAGTCTAACCTAAATATAATGACAAGACGGTTCAGACCGAAGTCTAACCTAAATATAATGACAAGACGGTTCAGACCGAAGTCTAACCTAAATATAATGACAAGACGGTTCAGACCGAAGTCTAACCTCAATATGAAGACAACTACATGAGGGGGATCATTTTAGTTCGTCAAACACAAAGAAACATTTAGTCAGCCATCACACGGCAATTCAACGTCATTTTATCCAACATTTAATAAATGACACGTATACACATTTTCGACAGCCCAACATGGCAAATTTAAGTCAAATGATCTAAGTACCCAAATCACATGGCATACTCACAAAACAATCATTTATTTAATAAATAGTGTATACAACAATACATGCTTTTCAGGCCCAAAGTAAAAGGAAAAGGGCGCCATAAACTCACCTTAGCAATCTACGAGCTAAAAGTATGAGTAGTCCGAGAAAATGAGCAGTCTAGTCTCCACGTCTATCCAAAACCTAGGATATGAGCACGAATGGTGAGGATAAATCTCACGATGACAGGTATCCTACGTACAACTACTTAGCTTTAGACCCTAGAATGCCATAACCGAGAGTGTGATTTAATGTTCAATATTATTTAACTTTAGTTGGTAATATCAATGACATCGTCATTATAAGGTAGTCTAAAGTACCATTCGATATTCACCTTACTAGTTAATCTATATCATAACCCAAGTTCATCTTTTGTTGCTAAATTCGGATGGAAAGATCAAAGTGTTTAAATGTGTGTTTAAACAAGTTTGATACTCTTTTCATGACAATATAAGACTAGTAAACAAGTTTTGGTTCAATAGAAGTCGACCGATAACCTTTTGAAAAAGTTAAGAAACGAACAGGAGCTTCACGGACGCTTCACGGATCGTCCGTATGAGCGTCCGTGCTCTGCAGTCTTATTTGTTCTTGAGAAAAATAGCACGGACTCAGCCACGGATCGTCCGTGAGAGCGTCCGTGCTCTGTCTGATCAGTTTTTAAGTGCATTTTTGACCATTTGTCGTAACCAAATCGTTTTCAACTCGATTCCTTTCATTATAACAAGTGCAAACAAGTCTAAAGAGTCCGAAAACAACCCATTTTGCCAACCATTTCACAAATTCATCTCTTTTGATTTCAAAACCTAATTTCTAAGTCAAATGTCCATTTATCAATAAAACCCTAATTTCTTATCAAATTCAAAGGCTTCTAATTCCATTAACACAACTGAAATAAACCCTTAATTGAATTTAAATCAAATCAAAAGATTGAATAAAAAGTTAACTTACCAAACTTTTTGTGTTCTTGAAAGAAAATGAAGAAAATGATGAAGAATCCTTGATTATCCTTGCCCCAAATGATTTTTGTTATCAAAACCCCAAGTAATTCCTTAATCTCTCCTTTGATTTCTTGTCAAAACAATTTAGATTGAAAATAAGGAAGTTTGTGTGTGTTTGGTGTGTGTGTTGTGTCGACAGAACAAAAGGAAGGGGGGGAGGGGCTGTTTTGTTGGTCATTTTCCCTCCACACACTGTGGAACCGGCCCATGTGGCCTAAAAATAGATATTTTTAATACCCTTAATTCGGTAAAATGCTTACGATTAAATACCGTTTGACCAAAAGGTTAAAATGTAAAGTAAAGGTATTTTCCCTTCGTCTCATTTTAGTTAAGTCAAGCCAATAAAGTTTCGTCAAAGTGAACTTTATAATATTAAGTCTAGACGGTCTAATTATTTCGTACAAGACATAACCTTTAAATATTAATTTAAAGTTATTTTAAAGACTCGGCATTCGTCTAGATAGCTAATAGTCTACGTCAACAAGATACGTCTACTTTGACTAAGTCAAAAGTCCAAAAGTCTAATAAGTTCCACGTCAAATGACAGTCTAATTGAGATTAGGACTAACCCGATGTTAATTAATTACGAGTTGTCACAGCATCCCCGACTTCTAAGGATTTCGTCCCGAAATCAAGTCTTGCTCAGTAAAAAGATGAGGATACTTATCTCTCATATAGTTCTCACGTTCCCAAGTCGAGTTGGGTCCGTGTTTTGAGTTCCAACGAACTTTGACCAATTTGATACGACTACGTCTAAGTTGTTTGAGCTGTTGGTCTAAAATTTCAACAGGTTCTTCAACGAATTGAAGAGAGTCAGTCACTTGCAGCTCTTCACAGGTACAACCAATGTTTCATCAGTTAAACATTTCTTTAGATTCGATATATGAAATGTGGGATGAACATGTTCCAGCTCTTGGGGTAAATTGAGCTTATAAGCCACGGAACCAATCCTTTGAACAATTTCAAATGGTCCGATATAACGAGGACTAAGTTTTCCTCGTACGCCAAAACGTGCAGTGCCTTTCCAAGGCGACACTTTCAACATGACTTTGTCTCCCACTTGAAACTCAAGTGGTTTCCGTCTACGGTCGGCATAGCGATCTTGAGCCGCCTTCAGCCGTGCCCTAATTTCAACAATTTGATCAGTAGTCTTCTGAACTAGTCCATACTTGAATAAACGACGTTCTCCAGCATCAAGCCAACAGACAGGAGATCTACATTTTCGTCCATACAAAGCCTCAAAAGGCGCACATTTAATGCTTGCATGATAGCTGTTATTATACGAAAATTCAGCTAACGGCAAAAAGGTATCCCTACTACCTTTGAAATCCATAACACATGCCCGAAGCATGTCTTCTAAAGTCTGAATGCTACGCTCACTCTGCCCGTCCGTTTGTGGATGGTAAGCCGTACACAAATTCAACTGAGTGCCTGATACGTCTTGAAAATATCTCCATGATCCTAGATCGATGACTCTTATTCATCAAGAGTTCTCTAATTCCATTCTACTTTGGAATCCACACCCTGTCTTTGACATGTCGGATCCCATCACCATCCACTTCAAATAAATATTCAGTATTCCACAATGCTTCTTCCTTGATACGCCCTGGTTGTAGGGCCTCTTTTTGATCATCCAAAACTCTATCCTTTCGTGGATTTTGAGCTGTCTTGAAGCGTAAGCAATGACCTTTCCTTCTTGCATAAGTACACATCCCATGCCCTGATGTGAAGCGTCACAATATACCATGAAGTTTTCAATTCCATTCGGTAACGCTAAAATAGGAGCATTACATAGCTTGTCTTTCAACGTTTGAAATGCTTCTTCCTGGGCATCCTGCCAAATAAATTCCTTGGCCTTTTGAGTTAACAACGTCAAAGGTTGAGCAACCTTTGAGAAGTTCTCAATAAATCTCCTATAATATCCAGCCAATCCAAGAAACTGGCGGATTTCTGTCGGAGTCTTAGGGGCTTCCCACTTCTTTATTGCTTCAATCTTAGATGGATCTACGTGGATCCCATCCCTGTTCACTACATGATCCAAGAAGTGTACTTCCCTAATCCAGAATTCACATTTTGAGAATTTCGCGTACAACTTTTGATCCTTGAGCAGTTGCAGAATGGTTCTCAGATGACCTTCATGTTCGTCTTTATTCCTTGAGTATATCAGTATGTCGTCAATGAATACAATGACAAACTTGTCAAGATACGGTCGACATACTCGATTTATTAAGTCCATAAACACAGCAGGTGCATTGGTTAAGCCAAACGGCATAACCAAAAACTCATAATGTCCGTAACGAGTTCTGAAGGCTGTTTTAGGAATGTCCGTCTCTCTGACTCTGAGTTGATGATACCCAGATCTGAGATCAATCTTGGAAAAGTGTGATGCACCTTCCAATTGGTCAAACAAGTCGTCAATATGAGGTAAAGGGTACCTGTTCTTGACAGTTAACTTGTTCAGTTCTCTGTAATCAATACACATACGCATAGAGCCGTCTTTCTTCTTCACAAATAGGATCGGAGCTCCCCAAGGTGATGAACTTGGACGAATTAATCCTTTTGTTAACAACTCCTGAAGTTGCTCGGACAATTCTTGCATTTCTGACGGCGCAAGGCGATAGGGTGCCTTGGCCACAGGTGCAGCTCCAGGGACTAAGTCTATTCCAAACTCAACTGGTCTGTGAGGTGGAAGTCCCGTCAAATCTTCAGGAAATACCTCCGGAAAATCTTTAACTACTGGAATGTCTTGAATGTCTTTACCCTTTGGCTTCCTTTCAACAACTAGTGCCAAGAAGGCAGGGTATTCTTTTTGTAAGTATCTATTCGCCTTTATCGCCGACACTAAAATCAATTCCTTTCCTGACTTGTCTCCTTGCACTATTAGGGTTTCGTCATTTGGTAGAGGTATTCTCACAACTTTCTCGTAACAACCAATATCAGCGCGAACTCTAGACAACCAGTCCGTACCAACTACTCCACAAAGATAGACTACAAAGTCATAGTGATACGATCCAGAGACATGTGGGAAACTACATCCACAAAGATAGACTACAAAGTCATAATGATACGATCCAGAGACATGTGGGAAACTACATCCACAAAGATAGACTACAAAGTCATAATGATACGATCCAGAGACATGTGGGAAACTACATCCACAAAGATAGACTACAAAGTCATAATGATACGATCCAGAGACATGTGGGAAACTACATCCACAAAGATAGACTACAAAGTCATAGTGATACGATCCAGAGACATGTGGGAAACTACATCCACAAAGATAGACTACAAAGTCATAATGATACGATCCAGAGACATGTGGGAAACTACATCCACAAAGATAGACTACAAAGTCATAATGATACGATCCAGAGACATGTGGGAAACTACATCCACAAAGATAGACTACAAAGTCATAATGATACGATCCAAGACATGTGGGAAACTACATCCACAAAGATAGACTACAAAGTCATAATGATACGATCCAGAGACATGTGGGAAACTACATCCACAAAGATAGACTACAAAGTCATAATGATACGATCCAGAGACATGTGGGAAACTACATCCACAAAGATAGACTACAAAGTCATAATGATACGATCCAGAGACATGTGGGAAACTACATCCACAAAGATAGACTACAAAGTCATAGTGATACGATCCAGAGACATGTGGGAAACTACATCCACAAAGATAGACTACAAAGTCATAATGATACGATCCAGAGACATGTGGGAAACTACATCCACAAAGATAGACTACAAAGTCATAATGATACGATCCAGAGACATGTGGGAAACTACATCCACAAAGATAGACTACAAAGTCATAATGATACGATCCAAAGACATGTGGGAAACTACATCCACAAAGATAGACTACAAAGTCATAGTGATACGATCCAAAGACATGTGGGAAACTACATCCACAAAGATAGACTACAAAGTCATAGTGATACGATCCAGAGACATGTGGGAAACTACATCCACAAAGATAGACTACAAAGTCATAATGATACGATCCAGAGACATGTGGGAAACTACATCCACAAAGATAGACTACAAAGTCATAATGATACGATCCAGAGACATGTGGGAAACTACATCCACAAAGATAGACTACAAAGTCATAATGATACGATCCAGAGACATGTGGGAAACTACATCCACAAAGATAGACTACAAAGTCATAGTGATACGATCCAGAGACATGTGGGAAACTACATCCACAAAGATAGACTACAAAGTCATAATGATACGATCCAGAGACATGTGGGAAACTACATCCACAAAGATAGACTACAAAGTCATAATGATACGATCCAGAGACATGTGGGAAACTACATCCACAAAGATAGACTACAAAGTCATAATGATACGATCCAGAGACATGTGGGAAACTACATCCACAAAGATAGACTACAAAGTCATAGTGATACGATCCAGAGACATGTGGGAAACTACATCCACAAAGATAGACTACAAAGTCATAATGATACGATCCAGAGACATGTGGGAAACTACATCCACAAAGATAGACTACAAAGTCATAGTGATACGATCCAGAGACATGTGGGAAACTACATCCACAAAGATAGACTACAAAGTCATAATGATACGATCCAGAGACATGTGGGAAACTACATCCACAAAGATAGACTGCAAAGTCATAGTGATACGATCCAAAGACATGTGGGAAACTACATCCACAAAGATAGACTACAAAGTCATAGTGATACGATCCAGAGACATGTGGGAAACTACATCCACAAAGATAGACTACAAAGTCATAATGATACGATCCAGAGACATGTAGGAAACTACATCCACAAAGATAGACTACAAAGTCATAATGATACGATCCAGAGACATGTGGGAAACTACATCCACAAAGATAGACTACAAAGTCATAATGATACGATCCAGAGACATGTGGGAAACTACATCCACAAAGATAGACTACATCTCAAAGTACGAGAGTACGAGTTGTTATAAGTTTTAGGCTTACTATACGTCATTATTATTAGATTATATCTTGAAAAGAACTACAACTAGCAAAGCCATCACCAAGATTTCTAAAGCTAGCAGCATCTAGATCAACCTCCCAAGGGTCTCCTTCCCTTTCCTAGCAACCTTCCTTGCTTCAGAAGCTTACTGATAATCTCCAGTCAGTGTTTGAGCTTGACTCTCAACAACTTCTCCAGTACGGACGAGAGAGTTATTCATCCTTAACATTTGTCAGAGTGCATATTCCGACCTGCAGTTGTCCTGAACTGGTGCAGATGGACCTTCAACATAAGGACCTCTAGGAGCGTAAGGAATACGAGCTCCCTCAGTAGCCCTCCTCTGATTTGGAGCTACTGGTGGTAGAGATGATTGAACATGGATAGACACATGTTCATTTCCAGATTCACTGGACGACGATACAAGATTGACTGGGCGTGATTTATTGCCCAAAGTCTCAAATGGTTCCTCTTCATAAGAGTTAGGAACACAAGGGTAGGAATTAGCTACCACAGGAACTGGAGGTGTACTAGGTACAACAGCATTATAGCTGACTCCGTCCGACATGATTAGTTTGACATGATAGTCAAAATATCCATATAAGTCTAATGGATAAGATAGTTCGAGTCCAATAAACAAGACAGTACGCAACACATGAGTTTTGAAGAGATCTTTGTTTAGTGTAAACACATACGATTTGGGCTTCTATTTCCGACATACCTTCGATGTTTATGTATAGGGTGTACCATCGGCGTACCCACCACATCTACAGTATGTCGTCCATATAACACAAACCATTCACGTATCTACACAATTTAGGAGATCTTGGTCTAGTGCACACACAGACGATTTGGGGTTCTATTTCTAACATACCTTCAATGTTTATGTATAGGGTGTACCATCGGCGTACCCACCACATCTACAGTATGTTGTAAATATAATCCAAACTATCACGTATGTACACCTTATGCATACACATACGAGTTGAGTTTCTATTCCTAACATACCTTCAATGCTTATGTATAGGGTCACCCGCAGCCTTCCCACCACATTTACAGTATGTTGTGAATATAATTCAACTAACACGTATATACACAATTTAAGATATTTATTTCGAGTCTTATACTATTTTACATAATCGGGACGTAGTTGATCGGGTAGCTCTCCTTGGAGCAGCCCTCTTCGGGACCATACTTCGCGTCTTTGGAGCCATAAGTCTAAGACATAAAATAAAAAAAAATGTCACTTAGAGGTTTTCTCGTAAGAACAACACAGAAAGTAGTCTTTCAAGACATAAGAGGATATTATCCGAAACACGTGGGAATACTTCCACAAAGATAGACTACAAAGTCATAGTGATACGATCCAGAGACATGTGGGAAACTACATCCACAAAGATAGACTACAAAGTCATAGTGATACGATCCAAAGACATGTGGGAAACTACATCCACAAAGATAGACTACAAAGTCATAGTGATACGATCCAAAGACATGTGGGAAACTACATCCACAAAGATAGACTACAAAGTCATAATGATACGTCCAGAGACATGTGGGAAACTACATCCACAAAGATAGACTACAAAGTCATAATGATACGATCCAGAGACATGTGGGAAACTACATCCACAAAGATAGACTACATCTCAAAGTACGAGAGTACGAGTTGTTATAAGTTTTAGGCTTACTATACGTCATTATTATTAGATTATATCTTGAAAAGAACTACAACTAGCAAAGCCATCACCAAGATTTCTAAAGCTAGCAGCATCTAGATCAACCTCCCAAGGGTCTCCTTCCCTTTCCTAGCAACCTTCCTTGCTTCAGAAGCTTACTGATAATCTCCAGTCAGTGTTTGAGCTTGACTCTCAACAACTTCTCCAGTACGGACGAGAGAGTTATTCATCCTTAACATTTGTCAGAGTGCATATTCCGACCTGCAGTTGTCCTGAACTGGTGCAGATGGACCTTCAACATAAGGACCTCTAGGAGCGTAAGGAATACGAGCTCCCTCAGTAGCCCTCCTCTGATTTGGAGCTACTGGTGGTAGAGATGATTGAACATGGATAGACACATGTTCATTTCCAGATTCACTGGACGACGATACAAGATTGACTGGGCGTGATTTATTGCCCAAAGTCTCAAATGGTTCCTCTTCATAAGAGTTAGGAACACAAGGGTAGGAATTAGCTACCACAGGAACTGGAGGTGTACTAGGTACAACAGCATTATAGCTGACTCCGTCCGACATGATTAGTTTGACATGATAGTCAAAATATCCATATAAGTCTAATGGATAAGACAGTTCGAGTCCAATAAACAAGACAGTACGCAACACATGAGTTTTGAAGAGATCTTTGTTTAGTGTAAACACATACGATTTGGGCTTCTATTTCCGACATACCTTCGATGTTTATGTATAGGGTGTACCATCGGCGTACCCACCACATCTACAGTATGTCGTCCATATAACACAAACCATTCACGTATCTACACAATTTAGGAGATCTTGGTCTAGTGCACACACAGACGATTTGGGGTTCTATTTCTAACATACCTTCAATGTTTATGTATAGGGTGTACCATCGGCGTACCCACCACATCTACAGTATGTTGTAAATATAATCCAAACTATCACGTATGTACACCTTATGCATACACATACGAGTTGAGTTTCTATTCCTAACATACCTTCAATGCTTATGTATAGGGTCACCCGCAGCCTTCCCACCACATTTACAGTATGTTGTAAATATAATCCAAACTATCACGTATGTACACCTTATGCATACACATACGAGTTGAGTTTCTATTCCTAACATACCTTCAATGCTTATGTATAGGGTCACCCGCAGCCTTCCCACCACATCTACAGTATGTTGTAAATATAATCCAAACTATCACGTATGTACACCTTATGCATACACATACGAGTTGAGTTTCTATTCCTAACATACCTTCAATGTTTATGTATAGGGTGTACCATCGGCGTACCCACCACATCTACAGTATGTCGTCCATATAACACAAACCATTCACGTATCTACACAATTTAGGAGATCTTGGTCTAGTGCACACACAGACGATTTGGGGTTCTATTTCTAACATACCTTCAATGTTTATGTATAGGGTGTACCATCGGCGTACCCACCACATCTACAGTATGTCGTCCATATAACACAAACCATTCACGTATCTACACAATTTAGGAGATCTTGGTCTAGTGCACACACAGACGATTTGGGGTTCTATTTCTAACATACCTTCAATGTTTATGTATAGGGTGTACCATCGGCGTACCCACCACATCTACAGTATGTCGTCCATATAACACAAACCATTCACGTATCTACACAATTTAGGAGATCTTGGTCTAGTGCACACACAGACGATTTGGGGTTCTATTTCTAACATACCTTCAATGTTTATGTATAGGGTGTACCATCGGCGTACCCACCACATCTACAGTATGTCGTCCATATAACACAAACCATTCACGTATCTACACAATTTAGGAGATCTTGGTCTAGTGCACACACAGACGATTTGGGGTTCTATTTCTAACATACCTTCAATGTTTATGTATAGGGTGTACCATCGGCGTACCCACCACATCTACAGTATGTCGTCCATATAACACAAACCATTCACGTATCTACACAATTTAGGAGATCTTGGTCTAGTGCACACACAGACGATTTGGGGTTCTACTTCTAACATACTTTCGACGCTTATATATAGGGTGTACCATTGGCGTACCCACCACGCCTACGGTATGTTGACAATAATAAAGACAAGACGGTTCAGACCGAAGTCTAACCTCAATATAATGACAAGACGGTTCAGACCGAAGTCTAACCTCAATATAATGACAAGACGGTTCAGACCGAAGTCTAACCTCAATATAATGACAAGACGGTTCAGACCGAAGTCTAACCTCAATATAATGACAAGACGGTTCAGACCGAAGTCTAACCTAAATATAATGACAAGACGGTTCAGACCGAAGTCTAACCTAAATATAATGACAAGACGGTTCAGACCGAAGTCTAACCTAAATATAATGACAAGACGGTTCAGACCGAAGTCTAACCTAAATATAATGACAAGACGGTTCAGACCGAAGTCTAACCTAAATATAATGACAAGACGGTTCAGACCGAAGTCTAACCTCAATATGAAGACAACTACATGAGGGGGATCATTTTAGTTCGTCAAACACAAAGAACAGTTTAGTCAGCCATCACACGGCAATTCAACGTCATTTTATCCAACATTTAATAAATGACACGTATACACATTTTCGACAGCCCAACATGGCAAATTTAAGTCAAATGATCTAAGTACCCAAATCACATGGCATACTCACAAAACAATCATTTATTTAATAAATAGTGTATACAACAGTACATGCTTTTCAGGCCCAAAGTAAAAGGAAAAGGGCGCCATAAACTCACCTTAGCAATCTACGAGCTAAAAGTATGAGTAGTCCGAGAAAATGAGCAGTCTAGTCTCCACGTCTATCCAAAACCTAGGATATGAGCACGAATGGTGAGGATAAATCTCACGATGACAGGTATCCTACGTACAACTACTTAGCTTTAGACCCTAGAATGCCATAACCGAGAGTGTGATTTAATGTTCAATATTATTTAACTTTAGTTGGTAATATCAATGACATCGTCATTATAAGGTAGTCTAAAGTACCATTCGATATTCACCTTACTAGTTAATCTATATCATAACCCAAGTTCATCTTTTGTTGCTAAATTCGGATGGAAAGATCAAAGTGTTTAAAT
Source organism: Erigeron breviscapus (assembly GCA_034093135.1). Classification (NCBI taxonomy): domain Eukaryota; kingdom Viridiplantae; phylum Streptophyta; class Magnoliopsida; order Asterales; family Asteraceae; genus Erigeron; species Erigeron breviscapus. The sequence continues at coordinate 277,551,512 of CM067167.1, forward strand.
GTGTGTTTAAACAAGTTTGATACTCTTTTCATGACAATATAAGACTAGTAAACAAGTTTTGGTTCAATAGAAGTCGACCGATAACCTTTTGAAAAAGTTAAGAAACGAACAGGAGCTTCACGGACGCTTCACGGATCGTCCGTATGAGCGTCCGTGCTCTGCAGTCTTATTTGTTCTTGAGAAAAATAGCACGGACTCAGCCACGGATCGTCCGTGAGAGCGTCCGTGCTCTGTCTGATCAGTTTTTAAGTGCATTTTTGACCATTTGTCGTAACCAAATCGTTTTCAACTCGATTCCTTTCATTATAACAAGTGCAAACAAGTCTAAAGAGTCCGAAAACAACCCATTTTGCCAACCATTTCACAAATTCATCTCTTTTGATTTCAAAACCTAATTTCTAAGTCAAATGTCCATTTATCAATAAAACCCTAATTTCTTATCAAATTCAAAGGCTTCTAATTCCATTAACACAACTGAAATAAACCCTTAATTGAATTTAAATCAAATCAAAAGATTGAATAAAAAGTTAACTTACCAAAATTTTGTGTTCTTGAAAGAAAATGAAGAAAATGATGAAGAATCCTTGATTATCCTTGCCCCAAATGATTTTTGTTATCAAAACCCCAAGTAATTCCTTAATCTCTCCTTTGATTTCTTGTCAAAACAATTTAGATTGAAAATAAGGAAGTTTGTGTGTGTTTGGTGTGTGTGTTGTGTCGACAGAACAAAAGGAAGGGGGGGAGGGGCTGTTTTGTTGGTCATTTTCCCTCCACACACTGTGGAACCGGCCCATGTGGCCTAAAAATAGATATTTTTAATACCCTTAATTCGGTAAAATGCTTACGATTAAATACCGTTTGACCAAAAGGTTAAAATGTAAAGTAAAGGTATTTTCCCTTGTCTCATTTTAGTCAAGACAAGCCAATAAAGTTTCGTCCAAGTGAACTTTATAATATTAAGTCTAGACGGTCTAATTATTTCGTACAAGACATAACCTTTAAATATTAATTTAAAGTTATTTTAAAGACTCGGCATTCGTCTAGATAGCTAATAGTCTACGTCAACAAGATACGTCTACTTTTGACTAAGTCAAAAGTCCAAAAGTCTAATAAGTTCCACGTCAAATGACAGTCTAATTGAGATTAGGACTAACCCGATGTTAATTAATTACGAGTTGTCACATTTTGAGTGTCCGTAAAATGGTGTCTAAAACAGGTGTCCGGGGATGATGTAACATGCTCCATCAGCCATGTTACGTAGAATATACATGCTTTAAGTGTTGTCCTTACTAAAGTCTTATGTTAGGTCGAGTCATACATGTTTGTTTGTAGCCAAATACAAGTATATATGATACTTGAGTTGTTTATTTAAAAAAAAATAAAAATTACGGGCATAACAGACCATCCCAAGATGTTTACGCAATGTGATTCGAACTTGGGTCCCTCCAGAGACCATTAGGATGTCTTACCACTAGACCACCTTAGAGATGGTTAGTTGGAACCTCGAGAAGTTGTTGCTCAAAAGCAATACTAGTTCATTAATCTATAGTTACAAAAAGAAAGTTACTGAAAAATACAAATTGAGAAATTCAAATCAAGATATGATCTTATGCAAGTACTTGGCTACTTCAAGAAAAAAGTCTCAAGGGGTTTCATCTGAACCATTCCATACTTGCCCTTCCTGGATTGTTAATCTGCACAAAAGGAAGCCCCCACAGGCCACAACGCTAATAAAAACCAAGAAAACAAGCCCAAACATTTGTACATTAGTCCATGAACCTCATGTTCATGAGAAGAACACGTAATTTCATCCGCTTCAAATTTATAGCCAGTTGGCATAGAGGGCCCATAGAGGCTGAACGCAGTTTGATAGAACCATAGACCTTGAAGGGCAATAGCAACACCACTGCACATATCAGCTGGGAAACTTGTGGGCATTATGGCCCCTGCTCCTACGGATGATATGCAAAGAGCTACCAGTAAAACAAGGAGAAGATGGTAATGACCCTCTAGTCCTTGGTGTGTTACTATGTTGTTGAATGGAAAAAGAATAAGAGGTACTTTGCACAGAATGTTGCTACTGATAGTAAGCATAGGGCCGCCTTCGGGTAAGGGAAGGTAGCTGATTGACCCAACAAAAAGTCAATAATATGAGCTTAATAGAGGTTCAGATATTGCTATAGTAGATCAAGTGCTATATCTCTGTTAATAAATTATAAACACAGAAGATATACAATCTCAGATGATCAAGTGTCTGTATAGCTCTGGGTATTTCAATTTTATAAACTTGCTAGTAAGATCCTTCAAACTAAATTTTCAAGAAATAAAAACAAAAATACAATTATGTTGTAAAATCGGGTTGGTGGCTCATTGGCCAGCACAACAAGACGACTACCCCTGCACGCCACTAAACAGCGCTATTTAACGCTTTGGTTCGCCCAATACAAGAACTCAAAAAACAGCAAAATACGCTACTCACAATTGCTTAAGTGACCAACTTTGAATGACCAGCATCTGTAAGGTTTGACCTTGGAAGGATCTACCTGGATTCAGGAACTGCAACAACTTCAGAAAATCATAACTCCTTACATATGGCTCCAATCGAATATCCCAACGGTCATATCGTGCTACAATGAGTCTTGGATCACATATCCAAAATTCATAGAGATCCAACGGTGAACGAATCCGTGCCGCCTGTTTTCCCTTCGAACCGTCTTCTTAGCAAATTATAAGTAATTACTTTCTCTTATGTTCAAGAAATATAATCAAAGTGTTAACTGTTGGTGCCGTTTTATCCTTTTGTTTGATTTCAGATCGGATGTTTTTTGTAATTACCCTGATACAATGGTGAGCACAGCCTATTTTATGATGCTCTTTTGCTATTATATATTTTTACTGTTCGAAATTCTATATTGTAAGATAATTTTGAACAATATGCATGATATAATAATGATTAATCTCTGATAAAAGTGATATAGTGCCTCTGAGATAATATGACTTCGGGAGTCTTTTTGTTAAACTAGTCGTATTGTTGACATGAAGTCAGAAATTATTATAATATAATATAACTAAAAGAGGAGGTTGGGGTACACTTGGCACCCCTAATCCCCCTCCTTTAGCCTAATCCTCCATCCTTATTAATCCTCTAATTTTTTAATATTAATCTAAATTAATTTACACTTTTTGGTTTTCCATCACCAATTTACACTTTAACCCCAATCTAAAACAATTAATTTACACTTTTTGGTTTTCCATCACCAATTTACACTTTAACCCAATTTAAAAATAATTAATTTACACTTTTTGATTTTCCATCACCAATTTACACTTTAACCCAATTTAAAAATAATTAATTATACTTTTTGGTTTTCCATCACCAATTTACACTTAAAAATAATTAATTTACACTTTTTGGTTTTCCATCACCAATTTACAATTTCACCCAATTTAAAAATAATTAATTTACACTTTTCGGTTTTATTGGTAATCTATAATATAACTCACGTACGACAACAAAAAAAGAAGCTACGATCAACTACAAAAGGGTTTTTCTTTTTATATACTTTGCACATAATTAATCATTATTATTATTTTTTAACATTGAATTCTTATGTTATTGTTATTATTATTTCTTTTAATTTAGTTTGTTGTCCATTATAGGTTCGTTATGGCTTTTTTTCAACAACAAAAAATATGACCACATTAGTTCATCTTGAAGATCTTAAGCCAACACATGTTAACCATCATTTACGACTCCGAGTTGTGCATGTATGGACTGTTTCGGAGTGGAACAACCCGAAGAAAATCAAAACGTTCGAGATGGTCTTTGTTGATGAATTGGTATGTATTTTTCAAATTATATAGTTTACACTTTTAGAATATAAGAAACTGTAAAAAATTTATTTAACTAAAGTTGGAAAAAAAGGGGTAAACTGGAATCAATATTTATATGGAGTTAATTTTCGTATGTTTATTCTTTAGCTTCTAAATATTATATATTAAATTTTGTATTTGTAACCTATATTAACTCTTAGGATTTACGATTATATCTTTCTATAACCTTTTAGATATAAAGTCTAAATTTGCTATGAGTAGGTTTCTGATTACTTTAATATATTGACTTTGATTATTTTGATATCGTTTTGAAAGTAGCTCATTAATGGTGTATACTTAAGATTTACGATTATATCTTTCTATAAGCTTTTAGATAAAAAGTCGAATTTTGCTATGAGTAAGATTATGATTATTTTAATATATCGACTATGATTATTTTGAATCTGTTTTGAAACTAGCTCATTAATGGTGTAATTTTTTAGCCGCTGTTATTCTATCAGGGGAAAATGCTACATATTGAGACGGTGTTGAATGTTTTAGTATGATTATTTAGCATGGTGGAACAATTCATCATTTTAGTTTGTGTATGACAGATATACTTCGGATCTTATGAAAAACATGATATCAATTTTAAATAATACCTTTAGATAAAACCCTTTGATCCACGTTATGTTTAGGATTTAACACAACAGGAGATGGCTTTGCAAGGTTTTTGGCTCGACTTTTTTTTTTTATCAAGAATTTGTAACATCCCAAACTTTTCTTTACTAGTTGACTAATGCCGTTAAGTCAATATTGTGTGTGTCGTTAAGTCTATTTTAGATTTAATGTTTATATGAAGTTAATTGTGTGTTATGTGTGAGGCTTGTAAGCCTAAATGTTAATGTAGTATAAATGTGTGCAATATGAAGATTAATGTCTATGTAGTGACATTTAATGAAGGATTAATGATGTATATGGTCAATAAAGTAGTTTGTGACCAATAATGAAGGATTAGGAAGCTTAGGGGCTAGTTTTGACATGTGTGCAAAGTTAAAAACGGGTTTAGAGGCTTAGGGGTTGTCATTAGAGAGCCATTATGCAGATTTTCTTCCTCCTAAACAAGCCCTAGCTGATCCCCTCCCTTCCCTCTCAAGTTTCTCGCTAGATCTATTCGTTTTGGAGCCAAATCGATCGTGTATTGCTTAGATCTTGGATCTTTGTCACCTAATACAGGTAATATAGGTATTCCTCATCTGAAATCTGCTTGTGTGAGTCTTATATTAGTCTTAATCCAGGCCATAAGGGTTTGGGTTGGGTTATTTGATTAAACGTTCATCAATTTCATGTTATTCGGGTGATTAAATGGTTGATTTATGATGTAAAGGATTAAAGGATTAATAGGATGATTAAAGGTGATGAAAGTGCAATTAAAAGGATTAATTTTAAGTCCCCAGGTTGGATTTGGGGTATGGGTTCGTATGGAATTCGTTTGATCAAAGAACAATTGGTTTGCTGGTCTGCACCCCAGGTGCGGCGCACCAAAGGAGTGGTGCGGCGCACCACAGCCCAGTTTGGGTTTTTGGTGGACCCCGATATGCGACGCACCAAGGGCTGGTGCGGCGCACCTGGTCTTAATCTAAATTCCCTGGAGGATTGGTGCGACGCACCAAAGGGTAGGTGCGGCGCACCCATTGTTGATAGAAATTCCCTGGAGGATTGGTGCGACGCACCACATGGAAGGTGCGGCGCACCACATGTCCAGATTCCACAAAATGTGTCGTTTAGCTTATATTTCGATCTTATACTTGTTCTAGGTTATTGGAGACACCTAGTCATCGTTGTATTGTGCTTGTAGCTTGTTGTTAAACCGTATCGAGGTAAGATACACTACTTTTGTCACGCTGAGGGTTCAACAAGCAAAGGTTTCATACTTATAACTTCCTTAACGGTAACTTATGATATATGTGGGTATCTCGGGTTACACGGGAGGTATCATGGGATATGTAGTTGACCATGAGACCTGAAATGCAGACCCTAACGTAGTGAAATGAAGTATGGCTTAATGTAGTATATTGTTATGCAGTTTATGTAGTATTACGAAGTAGCTTGTGATGCTTTGAGATGTAGTATATGTTGTTGATTGTTGATATGTGCATGATTGTATGGCTTGCTCATCTAGTTCACTAGACTTGTTAAGTTGCCATGACACGTGCACGTTTAAGGGCCCAAAACGTAAAAGTAGTAAACGTAGTAAATGTTTAGGTAATGCAGTCACCTAAACTAAATAATGCAGGATCGAGCTCGTTAAACTTTGATGCAGGAAAGTGTTAAGCTTAACCCGTACTTGCCCTAGCCCAGCTAAGTGCGTTGACGTAGTTGTTGCTTGGGTGGCTCCTTGCAACATGGTCTCTATAATGCAGGGCGAGTAATACGAGGGGTTTGACCAACCTCCACATACGGATTACTCTTGGATTGGCTTGCCATTCCTTAACGACGCTGATGTACAACCGTGTGGGGTTTGTCATCTAGTCGGGTGTAACTTATGTTACACATTAACGCAGTTAATAACGTAGTAAAGCAGTCAATGTAGAAAGCAGTTATGTGGTTAAACGTGTGGTAATGAAGTAATGCAGGATAGGCACATTTAGGGTGATTCATCCTAATTGATATGAAGTTGATATGCAGTTTTGTGTGTTGTGTGTTGTGCCTAATGAGCTTGTCTAATAATGAAGAAATGTTTTAATGGGACAAATGCTTTTAAATTAAGTGTGATCTTACTTAGCTATTCTTATAGCTAACACTTGTTTCTTTAATGTGGTTGTTCCCTCAGGTTTAGCTTGGTGGACTAGTGACGCAGGACATGTGAGCTTGGGTAGATGCAATGAAGGAGCCTTAGCTACCCATAGACGATTCTTTCTTAGACATTTAGTTACATTTCGTACTTAATGTCGAATTTATGTAGTGACGTGTGAACGGTTGTTTTATGTTGGGCAACCGTTGGGTTTTCATTTGAACTATTGTTTGATATGGCATGTAACACCAACAAAACGCAGAAACCGAAATGTTTTTATCGGTTTTGACTTTTAAAGTCTTTTCTTCCGCAATTTGACACCGTTAGGAATTACTCTAATCCCTCCCAAAGTGCTGAACCATCCATGGCAGCCGTGGATGTTAATGAAGTTAATGGTGGAGGACTTGGAGTTGTTAATGCACCTCGTGTTAATAACTTCAAATATGAAGTTTTCAGAAATGTGGTGCCAAGGAGTTTGATGGTACCCAAAATGCAGTGGGTGCTATGGAGTGGATCGGAGGACATTGAGGTAGTTTTTGCATCTTGCTATTGTCCGGATGATATGAAGGTTTTGTGTGCTAGTAGGATGTTGAAGAAGAATGCCCGTAGTTGGTGGAGGGCTACTACAGTGTCTATGGCTCCTGAGGTACTTGCAGTTATGCCTTGGGGAACATTTAAGGAGAAGTTTCTAGAGGAGTATGTGGGAACGCGTGAGTTAAGGTTGATTGAAAAGGAGTTTAGATCGTTGGTTGCTAAACCCGGTGCAATTTCTGAATATGCACACTCGTTTATGGAGAAGTTGAAGTTTGTTGGACACTTGGTTCGAAGGCAGGAGGACCAAATTGAGGCTTACTGTGATGGTCTTCCCGCTGGTTATCGTGGATTATGTAGGCAACATGTGACTTTATCAGCGGCTATAAAGGAGTCAAAGAGGTTGGATGATGACTTCAAAAGCGAGAAAGTTGTGGAGAAGTTGATGACAAGAAAGCAGGGTTCAAAAGAAGGTCAAATTGGTCATCTAACAACAACAATAATAATAATAAAGTTCCGTGGGAATTCTAGCTCAAGTGGTGACAAAGATAAAAAGAAGAATGGGTCTTGGTGTGCTTTTTGCAAGAATATTCATGAAGGTCAATGTTCCGACAAGACAAGAAGGTGTCATAAGTGTGGGAAGTCGGGACATCTTGCAACAGAATGTAGGGACAAGACTCGTTGCTACAAGTGTCAAGAAACGGGTCATTTTATTGCCGATTGCCCACAAATGAAGAATGACGGGAAGAAAGCAGCCACTTCAACAACAAAAGTGAGAGCCTTGCAGATGACTGTTGATGATGCTAAGAACAACGACGAGGTGGTAAGTGGTACTTTCCTTGTTAATTTATTTGATTCGGGTGCAAATAGGTCGTTTGTGTCTACTTTATTTGCTCCTAAGCTAGGAAGAGTCACTACCCCTTTAGATTACTCGATAGAGGTGGAAATTGCTAATGGTACGGTTAGTGATATACGTGTGGGATATGATGATTGTGACATTGAGATTGAAGGTCGTTTGTTTCCAGTCCAGTTATTGCCTACTACCTTAGCCGGTTTCGATGTAGTGATTGGTATGGATTGGTTGTCTAGAAATGAAGCTAATATTTTGTGTTCCCAAAAGATTATTCGGTTTCCTACATCTGATGGTAATGTGGTAACGGTTTATGGAGATAAGAAAAGAGGGGGAATAAAGATCATTAGTATGATGAAGGCTATTAAATGTATAAGGAAGAATAAGAGTCATTTCTTGGCCTATGTTATTGATGTGAGAAAGGAGAAGCCTTCTATTGCTAGTGTTGATGTAGTATCCGATTTTCCCGATGTGTTTCCCGAAGATCTTCCTGGTATTCCTCCCGACCGTGAAGTTACTTTTCAGATAGATCTTATTCCCGGTGCTACACCTGTTGCTAAAGCACCTTACCGATTAGCTCCTACAGAAATGAAAGAGTTAATGTCTCAACTTCAGGAGTTACTTGACAAAGGTTTCATACAACCTAGTTCCTCGCCTTGGGGAGCTCCGGTTCTCTTTGTTAAAAAGAAGGATGGATCTATGCGCATGTGCATAGACTATCGTGAGTTGAATAAGCGAACGGTTAAGAATAAATATCCTCTTCCGCGAATTGATGATCTCTTTGATCAACTACATGGTGCTTCATATTTTTCAAAGATAGATTTACGGTCCGGTTATCATCAATTGAAGGTTAAGAAGGAGGATGTAGCAAAGACAGCTTTCCGGACTAGATATGGTCATTATGAGTTCTTGGTCATGCCATTTAGGTTGACTAATGCTCCAGCCGCGTTTATGGATTTAATGAATCGGGTATGCCGTCCCTTTCTAGATCATTTTGTTATTGTGTTCATTGACGATATTTTGATCTATTCTAAGTCAGAAGATGAGCACCGTGAGCACTTGAAAGCAGTTTTGGAGGTGTTAAGGGAGAAGAAGTTGTATGCCAAGTTTTCTAAATGCGAGTTTTGGCTTCGAGAAGTGCAGTTTCTTGGTCATGTCATTTCATCGGAAGGTATTAAAGTAGATCCTTCAAAGATTGAAGCTGTTTCAAAGTGGGAGCAGCCAAAGACTCCTACTGAGATTAAAAGTTTTCTTGGTT
>CM067167.1:277561757-277575495 GCA_034093135.1 Erigeron breviscapus
AAAAGAGGTATAATAATCTGGAAACTTGATGTTAAGAGGTATAAAAATAAAGTATTAATCTTATAAATGATGAACTCAAGTGTTAATAAAGCAAGAATGGTCATTGGTGAGTTGTTTGGACCCAAATACTTTCTGACAGAATTATTCTGTCTTTGGACGGATAAACTGAACATGTGAGGGCTGTTCAAGAAAAACTTTCAAAATAAAAGTTGTAGATAAAAGAGTTAAGTTTAACCTCCAACTGGAATCACTCAAAAATAATAAACCAAACCAAAGATATGATTTTTCTACCAAAAGTGGTCAAAACTGGATTTTTGTCTTAATGTTCCGAATCAAACGAATTAGGAGTGACAATGGCACGGAGTTTAAAAACTTCGGTGATGGATGTTTTCTGTTTGTCTAAAGGAATTCAACATCAATTTAGTGCTCCGTATGAACCTCAGCAAAATGAAGTTGCTGAGAGAAAGAATAGGACCTTGATCGAGACTGCCAGAACTATGCTTGCTGATTCAGGGCTACCGACTATGTTTTGGGCGGAAGATGTTAACACAGCTTGTCATGTGTTAAATCGGGTGTTAACTGTTAAAAGGTTTAATAAGACTTGTTATGAACTTCTGAACAAACGAAAACCTGATTTGTCTGGATTGGAACCGTTTGGTGTTCCATGTACTTTTCTGAAAACTTCTCCTCAACCAAAGTTTAATTCTAAAGTTGAAGAAGGTTTCTTTCTTGGATATAAACCAGGAACATCCATTCGTCGGGTATTCAATTCTCAGACTGGTAGAGTCGATCTTGGTACTAATGTAGTGATTGTCAGTTATAAACCGGCTACTCATGCTGGTTCTGAGTCAAGTTTTGCTTATGATAGTGTGTTTACTTCACTTAAGGGTCCAATTTCTTTTCCTGGTACTCCTATTGATGAAGATGTTATTGTTCGAGATCACTTGAATTATGATCCTGAGCCTGCTCCTGCTGCATCTACTACTGTTGATGTACCACCAACCAGAGTTGTTCCTACAACTGAGGTTGGTCAATCCAGTGGTTCAAGTGATCCAACTAATATTCCACTACCAGATGATGACCCGCTTGACTCATCTTCTTCTTCAGCTTCTGAACCTGATGGAGAGTCTCCCACCCAAATTGTTCCGAATATGGGTGATGATTTTCCAGGGCACAAAACTCCTCAACATAGAGCAACTAAAGATCATCCAGTTGAAAATATTCTTGGTGAAGCTTCAGCATCTGTCCGAACTAGAAATCAGTTAAATAAGGAGATGACTAGTTTATTTTGTGAAGTGAAGGATACAGGTTTAATAACTGAGTGTTTGTACTCATGTTTTATTTCACAAGAAGAACCCAAGAATGTTAAGATAGCACTTCAAGATCCGTTTTGGGTTGAGGCTATGCAAGAAGAATTGTCTCAATTTGAAAAACTTGGAGTATGGGAATTAGTTGATGTGCCTAGAGGTTATGAACCGATTGGAACTCGTTGGGTATTTAAATGCAAACGAGATGACAAAGGGATTGTTACAAGAAACAAGGCACGTCTAGTTGTTCAGGGTTTTGCACAGCGAGAAGGTTATGACTACAATGAAACTTTTGCACCAGTTGCTCGGATTGAAGCTATAAGACTATTTTTGGCTTATGCTAGTTTCAAAGGAATAAAGGTGTATCAGTTGGATGTGAAGAGTGCCTTCTTATATGGAGAAGTTAAGGAGGAAGTGTATGTTCGTCAACCACCGGGGTTTGAAGATCCAAATTATCCAAGAAGGGCATATCGACTGGATAAGGCTCTTTATGGATTACATCAAGCACCAAGAGTGTGGTATGAGAAATTGTCCACACACTTGTTGACAAATGGATTTTCAAGAGGATCGATAGACAGCACATTGTTTATCAAATGGCAGAAGCAAGATTATATAATTGTGCATGTTTATGTGGATGATATCATTTTTGGTTCATCTGACATTAAGATGTGCAAGGATTTTGAAATGAGTATGAAGAAGGAATTTGAAATGAGTGCTATGGGAGAATTAAAATTTTTCCTTGGACTGCAAGTTGATCAACGAAAAGATGGTTTTTCATTCACCAGACTAAGTATGTCAATGACATCTTGGAAAGGTTTCAAATGTTAGAATCCAAGACTTATGGTACTCCTATTCAGTTGAATCATGGTTTAGGAGTTCTAATTCTAAAGATACACTTGTGGATGCTACTTATTATCGGGCAATCATCGGCTCATTGATGTATTTAACTGCTTCGCGTCCAGATATCATGTTTGCTGTTTGTCTGTGTGCTAGATTTCAAGCAAATCCGAAAGAGTCACATTTAACGGCTGCAAAACGGATCCTCAGATATTTAAAGGGAAACCAAGGACTTGGTCTATGGTATCTGTTGGGAGGAACGTTTGAGTTTGTTGCTTACACTGATTCGGATTATGGAGGTTGTAACAATGATAGGAAGTCTACAACTGGCGGATGTCAATTCTTAGGAGGGAGACTTGTATCGTGGCAATGTAAGAAGAAGACATCGGTAGCTCAGTCTACTTGTGAGGCAGAGTACATGGCTGCTGGAAGCTGCTGTTCCCAGGTATTATGGATTAAGCAACAACTTCGAGACTACGGTATGGATTTTCTTGATACTCCTATTAAGATTGATAATAAGTCAGCTATAGATATAACTAATAACCCATGTCTTGCATAAAGTCACCAAGCATATTGACATTAGACATCATTTTTTGCGTGACTGTGCCCAAAAGAAGTTAGTTCATTTGGAAAAAGTTATAACTGATGATAATCTAGCTGATTTGTATACTAAAGCATTTGATAAGACTCGCTTTGAAAAGCTGATTCTTCTAAATGGTATGAAGAATGCTGATTCATACTAGCTCTCTCAAAGAACTATTTTTGTATATTTTATGTTATTTTATTTGTGTCTAATTTAAGTCTGTAAATAGCTAGAGTCATAAAAAACACAAAAAGAGTTCTTAGTGTCAGAAAAATCATAAAAATTGAAAAATCAGAAAAACAAAAATAAATAAGATAGAGTTTTAAGTTGATGCTTTAAGACGATTAGAAGTGAGGATATTTTAGCTTTTAAGCCTGCTTAATTGTAATATAACTGCTTAGTTCAGTGACTACTTCTAAGGATGTATCAGTAGGCACAAAGTACCAAGGTTTCCTTCAATCTGAACTTAATTTATACAATGTTCTTGTGGGAAACACGTCAGCATATGGCCTTGAATATGGACTTTTCAAGTGAATTGTGCCATCCTTAAAACTTGAGAAAGATTTTGCATTTGGTTTGAGATTGGATGTGTTTGTAAACCATAGGGGGGATTCGCATGCATTCGTGTATGTCAATCTAAACAAAACAAAATGGGTTTTAGCTTCTAAAGCAACTATTAAAACCATCATGATCTCGAATGGCTAAAACAAACTACCAAAGAATGAAGAAATAATGAAGTATAGACAAGAAGATTTATCAAATATTTCTGAAGTATCAAATTGCTGCATATCACTGAAGTTTATCTCAAAGAAGCAGTGAAGAATAGCCATTTCGAATCATGCACTAAGCATCAAATGTGTTTGTTCTGACCCTTGATCGAAAGATCATTAACCATGGTGACTTTCAAAGTTGTAACGCTTATAAACACATCTGGTTAAGGACTTTAATGCTATGTCGATTTTAAGTGTATGCTTGAATGTGGGTCACATAAGTTCGCAAACCTATAATTGTGGCATGAGTAACTTACTAGGTTACATGGTGACTGTCCTTGGCTCAAGTAATACGAAAGTGTCACAAACCAAAGGAAACTGGAAGTACCGAGTGTTTAAGAGGACAAACATACCGGTAATCGTTGTCGGTCACTGTTCATAACTAATAATAAGAGAACTATTTCTCACTTGCAGGCTTATGTAATTGCTAATCTGATCTAATCAGCAGAAACTTAGAATTTCTTGTAAATAAATAATGTAGTTTAGATTTAAAGCTTTTATTTTTATTTGTTTTTTATTTTTATTTTTATTTTATTTTATTTTATTTTATTTTTACCTTTATTTTTGTACTTAAAATCTTATGTGTCAAGTTGTTGTGTCAAAACCAGTTCTTATTGCACGAGAGAGTTTAGCATCTAATGATTCTATTGTTCAGCTATATGGTCCTTAACTGGATTATATGAGTCTTTATTGCTGAGGTTATGTGTTTAGTTCAAAAGAAGTTTTCTGATATGGACATTAATTTGTTTAAGTTTAGAAAATGATCTTTCGTTGTTTTGGAAAGTCAAAATATAGTCAAGATTCATTTGATATATTTTTGAGATTTCAATTTGTTTTTGGTGAAAATGCTGGGGACCGATCGATTCAAGAATTTGTTTTGTGGTGAAAAGATATGCTTGACGATGATACTTGACTGACCTTAGGTTTTCATTTCGATACTTTCTTTGCACGCTTAAAATAATGTTATCTGTTGATATTGATGCATTGATGAGTTTCTTTTAAGTGTGCAGGACTTTCGATGATTGGAATTTTGTGTTTTTCCAAAGTTGTTTAACTTGTATCATACCTGGTATCTATGTTTCAAATGTTCGTTTGTTTATGGTTTTATACATCACATTAACTTGTTATGTAAGTTTACCAAAGTTTCTGTAATGGTTTTTCAGTTGATACAGGTATTTCGTAAAGTCAAGATTATCAGGTTTGATTGTTAAAATTTTATCTGCTAATGATGACTTGATTTTCAGAGGGTTAAATCATTGAGTTTTATACAGGTTATCTCTTTCCTGTGTATTAGCTGGTTATTCAGGTTTGAAGGTAAAGGGTATGAAATTTATCTAAGTGTATAATGAAAATGTGTTTGATGCTACAGGAAACACGTGTTTAAGCATGTGGTTACCTAATCCACGTGTTTGATTAAATACCACGCGTTTGGTTTTACACCACGCGTTTGGAGTTTCTTCACGTGTTTTAGCTTACGACCACGTGTTTGGCCTTATACCACGCGTTTGGATTTAGTCCACGCGTTTGGCTTTCTACCACGTGTTTCACCTAATTTACACGAGTTTAGGTCACGGGTATATATATACCATGACCAAACTCGTTCATTTTTACCATTTTCAAATTTTTTACAAAATCACTTTCTCACGAGTTTTACCCCAAACACGCGTTTAGTTTAAATTGTGCAAATTCTTACTGATTGTAATCGGTTACTGTTCATCTCGATAATTTGTTCTTTGTTGATCTTATTCGTGATTATTATACAGGTATGCTTTACGATTTATTGTTATTTGCTCGACATTCATTGCATAGAAATCTTAAAGTATCCTTTATCTTTTATCATGATTATTACTCAGTCGGATTAGTTTTTGTTAGAAACTTTGTGATTATTTGAGAAGATGAACAGTGCCGCGTGTTTGAATTGTATGCGTGTTTAAGAATTTGAAATCAAAACAGTCTTTTTAGTATTCCACGCGTTTGGAAACACGTATTTACAAACCTAATTTTCACGCGTTTGATTTAAGGTGTTTGCACGTGTTTTACATTGTTACACGTGTTTACCTTTGATTACACGCGTTTAACTATCTCACGCGTTTACCTTTGGTCACACGCGTTTACCCTTCTACACGTGTTTACCTTTGATCACACGCGTTTGCCATGATACCACGCGTTTGAAGATTGGTTCACGTGTTTAGGTCTTTGTAGCAGTTTTCACGTTTACAAGCAGTTTCCAAATTTTCTAAGTTTTATTGTGCAGAATTATTATTGCTAAATTTTCGTTATTGCACTATTGTTTTTGTTTTCCAGAAATGGCAGGAAATCCAAGAAATTTCTTTTCAACTCACAATCAGTTGATCGATTTGTCGAGAGATCGAAGAAATGTGGAATTTAATGGATTGCTTCAGTATCTGGAACGCTCACGTATTCATTTCGTGCTAACTTACAATCCAGTGCTATATCAAGGATATCTGCATCAATTTTGGAATAATGCTTCTATAAGGGTGGTTCAAGCACAGCGAGCACAAGGAGATAGACCTGCTGTCCCTAGAAGTGTTAGGTTTCAGACAACTGTGGCTGATCACACGTTTTCATTTACTGCGGCTGATTTGCGAGATATACTGCATTTAGGGACTGTTGAAGAAGAAAATGGTCCAATAGAGCTAGATGAGACGTTGATTAGAGGTTGTTTTGGAAGAATGGGACATGCTACGCCAGGTGCTAAGTGGCCGATTGCGAAGGCAGGATTCTATGGCCAATGGAGGTTTTGGCTCATGTATTGATTGTGGCGATCAGTAACCGTCATGCAGGGTTTGATCAGCTCAATAAGCAAGTAGGTCGCAGATGGTGGCCTTGACTTTGAATAGACCATACTCATTCTCGGATTACTTCTTTGATATTTTGAAGACCCAGATTACTCAGACGGGGTCGCAGAGGTTTATGATGTTGCCAAGGATAACGATGGCGATCATTAATCATTTTGTACAGAATCTGCCAGTCTTGCAAGATATATATCAGATTGTTTCTCCACCAAATAGGATTTGGTCGATGATGTTGAAGGTGAAGAATAGTTATCCAAACCCACAGAATGTGCCATTGTTTGGACACTTGATAAATCCGAACTATAGAGCTCCAGCAGTTGGATGGGAAGATGAAGTTGAAGTCGCAGGAAGTGGAAATGATGATGCACCACCACCACCACCACACGGACCTCAAGTTCAAGTTCCACGTGAGGTTCCACGTCAACGACAAGTTCAACGACGGGTTCGTCCACGAGTTCATCCTCCAGTGGCACCACAGGCTCAACCTGAAGTTAGGCCAGTACAAGCTGCTGCTGAAGATGTTCAGGCAGATAATGAAGCAATGGAAGACTTGTTAGATAGGGCAGAAGGTGCTAACCCTGAAGTTGGTGAAGCTTTTGTGCATGCTGCATTGGATCCACATGATGTGATTGCTCAAGTGGAAAATTTTCAAGCTTTGGATCACTTGGAGTTGTTTGTAGCTCCAAATGCTGAACGAGATCAAGAATTGGATAGATTATTGGAAGATGTCGATGACCCTCTGAATGTTGCTGGTGATGCCGCAGAAAGTTCAAGAGGAAAGACTGTTGATCCAGAGGCTACAGAGAGTGATTCCGATGTTGATGTGACTGGACGTGCAAGTGATACTTCTCCTGTTGAGAGAGGTTTGAAACGAGTTCGTACTGAAGAGGAAACTGATCCTACTTATGAAACAGAGGAAGAGGAAGAGGAGATTCCTTTGCAAAGACGAAAGAAAGCGCCTAGGTCGGGAAAGGTTTTACCTGCTCATTTGGCTGAAGCGTTTGAGAAACACAGACACCAAG
The DNA here is from genome assembly GCA_034093135.1 of Erigeron breviscapus. Taxonomy (NCBI): domain Eukaryota; kingdom Viridiplantae; phylum Streptophyta; class Magnoliopsida; order Asterales; family Asteraceae; genus Erigeron; species Erigeron breviscapus. Next base: position 277,569,093 of record CM067167.1, read on the forward strand.
AGGAGTCTGAGAGGACTGAGGTGACGGAAAGTTCAGTTGCAGTTACTCAAGCTGAATCAATTCAAGTGTCAATTCCAATTAGACCTGTTGTTCCTATAAGCACAGCGTTTACAACACTTTTGAGTCAGCTTCAACCACCATTGATCGGACGACCTCCAGCTCCTACAAATTCTCCTTTTAGATCTTCTGGAGTTAGACAAACTGTTGTGTCTACTTCTGAACCTGCGCATATCATGTCAACTCAATTCAAGATAAATCGTTTGGAAACGAAGGTTATGACATTGGAAGCTCAAATGAAGGCAATGCAAGGGTTAGTGGGACGTTAGTTGCTAATTTAGAAGATGAAAAGCGTCAAAGTGCTGAACTGAGAGAACAGCTTAAGCAGTTGTTGGCTCAAGGGGGAGATGGTTGTAGAGAGACTGAGTTAAAGAGAAAAGAGGATGAAGATCATGATGATGATGCAAATGCTGATGGTGAGCCAAGAACTGAAGCTCAAGCAGATGCAATGACTCAGGGGGAGACGCCAAGACAGACAGAGTCAGAGATTGCTGGTACAGCTGGTGCTAGTACGTCTGGGACTCAGAAAGATAAAGGAAAAGCGGTGATGATTGCTCCAGATGTTGTTCTTGCTGATGATGATAGAGATTCCAATTCAGGTAACTCAAATTCTGATCCTACTACCAATAAGTCTTCAGAGTCAGATTTGCACCCATTAATAGTGCATAGACTAGAGAGGAGATTGGGATATGATCCACAAGCTCATTTGAGAGCTATGGCAGATTCTATGGATCCTGATGATTATTATGATCCAGGATCATATAAGGATCAAATGAAAGAGCAGTTAGGGTTAACTCGTACACCTTCAGAGTCAGAGTCGGATTCGGATTCAGACTATGTATTTTGAACCTTAAGAGCTGAATGTCTGTATATTTTAGATGTAAATAAGATAAAAATTATAAGATAAATATTGGTGTACTTAATTGTTACATTATATTTATGATATAGTTTATTGTATTTATGCTATCTTTTATGTCTTGATGTTGTTTGTCTTTGCATATTTGAATTTTTAAATTTCAGATAAGCTTCAAAAGATAGGTTCAGGTACATCTGAGGTTCAATATGATGATTCTGAAGATGATGAAAGTTTGGAAGAAGGTGAAATGATTCCAGATTTGGACTGGACTAATGTTTTTCAAGATGATGATTTTGTGCAACAACAAGCACAAGCTCAAGATCAACAAGTTCCAGATGATCAACAAGAGGTTCAAGCTGAACGAGTTTTTATTCCAAGTTCAAGAACTCTACACTTTACGGTTTTTACCAAAGTTGGAGATGATGAAGATGGAATTACTCTAAGCTGGAATATTGAAGATTCTAAGGAATTTGATGTGACAGAGTATCCAGTACCAAGTAGGGATGAAGATCACTTACATCAAATTGATAGAAGAATACCAGCAAGAGGATTGGTAGGAGAAGGTATGAAACCATCTATCTTTTGGGATTGTGTTAGTGATAGAGATGCTCATAAGTATGTTACTACTATTTTGAGTTGGTTTTTCGATGATGAGCTGAAATTGTTTATTATTAAAAGAGATGATGGTTGTCAATACTTAAAGCCTTTGAAAAGATATTTTAAAAGCCTTAGTGAATCTGATTTAATGGATTTAGGAAGGAAAAGGCTTGTAAATCCTAGTGGTAATGGTTATGCAGATTACTTTAGTAGAAAGTTGCAAGATGATTATAGGAAAAGGTTCTATGATAATTTTGATAAAACCAGTGTGTTCATAACGCCAAGATCTTTAAAGAAAGTTACAAAGGATGATGGCACTATGGAATTTGTTCAAAGACCGATTAAGCGTGTACTGAAGGTTCCAGTCAAGAAATGGCCTCAAGATGTTTTGAGTACACTTGATCATTGGGAGATTCATAGGGACACTGGTGAAGCATTGATGTATGGAGATAGAGATAAGAGAGTTATTTTGCTACGTGTATTTGATCCTATGCAGATTGTAAATCTTTCCAGAGATGATCAGAGAAGGTTATACGACACTGAATGTCTATTTATTCCTTCATGGACCACTGAGGAAAGCAGATATAGGAAGATCTTGCGTATTTGCTTACATGCTAATATTCATGCAAATAGCAGAAGATTGTTATTTGATGGATAGTGTTTTTACAAGACTGAAGAAATCGTGTAGCTGATGTCAAGGGGGAGACTGTAAGTGCATGATTCTGTTGACAACAGCAACAGCGATTTGATCAGTATATGTTTATGTTTTGTAATATGTAATCATAGACTTATGTTATGTTTTGTAATATGTGAATGATTACATATTGATCAGAGTTTTGGTATGTTTAATGTTTACGACTTGTATGAATGTGATTATAAATAACATACAGATACAAGTGATAAACTAGTCACGTTTTGAGTATTAAAGTATACTTAAAAGATGACAAAATAAAGTGTATGTAAACTCGTGCTACAGTAACACGAGTTTGTCTAAACTCGTGTGCTACAGTAACACGAGTTTGCCTAAACTCGTGGTATTCACGTGTTTACTTAATGACACGCGTTTGTTAATGGACTATGGGCCTTAATATACACGGTCCATACTTAGCACGCGTTTAGTACATCTTAGTATAAATACGTCTCAAAAATACGTAATTAAACAGTTAATTAAGATAATACACCGAAACCTTGTCTAATTGTAAGCTCGCGCGCGTTTAAGGTCTTAGGTTATTTCAATAACGAAAGACGATAATTTAATTAACCAAACGGGTTATCACGAGAGGATTCCGCACTCTCGTCATAACTATAAGCGTTCTCGTTGACGATCAGTCCACAAGGACCTACAAAGTCAAAGGATCAATAAAGTAACCATTTACGAATTTCACTTAATGATGCCGATCCATAAAGTGATAAATTCGTTTAGTGGGGTAGTCCGATATGCATCATATGAATACCATGTGAGTTTGGTGGGATGTAAGTGCACGTTCTGGTGCACATTTTGTGTCCGATGCATCTCAATTAATGGGCTGTTTTGCTAGATGTGTTGACCACGAGTTTAGGCCAAACACGTGTTGATTGACCACGAGTTTAGACCAAACTCGTGTGGAGGCCACGAGTTTAGACCAAACTCGTGTGGAGGCCACGAGTTTGGAGGCCCACGAGTTTGAAGCCCAGCCCATTTGTAGCCTATATATATTGTTCTTAGGTTTCGGTTTTAGGGAATGATTTAGTTGCAACAGATTTCATTCACGGCAGGCTGAGGTATGCGCAAACCTCAGTCCGTAAGTCCACCATATTATTCGATTATCAAGAGTCGTCTCGTTGATTGTAATCCGTAATCATTGTAGATGTATTGTAAACGGATTTATTCATTGTAATCATTCGACTAATGATAAAGGAATTCTGTTTTTATCTCCTGTTCTTATTGATTTCGTGTTTGTTTCATTCAATTACCTCAATAACGATTATGTTTGGATTCCGCACTTACATAGTCGTAGGAATCTCGAATCGATCGGTCCCCTGCACTTTCATGAGACCAGCCATTATATATTCAAAGAATATAACCAATCGCTCAGATTTGTCTTAGTTTAATTATATTCCCATATAATTAATCGACAATGGACAATTTAGAATATTTAATAAAATATTCAAGGATTAAACATGCAAATATAGGATACAATTAATATTAAATGAAATCAAACATATCAAGTACTTTATTTCATTATGAAAAATATAAATTGTTTAACATCCCTTATCCAAATACCGAAACAACAGATTTACATGAAATAACTAGCTAATTTAAGTCCTATGCCCTCGGCATGCCTTTCAAACTTGGGCCTAGCAAAGCTTTTGTGAAAGGATCAGCTAAGTTAAAATCTGTGTGAACTTTGAGTAATTTGATCTCTCCTAGTTCGATCCGCTCACGAACATAGTGATATCTTCTAGCATAATGTCTGGCACCTTTCTGAGCTCCGGGCTCGTTGGCAATGATTAATGCACCAGTGTTATCACAGTACATATCAAGTGGGTAAGTCACTTGAGGGGATCACGTCAAGCCCGCTAATGAACTTCCTTATCCAGACTGCTTCCATTGCGGCTTCTGAGGCGACAATGTACTCAGACTCTGTTGCAGACATGGCAACTGTGGTTTGCTTCTTGCTTTTCCAATCCACAGCACCTCCGTTAAGAACGAAGACGAATCCTGACTGAGACTTCGTGTCATCTCTATCAGTTTGAAATCCAGCATCACAGTATCCGGTCACTTTGAGCTCTAAGTCTGGATTTCCTCCATACACCAAAAACATATCTTTAGTAGCCCGTAGGTACTTCAGAATGTTCTTAACAGCAGTCCAGTGGCTTTCACCTGGATTCTGTTGATATCGGCTAACGATGTTTTGCGCGAACGCCACATCGGGTCTAGTGCATCTAACCGCATACATAATAGATCCCACAGCCGAAGCATAAGGGACTCTTCGCATACGCTCCACCTCATTAGGTGTAGTAGCACCCTGTTTGACAGATAAACTAAGTCCTTCTTGCATAGGTGTAAACCCACGCTTAGAATTCTCCATCTTGAATCGCTTCAAGATCTTATCAATATAAGCACTTTGACTTAGTCCAATTAATCGCTTTGACCTATCTCGGTAGATCTTGATTCCAAGAATAAATGCTGCTTCTCCTAAATCTTTCATGGCAAAACACTTTCCAAGATGGGATTTAACATCTTGCAACATTGGAATGTGTTTTCCTATGATCAATATGTCATCAACATATAAGACAAGGAAGTAACATTACTCCCACTAGCTTTGCGATATACACATGGCTCATCGGGATTTTGAACGAAACCAAACTTTTTGATTTCTTCATCAAACCGCTTGTTCCAACTTCTTGATGCTTGCTTTAGTCCATAAATGGACCTTTGAAGCTTGCATACTTTGTTGGAATGTTTTGGATCAATAAAACCTTCAGGTTGATCCATATATACTTCTTCATCCAAGTAACCATTTAAGAAGGCAGTCTTAACATCCATTTGCCATATCTCAAAGTCATAGTACGCAGCTATGGCTAAGAGAATCCTAATAGCTCTAATGTCCGCAACTGGAGAAAAGGTCTCATCATAGTCACACCGAAACGTTGAGTATAACCTTTCGCCACGAGACGAGCTTTATAGGTGTGTACATTTCCATCCATGTCCGTCTTCTTCTTGAAGATCCACTTACACCCAACAGTTTGAGCATTTTGTGGAAGATCAACCAAGCACCAGACTTGATTGTCTTTCATGGATTTCATTTCCACCTTCGTAGCTTCAAGCCATTTGTCAGATTCCGGATCTGATAATGCAGCTTTGAAATTCGGAGGCTCACCGAGATCTCCTAAAACGTTTTCTTCTACCATCAGACATAATCTGTCAGTAGGACGTCTTGTCCTTTCGGACCTACGAAGTGGAATCGCTTCATCATCATCGACTTGAGGTTCATCACTTTGAACATTTCCCCCCCCCCCAAGTTGATGATTGCTAGGAGCTACAGAAGGTGACACATCTTCCTCTTGAGTCTCATCAAGTTCTACAACCCTCCCACTGTTCTCTTGAGCTAATTTCTTTTCAAAGAATTCAGCATATCGAGCAACGCGAACAGTGTTTTTGACGGGATCATAGAAGTCGTAACCCATCGTTTCCTTAGGGTATCCGACAAAGATGCACTTAGTAGTTCTGGGTTCAGTTTGTCAGGCGTATCGCGCTTCACAAGTGCCTCACATCCCCAGACTCTTAAGTAAGACAGATTAGGAACATTTCCATGCCATAATTTCATATGGTGTCTTGTCAACCTTCTTGGTTGGAACCATATTGAGAATGCGTACAACAGTCTCTAGAGCATAATCCCAAAATGAAAATGGGAGAGTCGTAAGGGTCATCATAGATCTCACCATGTCTAGCAAGGTTCGATTTCTCCTTTCAGACACTCCATTATGTTGAGGAGTGTATGGAGGAGTAAGTTGTTGGACAATTCCACACGCTTTTAGATAATCCTTAAACTCTTGGCTTAAGTATTCACCACCTCGATCCGAACGAAGAATCTTGATGGTTTTGCCGAGTTGATTTTCTACTTCATTTTTAAACTCTTTGAATGTTTCAAACACTTCATGTTTATGTTTAAGCAAGTAAACATAACCATAACGACTGAAATCATCCGTAAAAGTATGAAGTAGCTAGCTCCTTTTCTTGACACATGTCTAAATGGTCCGCAAACATCGGTATGAATGAGTCCAAGAAGATCTTTAGCCCTCTCTGGTTTATTCAGAAAAGGTTTTCTTGTCATTTTGCCGGAAACACATGACTCGCATTTATCAAATGATTCATCATTTAATTGTAAAATCCCTTCACGTTGAAGTCTT
>CM067167.1:277576495-277591241 GCA_034093135.1 Erigeron breviscapus
GAATGGAGAAGGTGTCACTGGACCAGCAGCAGTTACTACTGGAGCAACTGGAGGAGGCAAACTTAGAGAAGTCTCCCCAGTTGTCATACCAGCAGTTGAAGATTATAGGACAAGAATCATGTTTTCCCATTTGGAAGGAAGAATATCACAAAACTTCTCAAGAAGAATGTCTTTATCCTTCTTTACACCTAGCCCTCTCAGTTGATTAACCACACTGGTAAATCTGGTATAAGTACCAGTCAGGCTCTCATCGGGTAAAGCAAAGAAAGTTTCATACTTCTTGTTTAAAGCAACTTTCCTGGTGACAATGGTGTCATCACCTCCTTCATACTGAAGAACTAATTCTTCCCACATTGCCATGGCACTGGGGAATAACACAAGAGTGTCAATTAAGTTCTCAGGAACAGCCCCAAGGATCATGTTTTTCAGTCTGGTGTCAAGTCCACCAGTCTGCGATCCTCATCAGACCAATGGTCTTCTGGCTTTTCCCTTGAGCCTCTTCTTCCAGTTGGATCAAGAAGAAGACTCACCCCAATAGACATAGGTATATATGGTCCATCCTTAAGGATTTTCAACATATACCTCTCAATACCACCAAAATGCAAAAGCATCCTGGCCTTCCATGTACCAAAGGTCTCACTGTTCCCATCGAATTTAGGAACATGAGTGTTGGAATAATGTACATGGACGTGGTTGGGGGCAGGAGGAGGTGGAGGGTTGGTATTAACAGGAGGAGCATTATTATTAGGAGGAGCATTATTAAAATTGATATTTTCAACATTTGGACCAGAACCATCCTCACCTTCAGTAGTAGACATCTAAGCAGATCTAGGCAAATATATTAGCCTTCTGCTCTGATACCACTTGTAAGTCCCAACTCAATAGATGGTACTACTGAAGACACCTCTATGTCGATGGTGGAGTTACTTTGCAATATAAACACTGAACTGGAGACGACCAGTTACAGTGAATGTATACCAAGTTCTTGGATAGATTACTTATTAAGGGGTGACAATAAGTAAAGAACAATGCAATAAATACTTGTAAAGTAACATGATGAGACAATATGTAATTTTCAATGTGTAATTTATTTATTGATGTTAAACAAATTACAAGGTTGTTGCGGAACCAAGATAATACAAAGAATGTAAATATCCTAACAACCTATGAAATACAATCGATCTAGTACTTGGAAATTCTCTTCAACAATCGAAACACTTAGAGGAGTGAAATGTTCCTTTTAGCGATTGAGAGAATATTGCACAAGTTCACCAAGAATATTGCAGGTATGCAAAGTGTGAAGTGTTTATTTTCTTGTTGTGCAATGACTTGTATTTATAGGCAAAGTTGACATTGGGATGTCAACTTTGGCCGTACAAATATGGTTGGGAGCATTTAAGGAATAGTACTTAATTCCTTAAAATACTAGATAAAGTTATGACACATTGTCTCTTTATCCAACCTGCTTTATGTCCTTTAGTTCTTTGTACAAGGATAATTCCTTTTATCCATGTGACAGCACATAAAGCACTAAGTCAATTCCTCGAAGTTAGTGTAAAGCTTTGTAAGTGCTTTACACTGACGTTCTCCAGTTTCTATCTGAGATAGAATAACAACTGGGCTTCGCTGCCATTGTTATTCTCTTTCTTCCACTTGATGTCTTCGACTTCAGTTGGAATGTCTTCAGGTGTCTTGGCCAGATGTCAACTGGAGGAAGTCTTCAGTTGCGTTAACTGTACGATGCAACTGGACTTCTTATATTTCTGGACAAATCTTCTGGTCTCCAGATGCAACTGGAGATTCCCCAGATGCAACTGGAGACTGACCAGGTGAAACTGGTCCTAACACTAATTGAACCAAAGAAGATTGACGGGGCTATAGGGACAGAATTGAGCAGTTTGCTTTGAAATGTTGGAGGCATTACTTGTATGGCACCAAAAGAGTGTGATCTATACCGATCACAAAAGCCTTCAACACATTTTTGATCAAAGTGAACTAAATATGAGGCAAAGAAGATAGCTTGACCTTTTTAGTGACTATGATTGTGTTATCCGGTATCACCCGGGTAAGGCAAATGTTGTAGCCGATGCTTAAGCCGAAAAGAACGTGTAAAACAAGACGAATTAGAGCCATGAGCCTCACCGTACAAAGGAGCGTTCGGGACTCCATCATTGAAGCACAAAGGTTGGCAACTAGGCCGGAAAACTTCATCAATGAAGCATTACACGGCTTAGAAGAACAATTTGATAGAAAGAATGATGACGGTTTATACTTTGTTGAACGATTGTGGATTCCCGTTCTTGGCGGGATGGCGGTTGAAATTGATGAATGAAGCTCATAAGTCGGCCTACTCGGTCCACCCGGGTTCCGACAAAATGTATTTTGACATGAAAGACTTGTATTGGTGGCCAGGAACGAGGAAAGATATGCTAGATACGTTAGTGAATGCATCACGTGTGTGCAAGTAAAAGCCGACCACAAGAAACCACCCGGTTTGCTAGTTTAACCGGCGAAACCGAAGTGGAAATGGGAAGATATCGCCATGGACTTCATCACGAAGTTACCTAGAACGAGTCGTGGTCGGGACACCATTTGGGTGATAGTTGACCGGTTGACTAAGTCGGCTCACTTCTTAGCCATCCGGGAAGATGATAAATTTGACACCATGGCACGCTTGTACATCAAAGAGGTGATATCCAAACATGGAGTGCCGATTTCCATCATAACCGATCGGGATGCCCGATTTACTTCAAAATTTTGGAAGGCGTTCCAAAAAGCAATGGGTACTCAACTTGATGAGTACGGCGTTCCATCCAACCGATGGTCAAAGTGAAAGAACGATTCAAGCTTGAAGACATGTTACGAGCTTGTGCCATCGATTTTGGTGGCAATTGGGATGCACATTTACCGCTAGTCGAATTCTCCTATAATAATAGCTACCATGCTAGTATCCAAATGGCTCCGTTTAAAGCTTGTATGGGAGAGATTGTAGATCACCGGTAGCTTGGGCGGAAGTTGGTGAAAGCCAACTCATTGGGCCCGAAATTGTCATTGAAACAACTAAAGTGATCTCACAAATTAAAGAGAAATTGAGAGTGGCCCGAGAACGACAAATGAAGTATGCAAACGTGAGACGACGGCCCCTCGAATTTGAAGTAGGTGATTATGTGTTGCTCAAAGTATCCCCGTGGAAAGGTGTGGTTCGATTTGTGAAACGTGGCAAGTTAGGGCCAAGGTATATTGGCCCATTTAAGATCCTCGAACGAATTGGCCCGGTGGCGTATCGATTGGAACTCCCTCAAGACTTGAGTGAGTTCATAATGTTTTCCATGTTTGTAATCTTAGGAAGTGTTTGGCCGATCCAAAACTTCACGTACCTCTTGAAGAAATCCGGGTTGATAAAACGTTGAAATTTGTGGAAGAACCAATTGAAATCCTAGACCGGCAAACTAGGAGACTTAAGAACACTCGGTATACACTAGTTAAGGGGGAGTCTGTTGATGCAGGTTTTCTATAACTAATGTATATCGGAGTTAAACAGAATTGATTGCACCGGAAAAGGGGGAGTCTGTTAGTGCAGTTTCTGTGCACCTATTATTGTCCGCTGCAATGCAATTCAGGACAAGAGGCTGTTGTATGAGACGTTGTGTATGAGGCATTATCTATACTACATTGTGTATGAGACGTTGTGTATGAGATGATGTTTATACTACACTAATCTCTATGAGATGCTATCTATACTACATTACGTGACATGCAGCCTTGAAGCCCAAGCCCAACCCATATTATGTGTCAGTATATATATGTTTTATAGGTCTAGGGTTTCAGTTAATGGTTTTAGTCTAGACAGAAAGCTATTCACGGATCGGGGTAGAGATCTATGCCCCGTGTCCACCATGTAATTCATTATCAAGAGTCGTCTCGATTGATTGTAATCCGGAATCATTGAGATGTATTTTAAACGGATTCATTCTTGTAATCATTCGATTAATGATAAATGAATTAATTTATATCTCCTGTTCTATATCTATTTGTGATTTGTTATAACCTCAAGAACGGATCTAGATGGATTCCGCACATCTAGGATTCGTACAGATCTCAACTTTAAGGCAAACACGACCGCTCCCAACTCCAAGTCATGAGTCGGGTAATTCTTCTCATGCACCTTCAATTGCCTAGATGCATAAGCAATCACCTTACCCCGTTGCATCAAGACACAACCCAATCCTTGCCCGGATGCATCACAATACACAACAAAATCATCGGCTCCATCGGGCAAGCTTAAGATGGGTGCATCACACAACTTGTCTTTCAACAATTGGAATGCTTGTTCTTGTTTTTCGCCCCAATCAAACCTTCTTTCTTTGAGTCAACAAGGTCAAAGGTTGGACAATTTGGAAAAGTTTTCAATGAATCGTCTATAATAACCCGCCAAACCAAGAAATTGGCGAATCTCGGTTGGCGTCTCGGGTCGTCTCCAATTCTTTACCGCTTCAATCTTGCTTGGATCCACATGAATTCCTTCCTTGCTCACCACATGACCAAGAAAGTGGACCTCTTCAAGTCAAAATTCACATTTTGAGAACTTGGCATACAATTCTCTTTCCAAAGTAACTCTAAAACTTTCTTCAAGTGTTCGGCGTGATCTTCTTTAGTCTTAGAGTAGATAAGAATGTCATCAATGAAAACAATGACAAACTCATCCAAGTAGGGCGAACACACCCGGTTCATCAAGTCCATGAACACCGCCGGTGCATTTGTCAACCCGAAAGGCATAACCGTGAATTCAAAGTGCCCATAACGTGTACGAAAGGCCGTCTTGGGAATATCATCTTCATGGACACGTAATTGGTGGTAACCCGACCGCAAATCAATCTTAGAAAAGAAACGAGCACCGTGGAGTTGGTCAAATAAATCATCAATCCTTGGAAGAGGATAACGATTTTTCACCGTGAGTTTGTTTAGTTCACGATAATCGATACACATACGGAAGGAACCGTCTTTCTTTTTGACAAATAAGACCGGTGCACCCCACGGTGATTGACTAGGGCGGATAAAACCCTTTTCTTGAAGTTCTTTGAGTTGGGCGGCCAACTCTTGCATTTCGGTTATGGCTAAGCGATAGGGTGCTTTGGCCACGGGAGAAGCATTTGGAATGAGATCAATACGGAAATCGAGTTCACGAGATGGAGGCAAACCCGGTAAGTCATCCGGGAATACATCCATGCACTATTAACCGGGCACGGACTTTCAATTCAACCTTTTGTGACGTTAACATTATAGATCTTTCCTTCCCACGGTTCGGTTGTCTCGCCTTGAACTACTAACTCACCACCATCATCTAACGGAATTCTCACCACCCGACTACCACAATCTATAACCGCGTTCATTGCCGACATCCAATCCATTCCCACAATCACATCAAAGCTACCGATATCAAAAGGAATCAAGTCTATCAAGAACGGGTGGTCACATAACTCTAAGGTACAATCACGAACAACTTGGTCAATTTTAGTTAACCCACCGTTTACCATTTCAAGTTCAAAATAATACGACAAAGGACTAAGGCTAGCATCAATCAACGGGATGAAGTCATTGGAAACAAGACTAAAATCGGCACCCGAGTCAAATAATACGGTGGCATATTGATTGTTGAGAAGAAAAGTACCTGTCACGACGTTTGGGTCAACACGAGCCTCGGCCGCATTCACGGCAAAAGCTCTTCCACGGGGAGCAAGTTGTTGTTGTGGAGCTTGATGTTGTGGGCCTTGATTTCCCCGGTTTTGATTAGGACCGGCAATTTGAAGTTGATTAGGATGCACGGTCACTTGGACTTGTTGGCCAATGAGATTTGGGCACCGGTTACGATAGTGGTCTTGCCTACCACATTCATAACAACTGCCGCAGGCCATTTAGGGGTATCTAGCATTTAGTGGAGCAACATTTAATGGAGCATTTCGACGATTATTAGGACAAAACTTGGTGGTGTGACCCGGTTGGTTACATAGAAAGCAAACATCACATCTCACATGAGTCCAATGGTGACGGTTACACCTAGGGCATAAAGGACTAGCCCCGGCATAGCCACCCTTTGGAGGACCCACCGCCGGTACAACCGCCGCAAAAACCTTCCCACCACGACTAGGGCGCTTATTATCACGCCTATCATCTTTCTTGGTGCCACTCGACTCGGCCACCTCTTTTCTCTTTCCATCACCTTTACTCAACTTACCACCCCTTATAAGTTCCAATGTCACACTAGCGGTGCGGGTGGTTGCCTCTTTGTATGTCAATGGCATGGGGTGAGAAACAAGCATTCTCACTTCATGAGGCAATCCCGCAACATACTTCTCAACCTTCACTTCTTGGGGTCTCACATAATGGGGAATGAGCCTAGAGAGTTGGCCAAAACGGCGAGTGTAACCCTCATAGTCTCCTCCCTTCATGGCAAGTTTAGAAAATTCCACTTGCAAGTTTCTCATTTCATGTGCCGGGCAATACTTGGAATTATCATATCTTTGAACTCTCCCCAAAGTAAGTTGTTAGCCGCATCAATCCCCAATTCATCAACCTCCTCATTCCACCATTCAAGGGCATCACCCTTCAACATACCGGTGGCATAAGTAATTCTTTGGTGATAAGCGCAACCACTTCGAGCAATGATAGATTCAATGCTCTCTAACCATTCCAAGCAACCCGTAGCACCACTTTCTCCATTAAATTCCGGGGCTCCACAAAGTTTGAAGTCTTTAAACAAGCACCCTTGTTGGTAAGCATCATGACCTCTTGGTCGCACAAAACCTTCTCCTCCATCCTCACCGTTTACATTCACATCTTCATCTTCATTTTGAACATGAACCGCTTCATCTTCCGGTTCTTCTTGTTCATTTCTAGCTTCCATGGCCGTTTGGATTCGGGCCACAAGATCCGGCATGAGATCATTTAGAGCTTGAGTGATAACCTCGGCGGTTACCGGGGGATTGGCACCACCCCGGCCACCACGACCACCACGGCCTCCACGGCCTCCTCTACCACCCCGTCCACCTCTACCTCCACGTCCACCTACAACCTCTTCTTCTTCTTGAGCACGAGGGCGGCGAACAACTCTTTTTGGTCTAACCATTCTTCCTGAACACACGTGTTAGATTAGCAAGTTAGTTCTCACGATTCACATACACGAGTTAACCAAAGTAAATCATCACGAAACAAGCAATTTATATCTAGGGTTTTTCCCTAGACCGTCTAACATGCATATCTCTACGGGGATTTTATCATGGCAATAATCTAAGGCTTCATCGATTATACAATCCACAATCAACCATACAATCACGAATCATTCAACACAATATAAAAGGGGTCAAGTCATAACAAGGCGGGTAAAGCATAGTCCGAATCTTAACTTCAACATTCAATACATTAAAAGTGTATGTATACAGGGTGTACCAGCGGCTAACCCTCCACACCGTTAATATATTGAATGGATGTCGGGATTCGGTTCCGTTATGCTCTCTAAGTATTGGTCGGGTATGTATACAGGGTGTACCAGCGGCTAACCCTCCACCTAACCAACACTCATTCAAGCATACCGGGTTTCCTACTATACTCCATCCACAATGCGCAATCCACGACGCATTAACTTTATATGACATAGGATAACCATAGATTTGTTGATCAGGCGCCTCTAGGGTTACCGAGTGTTATACTCCGTTAATGCCATCGTTTCACTTTGCTAGGTTAAACAATAAAAATTCAAGAATATACGTCAACGTTCATTCGGCAAGTCACGGTGTATCCCGACACTAACATATACGTCCATCAAGTCATCACATAACAATCAAGTCACAATTCATGAAAAACCTACGAACTCCGTTTAAACAAGTTTTATGCATCATACAGTTCACGTTGCACACAAAATTTCCTATCATGCATTCTAATATGAAATGTGGGTGCAATGGCTATAGACTAGGTCAATCCACCTAATTCTCTACAACCACGGCTCTGATACCATTCTGTAACACCCCAACAAGGTGGAATAATGGGATATCACAAGAAAAGCACAGCACGACATGGAAATTAAGTAGAGTCAAACTAAATGCATAAAAGGATTGGACAATCCATACAAATCATTCAATTACAAATACCGGATCAAGAAATAATGCATAAGGAGCACGCCCATCAAACGTTTACAAAATAATAGTTCAAAAGATGGTAAATGATCCTAAGCATAACCCATAAGCGGGAACTATGAATCACGGATCCAAGAATAGTCCAAGTCCAATCCTAGCATGCAAACAATCAAGCAATCATCCAATACGTCTTCCATTAACCTGTTCACCTGAAAAGTGTATTAAAACGTGTCAACATAAAGTTGGTGATTTCGTAGGTTTGAGTAATAAAAATCAAGTGTCGGGATAACAACCGTTAACGATATACGAGGATTAACAACGTTAAATAACGTTCTCACAAATCAATACAAGTCAACGTTTACGTTCAATCATAGTTATAATGGCACGACTTACATAATAAATAATGCGCGATAAACCGGCACGACTTACATGATGAACAATGCGTAAAATACGTTTCTGGCACGACTTACATAATAAATAATGCGTAATAAACCGGCACGACTTACATGATGAACAATGCGTAAAATACGTTTCTGGCACGACTTACATAATAAATAATGCGTAATAAACCGGCACGACTTACATGATAAACAATGCGTAATCATAAACACATACAATCACGTTGAACAAGCAAAACAAGTAAGCATTCAACGTCTCGTTCCATATCATAACAAGTGAATCAACCGACAACCGTTTAATAACGAGTACACTTTCCACCCCAAAATAAGATAAACGTAGGGGCTACGAGACTCACCTTTGCCTTGTATCGAGTTATAATTAAATTATAAGTGTTCAACGAATATTTAAATTCCTGAATTCTTCAAGGACGGCCTATCAATACCTAACGCTCCCACCCGACCCCATCCCGACCACCAAATGTGCCAACAACATTCATATTAATATAAGTACGATTATTTAAATACGCTTATATATATGATAATATATTATGTGTGTGTGCGTGGTGTGTGTGTGTTCGTTTATGTATGAGTATCTGTATTGCTTTTGTATTATATATGTTATCGTCCAATGATCGTCACACGTGTCCACCTATCAATATGTATACACGTTTTATATTACAAGTATTTACTTACATTTTAAAATGATTATAACTTTAGACGACTCTTAGGTTTAGTATCCAACACATAATGAGTCGGGTTATAAGTATTTTACGAGTTTCTAACGTCCGGAAGTCCTTAGTGTTCACGACTTATCGTTGTGTTATATGATTTGCATATTAAGATACATATATTTATCTTCAAACCCTATATGTATATATTTATATGTTTTTATGCACCGTTTAATATTTCATCCTCTTTCAAAAGGACTTGGGCCTAGCTCAACCCCTGACATCTCCCAGGCCCCTTTGATAATCAAAGTTGAGAGGGAGAAATGCCCCCAAAAGAAACTGGCAAGCTAAAAAGAAGTGAGAGTCGAACAGTGAGTTTCAGAAAAGTGCACAAATGGGAGGCACGGTTAAGAGCGGCCATAGATGGCGTCTCACGACGGTGGGTGGGGCCATCAGAGAAAAGCAGCGTGCAGACCACCGTCTTTGTAGACCACGTCTACAAAGAAGGAAAGAAATCACCGTCTTGGTATACTAGACCACCGTCTGGGATGTGGCTCTGAAAAAAGAAGAGATGTTTCAGCGTCTAGGGTTAGCGTAAAACAAAAGAACGGGCCGTCTAGTCACCGTAAGGTCGCAATGGAAGATGGGGGGCACCGTCCCAGACGGTCATGGGACCGTAAGAGACGGTGGGGAGGATTTGCAGGCGTCTTGGACGCTGAAGATGGCGCACTGGACGGTGAAGCAGAAAGACCAGAAATCTGGGCGAATTTAGGGAAGAACATAGGTTGACTTTTAAAGTCAAATTCGACCTAATTGACTCAAAACCCTAATTTTGCTATGAAACGATATGAGGATGATATGAAACCAGTTTTTGTGCATTGATAATTTAGGTGAACGTAAACAAATTCCAATTCCCTTCCAAAACGATTCAAGATCATCAATTTTTAATTGAAAATAAGTTTGACCTAATTTCATTAACCAAAACCCTAATTTTCGGTTTAATTGAGTTCTAGCCCGAAGTTCGACCCAAAAATTCGTTTGCTCAAGATTTAGAACAAGTTTATAACCTAACCCACTCAAGGATTCGACCCAAAACATCATACAAACGAAAAATCCGGTTTTTGACCCATTTACCCATTTAGAACCTTAATTTTGACCCATTTGTTGTTTTGGCTTGATTTTTGACTAAAAGACACTTGTATATAATTAAAGATATGCTTATAAACATGAAATGATAGTATTGAGACAAGCTTTGACTTACCAATTCTTCCACTAAAGCCCCAAATCCGAATTTAATCTATTAATGATGATTTCTTGCACCTTGAACTCCAACTTTTTGATATGATGGTTGAATGATGATGAAGATGATTAAACTACCATAAACCTTGTTACAAGAACATTAAATGAACTAGAAATTTAGAGAGAGAGATGTAAGAGTGTGTAGTTGGGTGCATTTAGTGAGAGAGAGGGAGATGTGAATGGATGGATGAATGAGAGGTGGGAGGTTGGGGTTGGGTGTTGGATAAGGTTGGGTCATGGGTGGTGGTTCATGGGTCATGGGTCGACCCATGGATCACCCGATTACATTTCTAGTTTAATTAAACGTCACACGTCACATCACGTATATATAATCCGTCGACTATTATATCAAATCATCAAGAAGACATTAAATGAAATTAACTAATTAAATTAGCTAGTCATTTGCACGTTTAAGTTAACGGGTCGACATTCAATTAAGCCACTAAATCTTGGAATTAAATCACAATTAATCACGTTTAAATCACGTTAAAACAAGTCAAAAACTTTGGTCGATGCGACGATACTATGTAGTGCAAAAATCGTTAGAATTCCCTTACCTAATGGTGAGATACTAGAAGTTCAGGGCGAGAGGTCTGAGTCTTTTGAGGGTCGTGTCATGAGTACGTCTGTTAAGGAGGTTAGCTTGATTAATGTCCCCGTCGTTCGTGACTATCAGATGTTTTCCTGGATTTACCGGCTTACCTCCGTCTCGACAACTTGATTTTCGTATTAGCCTTGTTCCTAACGCAGCTCCTGTAGCAAAATCCCCTTATAGACTAGCGACGACTGAATTACAAGAATTGGCCGTGCAACTAAAAGAACTTCAAGACAAGGGATTTATTAGACCTAGTCAGTCACCGTGGTGAGCACCTGTTCTATTCGTCAAAGATAAGGATGGTTCCTTTCGTATGTGTATCGATTATCGCGAGCTGAATAAGTTAACAGCCAAGATTAGGTGCTATTTCGGGTTTGGGTTATATAACGATCATCATTACCATATCGGTTACTTTCTTTATGGGATCGCGGTTCTTGCAAAGCTAGACCCCATTTGGGGAAGAAAATATAGACCTCAAGCTTATTCATTGATGGCGGATTTCATGACTTTGGGTAAAAGTGAGAACACAAAGTATACTCGTTTAAGATGCTTCGATTTGTGGAAGTTACATTCATGGGCAGGAGGTCTGACAGAATTCGCGGATGGTAGGAATCAAGAAAGCACAAGTGAAGCAGTTAATGCATATTACTCAGCCGCGTTAATGGGGTTAGCATATGGTGATACACATCTTGTTTCAACTAGCTCATTGCTTTTAGCCATGGAAATTCATGCATCTCAAACATGGTGGCATGTTAAACAAGACGATTCTTATTATGCTCAAGATTTTACTAGTGAAAATCGAGTGGTGGGAGTTTTATGGGCGAATAAACGTGACAGTGGACTTTGGTTTGCTCCGCCTGAATGGAAGGAATGTAGGTTGGGGATTCAAGTTCTACCATTGTTGCCGATCACTGAGGTTTTGTTTTCAGATGTCGGGTTTGTCAAGCAACTTGTGGATTGGGCTTTGCCTGCACTAGGAAGGGAAGGTGTCGGTGAAGGATGGAAAGGATTTGTGTATGCATTGAAAGGGGTTTATGAGAAGGAAATTGCTCTTGAAAAGATTAGAAGTTTGAAAGGGCATTGATCCTTCAAGTATTTTTGAGTTTTGGCCATCACATCAAGATAACCAATTTCTTCAGCTATTAAAGCTAATCTAGCTGCTCTTGCCACCAATTTTCCATAAAAGTATGAAGATGTTGTCGATATTGAAGTCGAATCCAAACCATCAACATCTTTTATAAGAGCATCAATGATTTCCTGATATGATTCTTCTTTAACACCTTTGATTGAATGCCAAGTTACTGAAACCGGGTCGGTTTTTAAAAGCCATGAATCACCAACAACTCCTACTAGTTCACCATCTATGCTTTTGTATTTGAAGTCATCAAGAACTTTACTAGAAGACTTATCAAGAAGTTGAAGATGTAGAGGGCTAGCCAACATTAACAAATCCCCCCAACCTTTCTTTTCCCATTTATACTCAACACAAAATGGTTTACTAAGGTCAGCACTACCCGATACCGGATAACAAGAACTAAATTGGTCAAGAATTTGTTCAAGTTTAACATCCGAATTTGGTACTAATGCAATCCGAATGATACCCAAAAATGGTAAAGATGTGATCTTTGAAATGTCATTGCTCAAATCAATTGGTGAAGAAGAATACAACACCCATGTTTGTCCGTTATTTAGATTAATTTTATACTTGGTTTTTGAAGAATTTGGAGTAAAATCAAGAATTGCATGAATAGTTGAAAAAGAAAGTGCCACCTTTTGCATGACTTGACAAGATAAAATCTTAAATTTGGGAACTCTAACGTGACACTTAGATCATTGAATGAAGATATGACGTGGGTTTGATTTGGGTCCGGGTTATCCAAGGCGGAGATGGTGAAATCCGCGTTAAAGATTTGGTACGTGAAGGCGGTGTTGGAGTATAAAGACGGATAGGATATAGAAAGCGACGAGGGGGAGGATTTGATCAAATACGGGTGGATGTATTCGGGTTGATCACCATTTTTAAGGACAAAGTTTTGAAAGAAAGAGTTTGTAGGGAGAGGGGATGTGAATTCTGATTTCCACATCAATGAATATATAATGCGCAATATGATGAAGCAGTGAATTGAGGCACACATGATAATACTATGAAGACGCTGATGAGAGAATTCGTATTGGAAATGTACTAAGAGAGCCTAGAAGTGGTGTCAGATGTTTTACTTACAAAAACTTCAAGGATTGTGGTGTGCAAGATTATGACGGCAGAGGTGGAGCAGTCAAGTTTATACAATGGTTAGATAGATGGAAGCTGTGATTGGCATTAGTGGGTGTACTCCTGGTCAGAGGGTCAGTTATGTGACAAATTTCTTTACCTTGGATGCGCTGTCTTGGTGGAATGGTCAGTGTCGAGCCAGAGGCAGAGTAGTGGCTGAGGCGATGTCTTGGTAAAATTTTAAGGAGTTGTTGACGAGAAAGTTTTGTACGACAACTGAACTGATAAGGTTATATCGAGAACTTTTGGAGCATAAGATGATTGGTGCTGATCATGTTGGTTACGCTACACGTTTCAATGAGTTGTCAAGGCTTGTTTCACATTTGGTTAATCCCGAGAGCAAAGGCATCGAGAAGTATCTTCATAGGTTGATCCCTCAGGTTAGGTCGACTATGGCTGTTGTTCATCCACTTACTCTGGAAGCGACTATATTGAGATCTGAGGCTATGACTGATGAGTTGGTTCAGTGTGTTGGACGACAGGTTCAAGTGGAAGTTCATCCTAATCAGCTACAGATTGCTGGACCCGTCAGAATAGAAGCGATCAAGTTCAAGCTGCTAGAGGTCGTACTTACGTACTAAAACAGATTCGATTGTGCTACAGGGACTTTCTTCTGAATGATCTTTATGCTACTGTTCTTTGACTCGAGAGCTGATTATAGTTTTGTCACGACTAGTTTTGTTTCCTTATTGAATACTAGACCAAGTCTTACGTATATATATTATGATAAAATGTTAAGAATTATATATTTTGACGTACAAATGGTTAACTGAGAGCTAGTCAGACTAGACCGAGTCATTCGTTCGTGCACATTAGTTCTTAATGACTATGCTTTCTTTATTGATTTAGTACCTTTTGAAAAGGGGAGTTTTGACGTTATTGTTGGTATGGACTGGATGTCTTTGGTCGATGCGACGATACTATGTAGTGCAAAAATCGTTAGAATTCTGTTACCTAATGGTATGATACTAGAAGTTCAGGGCGAGAGGTCTGAGTCTTTTGAGGGTCGTGTCATGAGCGCGTCTGTTAAAGAGGTTAGCTTGATTAATGTCCCCATCGTTCGTCATTATCAGGATGTTTTCCCTGATGATTTACCAGGCTTACCTCCGTCTCGACAACTTGATTTTCGTATTAGCCTTGTTCCTAACGCAGCTCCTGTAGCAAAATCCCCTTATAGACTAGCGACGACTGAATTACAAGAATTGGCCGTACAACTAAAAGAACTTCAAGACAAGGGATTTATTAGACCTAGTCAGTCACCGTGGGGAGCACCTGTTTTATTCGTCAAAAAGAAGGATGGTTCCTTTTCGTATGTGTATCGACTATCGTGAGCTGAATAAGTTAACGGTGAAGAAACGTTATCCCCTTCCTAAGATTGATGACCTGTTCGA
>CM067167.1:277592241-277654790 GCA_034093135.1 Erigeron breviscapus
ACTTGCTTCCATATAGTATTACAATTATGAACATGAAGCGTGATCTGGGTCAGTTACATATCGCAAGCTGTGTCAGCTTAGTCTGACCCAGATCAGATTACAAGAACCAAAAGATTACTAAGTGTTTATAGGTCAGATTTGTCATCATTAAATTTACAACAAACATTGGGACTCAACATTTACGATGTAAGTCGCACCGTTAGCGCATTGTTTACGATGTAAGTCGAACCGTTAGCGCATTATTATTATATAAGTCGCACTGTTAAGTAGAAATTTGAGCTTGATTTGTGCAAAAATGGAGTTAGTGTGTGAAAAGGTGTAGTGTGTGTTTTGGAGGTTGAAGATGAAGATCAGAGAGAATTGAGGTTGAATTATTGTGATTAATTAAGGAAATGGGGAAAGCTTACAATTTTGGGTATGGAAAGGAGTATTTATACACTTGACTAACTTTCACTAATACTCCTTCCATTATTAAAATAATTGCATTTTAACACCATTTTTGGATTTCTAACATTCTTCCCCTTGGTGTTGAAATGTAATTCATGCAAGATATCATCTATAAATACGAATTTGTTGATGAAGGTCTTCGAAGCTTTCTCATTGTCTTCAAGATCTTCCATCAAACTTGTCTTTATGTCTTTAATCTTCACACTTACCTTAAAGATGTATCTTTAAGTCTTGAACTTCTCAGAGTTTGAGCATTGCGGAAACTTGATCTTGGCTCTTTAGATTTGAACATGATAGCCTCTTCTTGACAATCTTAACTTTGTCACACTTCCCCTTAATTAATGAATCTTTCTCTTGAAGCATTTGGACAAACATCTTTTTCATCACAAACTTCCCCTCGATCAAACAATCATATTTGCGTACCACCAACGCTTATGTATAGGGTGTACCCGCGGCGTACCCACCACGTTGGCGATAACTATCTTCAAAGAATAATTTGGGGATCACTTTAGTCAACAATTTATCTTTCTTCCCCTTAACTGATGAATTCTTCTTTCTTCCCATCAAAATTCAAGAAAGCACACACATTGTTCAATTTCATTTTCCTCTTTCTTCCCCTCATGATGAATGTGTGGCAACATGTTCATCATGTCTCTTTGAAGTCGAAACTGGGGAATCAACTATTATGAAGTAGTAGTCCAATAAACAACATCTTTAGCCCGGGTTATACACTGACATGTGTATAAGCCATCTTCATCGAATCACTTATGAACAACCTTTGGGACCCATTTTTGTGTAGGCCCAACGGTTTTTGTCTTGACATTCCAAATGTACGTGTCATCGATTCGACGAATAGAATCTGCAGTCCATGGTAGGTGAAAACTCGAGGTTGTTGAAAAGTTGAGTTTTTGTGGACGCAGTGGAGATGCAAAGACATTCACTTCTTGCACGGTAATTGGTTTTGGTGCAAGTTCATAGAGTTGCCAAAGTGAGTATTTGATTGTCTTTGACTCAGTTGACTTTGGTTTGTAGACAGGTTTCCATTTGATCTTGGTCAACTGAGCTTTTGCTTGAGAGATGAACTTGGTATTGTCTTCAAATGACAAGAATGGAATGAGAGTCTGTGTTCCATCTATAGTAGGCTTCGACGAATACTTTCTATCCTTGAATAAGGCATAGTTAGTAAATTGAGAAGCTTTATGTTTAGTAGGAGATGAAACTTTGATCTTTGAGCTCTTTGGGATGGACTCAGTGCAAACTTTCTTTGGAGCATCAAGTTCAGTTGGAAATATTGGACTTGCATCATGATAAACTGAGCCATCATCACTTTGAGTGTCACAAGATGTTGATTGTGTTTGCAATTCCATCTCAAGTTCAGAGATTCTCTTTCGTAGAGATGTTTCATTTGATTGATATTGCAAACAATTCTCTTCAAGAGTCTTGATTTTGTTGCAAACATCTTGTCTCTCTTTCTCAACTTTGTTCATCTCATCAACGAACTTGCTCTCCATGGTTAAGAATATAGATGTCTCATTTTTCAACTGAGATTGAAAACTTGAAATCTTTTCTTGCAAAATAAGTTCTCTTGATTTGCTTTCCAAGATACTATCATTCAGCTTCTTGTTGGAAGTTTTCAATTCTGTTTGAAGTTCTTTTATCGCAGCTTTCATTTGTGACTTCAACTCATCATTCTTCTTCAAAGTTTGTTGTCAATTTCATTCCAAACTGCAAGGTTTCCAAATTCAACTTGAAGTTCTTTCATCTCATTTCTAAGCCTCACATTCACAGCTTGAACGTAGATCATTTGTTCTTTCAGTTTGACATTCTCAGCTTGTAACGTGACTACTTCCTCTTGAAATTTGACATTTTCAGTTGCAGTTGAATGAATCAATATCTTCATCACTTGACAAGGATTTGGAAAAGGTCTCGATGAACAACATGAACACAGTCCACCTTTATGAAGTTTTTCTTCAGATGAAGTTGGTTTCTCAGGTGAAGAAGTTAACCACAAATTGAAAACGAAATCGTCTTTGACTGAATTTGAGATACTTGGACTTGACATTTTGTTTAGCAAAGGGTGAAATGAAATGAAAAGGTAATTGTGATTGAAATTGAAGTGAAAGAATTAAAAATGAAATTTGGTGAAGATCGTCTTAGTGAAGATCGTTTTAGGTTCATCTTCATCATTTTACCAGTTTTCCATGAAAACTCCATTAATGACTTTAAAAGCTTCAATAACTTTTGAATTAGTGGGAGTTAGATCACGAAATAACTTGCAAACTGTTTGTTTTCACCTCCGCAACAAATCTATGAACAAAATTCAACACCAAACACAACAGATTCAAAACCCAAAAAATCGCGCCAAAATCAAAAATTCAATCTCGAGATTTAGATCGAATTGGAACTTGAAACTTGACAGGATTATGTGTACAACTATCACGAATCTATTGGTGAACAAATAACTGTGATTTTATGTGATTTGAGAGTGTGAATTTTGATGAACAGTGAAAACGATTTTGAATAAAAAAATTCGAAAATTGAATGAAAATTGCAACAAATCGAGCTATGGATCGTTCAGATTAACTGATTTTGCTCTGATACCAATTGTTAAGTATAAAATTGAAACGGTCTTGAAGAACTGGGACGATCTTGATTGAAGATCGTCTTGGAAATTTTGGTGAAATTTGGCTAAGTATGAAAAGTGAAACGATCAGGAAATGAGACGGTCTTGAATTGAAGATCGTCTTAACTTCAAAAGAAATGAGACGATCTTGTTGAAGATCGTCTTGGTTTCAGAATAATGAGACGATCTTGGTGAAGATCGTCTTGTTTTCTTTTCAAGAATTTGTATTGACCAAACCAATCCTTCTGGATTAGTTAGCCAAAAACAAATACTTCTCAACTCAACAATCCACACAGCACAGGTATTACAATTAACTTTCAAATACCAAAACGATCTTATGAAGATCGTCTTAGTGAAGATCGTTTTAGGTTCATCTTCATCATTTTACCAGTTTTCCATGAAAACTCCATTAATGACTTTAAAAGCTTCA
The DNA here is from genome assembly GCA_034093135.1 of Erigeron breviscapus. Classification (NCBI taxonomy): domain Eukaryota; kingdom Viridiplantae; phylum Streptophyta; class Magnoliopsida; order Asterales; family Asteraceae; genus Erigeron; species Erigeron breviscapus. The sequence goes on from CM067167.1 coordinate 277,595,742, forward strand.
ATAACTTTTGAATTAGTGGGAGTTAGATCACGAAATAACTTGCAAACTGTTTGTTTTCACCTCCGCAACAAATCTATGAACAAAATTCAACACCAAACACAACAGATTCAAAACCCAAAAAATCGCGCCAAAATCAAAAAATTCAATCTCGAGATTTAGATCGAATTGGAACTTGAAACTTGACAGGATTATGTTTACAACTATCACGAATCTATTGGTGAACAATAACTGTGATTTTATGTGATTTGAGAGTGTGAATTTTGATGAACAGTGAAAACGATTTTGAATAAAAAAATTCGAAAATTGGATGAGAATTGCAGCAAATCGAGCTATGGATCGTTCAGATTAACTGATTTTGCTCTGATACCAATTGTTAAGTAGAAATTTGAGCTTGATTTGTGCAAAAATGGAGTTAGTGTGTGAAAAGGTGTAGTGTGTGTTTTGGAGGTTGAAGATGAAGATCAGAGAGAATTGAGGTTGAATTGTTGTGATTAATTAAGGAAATGGGGGAAAAGCTTACAATTTTGGGTATGGAAAGGAGTATTTATACACTTGACTAACTTTCACTAATACTCCTTCCATTATTAAAATAATTGCATTTTAACACCATTTTTGGATTTCTAACACACCGTTAGCGCATTATTCATTATATAAGTCGCACCGTTAGCGCATTGTTTACGATGTAAGTCGCACCGTTAGCGCATTATTCATTATATAAGTCGCACCGTTAGCGCATTGTTAATTATTAACTATGTAAGCCGCATCGTTGTTGATCGTTATTGATTGTTATGGAACGTTGTTGAACGTTATATGGAATCGTTATTATTGAATGTTGACTTGTATTGAATTGTGACAATGTGAAACCTTATAGGTTATCCTTGGATGTGATTAGTTCTCCTAATCCTCACTTATTGTTAACGGTTGTTATCCGACGCGGTTATCCCATATTACTTGTCCCTACGAACTCACCAACTTTATGTTGACGCATTTTAGTACACTTTTCAGGTAATCAAGTTAATCAGAGACAAAATGGATAATTGCATGCTTGCTTGTTAGGATTGGACTAGCTTTGGACTTTCTGGATCCATGATCCTTACTTCCCTTTTATGGGTTACTTTTAGGATTAACTACTATCAGTTGAATTGTCTTTTATTATTGATTGAACATGTATTTCGATGAATGTTGATGATTGTATACGTTTGTACAAGTTTAAGGATTGTTTCAATCCTATGTTTTCATATAGTTTGACTCTACATAATTTCCATGTCGTGCTGTGCTTTTCTAAGTGATACCCCATGATTCCGCCATGTTGGGGTGTTACATAATCATACATCTACAACCTCATGATTATCATCATCTCCTAACTCATCCTCATGTTCAGGAGGGACATTATTTATATATGCTTCTAAGTTTATATTCAAGTGATCCACATACAAATGCATGGTGCCATAGGTTTCACCAACATCATAGAATACTTCCAAATCATTACTTGAAACTAACCTCATTATAGTTCCAAAATCACCACTGGTTAAAAGGTAGTAAATGCCTACTATAGGGCTACCTGTTTCAGCTTCAATGTAACTTCTAAGCTCTTCTAATGAAACTCTTGGAATGTTCAAGAATTTGGTTATCACAGCTTCATAACGAAGTGGCATGAACTCGAATACACCATCGTGGTGTAGAGTGATAGGAAACGGTCCAGGATATACCATTTCTACAATATAAAACGAAAAATAATTAATTATTATTGCAAGAAATAAAATATTCCAATAAATCATTATTATAATCAGAAAAATGTGTTTTCCCCCATTTTAAACCCTAATTTATGCGATTGTGTGTTACTTACATCGATACATAAAGAATATTGCAAGAAATAAAAGGTAAATAACATAATGGCAACGAAAAAACAACGATTATTAGGGTTTTCTGAAGCAAAAATAAACCCTAATTTTTACTGTTTCAATTTAGGGTTTTCTGAAGCAAAAAGCATTTAGTGAGATCGATTATTAGCATAGATAGTGATAAAATACCTTAGATTGTGTAGATGAACTGTTTTAGGTCATTGATCGGACCGGAATTCTGGATTTCAAGCTTCAAATCGATCGATCGCCTTATCAGTGTGTGAAACTATGTGTTTGTGTGTGTGTGTAACTGTGTGTGTGAAACGATGATATACATATAAATATCTATATATGTTTCTTTTGTATTTATTTATTTAAAATATGCAGGTTGTGCGGTACACGTAAGCAAAACAAGTTGAAAAATGAAAAGGGTTACCGGCTAACGTAATAGCAGGTCAATCGTGTATTCTATAACGTTTCTGATTTTGTTCATGCATACAATAGAGGTTCTGTAAGTTCATGCACACAATAAATTTTCGGCCATAGTTAGTTACATTCCCATGCACTTAACCCTAAATTAAATGGCATGCCGTCGGAACTTCGTCGGTAATCTGTCGGAAATTTCCGACAAATTTTTTCCGTCGGAAAAATCCGTCGGTATTCTTCAGTTTTGTAGTAGTGACCGTCGCTTGAAGTTGTTGTACAGATGGAATCAATATTAAAGAAGGGTTGAGAATGTCCTGAATGTACAGTGAATAAGTATTCCAAGATGATAACCTCGGTTCATAATGGAAACGGATTTGAAGTCATGTTATGGAAGAACTGATGGAAACTCTACAGCGATTCCACCAACGTCGGCCACCGACATACGCTTAATGAAGAAAATAAAAAAGGGGTGTCACCCATTGCCTCAAATCTCGGTCAAGAGAAAGATTTGGAACCCGAGCATGTCGAGAAACCCACCGAAAACAAAGATCTAAAAAAAAAGTGGAAAAAACGACAGCCGCCTATAACTTTTTCAAAAAAAAATGTAGGCTTGAATGAACAAGCTCTTACAAATTGATTGAAAAAGCCAGGAAGGTTATTTCGTGATTTATATCAATGGATTTCCAATATCCTAGAAAAAAGAAAATGAGAAAGAGAGAGAGCACAAGAAGATCAGTAAACCTCGGAAGTACAATCAAAAAAACCCGACGAACTACCATTGTCGGCCGACACTATACCATCAAGTCATACGGTGGTGAACTGGAGCCATAGAGAGCTGCTAAAAAGTTCGAACAAGAATGAAGATTTCCCAAGACTCATGAAGATATACAAACATTACAAGGATGTTGCCATCGAAACACTTCCAACCGTCGTTCAGCCACTAGTTGTCACCCAACCGACGATCAACAAAATGTCTCATGGCGCAAAAAAAAAAAAAAAAAAAAAAAAAAACCATCGAAGATCAACAAGCATTGAAGACTCACTGGAGAAAGACAAAATTAAAAGAGCTAGATGACCCGAAGACGATTCTTTCGGGTGTGCTATATACGTTACAATCATCACCTGTAGCCACGGTACAAGGTCGAGCTGACGTGTGAAAGAGTGCAAACGAAAACCAGGGGTTGTATTATAACCCTTGGTTAACGAATGCACCAATAATAAGTTAAAAAACTCAAGAAACAATCACACCACCGCCCAGCAACCGTCAGCCACCACAAGTGATTCCTCTAGGCATAAAGAGCTCCATAGTGTTACAACTAAGGAGTTTGCTTGATGCTATACGTAATATATGGGAAAGTTGAGTTCGAGATTCGCAATATTGAGCAAAAAGCGATTCAAGGCTTCTTGCCATAAGAGAGTTGAAATGGCGAAATCCAAAAGTTGATATTGTATCATCATCGCCACAATCGACAAACACACAGCAGTTTGGAGTTGTTCATCCTAATTCGCAAGACCGCAAGAGAAGATTACTACATAAAAAGGATAGCTAGCAAAGACACGAGCTTCAAAACCATCCGCAAGAACAACTATTAGCATCAGAACTCTATCCCGTGCTAGTTCGAAGCTCTCCTCGGAACACACGACCTATTCTAATTTTTCACCGAGGTCACGAACCCGTTCAACTATGGTGCACCCCTTGCCAAGAATAGTTCGCAGCTGTTAAATAAAGATCGCATAGAAATAAAGTCGAAGGAGCACATGATAAAATAATGGTTCACGATCAAAAACAAAAAAGAGAAAGGAAAGATCGAGTTGAATTTTACTACCAGCTCACTTAATTATGTGGTAACACACATTTACGTAATCATGCATGCAAGCAAGAGTTATGAGGCACATGGGCCCATAATTTGGAATTGCATGAAGGATGTCAAAAGAAATAGAAAAAAAAAGGGGGTGATGAAGATCAAGATGGTTTGATAGAGAATAAAAATATGGGGCAAAACATAGAAAGCAGAGAAGACATAAAGATTGATAGCCAACATGGGATCATAATGCCCAAAAAGGACCACGTGTACGAAGTATCTACTAAGCCGTACACGACACTTTTGTTGTCATGGAATTTTGATAATGAAATTTTAAAATCGACCGTGTGACGAAAAGGAAAAACCCGGACCCTCCAAATGGGAAAGTCTTGATATCTTCGGAAACACATGTCACCACGTTTTCCCATAAGTCATATATATAGGACCGGAGTCAATACTTCTAAGCGCCACGAAGCACGAGATTATGGAGCAAATATTTAAAATAACGGCGAGCCCGGAGGTTATTTGAAATCCACTACAAGATGAACCACTCATATTTCTCCATAAACACCGTAAAAACACCGGGGCCTATATTTTCAAAAGATGATCGTGACACCGAGCGTAGACAACCATATCAAGCTAGCTCTCAGGTATTCTGCTATAGCTCCGCAAGCTATGAAGGCTATATTTTTCATCTTCAATGCTCCCGAAGAAAATTAAGTAATTAGTGCAAAGCGGTAGGGGCAAGTACCCATTAGATATTATGAAGATGAAGAAAAATAAGCTGCTACAACGATGATACTCGCAAGGTACAAGCCTCCACATGAAGATATACATTCAGAATAATTATACTTGTGCTCGTTCAGAAGGAACGTCGCAGATATATCCCACAAGGTCATGCACCACTGAGATATTTTTGACAAAGCTCTTCACCAAATTTAACGCAAACGCGCGTATGGAACTATTAAAACTCGCATTGGGACCCCCAAGCCCTAGAGTCTATCGTTAGGAAATTTGTTCCCGATGGCATCGCTAGATAATATATCGCGATGATTAAAATAAAAGATCGTTGGAGAAATTGATATATTCAATCTATCCAAGCTTGCCAGAGATAACGGAAAAGGGAGAGAAATTGATTTCCTACTATGAAGCAAATGGAAGATACTATCGACATAATAAGAAGAATGGATATTCGATGACGCACATACAATCCTTCGCAAGCACACTACAACATCCAGAAGACCACAATATTTATTTTGATCTCCTACCTCCTGCCGAAACATATTATATCTGCAAGAAAGATGTCATCTTCAAAGGCACGGACCGAAGGCAATACGTTTACAAAGACGGTCGTAACACCTAAGGCGGATGACCATATCACACTTACTCTCCGATATTCTGGCATAGCTCTGCGCGTAACGAAGACTATATTATAATCTCCGAAGCTCCCAGAAGACTATATCAAGCAATTGGCGCAACATTTACAAAGCACGCCGAAGAGGAGCATTCAATCAGCGGATAGCCACAACAACCGCAACCAACGATCACATCAAAAGACGACGGAGCCGAAACCTTCCGACCACAAAGCTGCTTGAAAGGTACAAATCTCTGTCACAATTATAAGACCCTACGTGGGCACCAAGCAGATAACTCAGTGCCAGATGCTTACTGAACTCTGCTAACATAAGCGAAGTTGGGTCGCTACCCTTCGCAAATATTATAAATAAGTACGTATAATTAACTAATTAAGTTGGAGTAAGGGGACGCCCATAAAATCCAACGAAACTGTGGATAAATCTTAATTAAGATAAAAGCCCAGTATATATCACAGATAAAGCCATGGCGACAAAAAGTCAATAGGGCAAATCTTGTGCAAATCTGAGCATTGTGGAATAGTCTTGCAAAGGCAAAAGCCAATAGATAGCCTGATCAGCATCTTTAAAAGGAAAACGCCAATAGATAATCCCAATGCAAATCACATAAAAAATTCAAGAAGAAGGTTACTCATCGGAGCTACCAAGGAAGACACAACTCAAGACACGGACCTCCAGAGATACAGATAAGGGAGACATATAACCCACAACAGAATCCGATTTGAAGTAACCGATTATTACGAATGAGCGCCTCTTAAATCTTAGCCGATCCAAATCGACAGCTCTTAGAAACTTTGTAAAAAGTTTTTAAGAAAAATTCGTAATGGCTATATGCGAAGCTGTCGAGGTGTGAAAAGCAAAAGATAGAGAGCCATTTGAACAAAAATACAAGACCATGCTGAAACTTTCTAGCACGACATTTATTACGAAGCAGCTGCAGAGAGAATAGAGCATGTTAATCGAAGGAATATTTTTAAAACCTTCCTGAAGGCTGAATGACAAAGACTTCAACAAACGAAGACGATTTCGGTTCAGCCCTTACACATCAACACATTGAAGAATCTGAGGGGCCCAAGTTTGTCTTCACATCCTACGCCAACAAAACAAGGCCCTCCAAGCACTAAGAGACTCCCGGAACAACCTACGATGGTCAGATTACACAGTCTACACATGGCGAAAATAACAAGAAATATGCACAAACAGTTTTGTTGTGCATTAATATGATCCGATAAAGATAACGGTGGAGTAAAAATCAAACATATTTTGGACAATGATTCAACATTGACATGTTGCCTAAACAACTTTTCTGTGAAGGAGAACGCAGTCATAAGAAGACCATTAAGAGCAATACCACCTTCAGCAATAAGAGCCCGGACCAAACTTGCCTCAACATCCACCCTACTAGCGTCACAAAAGCCAGATATCTTCGCAAAAATCTCAAGAACCATCCACAACATTGAAGACCTTTTCAACCAACAGCGGAGACGAAACTATATACTACACCACAGCATCACCAACCCACCATCAGAACCTTCCCAAGAAAAAGTGACGCAACTAAGGAAACATTGAGTTCACATATGAGATCAAAAGCTTCTTCATCACCTACTGATATGGCATACAACAGACACTTGGGCAACATAAAGAAGCATCCTATTCGATCCCAACGAGTTACAAATAAAATAGCTTTATAACCGGCTTAGACCCACTATAAGGGAAATAAGTTTGGAAATAGCTATAAAAGGGATACATAGATTCTGAAGTGACCTAGGAAGCTCCGGGAGAAATACGGTAGAAGGAACCTCAAAGTATCACGAGTTTAAATACGCAAGCAGACGATAACAAACATCAACTCCGATGGACATGAAAGTCTCACCTGAAGATCATCATGCCGACAGAAGTTTCTAGCAGTCCAACCATGACGTCAAGGTAATTCCCCTAACTATTAGAAAGGAAAAAGCCGGATATTTTCTTGGAGTCTAATACGACAGCCTCTTGCCAGTCTCTCCTATTAGACTGGGGGGCTTGATGATATACCCTATACGGAGCCCTACCTCCGTATGTAAATCTGCTATTTCGAAGGCTGCTTAAGGATGTTTCCTGGTAGAAATACGGAGCTCACCTCCGTCAGAACGGAGCTCACCTCCGTCAGAATGGAGCTCACCTCATAATGTCCAAGATCCTATTACGGAGCTCACCCGTCAGAACGGAGCTCCGCCAAATATGGAGGAAATCTCTTATTTCTTCCTCCTAAAGAAAAGGGATCTACCCAAATCCCTTCCTAAACTCTAGGGTAAAACCCTAATGACCTAACTTATTCCCCAAGATAAGTTCCCCTTATAAATAGAGGTTCTCATCATTGGATGGAGACATGTTCTCTTCACCCCCAAAACACCTAAGGTGGCCGGCTTCTCTATCATGGGAAGTCTCCACCGCCAAACACAAATACCTCCGATACAATGGCGTTAAGCTTCTCAAAGCTTTACACCGGTAGGGAATCGCCAATAAATCGAAGAAAACCCCTCCTTGTTCCCGATCGAAGGTCCATGCGATCCTTGGATCAAACACCGGAGAAACAAAAATCACAATTTATCTCACGTTACTTCGAATTAAGACTCGAAACTTGTTGCAAACTGTTCAAATTCAGATTCCGCATAAACCATAGACAAAATAAGACCGATATAGACTTCATCGGAATAACTCGACTCGCCAGAAAATGTAACTGTCAACAAATATTATCAAATCGTAAAACGGAATACATGAACATGATCAGAATCATTCTGCGAACAAAACCTGATTATATTCAGATTGATTTGATGAGAAACGGTGAAAAAATAAAGAGAGAAGTTTGCACCAAAAATTCCTCTTTTTTTTTTCAATTAAATTTTGGAATGGAAACTAAAAGAATCTGACGGTCAACTAACGGCGGTTTGCTTCGGTTATGGTCTGTAAAACCTTTGTGGGATATTTTATTATTGTATTCTATTGTAATTAAAGAGGATTACAAGAGGCTATATTTATAGAGTAGCCTAAACTAATACATGGAAACTAATACTATGGAAACTTAATATATAGAAACTAATACTATGTCTAATATCCCCCCGCAAGCTAAGGTCGGGGAGCGACCTTTAGCTTGGATCTTATGTCGAGGAATCGAGCAGCGGAAAGTGGTTTTGTGAAGACATATGCAATCTGGTCATCTGTGGAAATGATTTGTATAGATAATTTTCTTTCTGCAACTTCTTCTCGAACAAAGTGAAAATCTACTTCAACATGCTTTGTACGTGCATGAAAAATTGGATTTGCTGAAATATATGTCGCACCTAGATTATCACACCACAACGTGGGAATGTTCTTCATTGGAACTCGAAGTTCATGTAGAAGATCTTGTAACCATGTAAGTTTGGCAACCGTATCTGCCAAGGATTTGTATTCAGACTCTGTTGACGACCTAGAGACAGTTTTCTACTTTCGTGCAAACCAGGAGATGAGATTTGATCCACTGTATATTGCATATCCCCTGTGGATCGACGGTCGTTAGGGCAACCAGCCCAGTCAGTATCAGAAAAGGCACTGAGGTTATTGTGATGGGCACAAGTATACGCATGTAAGCTGGTTGTCGAATTTTGTTGTATTAGTAGACCATACTTAACAGTCCCTTTTAAGTATCGAAGTATGTGTTTAAACGTAGAGTAATGGTTGACCGTGGGAGAATGCATGAACTGACAGACTTTGTTGACCGCATAAACAATATCGGGATGCGATAAAGTAACATATTGAAGTGCACCAACAATTTGACGGTACTTGACAGGATCATCGAAAGGGGGACTATCACCCAAAGAGAGATTGGAATTAGGAGCAACCGGCGTTGGCATCAGATTGGCTTTAGAAAGGTTTGCACGATTAAGAAGCTCAAGAATGTACTTCTGTTGTGATATAATGATATGATCTCCAAGTGGAGTAATCTCAACACCAATAAAATAAGAGAGTTTGCCCATGTCTTGAATTGCAAAGTAGTGGCCTAAGGAGCGAACCACATGATCAATGGCACTAGGGTTGTTCCCAGTTAACACAATGTCATCAACATAGACGAGCATGTACATTAGTGTGCCGCCCATGGAATAGATGAATAGAGATGGATCTGTTTTTGAGCATGTGAATCCAAGGTGTTGAAGAGTGCTTGATAATCGTTGAAACCACGCTCGGGGGGCCTGTTTGAGGCCATATAGAGAATTGTGTAAGCTACATACATGATCTGGTTTCTGTGGATCAACAAAGCCTTGAGGTTGTTGTAAATAAACTGTTTCTTGGAGATCACCATATAAAAAGGCATTTTGGACATCAAGTTGTCGTAACGACCATTTTTGTGCAACAACTAGAGAAAGAACAAGACGGATGGTGGTGGCCTTAATAACAGGGCTGAAAGTCTCCTGATAATCGATGCCTGGTTGTTGTCAAAACCCTTTGCCAACCAAGCGGGCTTTGTAACGTTTAACAGCCCCAGTTTGATCTCTCTTCATGTAACATTTGCATATTTTGACTAAATTTGACTTGTGATTTATGTAATTGAATTTCGTGAATTAATGATAAATCCCGAGCGTTTTGTTGAGCCTTAGCATAATTTAAAGTTTGTTTGCGTTTACGGGTTCGTTTTAGCGTTTATTTGGATAACGAATAGCTACTGGTCGAATTTAGCGGAACGAGAGTCCCTTTGGAACTGCCCTAGGCCGGCCTCCCCCTCTCACACACACACACTCTCTCCCTTAATTTCATTTTTACACAAAACATTATCCTCTCATCTATCTCTCTCACCTCTCATTTATTCTTCTTCTTCTTCCTCCATCTACCATCAAAATCACCATATATATACCACCAAATCCTTGAAATCTTGTACTGTTAATGTTAAACTAACCAAATCTTGTAACCCTAATAATAACAATCACTCAATATCCAACAATTTCCATGTTTTTAAAGTGTTCATCCAAGTTTGAGCCCTAAATCCGAATTTGAGGTTGTAGGAAGAATTGGTAAGTGTTTTATAGCTTAAAATGTTCCTTGTACATTGTAGAATACTTCCTCATCTAAGATCTAAACGTTTGGTGGTCGATTTTGGGTAATTTGAATGTTTTAGTTCAAAACTTGTCTTGAACCAAATCTCATGGAATTGGAAGTGGGTTTTTGTAAAAATATGTTTTTATGACTTGTTTATACTAGCATAAAGTTATGTCGAAGCTTGGAAACCTGATTTGAAGCGAAAGAGTCGATTTGGTATCTCAATTTGGACCAAAAATCGTTTTCCAGAAAAGTGAGTTTTTTAGCCCACCGTCTCATACGCCCCTATTGGCGTATGAGACGCCGCCTCCCTTCTTCAATTTTAGTCTTACGCCAAAAGTTCATGATTTACGCTACACCAGACGCCAAAAGACCCTTTTTCATGCCACCGTCTCTTACGCCACCTTGCACCGTACCAGACGCCAAGAAGTTTTGGCTCAGCGTCTCTTACGCTGGCCTTTGGCGTTTGAGATGCCAACCTCTAAACCCAGTTTTCCCAGTTTTCGTTTATGGTTCGTAGGGTGTCTTGGTTTGGCCTAGGGTGTCTTGTAACTCTATATAGGATACAATGTGATGATTAAATGTTGATGTAATAGGTTGTGATCGTTGTGCTCCCCGCTCACCCGCTTTAGTTCATTTCTAACGACATTTAAGGCTAAGGTGAGTTTCTAACGACATTTAAGGCTAAGGTGAGTTTCGTTGCCCCTACGTTTACTTAATTTGGGGTGGAAAGTGTACTTGTTGTTAAACGGTAGTCGGTTGATTTGAAACGTTATGATATAGAACGAGACGTTAAATATCTTATTGCATGTTTGTGTATATGTGTATATATATATATGTAACGTTGTGTGTATGTAAAAGACGGAAGACGTTACGGATTATTGAATCCATATTATATATATGTATGTAAGACGGAAACGTTACGGATTATTAAATCCATATTATATATATGTAAGACGGAAACGTTGTGGATTGACGAATCCACTTTTGGGTATGATCATGCCACGTTACGGGTTGTTGAACCCGCCTTATTGACGTTATTATATATACTACGATTATATATATATATGAATGTTATATATTACGATATATATATATATGAATGAATGTTGTATGAGCCGTTGTTCTTGAACGTATAACGTAATGAACTTGTGCTAACGTGTGCCATTTCTAGTGTTTGTTGTTGTGGTCAGATATTCTAACCCTCGTGTATTGATAACGGTTGATATCCCGACACTTGATTTTTATTGCCAAAACCTACGAACTCACCAACTTTATGTTGACATGTTTTAGTACACTTTTCAGGTGAACAAGTGAACCAGAGACGTATTGGATGATTGATTGCATGTGCAGGATTGGACTTGGCCTATATGGATCCGTGATTCATTGTTCCCGTTTATGGGTTATGCTTAGGATCGTTAGCCATCTTTTGTACTATCTTTTGTAAATGTTTGATGGTGTTGTGCTCCTTATGCAGATGTATGATCCGGTACTTGTATTTGACTTGAATTGTGTACGGATTGTCCAATCCTTTAATGTATTTAGTATTGACTCTACATAATTTTCATGTCGTGCTGATCTTTTCTTATAACCCCCATGATTCCGTCTTGTTGGGGTTTTACACTTCAACTTATAGACCCACTTAGCGTTTGGGGGACGGGGAACTAAAGACCATGTCTTGTACTTTATAACTGTCGAGTGTTCATCAGCCATGGCTTAGCGCCATTGGGGAGAAACGTTGGCTGCGGTAAAGGTAGGAGGTTCAGTGTCAGTATAAAGGTTGGAAGCATGGGTTGTAAAGGATTCGGCATTGTATTTCGTGTTAGGTTTTGGATTTTGCCTTAAGTTTGGAGGGCGAGTACGATGTGTGGATGGTGGAACAGATGTGGTTGAAGGTTGTGATGGAGGTAAAGTGGCAATCATTAGTTGCGGAGATGGAACAGTGTCAGCCGCTGACGATTGCTGGTAACTATCAAAGTCAGAAGTAGCAGGCTTATAATTGCGTTGGTAAGTGAGAAGAGAGGGTTCCGATACATGGTTGTTTGTAGGTAGAGTGTCGGGTGAAGTAGGAACGGTTGTGGGGGTAGGAGTAAGCTCTGCATTTGTATTGGTAGCTAGATTGTCGAGTGAAGTAGGAATTGTTGTCGGGGTAGGAGTTTGTTCCGCAGTCGTGTTTGGAGGTGGTGTTTAAGTAGTTATAGGTTCAGGATCTAAAATTGGATTGGGATATGATGAAAAATATGGTTCGGTTTGGATAGGTGTGGAAACTTTGTTTGGCTGTGAAATAAATAGAAAGTGATGTTCATTAAACCGCACGTGACGGTCAATGTAAATGCGGTCAGATGACGGATCAAGACAACTATAGCCATGACACGTACTGCTATACCCGAGAAAAACACAAGGTGTAGAGCGGAAATCCATTTTGTTTGGATTGTAAGGGCGAAGGTGAGGAAAGCATTGATATCCAAAGACACGAAGAAAGGATAGATCAGGTTTGTTTTTGAAAATGTACTCAAATGGAGACATGTTAGAGATGGTACGAGTAGCCATGCGGTTTATAAGATAGACAACAGTTTCAAAGGCATAATTCCAGAATCATTGTGGAACATGGGATTGTGCCATTAATGTAAGACCGGTTTCCACCACATGACGGTGACGTCTCTCAACAATACCATGTTGTTCACTGGTGTGTGGACACGAAAGACGATGTATGATACCAAGTGAGGCGAAAAAAAATGAGAGTTTTCTAAATTCTCCTCCCCAATCAGTTTGCACTCTTTTATGTTTCGTAGAAATTTGTCGTTCAACCTTGGCGACAAACGTTTTAAGACCTCAAGCACATCAGATTTTTGTTTTAAAGGAAACAATCACATAAATTTGGAGAAGTGATCAACATATAAGAGAAAGTAGTGATGTCCATCATAAGAAGTTACTGGTGCGGGCCCCCAAACATCACAAAAGAGAAGATCTAAAATATGGGTACTTTTATGTTCGGATGAGGACAAGTGGAGTTTGGAAGGTTTTCCAACAGAACAAGAAGTACAATGTAAATCAAAATCTTTGGTGGAGATAGGTAAATGATGTTTAGAAAGCATAGTTTGAAATAACTGGGAATGTGGACGTCCCAAACGTTGATGCCGTGTAGTTATAGAGGTTCGGGTGGTTGAGAAAGCAATTTTGGGAATTGGTTGATTGGCTGGGAAGTTGAGTTTGTAGAGTCCTCCATCACTAGGACCCATGAGGAGTGTACTGTGTGTATGTATGTCTTTTACAACAAAGAAGGTGGGGTAAAAGCTAAAATAAACATTGTTGTCACGGCAAAATTTTTGAACAGAAAGGAGATTTTGTTTGATTTCAGGAACATGGAGAATATCCTTTACAGAAAAGGTTTTGCTAGGTGAATAATAACGAGATGAACCAATATGCAAAATGGGTAAGCCCTTACCGTCACCAACTTGTAGATTGTCGCTACCATAGTAGGGTTGAGATCAAAAAGTGACAAATCCTTTGCAATGTGGTTGTTTGATCCGGTGTCGCAAAGCCATGAACTAGATGCATGTGAATGATGGTTGGCATAATTGACAGACGGTTGTCTCATCTGGAAAGTGGATGGGTTACGATTCGGGCATTGTGATGGAATATGAACAATTCCACAGTTGTTACACGTCTCATAAATTTTACTTCGTAAACTAAACATAACTGAGTTTTGATTACCTTCTTCATTGCGGCTGTTAAATCTTCTGTGAAAATTGTCATTGTTTTTCGAGTGACTTGTGTAATACTCCTGTGAGTGGGTAGAGACCAGTCCTATTTGTAGACCAAGTTGGGAAACCAATTGTTGTAGTTGTTGTAAGGTCTCCATATATGTCTGCATATTCTTCAAATTAATAATTGTATTTGATGGATCGAATAGAACTACTTGTAAGGTATTAGGTTTTATGAAAGAGAGTTGTGAGTTATGGATAGTGGCTTGTTGGAGTAATACAAAGAAAAACAATTTTGATGCTGTTATAACAGGTGAGAAAAACAAATTTATTGTGATTTAAGAATAGATTGTGAATGGAGGGTTTTTCGAATGGTGTAAGGTTACGAAGAATAAATTGAGATAAGAGGGGTTTTGTTTCGATCGATCGGATATTTTTTTCTTTTTTCTGGGTTAGAACAGTAACCGGCGGCTAAGACAGAAGCGAGGAAAGGCCCCTTCGCTACTCTCTCTGTTTTTCCCTCGAGCGGGATTTGAACCCACGTCCGACTACCTATTGAACTATACACAAGAGGCACCATTGGGCGGTGGTTCCTCTTCTCTTCTTCCTCTTGAACCTCGAACAAAAAAAAGATCTCGCCATCAGCTCGACTAAGAGTTCTGAATCAAAAAAGTACGGCCTCTAAGTTTACCACCCTACCCACTAATGGACTATGAGGGGGGAAGGTGAACGGAAACCGACCGAAAACCCGAACGTGGTGGACGCAGAAATTGATTATATGGATTTGATCGGAATCTGACGAGGTATAAGATGGTGGCGGCGGTGAGACTGAACGCGCTGGAAAAAGGGGTGAAATTGCCGGATTTCTAGATTTTCCGGCGAGATGATCGGTGGCGCGTGACAACGCGCGGGGACGAAAATTTGTAAGGTTTTTCGGAATTTGATTCCGAAGCTAATGGTGGTGGAGGTGTTGTGTAATTCGAAGATATTAAGGGGTAATTGTAGTCTAACAGATTTCGGGTTTTTGCATTTTTTTTTGTGGTCGAAATTTGTGGTCGGAGTTGTATCCGGTTTTATGGCTCTGATACCATGTAAAACCTTTATGGGTTATTGTATGAAGTAATTAGGAATTACAAGAGTTTATATTTATATAGTAGCTTAAACTACTACATGGAAACTAATACTATGGAAACTTAATATATAGAAACTAATACTATGTTTATAGTCTGAGTGAACTTTTTACAATGTTGAGTATGATCCAAGTAATAACTAAATTACGTTAGGTATTAAACCAACAATATCGAACAAACGTCAGATATCATTTAAGTGATTAACTTTTTAAAGTTTTATGCTTGTATGATCATATTGTTATTATAACTTTTCTTAGTCGCATATATAGAACGGGAGCAAGACCTCATTAATGAGTTGACGTAACAACCTTGCTGGTACGAAGAAGCTTATAATTTGACTATTGGCCTAGTTCTTACGGTAAGATTAGATATAAAACATAGATATTCAATTAATTTTTTTCTAAATTTGTGTTTTGTTCTATTGCCCATCTACACGAATGTTCGATCTTTGCAGCTGACAACAAAATATATGTTGGACTACAAGAACCAGTTGCTTAACATTCCTGGATAAAGGTATTGTGGGGTGGCAAAGAATTAAAAAATCCTTTATTTCCTTCAATATATGGTGTTATTAAACCAACAATTAATATTTTTTTTCCCACTTGAAACCCGAACATTATGATATCTATAATACCTTATAAAACAAATGGTATATTTTTTACATTAAACTTTTCAGCCTTTGAAAAGTCGTAAATACCCTTACTATCAACCTTCTACATTTTATTCTACAATCAGATGTACCAAAACTAACCCGACGCCAAAAAAAACCCACACTCCCCACAAAACACACACCTTCCCCCCTTCTCTCTTATGGCGACTACTCCTCCCCCATAGCACACCGCCATCGACAATCACCACCATACACAGCAAACCACCACCGCCAATCACCATCATTTACAATCACCACCACCCATCTCCCCCATCTCGCGCTACCATCCACAATAACCACCATACACAGCTAACCGCCGCCGCCAAACACCCCCAAATACAATCACCACCACCTACCGCCCCCTATCTCTTTGCTTTTCCGGCCATCGTCCCCCTCTTTCTGCTGAATGTAGTGACAACTCAGGTTTTCCGTATATAATCTGGGGCACATTCTGCTTCACAATCTCTTCATAAAATCGAATGGAACATTGAAGGAGCACCAAGTCCTTCCAAGATCATCCATGTGGTGAGTTGATATATGATGACAATTTGAACTGTTTAGTGTATAGCATTATAGTTTCAAATGCACGGCTGGCAGGTCAAAATTGGTTGACTTGTTTTTTGTGGTTAACTTTTCTCAAATGGACTCATTTCCAGTACTTTTCCACATAATTTGGTTGACATGCTAGCCTCCAGTTCATAAAATATGTGGACTGGTTGTAGCTAGCCATGAGACACTTGATGGCAAAAGGTATCCTAGCAATTCTTATCTTTAACCATTCACCTACACCTTTTACATTACTAGAAAATCTGGATATACCCACGGCGAAAAATCTGTGGGAAAATTTCCCACGGATTACCCACGATTTGGGGTTAAAATTAAATAGTCAAGACATCTTCACTTTTTTACCACGAAATACCCGCAAAATTATATCCGTGGAAAAACCGTGGGAAATCTAAAGAAAATAAATAACAATTTTCCACGGATTTCCCACAAAACATGTACCCGCGGGAAATCTGTGGGAAATCCATAGGAAATATTGTGTATATTCCGTGGATAATCCGTGGGAAATATTTCCCAAAGATTACCCACAGAAAAATCTATGGCGTGGGAAATTTGTGGGAAACTGTAACATCCCAAACTTTTCAAGTTTGACTTTTGACGTTGACCGTCAACTTGTCGTTAGTGACCGTTAGTAACTATGTGTTGTATATGTGCTTATGTGAATTAAACGAATTACGTGAGTTATGTGTTAAAATGATTTAAAATAATGAAATTAAAGTAGATAATGATAAATGAAGTCATTTAATGTTCCCGATAAGATTTAAGGGTCGATAAGTGTTTCTGTGGGCGTTAAACGAGCCGTTAAGTGACGAAACGAGTTGTAACGAAGTGCGAGGGCCTAGATGTAAAGTTTTGAAAGTTGTTCCACTATATATAGGACCTTATGCACGACCTAAAGGCTGGGAAATCAGATCTAAACCCTAGAATATTCTCACACACAAAACCCTAGGTCAATTCCTTAATTCTAGTCGAATTCGGGGGATTTCGGAAGGGTTTTTGCTTGGTTTTCGATCCGTTGATCAACCCTACAGGTATTATATCATCAATTGATTGTTGATTAAGTTTTAAAGTAAGTTTTGTCCCTATAGATTCGACCATGAGGGCTGGGGTTGTTGGAAGTTGATGTTTTCGGTTAAAAACGATGTTTTCGTGAGTAAAATCATTAATAGAGTTGATTAACTATGTCAAGATGCAAACTTTAATGTTGAATAATGTTTTTTATATGTAAATAAGTGAATCCCAGGTGTTTAATTAGATCCATGTGTGTTCAATTGTGTTTTTGTAACCAAACGTTGCGGTTTCGAGTCGTTTTGATGATCAAAAAGAGGGATTCATTTATGCAATTGATTCAAGGATTAATTGATGTTTTCAAATGCTTAATTGTGACCTATTTGATGTCAATTTAATGGGTGTAAGTCGCGGTGGAGGTTTGGGATCCGTTCGGAAGGTGAATAAAGAGAAACGAAGTTGGTTTTGCTGGTCGACACCCGAGGTGCGGCGCACCTGGGCCTTGGTGCGGCGCACCTGGTGCTGGGCTGAAGTCCCTGGTTGTTTGGTGCGACGCACAGATGGGGGGTGCGGCGCACTTGGAGGTCTGGTGGTCGTTTAGGCTTGTTTTAGTGCTCATTTGACCCATAGACCTTAGGTATAAGTTATGTTGATGTTTAGGGAACTTGGAGATGTTCTTTAAGATCCTGTTTATGTTACATGTCGATTATATGTGTGTGATAGGTAGTTGGGAACTCAAGAAAGATACGTTAAAGTTGCTTGTTGATCGTTGTGCTCGTCGTCAGGTAAGATACATGTCTTTTATCACGTTGGAGGCACAACAAAAGTAGTTTTCTTTAATTAACCTCTTAACTGGATTATCTTATGTGTGTTGGGTTTTCCGGGTTATGCGGGAGGTTATGTGGGAAGGTATGTATGATGAAGTGGCTTATTATGATATGATGACGTTTAAAGTAAAGTGGTTATATGCATAAGTAGTATGTTGATTATAGTTATACTGCCATGAAATGATTATGATATGTGTTGTGATAATGATAATGTCAAATGATATGCTTTGATGATTGTCATGTGATGGCTGATGTGTGGGATTTAAGTGTGTTACCCGTAGGAATGCTATGATCTGTACATGTTAGTAGGATTAAACACTAAAGTAGATGTGGGATTAATGATGTTGATGTTATGATTTGACGATGATACGTAATGAATATACAATGTTAAAGTAAAGTGGTTATATGCATAAGTAGTATGTTGATTATAGTTATACTGCCATGAAATGATTATGATATGTGTTGTGATAATGATAATGTCAAATGATATGCTTTGATGATTGTCATGTGATGGCTGATGTGTGGGATTTAAGTGTGTTACCCGTAGGAATGCTATGATCTGTACATGTTAGTAGGATTAAACACTAAAGTAGATGTGGGAATAAGTTGATTAAGATAATTATAAGAATACGTGAGAAAGATGTACATGTAATTTAAGACGTGGGATTACAATGTGATGTGGGATTTAAGTGTGTTACCCGTAGGAATGCTATGATCTGTACATGTTAGTAGGATTAAACACTAAAGTAGATGTGGGATTAATGATGTTGATGTTATGATTTGACGATGATACGTAATGAATTACCTAATGTTAAAAGCATGACGGGATACTATGGAAATAGCATTGCTTTTCCTAAAATTTAAGACGTGGGAAATCGTGCTAGTTGTAAAGCTAGTGCGTAATATGTAAATTGATTAAAGATGTAAGATGTGGGAATAAGTTGATTAAGATAATTATAAGAATACGTGAGAAAGATGTACATGTAATTTAAGACGTGGGATTACAATGTGATGTGGGATTTAATAAGATGTGTTGAGACGTGTGATAAGAACGATGCATAGGCACAATTAGGAGTATATATCCTACATGTGCTATACATATATGTGCAATATGTTTATGTGTGATATGTAAGACGTGGGATTACAATGTGATGTGGGATTTAATAAGATGTGTTGAGACGTGTGATAAGAACGATGCATAGGCACAATTAGGAGTATATATCCTACATGTGCTATACATATATGTGCAATATGTTTATGTGTGATATGTAAGACGTGAGATGAAGTTGATTAAGCTGATTAAGTTGATAATAAGATATGTGTGAAAGAAGTATATGTGCTTTACGTTGTGAGATCACAATGTGACGTGAGAATATGTGCTAATATGAATACGTGTGACAAGTTTATGTGTGAAATGCCAAGATATGATATGAAGTTATGTTTAAGTGGTAAGTCTATGTTGATATGATATAAGATATTGATTAAGAAGAGGGTATATGATGATATGATGTATATGTTGATATGAAATGAAATGTGATACAATGTGGGAAAAAGGATGTATGGGTTGATCTATGATTGTTGTGGATGATATGTAATGTGGTTACGTTTGATAAGTAAAATATGACGAAGTTTTATGAAAGTAAAATGAAGAACGTTTTATCAAAATGTGTGTATCTTACTTAGCTAATTTTATTAGCTAACACTTGCTTTTACGAAAATGTTGTGTCCTTCAGGATAAGCAGGTATAAGCTAGTGAAGTGCGTGGATCGTGAGATGGGTAGAAGAATAAAGGAAGATTAGCATTAGTCTCCCTATGATTAGACTTTACCCATAGCCATATGTTCGGCTACTTTATTTATGATTTACGTCTCTTGTAGTGTTGATGGCAATTATGTTAGTACCATAACTTGGATTTTACTTTGACTATTACGATGATGCTATTAGTAACACCAAACTTTAATGAAAGGTACCATCCGTTACGGATGAAGCAGTTTTTTTTAAGTGATCCTATTTCCGCTACGTTTTAAACGTCGTTTGAGAAAAGTTTTTTGAAATCCAGGTTTTTAAAATGACGGGTGTTACAGAAACACTTCCCACGGATTACACACGGATGAATCAATTTCGTGGGTAATCCGTGGTAAATACCTTGGAAAATATCCGTGGGTATATCGTGGGAAATAGTTCCCACAGATTACACACAAATGAATTGAAACCGTGGGAAATCTGTGGGAAACATTTCCCACAAATTACCCACAGATTCATAATCCGAAGGAAATCCGTAGGAAAACCATAAGAATTTTTTGTAAAAAATGTTTTGGTTTATCTGTGGGAAATCCATCGGAATATTTTCTCTAGATTTCCCACGGATTGTTATATTTCAAGGGTAATTATGGAAAATTTGTCGGAAATTCAAATAATTTATCATTTTGTTTAGTGTATATACTATATAAATAAATGGATGTACATTGTATGTAAGTATATAATCTCTACTATAACACTTGATATGTAAGTTCTATTAAAGTTAGTTTATAAGACACTTATTTGGAAAGGTCATATTATGTTGTTATATAATGGAACACTTGTTATATACTCGTAAGTTGTAATATAATAAGTTTATTGAACACTTTATATCTAAGTAACATTATATTAAGCATTATGGGACACTTTATATCGAATAGGCCAATTGGGGTTTTAACCTTGCTTATTGTCTCATGTGAGCCTAATAGACCTAATATGTTTCTCAATCATTCGTTTGGGCCTAACATGCCAAGTATGTATATATGTCTAATCATTTGGGCCTATTGGGCCAAAATATTATCATCAATTGTATAAATGGGCCAAATGGGTCGTATGTGTCTGTCTTTTACTCGAATGGGCCAACTGGGCTTTAAACCTCGCTTGTTATCTCATGTGGACCTAATAAGGCCAATATGTTTATCAATCATTCGTTTGGGCCTAACATGTCAAGTTTGTATATATGTCTAATCATTTGGGCCTATTGGGCTAAATATAGATTCATTGTTAGAAATCTAAAATGGTGTTAAAATGTAATTATTTTAATAATGGAAGGAGTATTAGTGAAAATTAGTCAAGTGTATAAATACTCCTCTCCATACCCAAAATTGTAAGCTTTTAACATAATTCCATAGTTACTTCTCTCTAATCTTATACTTTCTCTCTCTAAACTCATCTTCAACCTCCATTTCACACACAAACACACTTTTCACACACTAACCAAAATCCTCCATTAAACCTTCAAATCGAGCTTAAATTTCTACTTAACATTCATCATTTGTATAATTAGGCCAAATGGGTCGTATGTGTCTGTCTTTTACTCGAATGGGCCAACTGGGCTTTAAACCTCGCTTGTTATCTCATGTGGACCTAATAAGGCCAATATGTTTCTCAATCATTCGTTTGGGCCTAACATGCCAAGTATGTATATATGTCTAATCATTTGGGCCTATTGGGCCAAAATAGATTCATCATTTGTATAATTAGGCCAAATGGGTCGTATGCATTCGTCTAATTAAGGTTGCTTATATGGTCTGGTTTCAAATATGATAACGGTTATTCGTTTTTAATTTGGCATGGGAACCGAATTTATGGATACCCAAACAAACTACCTTGAAAAAGAGTTTAGTGTATTAATTTGGTTGGGTTATGACCCGAATAAATTGAAATCGAGTTTGAGTCACAACCTATTTATGGGATGGGTTAAAAAATAAGTCTTTTCACGTTTAATAATGTTTATATTAATCACGTCATGTCTAACTTTTAAAACACGATATGACATAGTTTGCTAGATCTAATACAATCCATCCATTCAATTAAACTTATTTTATAAAAATACATAGATTTAAAAACTTCAAAAGTCGAACAATGCTTTTGATAACTTTACAAAAAATTTATTATATTTCAATTTTAAAACCCAAACTAATAGGCAAAATGAATGAATAAATTAAATAAATAACCAAAGTAAGATTTTAATAAAACTACACACTTACGTGGAGTATTTTAATCCACTTACAAGACATAAAATATCAATTAGTTAATTTTATGATCATTTAGGATATATTTTCAACATAAATCACAATACAATCACAAAGTTTATAAGAAATCCCTACTTGAAAGATTTCTCTCAACCCTATCTATTACCAAACCAGCCACCATCTTCTTTAATGTAATAAAGAGTTCAAAAAAAAAGCCACCATCACATTCACATCGACCCTTCTAATCCAACACACCCACAAGAAAAAGCAGCCACCATTAATCGACCACCCACACACACACAATCACACACAGCTCGACATCTCGCCCTTACATCTCACATCTCAGGTAACCAGTTACATGTAGGCAGCACCTACACACACATCTCGCATCTCAGGTAACCCTATTTGTTTTTCTCATTCTTCAATAGCTTATGGTTATCATCTCTTTCATTTGTTAATTAAAACCCTAATTTTTTTTTACAGATTCATCAGTCCTATTTCCATCAGGTAAAATCAAACACAACTATATATATATATAGGAGAGAGATCAAATAAGAAGATGTCTTAAGGAGAGAAGGGAGAGAAGGTGTAACATTCGTGATTTTTACCCGTTTGGCTGTACTTGTAATTTGATTAACTACTTTAATAAACGAAAACTTTGGGCCTAATTGTGTTCGTTTATCTGTAAATTGGGCCAGTTATAATGTCATAATTGGATTTCTAGAATTAAGTCCCATGATTACAAGACCGTGATATTGGCCCATACGTGTTATAAAAATTATATTATAGAAAATAATTGAGTAAATGTAGTAACAGGGAAACGTATATACAAAACCTTAAGTATAATGTACGGTAAAAAGTGTCGGTGGCACAGTGTCGGTGATTATCTAATAATTCCATTAATAAGACAAAGCCGACATACTTTATGGAAAGTAGGAATACTCGTGAAATTGTCACAAGCTATAATTGATTTATTAGTTGAATAATGTTACTAGTAGACAATTGTTGTGTAAATTGTTAAGAAAACTTACTTCCAAAGCTAGTAAAACCATACACCTCCATGAGGAAACTTCCTAGCACTTTCCTTTACTTAGTAGCAAAGTTATAAACCTCTAAATATCTTCAAAAATCTGATCATAAGTTGTTAAAGTCAAGAATGGATACTAATTTTATCATATTTAATTCCATTTCATTTACTATAAATATTAGGCTTAAGTTTTCATAAATACTTACACCTTAAACTTCATTCTCTCTCAATTTAGCATTCTATAAGTCTAAAATCATCCTTTCCCTTCTTATTATAAGTTTCAAAGAACACTTGATTGTTCTAGTATAAGCAAAGTCGCTTTGATCTCAAAGTGCGCCGAAAATCGTCAAGAGAAGTTGTTATCAACAAATCTCTCCAAAAATCTTCAAGAGAAGTTGTTATCAACAAATCTCTCCAAAAATCTTCAAAAGTTCTAGTAATAAATACTCAATTTGGGTTGGGAATAATCTTCAATTATTAAGTAAACAAGTCCAAGTCTTGGGCAAATTTCATTTGAATCAGAAGTCGTGTTCTTTGTACGTCGAAAGTTTGATCTTAGAGTTCATAAACTCTCCTTTCTTGTAAGTATTTTTATAAAACCTTACTATATTTTGCTCTATGATTTTAGAAATATATGTTATGTATTGAAATGCTTGTCAACTTAATTTTATACTCAATTGATACATAATTGCATTTAAATACGGTAACTATCGCTTTTATATATGAATATTGAAATATTGTTACTATTACGAAAAATGAATTATTAGTGAAAGTACGAGAAATCGTAAAACTTTTATTAAATCATTTTAAATACTTATTATGGTATATAAACAAGGGCATAGTTATATACCTAACTATCCTAATTCATATAATTACTATTCACCATCTGTGAATTATTTCGTATTTTCGAATTGTTTGATTTATGGATAGAATATATCCTCGATACGCTTTTAACCGCACAATGTTTCCGAAAGTGATTGCACCTTGGGCCTCTTTGGCTTATGCCGGAGGAATGGAAGGTAGTTCGCGAAAAGTTTGCATAAGCATTCACTAAGCAACTTAATTCGCCCCGGTATTCTTCACGACCCAAGGCCAACCCTAACACAACTTGGAAATAAAATGCTGGTTTTTCCTGCCATTTAAGGTATCTCTTCAATTGTAATCAATACATTTTGTATTGATTATAATACATACCATTCAAGGTATCTTTTCATATCTCTACTATTGAAAGCATCTATTCGTTACAAGATTAATACATTCTTCGTATTAATCCTATTATTTAAAAATACTTCAAAAGGATTTAGAAATATCAGAGGAATACTTTATATATCCTACGGATACGTATTACATACGGAAAGTTACATTTTTACCCTACAGTTTCAAAGGTATCATTTTTCGTCCTTATACTTTGGACATATGACAATTTAGTCCCTTAAACTTTTATAACATAAATTACGTTGACAAGCGTATTAATAAATCCTTATAGTTGTATATCTATATCTGGAATTTAGCATGAATATAAATCAATTCACATTGAAATTAGGGAATACGTAACGTGGCCAGTTGACTCGCTCGTCATCGTTAACTACATCAATCTCTTCTATTTTGCTATTGAACTATCAAGAATAAGGTGAGTTTCGTAAACCCTCCCTACTCAATTGAGATTCGGGCTGAAAAGTGTACATGCTTGTTTAATTGTTGATTGTTGATTTGATTTGATTGATTGTATGATTGAATTGTTTATGTGGATATGTTAGCGCATTGTTAATTATTAACTATGTAAGCCGCATCGTTGTTGATCATTATTGATTGTTATGGAACGTTGTGGAACGTTATATGGAATCGTTATTATTGAACGTTGACTTGTATTGAATTGTGATAATGTGAACGTTAGCGCATTGTTAATTATTAACTATGTAAGCCGCATCGTTGTTGATCATTATTGATTGTTATGGAACGTTGTGGAACGTTATATGGAATCGTTATTATTGAACGTTGACTTGTATTGAATTGTGATAATGTGAAACCTTATAGGTTTTCCTTGGATGTGATTAGTTTCCCTAATCCTCACTTATTGTTAACGGTTGTATCCGATACGGTTATTCCTTGTTAATTGTCCCTACGAACTCACCAACTTTATGTTGACGCTCTTTAGTACACTTTTCAGGTAATCAAGTTAATCAGAGACAAAATGGATGAATAGATGCTTGCATTACTAGTGTTTGGACTATCTTTGGACTTTCTGGATCCGTGATCCTTAATTCCCTTTTATGGGTTACTTTTAGGATCAACTATTTTCGTTTGAACATTTTTTTTCTTTTAAGTATGGATTGAGTGTGTATTTGATAAATGTTAATGAATGTATACGTTTGTACAAGTTTATGGATCGTTTCGATCTCATGTATTCATATAGTTGACTCTACATAATTCCCATGTCATGCTGTGCTTTTCTAAGTGATACCCCATGATTCCGCCATGTTGGGGTGTTACAGAATGGTATCAGAGCCGTGGTTGTAGAGAATTAGGTGGATTGACCTAGTCTATAGCCATTGCACCCACATTTCATATTAGCATGCATGATAGGAAATTTTGTGTGCAACGTGAACTGTATGATGCATAAAAATGGTTTAAACGGAGTTCGTAGGTTACTTATGATTTGATGACTTGATTGTTATATGACAACTTGATGGACGTATATGATAGTGTCGGGATACACCGTGAATTGTGGAATTATTGTGATAAACGTTGATGTGTGTGGAATCTTGGATGCATTTATTATTTGTCCCCCAGCAAAATGAAATGATGGCATTAATGGAGTATAACATTCGATAACCCTAGAGGCGCCTCTATGGTTATCCTATGTCATATAAAGTTAATAATCTCATGGATTGCGCCTCGTGGATAAAGTATAGTAGCTAACCCGGTATGTTTAATGAGTGTTGGTTAGGTGGAGGGTTAGCCGATGGTACACCCTGTATACAAACACTTTTAATGTGTCGAATGTTGAAGTTAAAATTCGGACTATGCTTTACTCACCTTGTTATGACTTGACCCTTTTATTTATATAGTGTTGAATGTTTTCGTGATTGTATTGTTAATTGTAAATTGTACGATTGCTGAAACCTTAGATTATTGCCATGGTAATATCCCTGTAGAGATAACTATATTCATGCAATGATTTATAAGGACTTGATGTGGAAATTGTGTATTACTTGAAGATCAATTTTGATATTCAAGTGTGGATTGTGTGGACTTGAATTTTATGTTAATAGAAATGGTAGTACAAGTATAGGATATTTTGGATGGGTTGGTAATGTGTTGGGCTAGCCAATGGTATGCCTTATATTATAGGCATTACCGGATGGCCCATGTCTAAGTTATATTACTTATAATTGTCTACAATTATCAGTCATTGTTGGAATAACAGTATGAGAATAAGATCTAGAATACATGCTTATTAAGGTCTTAGATACTTATAATCTATAATTGTAGACCAATGATTTATTATGAACTATAGACTAAGTTCAAACTTATAGTTACGATTGACTGATAGAATGAGCTAAGATTTTTGGAGACTATAATGTTTAAGTAAAGTGAGATATTATGAAATATTAATAGATCTAGTGTGTTAAGAGGCATTTTTTTTACGAACATGGAGCTTAGGTTAGTAATTTGATGTGTATACTTGTTAATCCCATGCTTAACCCAATGATCTTTCAAGTCAATTGGACAATCGAGATCGTACCCTTCTAACAATAATTTCTCTATGACCTTTGAGAATGTACTACAACCCATTCTTCTCCCCGGCAACCTTACAATACGACTTGGCCCAACATATGTTGGCAACGGATACATGGAAAGAGAAGCTGTACAACAAACGGAGGTCCATCCCTCTGTACTCCACCCGCGACAGGTCCTAGGTATCCCTGTGCATGAGCATATCGGTGTTGGCATCTCTGATATGTTCATTTCTTCCCCAAATACTACCAAAGTAGTATTTTGTTTCACAAACTGGTAAGACCTTTTCGACCTTACATTTCTTTGGGCTTTCGAGGACGATACTTTTGCGGACTTTTTCTTACGACTATAAAGCTTGCAAATATAAGCCCATGAGTCTTCTACGTGCTTCTCAAACTCTGGTCCATGATTCATTATCGTATCAACCGGTTCCACCCTGTTCGAGGTTGAGACCCCATAATATGTGTCACTAATTGGATTGGGGTATAGTGTGGGCGAGTCTGACATTGGACGTTTGCCTGGTGCCCTGTTACCCTCCTCGGAAGATTTTTGGAGACTATAATGTTTAAGTAAAGTGAGATATTATGAAATATTAATAGATCTAGTGTGTTAAGAGGCATTTTTTTTTACGAACATGGAGCTTAGGTTAGTAATTTGATGAATGTGTTCAAGAAAATGGCTGGAAAAGAGCAAACAGGATAGTAGTAGAAGATTATGAACTTAAGTGATTATATGCAGGAATCAAATCCCGTAGATTTCACCTTATATTGGCCTTGTACCTAGAATAAGAATACATGCTTATTAAGGTCTTAGATACTTATAATCTATAATTGTAGACCAATGATTTATTATGAACTATAGACTAAGTTCAAACTTATAGTTACGATTGACTGATAGAATGAGCTAAGATTTTTGGAGACTATAATGTTTAAGTAAAGTGAGATATTATGAAATATTAATAGATCTAGTGTGTTAAGAGGCATTTTTTTTACGAACATGGAGCTTAGGTTAGTAATTTGATGAATGTGTTCAAGAAAATGGCTGGAAAAGAGCAAACAGGATAGTAGTAGAAGATTATGAACTTAAGTGATTATATGCAGGAATCAAATCCCGTAGATTTCACCTTATATTGGCCTTGTACCTAGAATAAGAATACATGATTTTACTGAGAGGTACTATTCGCTCATATAACGTAAGCAATGACGTCAAATGAAAATAATTTTTCAAAATGGCCGACAACAAATAAGATATCTGGATCTTGATGGAACAAGATAAAGTAAGATGGCTTTATCAGACTATTTTGATATAAGCAATAATAAAAGTGTTAACTACAAACAAATTATATATAAATTTCGCAATAAAGAAAAGAGGGAAATAGACATACGAAGATCACTAACTGTTTATGTAATCCTACTTTATAGTTTAAGTAGCCAAATTCCTAAATCTATGAAGATCACACAATTATCTATTCAATGTATACTTGTTAATCCCATGCTTAACCCAATGATCTTTCAAGTCAATTGGACAATCGAGATCGTACCCTTCTAACAATAATTTCTCTATGACCTTTGAGAATGTACTACAACCCATTCTTCTCCCCGGCAACCTTACAATACGACTTGGCCCAACATATGTTGGCAACGGATACATGGAAAGAGAAGCTGTACAACAAACGGAGGTCCATCCCTCTGTACTCCACCCGCGACAGGTCCTAGGTATCCCTGTGCATGAGCATATCGGTGTTGGCATCTCTGATATGTTCATTTCTTCCCCAAATACTACCAAAGTAGTATTTTGTTTCACAAACTGGTAAGACCTTTTCGACCTTACATTTCTTTGGGCTTTCGAGGACGATACTTTTGCGGACTTTTTCTTACGACTATAAAGCTTGCAAATATAAGCCCATGAGTCTTCTACGTGCTTCTCAAACTCTGGTCCATGATTCATTATCGTATCAACCGGTTCCACCCTGTTCGAGGTTGAGACCCCATAATATGTGTCACTAATTGGATTGGGGTATAGTGTGGGCGAGTCTGACATTGGACGTTTGCCTGGTGCCCTGTTACCCTCCTCGGAAGATTTTGGTTGGAATGATGGTTCCGGTTGGAATGTTGATTTCAACTGGAATGTTGCTTCTGGTGTATCGAGAGAGAAGTTTTGATATAAAGGGTTCATTGGGATTGGAGATGAAACTCCATGATGTACTGCATCAACAAAAGTTGGGAACGATGCACTGACATTTTCTGTTGGGAGTTCTAACTGTGATGTTGGTACTGTATTTTGGAGGAGCCAATTTTGGCAAAAATCATCGATTGATGTTCCCCATTCACTAGTACCAATCATCTGGTTTTGCCTTGCGTCCATGATTATATTGAATTCTTCTTATCTACAATAAGTTTTGGTCAGACAATTGACATAACAAATACATAAGAAACATTATCAACAATATTATTCTGATTTAAAAACACATTCTGGATAACTTAAGATTTGATTTATAAAAATTTATAACAGATTCCAAATATTTCTATAAAATCCCTCTTGATTTCAATAATTAGGAGTTCTGTCAGAGCTCGACCCTGACATGTTACTTCCCCCAGCAGTATCTCTTTTTCTTCTCTTAAGAGGTGGAATATTGGGATTTTCTTCTTCTTCTTCAGATGACATAGCAAAAATGGACTTCTCCCTTTGAGAGAGATTATCTTCGTCTTGCTGAGCGAGGGCTCTTGCAAACTTTTCATCTTCTTTTATTTGACGATTCACAAGGATAGATTCCTCCTCTTCTAAAAATTTAGATAGAAGTTTTGCTAACTTTTCATCTTCAGAAGTTTGTTTCTCAAAAAGGTGGACATCTTCGTCTACCATCGCCTTGTAATCTTCAAAGGAAATACCTAACATCACGGCCTCCTGCTTAATCCTTTTTACCCTATTTGTTTCAAGATCTTCAAGATCCTCTTGAGCCATTGGCCTTTTGCCTTTTGGATCGCTCGAAGAGGCACCGAAATTTTTCATTATCTTATGATAAATCGGTGGAACAATATTGTTAATTAAGCAAACATGAATTAAAAGATAAAAGTTTTATATAAACATATAAATAGATAGTATATTATCCAAGATGAGAAAGAAAGAGCACAAAAATGTAGCTTACCAAAGAGAAAGTCGGAGATCTGTTAGAACACAAGCTGGCTGTGAACGGAATAGCTAAAAACAAATTAGCAGATGAAGAACTAAGTAAATAAAAGAGATAGAGAAAGAAGATTTAGTGTGCATTCTTCCTTAAGAAAACGCGTTTCTATTATAGAGGATGAAAAGGGAAATGTGACCTGGAAGAACGGACAGGTGTGCATAAACTACAGTAATTTTAATCATTGTTACAGTAATTGGTAATTACTGAATTATTTTTTTTACTAAAGATAAAATTTCTAAACTTTATCATCCCTTTAACCAAGGTTGAAAAGAACTGAACAGTTTACTCAAAAGTGTATACTATGTTGAGAAAATCCCCAACTAAATTAATAGCTTAATGAATAGACCGTCTTCCACACATCACTATTTTTTTTCTTCACTGCTTCTTTTTCAAGAACCATATCAATTGCTAATTCATCTTTTTGAACCCTAGATGAATTTTTGATCCAAACTATTGTTTCAGGAGTGATCCAGGTAATATTTGTTTCTTTGACCCATGGATCGCCTTTAATGATTGAATTTAAGAAAATGAGACAAACGTTATCAACAAAAATATGTCGACTTTTCCAACTGGATAACAGTAGTGTCTTGGTAAAAGAATTTCAAAGTTGAAAATCAGAATTATTTGAAAGGCTAAAATTATGATGAGGTGATCAACGATTAAAATACACAAATAAACTTGGTATAAAAATCTATCAAGACAAATATGAGAAATTCTTTTAACTGGGGAATTTCCCTAATCGACAACAATCCCCAAAAGAGAGCGAAGAAAGTTGTATTTCATCATTCGTACAATACAAGTGAAACTTGTTACGTTATTTAAGCGGAAATACAACAATTAGAGATGCAACATACTTAAAAACCATACAAAGAAACCCATGTGGCAACGAACAGTAAGGGAACCACACCAAGAATAAACGCTACTAACCACGGATAAGCCTCATCCAATGGGAGCTGAGCCACAATAAGTAACCAAGCTATGATAATTATGTAAATCACAATTAGAAAAGGGCTCAACATTTTTGGTATAAGTGTTCGTTTCGGTTAGATTTTGAGGAAGGAAAATATTAAGTTAATATGAATGGAGAGATCTGGCTTGTTATCTTATTTTATAGTATAAGAAGGAGCCGTTTCTAACGGTCAAATATGGAAAGAGAAATAAATTTGAATCCTGTATAGTGCCTTAGTCAGACTTAACTGTGTCTAGACAAATCATCTATGCTATACTATAAGAATACAAGTTGTTGGTTATTAAGTATGTACAAATTATAGAATGTTTATATATGCTATCTCTATATGTTAATCCAGTGGAGGATTGTGTGTAAGTTCATCCTACTCTGTTGAGAGTAGAAGGATTCTGTTTAGAATCATATGAGTTCCTCCTACTCTGTTGAGAGTAGAAGGCATCAATTAGGGATGCGCCTCGTATCTTTCTGTTAATTATGTGTGATTGTCTAATGTAGAATAGATACTTAGATGCCATGTCCTCTAATATCGATTTATTGTCATTGAGATAAAACGTAAATCAAGTTATCTAGATTTCGAGGGCGAAATCCTTTTAACTGGGGAATAATGTAACATTCGTGATTTTTACCCGTTTGGCTGTACTTGTAATTTGATTAACTACTTTAATAAACGAAAACTTTGGGCCTAATTATGTTCGTTTATCTGTAAATTGGGCCAGTTATAATGTCATAATTGGATTTCTAGAATTAAGTCCCATGATTACAAGACCGTGATATTGGCCCATACGTGTTATAAAAATTATATTATAGAAAATAATTGAGTAAATGTAGTAACAGGGAAAACGTATATACAAAACCTTAAGTATAATGTACGGTAAAAAGTGTCGGTGGCACAGTGTCGGTGATTATCTAATAATTCCATTAATAAGACAAAGCCGACATACTTTATGGAAAGTAGGAATACTCGTGAAATTGTCACAAGCTATAATTGATTTATTAGTTGAATAATGTTACTAGTAGACAATTGTTGTGTAAATTGTTAAGAAAACTTACTTCCAAAGCTAGTAAAACCATACACCTCCATGAGGAAACTTCCTAGAACTTTCCTTTACTTAGTAGCAAAGTTATAAACCTCTAAATATCTTCAAAAATCTGATCATAAGTTGTTAAAGTCAAGAATGGATACTAATTTTATCATATTTAATTCCATTTCATTTACTATAAATACTAGGCTTAAGTTTTCATAAATACTTACACCTTAAACTTCATTCTCTCTCAATTTAGCATTCTATAAGTCTAAAATCATCCTTTCCCTTCTTATTATAAGTTTCAAAGAACACTTGATTGTTCTAGTATAAGCAAAGTCGCTTTGATCTCAAAGTGCGCCGAAAATCGTCAAGAGAAGTTGTTATCAACAAATCTCTCCAAAAATCTTCAAAAGTTCTAGTAATAAATACTCAATTTGGGTTGGGAATAATCTTCAATTATTAAGTAAACAAGTCCAAGTCTTGGGCAAATTTCATTTGAATCAGAAGTCGTGTTCTTCGTACGTCGAAAGTTTGATCTTAGAGTTCATAAACTCTCCTTTCTTGTAAGTATTTTTATAAAACCTTACTATATTTTGCTCTATGATTTTAGAAATATATGTTATGTATTGAAATGCTTGTCAACTTAATTTTATACTCAATTGATACATAATTGCATTTAAATACGGTAACTATCGCTTTTATATATGAATATTGAAATATTGTTACTATTGCGAAAAATGAATTATTAGTGAAAGTACGAGAAATCGTAAAACTTTTATTAAATCATTTTAAATACTTATTATGGTATATAAACAAGGGCATAGTTATATACCTAACTATCCTAATTCATATAATTACTATTCCCCATCTGTGAATTATTTCGTATTTTCGAATTGTTTGATTTATGGATAGAATATATCCTCGATACGCTTTTAACCGCACAATGTTTTCGAAAGTGATTGCACCTTGGGCCTCTTTGGCTTATGCCGGAGGAATGGAAGGTAGTTCGCGAAAAGTTTGCATAAGCATTCACTAAGCAACTTAATTCGCCCCGGTATTCTTCACGACCCAAGGCCAACCCTAACACAACTTGGAAATAAAATGCTGGTTTTTCCTGCCATTTAAGGTATCTCTTCAATTGTAATCAATACATTTTGTATTGATTATAATACATACCATTCAAGGTATCTTTTCATATCTCTACTATTGAAAGCATCTATTCGTTACAAGATTAATACATTCTTCGTATTAATCCTATTATTTAAAAATACTTCAAAAGGATTTAGAAATATCAGAGGAATACTTTATATATCCTACGGATACGTATTACATACGAAAAGTTACATTTTTACCCTACAGTTTCAAAGGTATCATTTTTCGTCCTTATACTTTGGACATATGACAATTTAGTCCCTTAAACTTTTATAACATAAATTACGTTGACAAGCGTATTAATAAATCCTTATAGTTGTATATCTATATCTGGAATTTAGCATGAATATAAATCAATTCACATTGAAATTAGGGAATACGTAACGTGGCCAGTTGACTCGCTCGTCATCGTTAACTACATCAATCTCTTCTATTTTGCTATTGAACTATCAAGAATAAGGTGAGTTTCGTAAACCCTCCCTACTCAATTGAGATTCGGGCTGAAAAGTGTACATGCTTGTTTAATTGTTGATTGTTGATTTGATTTGATTGATTGTATGATTGAATTGTTTATGTGGATATGTTAGCGCATTGGTTACTATGTAAGTCGCACCGTTAGCGCAATATTTATTATATAAGTCGCATCGTTAGCGCGTTACTCGTTATGTAAGTCGCACCGTTAGCGCATTGTTAATTATTAACTATGTAAGCCGCATCGTTGTTGATCATTATTGATTGTTATGGAACGTTGTGGAACGTTATATGGAATCGTTATTATTGAACGTTGACTTGTATTGAATTGTGATAATGTGAAACCTTATAGGTTTTCCTTGGATGTGATTAGTTTCCCTAATCCTCACTTATTGTTAACGGTTGTATCCGATACGGTTATTCCTTGTTAATTGTCCCTACGAACTCACCAACTTTATGTTGACGCTCTTTAGTACACTTTTCAGGTAATCAAGTTAATCAGAGACAAAATGGATGAATAGATGCTTGCATTACTAGTGTTTGGACTATCTTTGGACTTTCTGGATCCGTGATCCTTAATTCCCTTTTATGGGTTACTTTTAGGATCAACTATTTTCGTTTGAACATTTTTTTTCTTTTAAGTATGGATTGAGTGTGTATTTGATAAATGTTAATGAATGTATACGTTTGTACAAGTTTATGGATCATTTCGATCTCATGTATTCATATAGTTGACTCTACATAATTCCCATGTCATGCTGTGCTTTTCTAAGTGATACCCCATGATTCCGCCATGTTGGGGTGTTACAGAAGGTCCTATGAACCAATCAGAACGTGACATGTGGCTTTTCAAAAAAAAAACGCGGTGGCATTTTTGTAAATAATTTGACTTCAAACCCAAGCTGACCAACCACCCACACCAAGCTGACCAAGCTGACCAAACCTGACCCAGACCCCAAGCTGACCCAACCCCAACTGACCCAGACCCCAACCTGACCCAACCCCAAGCTGACCCACTGACCCAACCCCAAGCTGACCCAACCTGACCAGACCCCAAGCTGACCCAACCTGACCAGACCCCAAGCTGACCCAGACCCAAGCTGACCCAACCTGACCCAAGCTGACCCAACCCAGAACCCAAGCTGACCCAAAACCCATAATCTACATTTGTGTAGATTAATCTACATTTGTGTAGATTATGTGTAAATTGTGTCAAGCTGACCCAACCTGACCCAGACCCCAACCTGACCCAAGCTGACCCAACCCAGAACCCAAGCTGACCCAAAACCCATAATCTACATTTGTGTAGATTAATCTAGATTTGTGTAGATTATGTGTAAATTGTGTCAAGCTGACCCAACCCCAAGCTGACCCAACCTGACCCAGACCCCAAGCTGACCCAACTGACCCAGACTCCAACTCCAAGCTGACCCAACCTGACCAGACCCCAAGCTGACCCAGACCCAAGCTGACCAAGCTGACCTAACCTGACTAGACCCCAACCCAAGCTGACCCAACCTGACCCAGACCCCAAGCTGATCCAACTCAAGCTGACCAACCCAAGCTGACCAAGCTGACTGAGAGCCCAAGCTGACCTGACCCAACCCAACTCCAAGCTGACCTGACCCAACCCAACCCGAAGTTGACCCAACCCAACCAAGCTGACCCAGCTGACCAAACTGACCAAGCTGACCCTACCCAAGCTGACCCAACCCAGCTGACCAAGCTGACTCAACCCAAGCTGACCCAGAACCTAAGCTGACCAAGCTTCACAAAATTTTAATTTATTTACGATTATGCCACCGCGCAATTTTTTTTATTTTGACACATGTCGCGTTTTGATTGGCCCATAGGACCTTCTCTCCTTAAGACACCTTTTTCCAGGATCCACCCTATATATATATAAATATATATTATATATATATATATATATTATAATATATATTATATATATATATTATATATATATATAGACTTTCCTTATTTTGAGAACCATTTTTTTTGTAAGAACCATGAGAACTTTCAAATTATGTATTGGATCACATGTTTTTTTTGTTCATTCACATGTGAAATGATATAAAAAAGTATGTTGTAGAAGAAACTTTTTAAAAAAACCTTCAAAATAGCCTTTTGTGAACTTGTGAATGAATATGTTCACGTTTTTGTTCACATGTGATCAAACGGGTATATATATATATATATATACGGATGTAAAGGGCTGATCTTATATGGTAGATTTTGAATTGTATAGGTCTGATTTTGACGTTTACTTGACTATGACGACTAGTAGTGATAGAGGATGGATGTATAGGAGGCAAGATAGTCACAGATATCTTTGTATGCATTACGTTAGGAAAGTTGAACAATTTTTGGACTTTGCATACTTGAACGAGACGACTGTTGAAAATAAGTTAACAAGAGAAGGTGGGATAGTACGTCAAATCAAATGTCCTTGTATCGATTGCAAAAACACTTACTACAGAACAAGAGACGATGTTTTGCATCACTTGATTTCGAGAGGGTTCATACATGGTTATGAAACATGGTATGAGCATGGAGAAACAAAAGTGCAATTTGCTGGACAATGCTCTACTCCCGTGGAAGTTTGACCAATTTAAGGTTATTGTCTATAATTTAATTGTCTATAATTTAATGGTTATTGCATACATATACTGATACATAAACAAGATACTTGCTGATGGCTGATGGCTGCTTCTAGTGCATGTATAGTTGTATTTAATATACGTATATTATGTAACATGTATGTATGTGACAGAGGACTGATGTGTAGGGATCTTTAATGTGTGTGTAAATTGGAGTCTTTTCACTAAAACGTCGTTATTATGCACAAGTTTATTCTCAGGTCTTGGTTATTAGTAATTTTCACGAGTTTTTATCAAACTTTTGGTGATTCGATCTTGCAGTAAAAGTTTTAAGTAGAATCTAGAACCTGTAGTCTGTTAGATTAGATTTATATTTCTATGTTTTGGATCTAAAATGTACAATACTAGTTTTTAACTGAACATATGTCAAGAGTTATAGCTTTAGTTATCGTTCTGTTTTATAGTCTGTTCATACTACTTATGACTTACTCATTTGCAATATTTACAGAAAGATTTTCGTTGGGATGGTATAAGTGACACTTCAGTGAAAAAGGTATTTTATAAGATTTGTGGAAGGAGGCTAAGAGAAATGTTGAGAACCGCTCGTGATAAGGCATCAAGTATGGCACTAAGAGAACGAAAATCCAGACATTAGTACTTATAACCCGGAATGGATCAATCAGTCTTTATGGTTGTCACTTATTAGCCATTGGAATAAGCCAGAGTGGAAAAATTTATCGATGGTTAATACCGCAAACACTGAGACAATTACTATTATATAACTTTCGATTTTGACTGTAGGAAGCAGAATTGAAGCGCCCGCCAAAAGCACATGAAACCTTTATATACAACCATGTGAAGAAAGGGACATATCCTTTTGACTTGAAGTCACCATTGGAGTACGTTAATGATAAGTCACGTTCATTTGCTGTAAGTTTGATAGTGCTTAACAACCTTTTGTGTTGAATTCACAACTAGATAAATCCTTTATATTTTTGATACTTTATGTAATAGGAAAAGGTTACAAAATTGTTAAAGGAGAAGCATGGCTCTAATGAAGATGACTACCCCGATTTTGATCAAGATATATGGGATGAGTGCACTGGCGGGAAAAAGAAAGGGAAATTCTACGGGTCAAGTACTTCATCAGATCCTTGTTACGTGCGGACGGGTACACCATCTTCACTCAGCACTTGTAGCTCATATGCTACACAAGGACTACAGGTTTGTTCATTCCTCATCGACTGATTAAACTGTTTAGTATTAGGCTCATATGCTACATGTAATTATTACATCATTTTTTGGGTTTTTATTTGCCCATTTTCCATCAGTTATAATAATATTCCTTAGCTGCTATTTTTTGTGTATTAGGTTCATCCCGATGTACTCCCACCATAGAAAATTAGTTTAGGACCGACCCATTAATAAAGTTACAAGTTCTAAGGTCGATATTAACTTCCTTTTACATATATATTATTTGTTCCTTTTATTTAGCATCTACTTTGCAGAAAAATTAAAGATATACACAGTCTTCCTTTTATTTTGCAATAACCACCATCATATATAGTAAATAATGTCATTTATATAACCAACAGCAAGGAGTCAAGGACTTCACGTCACTGGTTATCTAAAATCTTGTTTCACCTTCAGCAAAAAAAGGGAGAAATATATAATATATCGTTAGTTAATTCACTATAAAAGTTATATATTCTTAGTTTTGTTACGTGCATGAACCTACTGTAGTTTATATGTCCAGTTTTGTAAAATCAGTCCTCGGTCCAGTTCTATATATATGTCCAGTTCGGTCCCGTTCTTGGACCGTGAACACCCTAATTGTCACGAGTAAACTTATTGTCCAAAACCATATAGCATCCCATAAGAGACAAGAATCAATTACATGTAAATGTGTTTATGTTTATTGTGTGTAGCATGTCATATGTATAGATTACAGTAAGTTTTTTTTGTGTGACTTCTTTATTTATGATATATTTGGTCACTTCTTTACTCAATCTTTAAGAATAATAATGATATAAATAGGTACAAGTGTTGACCCAAACTGTGGAGGAGATGCAAGAAAAACATGAGTTACAACAAAAGGAGATCGATGAGATGAAAAAACGTG
This sequence comes from Erigeron breviscapus, assembly GCA_034093135.1. Lineage (NCBI taxonomy): Eukaryota > Viridiplantae > Streptophyta > Magnoliopsida > Asterales > Asteraceae > Erigeron > Erigeron breviscapus. The sequence goes on from CM067167.1 coordinate 277,634,396, forward strand.
AAGAAGCTCAAAGAAAGGAGCATAGAGGAATTGAAAGAAAAAAATAAACGGGAAACGGAACAAATGAAAGCGACAATCGCCGCTATGATGAAGTATTTACCCGATATGACTCCACCGTCCTAAATGTCAAGATTTACTCTTGTTTGAATGATTTGCAAAGCTTTTAACTTTCGAATGATATTGTACTTTTGTTGGCGGATGTACTTTTGTTTTTTATACATTTGGATTATTATGCAATATAACAATTTGAATATTAATTAATATTTTTGTGGATGATTGGTGTATTTTAGATTTTTAGATTTACTGGAAAAAGGAATAAAAAAACAAATAATTTATTTTTAATTAAAATTTGACATCCGTGGAAATCTGTAACACCCCGCTAAAGCGGAATATACGGGATGTACAGACAAGCACAAATGCACACAGTACAAGTTCCAACACAGCCAATAACATAAAAGAAAAGGAGTATAAAAGTCATTACAGCATTTGGGATATACCCAGAACAGTTAATAATCAAAAGACAGAACAATTGTCTTGAAGTACTGGAGTCTGAACTGAATAAGCAAAGGGAGATCTTCACGGCTTCCGGTCTTGAACGTACGAACGGTCGCCACAAGAGATGAGCTTTAAAGAGGAAGACTCCTATGCTAAGAGATCTACTAGTCTAGCCTGAAAAGCATGTAAGTTCAAAGGTCAACTACAAAAGTAGTTGGTGAGATTCACATAAAGTACTAGTACGTATACATATAATAATATGTAGAGTAAGAACAAGTCATAAGATCTGTGCGTTTAACAAAAGTGTTTTATAACCGTAAGAACAGTACAAGAACATATAATGAACTTTAAATGAGTTGTCACTGCTAACCCGATTGGCCAGAACTGAACTGTAATGAACTTATGCACATAATAATCAAGTACTTCACGAAGATCTAAATCAGAACAAGAACAGATAATATGCATCCTCCAGAACTGCGGAGAATGAGGGTGGGCCTACCCTAAACAACGCTGTCCATAATTATCTACGGTTCAATCCCTGAACTGTGGGATATGAATTGATAGCAGTGAATAAGAACTGAACAAGTACAAGTACGAACTAGAACATGTTAAAGATCAATATAGTAGTATGGAGGTATTTAAGATCCTGCCCATTCAAGACTTAAATACTCTTTTAAATAATTAGGAATCATATCATAAGTACCTCGTAAGATCATAAAATAGTACGTGAAGTAGTTCAAGATTATAATATAGTACGTAAAGTAGTTCAAGAACATATGTACAAGTACAAAGTAGTTTTCATGCTTTTCAGTCCCCGATAAAAGAACTTGAACAAAATGTACGAAAGGGGGATTAGTGAACTCACAGTGATCTGGTACAAGCACAATTTATAGCACAGAGAACAAGCACCGCGATAGATAAGTTATATCTATCGAAATCCAAGTACGTCTTGATGGATGCCTAAGTACAAGTTATTGTTCATAGATATGCACACATATTAGTTCAAATGACTAATTAATTACTGAAATGTCCTTGATGAACTGATGATTTGGTCCTTAATGATCTTTGAACGTTTTGACTCAAAATGAGTTTAAATGAACTTTAAGTACATGAACTGGACTCGAACTGAACGTCTTAGAACTCACACATAAGTACTTATCGTGTTAATGAGTTGAACGTGTCTTTAATGATGAACTTTAGCCTTTAGAATTTGATTTAACTGTTCGTAGAACTCGTACTTTGTTCATCTAGATAGAACATGTCTTAAATGTACTTAATTAGGGTTTGCACAATGTACGTTGTTTTAGGTCGATTTAAGAACTAGCTTTATTGTCAATAAGTAGCCTTGAATGTGATTGATCATGTGATAATGATGTTATGAACTGGTTTGGTGATTAATGATCAAGTGTGGTATGATATAGAACAAGTTTAGGTTGTTTTCTAAAGAGTACAAGATCGTCTAGGGTTTTGGAACTTCAAGATCGTCCCACTGGATAGCCAAGATCGTTTCAAGTATTAAGGCTCAAGATCGTTTTAGGTGCATTAAGTCAAGATCGTCTTACTGGACCAGATTCAAGATCGTCTTAATTGCCAAGCCAAGATCGTCTTACTGGACCAGATTCAAGATCGTCTTACTGGACCAGGTTCAAGATCGTCTTACTGGACCAGATTCAAGATCGTCTTAATTGCCAAGCCAAGATCGTTTCATGCTTCTTCTAGCTCAAGATCGTCTTAGGTGTTTCAAGTACAAGATCGTCCTAGGTGATTAGCACAAGGTCGTTTCATGTATTTGGTTCAAGGTCGTTTTAAACCAAGGTCGTCTGGGTCAAGATCGTCTAGGTCAGAATCGTTCTGGGTCAAGATCGTTTCAAGGACACTTGAGGCCAAGATCGTTTCAAGGACACTTGAGGCCAAGATCGTTTAATGGACTTGGGTTCAAGATCGTTTCAAGGACACTTGAGGCCAAGATCGTCCCATTTCCAAGGACAAGAACAAGGTCGTTTCTAGTTTAAGAACGAATGTTTGAGCAAACCGATCCAAAGGATTAGTTACCCAATAAACGTACCAACAACATCACAACACCACACAAGATCGACGAACAAGCACAAGATACCAAGGTGGGCTGCCTAGGACGATCTTGGGACCAAGATCGTCCCATTCAGGATCGTTCCAAGGCCAAAAACGGGCTGTACAAACCAAACACTCATCACAAAGGTCTAGGTCGATTTTAAGACATGTTAGAACATAGCACTAGTACTTATATGCATAATAACAACAACTTATATCACTTTTAAGGCTTTTCAAGATCAAGTAACACATGGACAAGTCATGGCACTCAAGAACACACTTTCTTCATTTTTCAAAAATGGGTTTTGAGATTAGAGTACGTTATGGCCCAAATTTGTTCATAAAAATGTTGTTAAACACATTTAGACACAAACCCATTAACTTTTAACACGATTTTCATTCAAGAATTGGACCAAATCATCAAGAACATAAACTTGAAAAAGTACACTTTTAATTTGATTAAAAACCCTTAATTTGTTGTTGTTACCTGAGATTTGATTCCAGAAATGTGTTTTGATTGTCCCAAGGATGCTAAAAGTACAAACGATTTTGATTAAACAATCCAAAATCAAGAGATGCTCTAGTGCGTGTTTTATGGCGTCTGAGAGTGTGTGTTTTAGTGAGAGAGTGGAGAGGAGGAGAAGATGATGAATAGGGTTTTCTCTCTCTAAACTCTTCTATTTATAGTCTTCCCATAATAATGAACTTAATAAATGTAAGGACTATTTATGCACATTTCGAACTAGAACTTTTATGAACACGAACGTTTACGAACCGAACTTTAGTATTTCATCGTATTTAATCGTAAACTCATCATATAAATCAAGCTTTAAGATCAAATTGACCTTCATATAAGCACATAATCGGGTCTAAAGTACGTCAAGAACTTAAATAAATTGAACTGTCTAGCCGTTCAAATGGCGAAAGTACTTTCTAAAGAACTTATTTAGAACATTTCTAGGACGGTTGTTACATTCTCCCCTACTTAGAGGATTTCGTCCTCGAAATTAAGAGTCTTGTCGATCAAAAAGATGAGGGTACTTCTTCTTAATGAAGTCCTCGCGTTCCCAGGTGTCATTATATCCATGTCTAGCACTCCAACGTACACGAACTAGTGGTACTCTGCTCTGTCTAGTCTGTTTAGCATCTCTATCAATGATCCCGATGGGCTCTTCAGTGAACTCAAGCCCTTCGTCGATATGAACATCCTTAACAGGAATGACGGTCGGGTCGTCAGCCAAGCACTTCTTTAAATTGGACACGTGAAATGTGTCATGAACATTGCCAAGTTCTAGGGGTAGTTCCAGTTTGTACGCAACTGGTCCAATCCGTTAATGATCTTATAAGGTCCGATGTACCGAGGCGCCAATTTGCCTTTCTTGCCGAAACGGGCAGTACCTTTCCATGGGGAAACTTTTAATAGAACTTTATCGCCTACTTGAAACTCTAAAGGTTTACGGCGTTTGTCAGCGTAGGACTTTTGTCTGTCCTGGGCAGCCTTAAGCTTTTCTTTGATAACAGCGATTTTGTCAATAGTGAACTGCACGACTGGGAGCTTCATCCAGCTTCTTTCGCCGGCGTCTAGCCAACAAAGTGGTGATCTGCACTTACGCCCATATAAGGCTTCGAACGGTGCACACTGAATGCTAGTGTGATAACTGTTATTGTACGAGAACTCGATCAGTGGAAGATGTTTATCCCAACTTCCTCTGAACTCTAATGCACAAGAACGGAGCATATCCTCCAAGGTCTGAATAGTACGTTCGCTTTGTCCGTCCGTCTGGGGGTGATAAGCGGTGCTCAAGTTAAGTCTAGTACCTAACGCTTCTTGAAGTGACTGCCAAAAGTCAGATGTGAAGCGAGGATCTCGATCGGACACTATTGATAAAGGGACACCGTACTTGGTCACAATATCGTCTATATAGATCTCGGCGAGTCTCTCCAGTGAGTAATCATCACGAATTGGAAGAAAACGAGCTGATTTCATCAGTCTGTCTACGATAACCCAAATAGAGTTATGGTTGTCTTTCGTACGAGGTAGTTTCATGATGAAATCCATGGTAATATCTTCCCACTTCCACACCGGGACTTTCAATTGCTTCAATAAGCCGGAAGGTTTCTGATGTTCGATCTTAACTTTAGAACATGTCAGGCATCTGCTGACGTACTCATAGATCTCTCTTTTCATCCCAGGCCACCAGTAGTCCTGCTTCAAGTTCTTGTACATCTTGTCTGCGCCCGGATGAATCGAGTACCTTGAACTGTGAGCTTCCTGCATGATGATCTCTCTAACACCATTAACTGCAGGGATCCAAACTCGGTTTTTGAACTTCCTGACTCCTTCGTCATCAATTTCAAGCTCTTGAGCGATTGGGCCTAACCGTTCTGCCTTTAGGTTTTCTTTTGACCCCAACCCGATCTCTTGACCTGCGATCACACGTTGTTTCAAGTCTGTACGATCTGCCTCCTTGATAGACAAGATTTTGACTCGTTCTTTTCTGCTTAGAGCGTCAGCTACTACATTCGCCTTTCCGGGATGATACTTGATGTCACAATCGTAATCACTTAGTAACTCCACCCAGCGCCTTTGTCTCATATTCAGCTCTTTCTGATTATACACGTGTTGCAAGCTCTTATGATCGGTGAAGATAGTACATTTAGTTTCGTACAAGTAGTGCCTCCAAATCTTTAGGGCAAAAACAACTGCTCCCAGTTCTAAATCATGGGTGGTGTAATTCTTCTCATGCACTTTGAGTTGTCTGGATGCGTAGGCGATTACTTTGCCTCTTTGCATCAGTACGCAGCCTAGTCCTTGATGTGAAGCGTCACAGTACACGACGAAGTCTTCGGTGCCTTCTGGTAAAGCTAGAACAGGTGCTTCACACAGTCTGTCTTTTAGGGTTTGGAATGCTCGTTCTTGTTGTTCACCCCAAATAAAGTCTTTGGTCTTTTGAGTCAGTTGAGTCAAAGGTAGTGCGATCTTAGAAAAGTTCTCGATAAAACGACGATAATAACCAGCTAGTCCAAGAAAACTACGAACTTCAGTAGGAGCTTTCGGAGCCTCCCACTTTTTGATGGCTTCAATTTTGGCCGGGTCGACATGAATGCCTTGTTCGTTTACGACGTGGCCGAGGAACTGTACTTGGCGAAGCCAGAACTCGCACTTAGAGAACTTAGCGTACAACTCTTCTTCTCGAAGAAGTTGAAGAATGGAACGTAAATGTTGTTCATGATCCGTTTTGTTCCGAGAGTACACGAGTATGTCGTCGATGAACACAATAACAAATTTGTCTAAGAACGGACGACAGACACGGTTCATTAAGTCCATAAAAATCGCTGGAGCATTAGTCAGACCAAATGGCATAACGAGAAATTCGTAGTGGCCATAACGAGTACGAAAAGCTGTCTTTGGAACGTCACCATCCTGAACACGGATCTGGTGATAACCTGAACGTAGATCAATTTTAGAGAAGTACGAAGCACCTTGCAATTGATCAAACAGATCGTCTATGCGAGGTAGGGGATACCGGTTCTTAACGGTTAATTTGTTCAGTTCACGATAGTCTATGCACATTCTCATGGAGCCATCTTTCTTTTTAACGAACAAGATCGGTGCTCCCCAAGGGGATGAACTAGGACGAATAAAGCCTTTGCTCAAAAGTTCCTGTAATTGATTGGACAGTTCTTGCATTTCAGGAGGAGCTAAGCGATACGGTGCTTTAGCGACTGGTGCTGCACCGGGAACTAGATCAATATTGAACTCGACTTGTCTAACAGTTGGAATGCCTGGTAAGTCGTCAGGGAAGACATCTGGGAAGTCCCGAACAATGGGAATGTCTTGAACTTTTGGTTCTTTAGCACTTTTATCAATGACGTGAGCTAGGTACACAAGATGATCTTTCTTGTCCAAGTACTTACGAATTTCATAGCTGAGACGATTTTAAGTTCGTTCGTGGACTTATCGCCTTGTACAATCAAGATCTCGCCGTTCGGGAGTGGTATATGAACTGATTTCTCGTGACAACAAATAGTCGCGTGATGTTCGGATAGCCAATCCATTCCCACGATAACGTCAAAGCTACTAATCTCAACAGGGATTAGATCAATTGTAAAGTTCTTGTCTACTAAGGTCAAAGGACAATCTAGAGCGATTTCGTTGGTACCGTACTTTTGGCCATTTGCATACTCTACCACATATTTATCATTTAGTTTGCCAGTTATCATGTTAGTCTTAGCTTTAAAGTCTAATGCAACAAAGCTACGTTCGGCACCGGAGTCAAATAGTACAGAAGCATAATGATCGTTCAGAAGGAAAGTACCTGTCACAACCCGAGGGTTCTGACGAGCTTCCTCAGCGTTCAGAGCAAAAACACGGGCGTTAGCAGGGCCTTGTTGGTTTTGCTGTTGCTGGTTGTTCTGCTGGTTCTGGTTCCTTGGCCCGCGTGGATAAGCAACACGCTGAACTTGGGCGTTCTGGTTCTGGGTCCTTTGGACTGGTACAGCAGGTGGTAGCGGAGGTCTAGCATTTCTCATTGGAGGATTTCTGTTGACTGGCGGGGGGTTGGTTCTGATCAAGTTCACTGAGCCAGCATCACAGTACTTTGCCATGTGCCCAATTCCTTGGCACTTATAGCAAACAGGACAAGCACCAGTGTGATGAAGGTTACAACGGGCACACATTGGATAAGCTCCAGAATATCTTGTTGGTTCAGGCACTGCGGTCACCGCATAGTTCCTCAAGATCTTCCCTTCTTACTTGGGGGTTCAACCTTCTTTTCCACCACTTCTTCAGCCTTCCTCTTCCCCTTATTAGCATTCTCAGTCAAACCTCCTGACCGGATAATATCTTTGGTCAAGGTCTTAGCCAGTACAGTGGCTCTTGACATGGTCTTGGGGCCTTTACTGGTGAGGTCACGGCGGATCTCAGAAATCAAACCCCAAATAAAGCGATCAATCTTCTTCTCTTCAGTAGAAGCTAAATGCGGCACAAGTCTAGCAAGCTCATTAAACCTCAAAATGTACCTCTCAATCTCCACACCTTCCATCTTTAGATCCCAAAACTCTTGTTCCAACTCTTGCAAGGCATCCTTAGTACAAAATTCAGCTCTCATCATCTTCTGAAGTTCTTCCCAAGTGTGAGCATAAGCGGTCTTCCGGCCAACAGTGGTGACGATGCCAGTCCACCAAGACCTAGCAGCACCATCAAATTGGCTGGTCGCATGCTCCACCATCTTGTCCTCAGAGGTTTGAGTGTGGTACAAGGCCTCTTCCATATTCTCGAACCACATCAATAGTTCTGCAGCTCCCTTCTCCCCTGTGTAGACTGGGGGTTTGCACTGAGTGAAGGTCTTAAATGAACACCCTCTGCTTTGGCTGACTCTGTCTTCAGCGGTAGCTCGAGTGTTGTTATGACTAGCCCCATCCGAATCACTGTTCACTTCCTGATTCTGTTCGGGTTCTTCTTTAGTCCTCCTATTCTGAGTTGCTCTAGTAGTTCTAGTACCTTCAGTTAGTGGAATTTCCAGCATTTGAGCAACTTGAGTAGCAAGATTTGGCATCATCGCATTCATGCGGTCAGTGATGAGGTCTGCTACATCATTCAAGGTAAAGTTGACATTCGCATTAATACCAGGTTGAGTAGGTTCAACAGCTGGTGCGGTCTTAGCTTTTCGTCCACGTTTAGGCGGCATTCTTCCTTATGCCCCTAATAAGATAGAAATATGAACTCGATTACGTTTCGTACAAGTCTAAAGCTCCAAGTACGTAGTACGTTAATAAAAGATCGTCGTTAGCACAATATATGAACAAGAACAGTCGTCGGTCGTATGATAAGGACCTATAGTCGTATAAGCTCTAAGGCCTATCCTCGAAGCACTAGGACGTATGTCTTAAGAGAACGAGTGAACTAGAACTGATATGATTGAAGAACGAGTTTGCACGAGGTTCTTACTAAGGCTCTAAGAAATGGGTGACACCTTCAATGACACACCTTGAGTACTAGGAACTATATCCGCAATTAGATGTAGTTGATCAGGTTACATCTAATTAGGGAAAAGTTCCCATTACTCAAACCGGTCATACAAAGGATCACCTCAGAGTGGATTCCAGTTATAGCTCGAGTTTTCCTTAGGAAAAAGCTCGGTGTTCACTATAACCATGGTCTCTGATACCAACTGTAACACCCCGCTAAAGCGGAATATACGGGATGTACAGACAAGCACAAATGCACACAGTACAAGTTCCAACACAGCCAATAACATAAAAGAAAAGGAGTATAAAAGTCATTACAGCATTTGGGATATACCCAGAACAGTTAATAATCAAAAGACAGAACAATTGTCTTGAAGTACTGGAGTCTGAACTGAATAAGCAAAGGGAGATCTTCACGGCTTCCGGTCTTGAACGTACGAACGGTCGCCACAAGAGATGAGCTTTAAAGAGGAAGACTCCTATGCTAAGAGATCTACTAGTCTAGCCTGAAAAGCATGTAAGTTCAAAGGTCAACTACAAAAGTAGTTGGTGAGATTCACATAAGGTACTAGTACGTATACATATAATAATATGTAGAGTAAGAACAAGTCATAAGATCTGTGCGTTTAACAAAAGTGTTTTATAACCGTAAGAACAGTACAAGAACATATAATGAACTTTAAATGAGTTGTCACTGCTAACCCGATTGGCCAGAACTGAACTGTAATGAACTTATGCACATAATAATCAAGTACTTCACGAAGATCTAAATCAGAACAAGAACAGATAATATGCATCCTCCAGAACTGCGGAGAATGAGGGTGGGCCTACCCTAAACAGCGCTGTCCATAATTATCTACGGTTCAATCCCTGAACTGTGGGATATGAATTGATAGCAGTGAATAAGAACTGAACAAGTACAAGTACGAACTAGAACATGTTAAAGATCAATATAGTAGTATGGAGGTATTTAAGATCCTGCCCATTCAAGACTTAAATACTCTTTTAAATAATTAGGAATCATATCATAAGTACCTCGTAAGATCATAAAATAGTACGTGAAGTAGTTCAAGATTATAATATAGTACGTAAAGTAGTTCAAGAACATATGTACAAGTACAAAGTAGTTTTCATGCTTTTCAGTCCCCGATAAAAGAACTTGAACAAAATGTACGAAAGGGGGATTAGTGAACTCACAGTGATCTGGTACAAGCACAATTTATAGCACAGAGAACAAGCACCGCGATAGATAAGTTATATTTATCGAAATCCAAGTACGTCTTGATGGATGCCTAAGTACAAGTTATTGTTCATAGATATGCACACATATTAGTTCAAATGACTAATTAATTACTGAAATGTCCTTGATGAACTGATGATTTGGTCCTTAATGATCTTTGAACGTTTTGACTCAAAATGAGTTTAAATGAACTTTAAGTACATGAACTGGACTCGAACTGAATGTCTTAGAACTCACACATAAGTACTTATCGTGTTAATGAGTTGAACGTGTCTTTAATGATGAACTTTAGCCTTTAGAATTTGATTTAACTGTTCATAGAACTCGTACTTTGTTCATCTAGATAGAACATGTCTTAAATGTACTTAATTAGGGTTTGCACAATGTACGTTGTTTTAGGTCGATTTAAGAACTAGCTTTATTGTCAATAAGTAGCCTTGAATGTGATTGATCATGTGATAATGATGTTATGAACTGGTTTGGTGATTAATGATCAAGTGTGGTATGATATAGAACAAGTTTAGGTTGTTTTCTAAAGAGTACAAGATCGTCTAGGGTTTTGGAACTTCAAGATCGTCCCACTGGATAGCCAAGATCGTTTCAAGTATTAAGGCTCAAGATCGTTTTAGGTGCATTAAGTCAAGATCGTCTTACTGGACCAGATTCAAGATCGTCTTAATTGCCAAGCCAAGATCGTTTCATGCTTATTAAGGCTCAAGATCGTTTTAGGTGCATTAAGTCAAGATCGTCTTAGGTGTTTCAAGTACAAGATCGTCCTAGGTGATTAGCACAAGGTCGTCCTAGGTTGTTAACACAAGATCGTCCTAGGTGATTAGCACAAGATCGTTTCATGTATTTGGTTCAAGATCGTTTTAGGTGCATTAAGTCAAGATCGTCCCACTGGATAGCCAAGATCGTTTCAAGTATTAAGGCTCAAGATCGTTCTGGGTCAAGATCGTTTGATGGACTTGGGTTCAAGATCGTTTCAAGGACACTTGAGGCCAAGATCGTCCCATTTCCAAGGACAAGAACAAGGTCGTTTCTAGTTTAAGAACGAATGTTTGAGCAAAACCGATCCAAAGGATTAGTTACCCAATAAACGTACCAACAACATCACAACACCACACAAGATCGACGAACAAGCACAAGATACCAAGGTGGGCTGCCTAGGACGATCTTGGGACCAAGATCGTCCCATTCAGGATCGTTCCAAGGCCAAAAACGGGCTGTACAAACCAAACACTCATCACAAAGGTCTAGGTCGATTTTAAGACATGTTAGAACATAGCACTAGTACTTATATGCATAATAACAACAACTTATATCACTTTTAAGGCTTTTCAAGATCAAGTAACACATGGACAAGTCATGGCACTCAAGAACACACTTTCTTCATTTTTCAAAAATGGGTTTTGAGATTAGAGTACGTTATGGCCCAAATTTGTTCATAAAAATGTTGTTAAACACATTTAGACACAAACCCATTAACTTTTAACACGATTTTCATTCAAGAATTGGACCAAATCATCAAGAACATAAACTTGAAAAAGTACACTTTTAATTTGATTAAAAACCCTTAATTTGTTGTTGTTACCTGAGATTTGATTCCAGAAATGTGTTTTGATTGTCCCAAGGATGCTAAAAGTACAAACGATTTTGATTAAACAATCCAAAATCAAGAGATGCTCTAGTGCGTGTTTTATGGCGTCTGAGAGTGTGTGTTTTAGTGAGAGAGTGGAGAGGAGGAGAAGATGATGAATAGGGTTTTCTCTCTCTAAACTCTTCTATTTATAGTCTTCCCATAATAATGAACTTAATAAATGTAAGGACTATTTATGCACATTTCGAACTAGAACTTTTATGAACACGAACGTTTACGAACCGAACTTTAGTATTTCATCGTATTTAATCGTAAACTCATCATATAAATCAAGCTTTAAGATCAAATTGACCTTCATATAAGCACATAATCGGGTCTAAAGTACGTCAAGAACTTAAATAAATTGAACTGTCTAGCCGTTCAAATGGCGAAAGTACTTTCTAAAGAACTTATTTAGAACATTTCTAGGACGGTTGTTACAAAATCTGTGGGAAATCGTGGGAAAGAAAATCGTGGGAAATCGGTGGGAAAGTAAAGTCGTGGGAAATCGGTGGGAAGATAAATCCGTGGGAAATCGTGGGAAGATAAATCCGTGGGAAATTGGTGGGAAGATAAATCCGTGGGAAATCGGTGGGAAGATAAATCCGTGGGAAATCGGTGGGAAGATAAATCCGTGGGAAATCGGTGGGAAGATAAATCCGTGGGAAATCGGTGGGAAGATAAATCCGTGGGAAATCTGTGGGAAGATAAATCCGTGGGAAATCGTGGGAAGATAAATCCGTGGGAAATTGGTGGGAAGATAAATCCGTGGGAAATCGGTGGGAAGATAAATCCGTGGGAAATCGGTGGGAAGATAAACCCGTGGGAAATCTGTGGGAAGATAAATCCGTGGGAAAAGTTTCCCACACCCCTTTTAACGTCGGCCAATATCCGTGGGAAATCCGTGAGAAATTTAGCTTTTTCCACGGATTTCCCGAGGATTTGGCCGTGGGAAATCGGCGATTCTGTAGTAGTGTTACGTCATGTGAGTTTCACTTTCGCACCCCATTGGCGTCATCTTTTTCCCGTATATCATTCACCATCAAATTTCCCTTAACTTCTAAATTTAATACCAAACTATAGCTCACAATACCCACAATACAACAACAACAACAACACCCAATCCCTGAGCGATGGGGGAAATGAGCTATAGACAGTCTTACCTCTACCCAAAGGTAGAGAGACTGCCTCCATAAGGACCTCCGGCCACAAGGAGGTAAAATTCGGGAAGTGTAAAGAGTTTAGTTTTCATACATGTCAGCCGAAAAATAGCATAAGAAGATATACCTATGTGGATTAGTGATTCTTCGTTATTCTTCTGATAGAAGAATCCGAGACGTGATGGATCTACATGAGGTAGCGGTGATGTAACGGAGATGCCGGAGATCTCAAAGGAGACGAAACCGGTGTGTGTGAATCCGAATTTTTCAAAGAGAATCATTGGACGGTTATCGGATCGGATCTTCAGTGATTTGATCTCCGCCGTCGCCGGAGAGGATAAAGAGGAGGAGCACGGCGACGAGGATTTACATTGTTTTCCGGTGGTGGTGTGAGAGATTGGTGTGTCAAAAGCCTGAAAGGTGTTCAATATAAAACAAACAAAGTTGATAATATAAAAAAATAGAAAGTGAACCCTCACTTTAATCTTTCATCCAAAGTGAATGGTCTCACCTATCTTTACTTCAGCTTCTTTTCACTCTCTTTTTTTCCACCTACTTTTAATGATGCACTAAATATGATATCATCAGATATATACAGGTCTTTGGCTTCCATATTTATATGGTGCAAGTAGCAACAACTATTAATAGGGGTTGCCTTAACATTGATTGAAGCATATAAGATGGCCTAACAATTGTAATGGATGATGATTTTTTTTGTTTTTATGTAAATGAATAGAGGTTTTGATCTGCATTTAGCACACAAATGGAAACCTATCAAATGACCTTTACAAAATCTGAAACCATATTTCACTTATTTTGGAAGGTGTTCTGTCTTTTGACATGCTTGTTTGATCTGCATCTAATTTGCTAGTAACCTAATCCATCTTAGGTGCCGTCAAACCTATTCAACCAATATATGTTTCATCTAAATTAAAGAGTGATTATGGTTGTAATTCTTCATGGAGGCCTTCATGGCATTTCATTTACGAGCTTCACATCTTTATCCTCTCAACAACCAAAAACCCTCATTTCCATCACTACCACCACCATGATGTTTATCATCCAACAATTCCTTCAATCCATTTTATTCATCTTTAAAGAGTAACACTTTTGAGTCGGAGATTATGAGACTTGAAGCTTTGGGGAAATATCATCCACCTTCAGCCTTTGTTTCTCTTTTCATTTACATCTTGTAAACATTAAGGCCTTTAATTTTTGCTTACTTAAGAATTTTGGAATTAATAAATTAGTTTAATGTTTTTTTTAACTTATAATTAAAAACAACTATCAATTACCTATTTATTACTTAATACATATACGCATTATTCATATATATTTAGCGATTTTATACACTCAACACCTAATAACAAAGAAAAGAAAGCACCCTAAGTGATTATGTGGATTAGTTTGATTCTTTTTGTTTATTTGATTATTTATATTATGGGAGGAGATCCCCTCAAGTTACTTTTAACTTGAGGGGTCAAGTTAAAAGTATCTTGGCCCTTCGATGAAATCTTTGAATTTTGGCATTGATTTTCATTCAAGGTCATTTTGAGGGAATCCCCTCCCTTATATTATTATGTGTAAATAATTTGGTTGGGTGTTTTCATTCAATAATGACTTCTTAATTATTGGTTGATAGTTGGTTAAATTTGATTTGAGGATTATTGATTGTTGAGTCAAACTTTGATTAGTCAAGGGATAGGGTATTATAAGGTGGGTTAAATCTTGCTGCAATTGAAAGATTGGATGAGATATGATTCATTGGTTGTTTGTCATTTATATGATTAACCACCATGGAATTAGTGATTGCGAGTCCATATATTACCGTTGATCTTACCTAATTAAACGAAATTCTTTGTCCCTTATAAGTTATCTAAATATTAAAAGATGAACGTAAAAAATATTTTAATAACTTGTTAGGATTCTTTTGGGTCATGAAAATGGAGACCACATCACGATGCATCCTAATTTCCTTGAGTCGTGTTTCATGAGAATACATGCGACCACAATACTTATTTCATTATTTAAGTAGTGCAAGTGTCTTGTTGAAATGGATAATTAAGTTACGTCATTTCTCAAGCAAACACCAATGTCCTTGAGTCAAAACTGGTCAACCGTTTTGTATTGTTATCTTGAAGCAACCGTGGCGATTTGTATGGATGGGACTAAAATTTCATCCATTAGTGCAACTAAGAACTTTACCCAATATATTTACAAAAAGTAGGAAGTCCGGTGTCTAAGACACCGAACTTTGCCACGTCCACTGAAGTCCGGTATCATAGACACCGAACTTGCCCACGTGGAGCTACTTTTCCATTGGTGCAACCTTTTGTCTATATTCGTAATAAATGAAAGTTTGACACCACAATTTCTGCAGCGTAGTATTCTGAAACTAATGAATGAAATGTTGACTCATTTTCTCAATAAAGGAAGCGTGAACATTCAAAAAAAAAAAGGAAGCGTGACATGTATTCCATCAACTCACGAGACAACCACACAATTTAATGAAGTCCGGAATCTACAATACCGTACTTCACATTTTATTTGCAATTCTTCATGCAAAAGAAAAACAAGACGTGTAGTTCTGGAAAGTTAAAAAAAAACATACAAATTAAGAACGGTATCTACAATACCGGACTTCAAACTTCAAATGCCAAGTCTGGTGTCTCCATTACCATACTACCTTTTCTGAGTACCACGTGGGCAAGTTCGGTGTCTATGATACCAGACTTCCTATGCAAATATATTGGGTAAAGTTCCTAGTTGCACCAATGGATGAAATTTTAGTCCCATCGGTACAAAAAATTCAACCATGGCCGTTATTAAATGAGTTAGTGGACTAGACCCCGACAAACACAATTTGATGATTGATATTGTTATTTGTTTATATGCTTTGTTTATTTGTCATTTTCATTATTTAGGTTTCTTTATAAAAATCAATCGTTAAAATTTTTTTATTTGAAAACAAAAATTGTTAACAAAATTCTTCTTAAACTTCAAATAATTAAAAGAGTAAATTACACGAATGGTACCTGAACTATACCTCAAATTACCCTTTTGGTACAAACTTTTGCAACTCTACTCGGACCATACCCCAAGTTTCAAAAACCTACTCGGACAGTACCTATTTTTGACGGTCGTCTATTAGGTCGTTAAGTCAGTCACGTGTCGTGCACGTGAGGACTGTTTTTGTCATTTTCTTACCCCAAGGACCAAAAGTGTAATTAGCTTTTATAATAATATAAACTTTATTATATATATATATATATTATATTATATATATAGGAGAGATTCAAATGAGAAGGTTGCTTAAGGAGAGAAGGGGAGAAAGTTGATTTTTAATTTTTTTTCTTTATTTTTCATTTTATAATTTTTTTTAGTGAAAACTCATTCCAAAAAAAATATAAAAAAATTAAATAAAATAAATCCCTACACATGTGTAAATTTTTATACCATACACATGTGTAGATATCTACACATGTGTAAGTTGTATTTTTTAAATTTTGGAATGGGTTTATGTTAAAAGAAAATATAAAAAATTAAATAAAAACAAGCTAAAAAAAAATCAAAAACAAATATTCTCTCCTTTCTCTCTTAAGTACCTTCTCTCTGGATCTCTACTATGTATATTATTATATATATATATTATATATATATATATATATATATTGTATCGCCAACCTCGTCCCTGTTTCTAGCTATTTAGATCAAAATCATGGCAGCAGAGGAGAGAGGGTAGGTCTGAGTTTTTATGGTTAATTTTATTACTGGCTTTTGTTTTGTAGATTTCGGGTTTTTAATTTCATTTTGATAGTCAAAGATTTAGATTAAGATGAAAATGATAGATAAATAGATACATTATATATATATCTGTGTGTGTGTGTGTATCTTTTTAATTAAAAAGGTATTTTATTATAAAAGTTAATTAGACTTTTGGTCCTTGGGGTAAGAAAATGACAAAACCAGTCCTCACGTGACTGACTTAACGACCTAATAGACGACCATTAGAAATAGGTACTGTCCGAGTAGTTTTTTGAAACTTGAGGTATGGTCCGAGTAAAGTTGCAAAAGTTTGTACCAAAAAGGTAATTTGAGATATAGTTCAGGTACCATCCATATAATTTACTCTAATTAAAAAGGTTTTCAGCTTTTTACCTCTTCAACATTGCGGTCATTAGCTACATTTCACCCCATACCATAGTAGTTAGTTTAGTTTTGTCCATTTCCACTATGATCTTTATTTGCATTGCATAATTTGTTTATGCAAAAACAAAGCCCAATGAAATTTGTTTTTTCTAAGGGCATAGGGAGTGGTCTAGCCTAAAATCCTAACCCTCTTAAATTCCACCAATCACAATTTTTCAACTCATTTTACCTTTTTAACCCTTCCAACCAACTCTCCCAACAATTTTTTTTTGCTAATTTATCATAATGACCAAAATTTGGTCACTAAAAAAAATTAGTGACGAAAATTTGGTCATTATGATAAATTAGTGACCAAATTTTGAGTGGTCACTTTTCGTCACTAAAGGTCCGTCACTAATTTTGTTTAGAGACAAAAAAATGTTATTTTTTGGCCACTAATTTTGTTTAGTGGCCAAATTTAGTGACCACTTTTTCTTAATGGTAACTAAATAAGGTTATTAGTGACCAAATTTTAGTCGTCACTAAACAAAGTCGTCACTAATCGACATTTTTCTTGTAGTGCATCCACGCTAACGTTTTCTTATCGGTGATGTGTGCGCGAGGGGGAGGAGGATAATATGTCGTTTGAGATTGTGAGTAATGATATTGAGGTTAGTCGGTGGTGGATCGGGAATATAGTATTGCGAGGGGTCGACTTGTTGATGTTGATATTGAGGCGGTGGTAGTCTTCGCGGTTGACGAAAGGCGCCTCGTCCCGGCACTCGTGAGCCGCTAGCAACATTTTTCCCTCTCCTTGGATCCATGGATTGTGAAACTAGAAATGTGTGTGATGTATGAAAATGTATAGATTTTTGGTTGTGGGTGCTTCTTAACTCGCCCAACCCCAACCCGCTGGCAACCAGTTGTGATGGTGCCGGTGTTCCCCAATAGGTTCACCCAACCAGCCACCACTCCCCATAGTCTAAGTCTAGGCCCCAACCCATTCTAACCCAAGCCCCTTGACAAAAAGCCACAAGCCAATTAATTCCCAATTCAGTGTTTCCACAAGACCACAACCCACAAGCTGACGCGCACGAGCAGATGTTTTTCCCCCAAACTCCAAAGCGATCTGATCACCCTCAAAATTTTAGTCATTTTTAGCATCATTGGTTATTGGAACTCTTTTTCACTATAGCATTGTATCTAAAGGTAAACTTTTTAAATTCTAACTTCTTTTCTTTGTGTTAATGCTATTTAACTCTATTTTTTTTAGAACAACAGAATTAAATTTTTTTTTATATATTTTGTTATTATTACGAGTACTAGTAGTTAGTGCATGACCAGTAATGTAATATTCAATTTGTGAATTGTTATTGAATTATATATTAGTTATACACTAATACTTGTTTAATTGTATTTTTAGGAATCATGGAAAAATATCTTAAAAGAAAAGAACCATCATCAAGTGATGGTATTAGTGTAAAATCTTCATATAAAAATTGTAGTTTGTAATTTGATGCAATTTTTTTGTTTCGTTTTTTGCAGCTTGTTTTTGTTGTTTTGGTGTAGAATTCTTGTTGTTTTTGGGTGAAATAGTGCAAAATTGCTGCTGTTTTTTATTTTGAAAGTTATGGCTGTTTATTAGTGCTCAAACAGTGCAGAATCGCTGCTGATTTTTGTGTTGAAATAGTGCATAATTATGTTGTAATCAGGTGCTGACCAGTGTAGAATGCTTGATGTTTTTGGTGCCGAATTTTACTGTTTTTGGTGTTGAAATAGTGCAGAATTGCATGCTGTTTTTGCTGAAAATTATTGATGTTTCGTTGCAGAATTATGGTTATGCTTTTAGCTCTGTTTTGGTGATCGTCTAAGGTATTTTGTATGCTATTTTTTTTAAAGGGTGGAGAGAGTATCTTACTAAAAGCCAACTGGGTTAGATGAGTGGTTAGAGCCCTTGCCTCTGGAGACAGAGGTCATGGGTTCGATACTCATGCCCAGCAAGGCTCGAGGTCCTTTTCTACCTTTGGTAAAATCTGGAAGCAGTCTCTCTACCTTTGGTAGAGGTAAGGCTGTCTACATCTTAACTTCCCCATACACCGTCAAAGACGGTATAAGGACCCAAAACCCGTGAAAGACGGCATTGAGATTTACTTTCTTTAGAGAGTATCTTACTACTCCTCCTCATCTTTTTCCCACTTTCATGGAATGCATCACAATCCCTCCCCATTCTTTCCCACTCAAATAAAGACAAAAAAAAAACAAGAAAATACGATAAAGAAAATAAGAGAGAGGCCGGTGAGGAAGTCGGTCACCGCCCTCCCCGATTCCCTCCCCACCCAATAGGTATTGGGTGGACGGAATGGTGTGCAACTCGGATACACCATTCACCCTGATAATTTAAGGTAAACTTTTGTGCCCCTACCTTGTAAATTCCGGGATGTGTCACTGTGCCTACCAATAATAAAGATTTAGCGGATGATTACATATACAGCTTACATATATTTTGTTTTTTTATTATATTTCTTTAAAGATATGGAATGTGCATCAAGATGTACCGATTTACTAGGCAAAGATTTATATACCCATTTATTTTTTAAAGATCTATACGTATACCGTTAAGGTCAATTTATAGGTTATTAATTAATTCTTAATATATTGTTCGCGCGACGTCCGAGTTTTCCGGAAAGTTTGACTTGCAATGTGGGCCGTTTGATTCCGTTGACTTTAGATCTGGGCCTTTGATTCCCGAATATCCAAGGCCGTTGGATCAAGTCTAAGATTAAATCTCAGCCGTTTATTATTTAAGTTCTCGAATATCCTTGGCCGTTAGATCAAGTGTCAGATTAAATCTAAGCCATCTATTCTCGAATTTCCAAGACCGTTGGATCTAGATGGTTAATTAATTTTCATCCATTGGATTTGTATTCTAACTGCGGGTCTATCGTATTATAACTGATGCGTTTTACAGGATTAGTACCCTTTTTACTTTTTGCTGAGGAGTTTCTAATATGTGTGTTATATGGTGGTTTCATATTGACCAAGTCAAATTTCGCCTACAAAAAAGGAGGAAACTGATTTTTTTACAACCATCTTTAAATTGCCTATATATACCACACGTTGGTTACATTAAACACACTTTATTTCGACAATACTTATTTTAGCACATTGTTTACCACAAAATGTCGACTACATGTGATACTGGTAATTCGAATAATGGATCGTCTATGCATGTTGATTCTGTTGTGGTTGGGAGTTGTCGTGATGACAACAAGATTCTTCTTAAACCAATGAAGGATCAAAAAATCGAAGAGGAGTTTGAGGATACTCTGTTTGCAAACTACGAGAATATATCTTATTTATTTGAAGAAGTTGGCCGCTATATTTCGACTGAGTTTGAACACATACTGTCAAACTTTAAGAAGTATGTCAGGGATAACACGGTTATTCAGTGGCGGTGGGATAAAGATTTTGGTCTCTCTGAGGAGCAGGTTTATTGCATAATTTAATTTTGTTTTGCATTTGACACTTTTAATTTGTTTACGATATTATTTAATTTACTCTTCTTTTTATAGTGTTTGTCTTTCTGAGGATCAGGTATATAGCACTTTTTTATTATATTGTTTGAGTTTTACACTTTTAAGTTGTTTACGATTGTGTTTAATATAATTTTCGTTTTATGGTGTATACTTGTATTTT
>CM067167.1:277655790-277755108 GCA_034093135.1 Erigeron breviscapus
AGTTTTCCCCGCTTCACAAAACGTACGACTCCTTTCCAAGGTGACACTTTCAAAAGTACAAAATCACCAACTTCAAACTCTAACGGTCTCCGCCTCACATCGGCATACTTCTTTTGACGTTCACGGGCCAATTGCAACTTCTCCTTAATTCGAGATATTACCTTAGTTGTTTCAATCACAATTTCCGGCCCGATGAGTTGACTCTCTCCAATTTCCGCCCAAGCTAGAGGAGAACGACATATCCTACCATACAATGCTTTAAAGGGTGCCATTTGAATGGTAGCATGATAGCTATTGTTGTATGAAAATTCTACTAGCGGCAAATGGTCTTCCCAACTCCCACCAAAATCGATTGCACACGCCCTTAACATGTCTTCGAGTGTTTGAATGGTTCTCTCGGTTTGCCCATCCGTTTGAGGGTGAAACGCCGTGCTCATGTCGAGTCGAGTACCCATGGCTTTTTGAAAGGCTTCCAAAATTTAGATTTAAAACGGGCATCCCTATCCGAAATGATAGAAATCGGCACTCCATGCTTAGATATTACTTCCTTGATGTACAATCGAACCAAAGTGTCAAATTTATCGGTTTCACGAATGGCTAAAAAGTGAGCCGATTTCGTTAACCGATCTACTATCACCCAAATCGTGTCACGGCCGCTTCTCGTCTTCGGTAGTTTAGTGATGAAGTCCATTGAGATATGCTCCCACTTCCATTCGGGCATCACCGGTTGCACCAACAATCCGGGTGGCTTCTTGTGATCGGCTTTGACTTGTAAGCAAGTAAGACACTCACTCACATACCTTGCCACATCACGCTTCATGCCCGGCCACCAATATAATTCCTTCAAGTCAAAGTACATCTTATCCGACCCGGGATGGACCGAATAAGGCGATAGGTGAGCCTCATTCATAATAAGCGTTCTTAAGTCGCCGAAAATAGGAACCCAAAGTCTTTCAACCATGTATAGCCCATTATCATTCTTTCGGTCAAATAGTTGTTCCATGCCATCTAGGTTTTCGTTTCCAAAGTTTTCCGGTAGGGTGGCTTGAATTTGGGCTTCAATGATCCGATCACGAATATTTGGCCCTACCGTGAGGCTCATAGCTCTAGCCCGTCTTGGTTTCACTCTCTCCTTTCGGCTCAAGGCATCGGCTACTACATTTGCCTTGCCCGGGTGATAACGGATGTCACAATCATAATCACTAAATAGTTCTAACCAACGCCTTTGCCTCATGTTCAATTCATTTTGGTTGAAGATGTGCTGGAGACTTTTGTGATCGGTATAAATCACACATTTGGTGCCATAGAGGTAATGCCTCCAACACTTCAAAGCAAACACAACCGCCCCCAATTCCAAATCATGTGTCGGGTAGTTCTTCTCATGTACCTTCAATTGCCGAGAGGCATAAGCGATGACTTTACCCCTTTGCATAAGGACACAACCCAACCCTTGCCCCGAAGCATCACAATAAACCACAAAATCTTCGATCCCATCCGGAAGTGTCAAAATAGGAGCATCACATAGCATATCTTTAAGTGTTTGGAAGGCGTTCTCTTGTCTTTCGCCCCATTCAAAGTTTCTCTCCTTTTGAGTCAAGAGGGTGAGTGGTTGTGCAATACGGGAGAAATTTTCAATAAATCTTCTATAGTAACCCGCCAATCCAAGGAATTGGCGGATCTCGGATGGCGTCTCGGGTCTTCTCCAATTCTTGACCGCTTCAATCTTGCTTGGGTCCACATGAATGCCATCCTTGCTCACTACGTGACCAAGGAAGTGGACCTCTTCCAACCAAAACTCACACTTGGAAAATTTCGCATACAATTTCTCCTTCCTTAGTAATTCAAGCACTTCACGCAAGTGCTCCACATGCTCCTCCTTTGTCTTCGAGTATACAAGTATGTCATCAATGAACACAATGACGGACTTGTCTAAGTATGGTTGACACACCCGGTTCATCAAGTCCATGAACACCGCCGGTGCATTAGTCAACCCAAAAGGCATTACGGTGAATTCAAAATGACCATACCTTGTGCGAAAAGCCGTTTTGGGGATGTCATCTTCATGTACCCGGAGTTGATGATAACCCGAGCGAAGATCGATTTTTGAGAAGTGCTTAGCTCCTTGAAGTTGATCAAACAAGTCATCAATTCTAGGGAGAGGATATCGGTTCTTCACGGTGAGCTTGTTCAATTCCCGGTAATCAATACACATTCTGAAGGATCCGTCTTTCTTTTGACGAAGAGAACAGGAGCACCCCAAGGAGATTGACTAGGGCGAATGAAACCCTTCTCTTGGAGTTCCTTGAGTTGAGTTTGTAGCTCCTGCATTTCGGTTAAGGCTAGTCTATATGGAGCTTTTGCTATGGGCGCGGCTTCGGGAATAAGATTGATACGAAAATCAAGCTCACGGGTTGGAGGTAATCCCGGTAAGTCATCCGGAAAAACATCAGGAAAATCACAAACGATAGGAACGGTCTTCAATTCTACCTTTGAGATGGTAGCACTAAAGACTTTAGAATTAGAGGAATCGGAGATTTCGCCTTGAACCCTAAGAATTTTACCGTTAGCCAAAGGTATTTTAACAACTCTCTCGCCACAATCAATGGTTGCATTTACCGCCGTCAACCAATCCATACCCACTATAATATCAAAACTACCAATGTCAAGGGGCATAAGGTCAATGAAGAAGTCGACATCTCCAAAGTCAAGACACATTCTCGAAGTATTTGACTAATTCTAGTTAGTGACCCGTTTACCATTTCAATGTCAAGCACATAGTTTAGAGCACACGGATGCACATCAATCAAAGGAACAAAGTTAGAAGACACGAGGCTAAAATCGGCCCCAGAATCAAATAGAACGGTGGCATAGAGACCATTAAGGAGAAAAGTACCTGCTACAACGTTAGGATCATTGCGGGCTTCATTTGCATTGGCCGCAAAGGCTCGGCCGCGTGGTTGCACTTGGTGGCCTTGTTGTCCCCGGTTTTGATTAGGCCCGACCATTTGTAGTTGGTTGGGGTGGACGGCTACTTGCACTTGTTGCCCTACCCATCGAGGGCAATTATTACGGTAGTGGTCACGGCTACCACATTCAAAACATTCGCCTCTTCTTTGATTACCTTGAGGAGGAACGGCCCGAATAGGAGCCGCATTCATTGGGCCGGCTCTTGGAGCTCTACAATTCTTGGATGCGTGCCCAACTTGGTTGCAATTATAACATGCCCCACATGGAGTAGTGGTGGGATGGTGCCTGTTGCACCTCCCACAGAAAGGATGAGGCCCGGTATAAGGCCTCCTAGCCGGTTCTACCGCCGCCATTACCCTACCCCTATACGCATTCTTGGGGTCAAACCTTCCCGCTTTCTTCACCCCACTAGACTCCCCCACTTCTTTCCTCTTGTTTGATGAGGACTTACTCAAAACACCACATCTCAATAAATCTTCAGTCACACTCCCGGCCTGGTTGACCGCATTAGCCAAAGAAGTAGGCATGTTGGAGTTTACATAAGATCGGACTTGAGGATTCAAGCCCAATACAAACTTCTGGATGGCCTGTGATTCGGTACCCACCAAGTGAGGAATGAGGGTGGACAACTCTTGAAATCGTCTCACATAGCCCTTGTAATCGGCTCCCTCCATGTTTAGATTTGCGAATTCAATGGTTAAGTTTTGTAGTTCATACGGAGGACAAAACTTTGCCTTTACCTTGTTTTTGAAGTCAATCCACTCCAAATTTTGAGTCCGCCCCAACGTTATTTCTTGGTTCCACCAACTCAAGGCGTCATGCCTAAACATGCCGGATGCATAGGAAATCCGGTCATCGTAGGTGCAATGACTCCTTTCTATTACCGCCTCTATCGCCTCAAACCACCTTATACATTCCGTGGGCCCACCTTTCCCGTCAAACTCCGGTGCCCCACAACTTTTAAAATCTTTAAATATGCATCCTTGACGGTATCCACCGTATTGATTATTCATGGGCATCCCAACATTAACTCCCACGGGTCCCTCTTCTTCATCCTCAACGGCATGAGGTTGGGCATTTTCGTTATCCATATTTTCTGGGACTTCATTGTTTTGAGGCCCATTGTTTTGCCCAAGATTTGCCGTGACCTGAGCAATAATGGTTGGCATGATATTGGCGATCGTTTGAGCGATCACCTCAGCCATATTTGGCTCAGGGATTTCACCACGACCCCTACGGCCCCTACCACGACCTCTACCACCCCTACCTCCTTGTACTTCCGGTTGAGCTTCCGGTTGAGGTTCTTCCTCTTCAGCCCTATAGTTCGTTCCGACTCTCCTTGGTCTCGCCATTTCTATAAAACAAGTGACACGTTGACCCGAGAGTTAGTCTCAAATGCTCACATGTTAGCCACACAAGTAGTCAATGCTCTCATACCGATACCACATACTCATTTCATGACATTATGCTAAGGCGAAAGTGTTAGCATCATAAGGGATTTTCACATATCGCAACATATCATCAAGTAATCATGCTCATACATCCTGCAGTTAAACAACTAACACGAATGATTCAAAGTATAGTCCGAATTCGATATGCTCTTTAGTTATTGACCGGGTATGTATACAAGGTGTACCAACGGCTAACCTTCCACCTAATCAACTTCCATTAAGCATATCGGTTCCTTATTATACTTTAAGCCACTCGTGCGCAATCCACGATGTCATGAACTTGCTATAATATCGGGTAACCATAAAAGAGTTGATCGGGTTCTTTTAGGGTTGCCACAATATTATACTAAGTTAACGGCATCCCATCATTTTGCCCTAAATCATCACATTAATTCCAACAATTAACAACAATAAGCCATACAATCCGTAATCCACATTCATCACATTGAATTCAAGCTATCATACAATAGGTCTTAACTACGAACTCACACGGGGATTCACATAATTCACATTGCACACGAATTCCTAACCATGCATGCTACATGAAGAGTTTTAACTTAAGCCGTAGTCTAGGTCAAACCGCCTAATTCTCTACGACCACGCATGGGCCACCATTCTGTAACACCCCAAGCCGGGCTCGGAATATCACGGAAAACACATAGCACCAGGTGGAATTACAATAGAACAATCTAAATGCAAATATAGATTCGGTGAATCCAAAACATAACGAAGCAGGTATCAAAATACAACAGGAGCAAATAGCCATCAAAGTTTACATAATAACATCCAAAGATGGCAAACGATCCTAAGTATAATGCAAAAGGCAGGCCAATGAATCCTTGATCCATGAAGTCCACAGTCCGGGTTTACAGCAAGCAAGGCAACTAAACTCCACGCCCTGGGAGAACCTGATTACCTGAAAAGTGTACTAAGCATAGTCAACACAAGGTTGGTGAGTTCGTAGTAATGGCCCCCAAGGAACCATAGACAAAGTCATAAGCACGAGAGGAGGCTAATCCTGACATACAGTAAGCCTCTACAAAACACAATAATGTCCAATAACAAGATTACACAAGCGTAACGCGTGAAATGAGAAATGCATAAATGATATGAATATCAATGCAAATGCCGGAATGCATGAATAAGCCAATATGCCTATCCTGTGCGTGAGCTCAAGTCACCAATGCAACGATACCCTTCTATCATCGCAATGAACAAGGCTGTATCTCAAAATCATCGAGATATATATGTCTATATACTCGGAGTCAGGTCTACATCCAAAATGGGTGCATACATCTATGCACCAGGATGTCGGCAATCCCCTGCCGAGGGTCATCAACAATGTATGCAATGCTTACAATCGAATGTAAATGCATAAATCGTGAACCAACAATCAATATACGATAAACCTGCGCCAACAATCAGTATACGATAAACCTGCGCCAACAATCACTATTCAACAAACATAACCCAACAACCAATATACAACCATCATACGCCAACAATCAATAATCAACAACATAAGCCACTAATCACAATTTAACCGACTATACGTACATATACTTCAGAGGATTCTACTTTCTTCAAGTCCCAGATGCTTATATATAGGGTCACCCGCAGCCTTCCCACCACATCTAGACCCAATGAAGGCATAACCGACTTCCATGTATGTACGTCTATCCTAATATAAAAGTAATACTTAACTAAAACATAGCCCAAGTCAATTAAACGAACGAACTATCCCATCAAATCCAACGATCAAGTCAACCAATCAATAAATCAATAAATGCAAGTAAACACGCCAGGTTTACACTTTTCAGCCCGAATCTCAAGCGAGTAGGGAGATACGAAACTCACCTTGTCCGGCAAAGAAGCTAGTACGATTACAAACGAGTAATGGGGTCCACACGTCCACAACCTATAATTATACATCATAATACCGTAATGTCAACTATACATTCAAACAAGTTGATTTAGCTCGATTAAGTCAAGCCATAAGCCCCTAAACACATTCACAACTTAAACGAGTATGAACCAGACGCATTTGACTTGACCTCTTTAGAAATGGGAGAAGGTTCATACAAAAAGAGTGTTACTACAAGAAAATAGACTCTCTTATGATTCCAACGATAGGTCATACGACTTGTTTGGGGTTACGGATTAGAAGTTATTAACATTTGAAAATTGACACGCATTTAATCACAGTAACTATCCACTGCGTCGCAGTGAGCCAGGACTAAGCTCACTGCGCCGCAGTGAGCTAACCCCAAACTGACCAGTACTAAGCACTGCGCCGCAGTGAGCCTTTGCCAAGCTCACTGCGCCGCAGTGAGCTAACCCCAAACTGACCAGTCCCTAGCCACTGCGCCGCAGTGAGCTAGCCTAAGCCACTGCGCCGCAGTGAGCTAACCCCAAACTGACCAGTCCCTAGCCACTGCGCCGCAGTGAGCTAACCCCAAACTGACCAGTCCCTAGCCACTGCGCCGCAGTGAGCTAACCCCAAACTGACCAGTCCCTAGCCACTGCGCCGCAGTGAGCTACCCCAACTGACCAGTCCCTAGCCACTGCGCCGCAGTGAGCTAACCCCAAACTGACCAGTCCCTAGCCACTGCGCCGCAGTGAGCTAACCCCAAACTGACCAGTCCCTAGCCACTGCGCCGCAGTGAGCTAACCCCAAACTGACCAGTCCCTAGCCACTGCGCCGCAGTGAGCTAACCCCAAACTGACCAGTCCCTAGCCACTGCGCCGCAGTGAGCTAACCCCAAACTGACCAGTCCCTAGCCACTGCGCCGCAGTGAGCTAACCCCAAACTGACCAGTCCCTAGCCACTGCGCCGCAGTGAGCTAACCCCAAACTGACCAGTCCCTAGCCACTGCGCCGCAGTGAGCTAACCCCAAACTGACCAGTCCCTAGCCACTGCGCCGCAGTGAGCTAACCCCAAACTGACCAGTCCCTAGCCACTGCGCCGCAGTGAGCTACCCCAACTGACCAGTCCCTAGCCACTGCGCCGCAGTGAGCTAACCCCAAACTGACCAGTCCCTAGCCACTGCGCCGCAGTGAGCTAACCCCAAACTGACCAGTCCCTAGCCACTGCGCCGCAGTGAGCTAACCCCAAACTGACCAGTCCCTAGCCACTGCGCCGCAGTGAGCTAACCCCAAACTGACCAGTCCCTAGCCACTGCGCCGCAGTGAGCTACCCCAAACTGACCAGTCCCTAGCCACTGCGCCGCAGTGAGCTAACCCCAAACTGACCAGTCCCTAGCCACTGCGCCGCAGTGAGCTAACCCCAAACTGACCAGTCCCTAGCCACTGCGCCGCAGTGAGCTAACCCCAAACTGACCAGTCCCTAGCCACTGCGCCGCAGTGAGCTAACCCCAAACTGACCAGTCCCTAGCCACTGCGCCGCAGTGAGCTAACCCCAAACTGACCAGTCCCTAGCCACTGCGCCGCAGTGAGCTAACCCCAAACTGACCAGTCCCTAGCCACTGCGCCGCAGTGAGCTAACCCCAAACTGACCAGTCCCTAGCCACTGCGCCGCAGTGAGCTAACCCCAAACTGACCAGTCCCTAGCCACTGCGCCGCAGTGAGCTAACCCCAAACTGACCAGTCCCTAGCCACTGCGCCGCAGTGAGCTAGCCCCACTAATTTTGTCATTTTCATGTAGTTATGCACTTTTAGTTTATTTTATTTGAAGTTCAAATATAATATTATAATAAACATGGTTTCTCAGTAAACAATCTAAAAATACATTGCATATTACGGTGTTCACCAACTAATTATGTAATTATAGTTTGAGTACTGTCAGAGTATGCTTCAATTTGGAATATATTGATTTTTAGTTTATTCTGAGTAGGATATTATATGTCTAACATGTTTGCTTACATATAGTGTCAACTGTTATGATCATAAATAATATTATATCTTTTAATATAACCTTAATCAACTTTCTTATATAGTCCATTCTAGAAAAATGTGTAGGTTTAAGAAAGATAATAGATCATAGTGGTTGTATGATGAAGTAAAACATTATTTATAGAGGAAGTTTGTGGAAGTTTTAATTGGGCTTACATGTCTTGTAAGGGCCCCATGCAATTTGGGCTTAAAATTTATCTATAAAAGGCCCAAAACCAAGCCGGCTTACTTATTGGCATGATATATACATTCTATCCATTAACGAAATGTTTTCAACTTTCAAGGTTACTGAACTTGATAAGGATTGTTTCACTACAAACGCAATGCACTTCATTATATAGTGGATTTTAATATTACTTTCTGTAGTTACAAAAATATTCAGGATACATATCCCAAACACATGTTAATTAAAGCGAAGAAACAAAGTTCAGTGGTGGTAATACATTAATTGACTTTAAAATATACAGATTTCGTGACATATGATATGACTATCACATAATAAACTATGAAATCTTAAAAGCGAGGCTTAACATTTAGCATTTCATGAATAGTAGCTTCTGGGTTAGCAGTAATATCATCAGAAAAGTTTGAATGAAATTCTGCAAGATTTGTCATAGCAGCGATCAACGCCTCTTTTGCTGTGAGATATTCAGTAGAATTTTCATTCACCATAACTGCTCTTTTGCATTTTTGACCACCTTCTCTATTAGATCGATAACTTGTGGTTCAGTTGTAAGTGTTTTACAAACAAAAGGAATTACTTTTGACTTGATACCTTGAATCTGCTGCTTCAATACAAAATTCTCTACGTCTTTCTCCAGCAATTCATTATGACATTTTTCAAGACAAGAACGTAGAGCCCTGATTGTTATGTCACTGTCGGCCAAACGCTCCTCCCGATTCGCAATTCGCTTTAGCAAGATATCTATTCCCAGTGGCTTGTCGTTCAGCAAGTATTGTGTATTTTGATTTTCTTTATGTTTACTTGATTCACGGGGATTCTTCACATTATTTTGTGTAACATCCGTAAATTTTGGCCTGCTGACTTTATGTGTAATATGACTAACAATACAAGTTAATGAAGTATTTGGGTCGTTTTATGAATTAAATGACAATGTGTTATATTCGGGTCGATAATATGTTTTGATCGGTGTTTAAATGCATAACGATTGTATTTTGGCTTGAGAAGAGAAACGGGTCGGCCCGTGGGTCATCCACGACCCATCAGCCCTATTTGGCCCATTTCTCCCCTTATCCTTTCCTTTACCTTTCATTTCTCTCTTCTATCTCTCTTTCTCTTTTTCTCTCAAGTAAAGAAGGCAAAGGCAACCCATTTCATTTCTTCATCTCATTTACATCGACTTGGTGTTTTGGAACTGATATAACACTAGAATCATAGTCTTCTATACCTCATTATCGTCATATCGAAGAATCAAAGGTTGTAGTGAAAGCATTTTTACCCATTTTGCCATAAATCGGGTTCTAGCTCGAGAAGGAAGTTTTGGTAAGTCTAATTCATCCCATTTGCATCTATTTATGTTTGTTTATGCATTTCTAGCCTTTTCAAGAAGTTACAGGTCTTAGAACGACTTAAAACGAGATTCGGGTCAATTTAGGGTTTAACTAGGGTTTGATCGATTTGGAGAATTTGATGATGTTATGGATGGAAATACGGGTTTGGGCAAGTGTATTTAGGTGTTAGAAGGTCAAATGTATCATCAAAGCGAGTCCTTTAACCTTAGATATCGATTTAGGGTTTTGGGTTCTTGAAATAGGGTTTTGGTTCATGATTTTCTGCATAAAATGTTCTTGGTCGTGTTGCTGCCCAGTAAGGGGCATAACCTACGCTCCATAGGGGCGTAGGCTACGCTGGGTGTATTTTCTATGGGCGTAGGTTACGGCCCTTTGGGGCGTAGCTTACGCCGAGTGCCCCATCTTACGCCAAAACCTCCTGTTTACGCCACTCAAGACGCCAAAAGAATTGCACTTTAGAGAGCACCGTACCTTACGCCCCCTTTACCCTAAAATTTTACAAAGGGCGTAACCTACGCCAGTGTAGGGCGTAGCTTACGCCAGTTGTACTTTTCAGATTTTCTTGTTTGACCTAAAATGACTTTCTGGACCTTTTTACGCGTCGAGCCTTGATCTAATTCACTTCTTATCTTATGTAACAATGAATAAGAGTCTTAGAAGTCATTTATCGTTGAGAAGCACTTTGGAAACCTAATTTGGGTTTTGCCGAGTACTTGATAACTTCGTATATGTGTTTATGTATGTTGATGTGAATGTATATGATCGATATTTAGGTGTTGGACGTGAAGTGAACATTGTACAACAATAACTTGACCTTATATCAATCTTAGCTTTTCATAACCAATCGAGGTGAGTTCCGTAACTCCCTACTCCTTTGAGATTCGGGCTGAAAAGTGTAAAACTTGCGTGTTTACTTACGTTGTCGATTGATTGATTGATTTGGTTTAAATGTTGGATTGACGAGACGGTTTATTATGTTTGATTGATTTGGTTTATGTTTGTTAAGTATTTCATTAATATTAGGATAGACGTACATACGTGGAAGTCGGTTATGCCTTCATTGGGTTTTAGATGTGGTGGGAAGGCTGCGGGTGACCCTATATATAAGCATCTGAGACTCGAAGAATGGATAATCCTCTTAAGTGTATGTACGTATAGTTGGTTTGAATTGTGATTATTGGTTTATGATTGACGAATATTGATTGTTGGTTTATGACAGACGATTTGTGATTGATGCATATACGATTGATTGTAAGCATGCATACGTAGTTACATAGTCCCTCGGTTGAGGACTCAAACATCCAAGTGTATAGATGTATACACTTAATCTGTGAGATGTTGGTGACATGACTCCGAGTATATAGACATATATATCTCGATGATTTTGAGATACAGCCTTGTTCATTGTGATAGCAGGCGGGTATCGTTGCATAGGTGACTTGAGTTCACGCATAAGATAGGCATGTTGGCTTATTTATGCATTCAGCACTTACATTGATAATTACATCATTTGTGCATACTTATTACATATTTACTGATAATTGTGTAATCTTGTTGTTGGACGTTATTGTGTTACTTAGAGGCTCGCTGTAAGTCATGTCTAGCCTCTACTCGTATATTGTGATTATTGACGATGGTTCCTTATGGACCATTACTACGAACTCACTAACCTTGTGTTGACTATGCTTAGTACACTTTTCAGGTAATCAGGTTATTCCCGGACATGGAGTTTAGTTGCTTGCTTGCTGTTAAACCCGGGCATTGGACCTTATGAATCAAGGATTCATCGACCTTCTCTTTTGCATTATACTTAGGATCGATTTGCCATCTTCTGGATGCTCTTTTGTAAACTTTGATGGTTATTTGCTCCTTATGTATTTTGGTACTTGTTTCGTATTGTAATGGATTCACTGAATCTCTATTTGCATTTAGTTCTTGTTCTATTGTAATTCCACCTTGTGCTATATGATTTCCGTGATATTTCGAGCCTCGGCTTGGGGTGTTACAGATTGAGTATTCATTGCAATAAGTCTTGCACTTTTTCTGGTATTTGCTTCATCAATTGGTACAGGATTAGAAGCTTGATGGGATGATTCCGCCAAATCAGTAATGTTTCTCTTTTTACTCATTTGCCTACAAAAAATGTGACATAATCATATACCAAAAAATTACAAACGGTGTACTAAATAATAGATTAAGAAATACCTTCAAAATATAGTTGGGATAAAGACGATCAGAACGTTAATTTTTCTCTTATATTTGTTAAATATATTATTTATACAGTTATTGATGTAAAAAATATATATGTGTGATTATATTGATTAAGAAGTTATATGAGTTCCTATATACAATTCGAAACCGTCAAATACCCCTTTGATTCATGGGAGTTACAACCGCTCACACACGCCCTATAAATAAAAAAAATATCATATATTTTCATATGTAGTCCTTTAACTATAGTTTACTTTACTTTTATATTTACGTTTTTAATAGTGACAGTTGAATTTCCATCACATCAATTCCGTGTATCTAGACACGCTACATTTTACTTTTTTGGTACTCATATCCATTATATGTAGAAGTCAATCATTTATAAAATCTCTTCATTTCCATATTTCTTCTTCTTAAGTTTGCTTTATCATCATGGTATTTGATCAAAATCTGTTCATTTGTTCATTTTTTTTGGTTTTATTTACAGAATATTTAACATTTTTCGTTTTGCACTGGACAGGAAAACCAATTAAGTGAAGATCTTATTAACGCCATGAAGATGCAGCGTTCACTTGTCGATGAAGAAATGGAGAACCTTAAGAAAGAGCTGCAAAAGTCCAAGGAAGAATTGCATAGAGTTAAAGTAGACTTGATATACCTAAAAGCTGTCGTGAGCAACTTGAAACGCAACCATCCACATATCTTTAAAAAATAAGTTGGAATTTTAGTTTCATAGATGCATGATAATATTTCGTATGATATAATTGTCGATGGTATTCATGGAATTTGTAGTATTTTGTTTTTTGTAGCCTTTTATTTTATTATTATAAAATTATGATTTATGAAAGTTGTTTTGGTCAAAAATTACCTAAGATAATATACGTTGAAGACCTAGATTAATTATGTAACCAAACTTTCGTTCGTGAGGTTGTGTGCTTAAAGATCTTGAAAGGTCAGTATACTGAGATGTTAAAATATTGCGAAAATGTAACGTATTTGCTAAATATTGAATAATCACGTAAAATAATGCTAAAATGAATGTTTTTATCAAGATAGGACTGTAAAAGTAAAGATCTACTTGTAAAATCTAATAAATGAACATATAAAGTGCCAAGATCTTGAATAAAAACGTTAAAACGTGATAATACTTAAGAATTCGTTGAAAAACAGTATAAAAGCATGAAATATGACTAATTAAAGTACTTGAACGTAAATAAAAAGATTACTTTGTAAAAGTTGATCTAAAGTAAGGAAAATGCAAGATATGAGCGATAATCGTAAGAAAAACGCTATATAAAATATATATAAAGTAAAATGCATAAAAGGAGTAAGAACACCGTGATTTGTTGACGAGGAAAAGCCCTTAATCCTTCTGGATTGCCGGCATAAAAACCCCGGGAGGAAGCAATCGTCCCTCGTGCTACTTTTATTATTATAAATCGAAGTTAATTACAATTCGAGAGCCCAAGTGATTGATCTAAGTGTTACAATGATGAAAAGTGTTTAGTGTAATGTGTTTACAGAAGAAAATAGAGAGAAAGAAGTGTTTTTTCAGAGATAAGTCGAAGTGTTTTAGCCTAGCAATCACTTGCCCCTTTTATAGAGAAAATATCTAACTAACTATCCTAAAAATCTGGGATCTTGAGCTGGCAATCAGGGATCTTGAGCAGATTTTTCTCTTTGACTTGATTACTTGGTAAATGGACGTTATGGAGCCATTTTCACACGTTTTCAACCATAAATTCCGACTTTGGGTGCAAGTCTTCCGTTTTACCTGTTCCTGTACTACTAAGTCAAAGTAATAACGGTCAGATATCTTAGAGCCCCAAGATCTTGGACCACGAAGATCTTGGACCACGAAGATCTTGGACCACGAAGATCTTGGACCACAAAGATCTTGGAGGTGAAAATCTCAGGCATAACAAAAGTTTTTAGATTTTTTAAATTAAATGCATGAGAAGTTACAAATAAAAAATAATGTTACAGTTTGAGTGGATACTGTAGTTGATGTGATGGTTACTTTATCGTCATCATTACTTAACCGTCATTATTATGATTAAAAAAGAAACGTACTTCGATATATTCTTACTTTTTGACTTTCTTTCCACTACCTATAATGATAGGTACAGTCCTCGTGTTACAAAATACATAAATGTGATTTAATAA
The DNA here is from genome assembly GCA_034093135.1 of Erigeron breviscapus. Classification (NCBI taxonomy): domain Eukaryota; kingdom Viridiplantae; phylum Streptophyta; class Magnoliopsida; order Asterales; family Asteraceae; genus Erigeron; species Erigeron breviscapus. The sequence continues at coordinate 277,670,031 of CM067167.1, forward strand.
AGTATAAACAAAAAAAGGGGTTCAGTATATACTATACTCATATATAAAACGAAATCAGTAAAATACTGAGAATTTTTTTTGATTAAATTACCAGAGGGAACATCATGGGTACTTCAAATTCATCATGACTTACGTCAGTACACACTTAATCTGTCTATATAAATAATCAGTATGGTTACTGACCTTTATTATATTATATCAGATGAAACGGACTACTTATTTTATGAGAAAAAAAATTTAACGGAGGTTCGTTTTTAAATATTTGTATGTCTATATCGTATGTTATATTTTTTAATTTGTTTTACTATATGAGTATGTTACTACTGAAATATTTGTGTTATATATTTAACATAAATTTAAATAAAAAATTTAAAGGTTTTCAGTATTTGTTATATATTAAATGGAAGACAAGTAAAAAATACAAAATAAACAGTAAAAGGTTGAATGGGTACAGTATGTTGATTTGATGGTTACTTAACCGTCATCATTACTGAAACCGTCATTATTATGGGGAAAAAAACGTATTTGGATTTCTTCTTAGTTTTTTGAGTTTTTTTAACTACAGATTATTATACGTATAATATTTTTATTTAAAATATATAAATGGGATTAATAAAGAATTTAAAAAATAAGGTTTTCAGTATAAGTTATAATGATTTTCAAATATGGAATCAGTAAATCATTCAGAATGATTTTTCTTACTATATGTAACATCATGGCTATTTTTTATGCGTGAGAAGTTACAAATAAAAAAGTAATTGTTGAAGTTTGAGTGGATACAGTAGTTGATGTGATGATGTTAGTGTTAATCTTATTATTATTTTAAATATTATTTGGACTATTGATATTATTGGGATCAGTGATACTATATAATATTATATTATATGTGTCTATATATATCTATTCTCAAAAATTATTTACCTAAAGACATAATTTACTTTGACTTTCGTCTATTTCATATTTATAAGTTGTCATCACAAACGCTGCTTTTCTTTATAATGTCAAGTGTCATTGTTATAAGTGATCCACAGTTAGTAATTTCTTTATTTTAGTTATATGATATGTTATTCTTTATTTTACTCATATGTTACAATATTGTTCTTCTTTTTATGTTAGAAATTGTATGGAAACAACTACTGAAGCAGATGTAAACTCGGCTGACAAATTTGCTAACTCTAAAAAGAGGAAACGTTCTGACTATGATGATGATCAGCTTGGTAGTCCAAAGAAGAAGATGCGGAATGATACCAATGTTGTTGGTCCTTCAAGGAAAAGAAAGCGATCTGCTTCCGATGATGATGATGAAGATGTTACTTCAAAAAAGAGGAAGATGCATTTTTCGGATTCTCATAATCCACAGTATTATGACTATAAGTTTCAGGTTTGACACTCCGATCAGTTCGCATACCCTGACTGATCCGTGTTTTCCATCGTACTCACCACAATTAACTAAACTATCTCCATCGTCAGCTATGTCTTGAGTTGGGAAAGAAAGTCGTTATTTTTGAGAGGTTAACTTGGATTGTTAACCATGTTTGGTTTTTAATGGTTTGTTTACGACTTTCAACTTTGTTAGTATATACTACTCATATATAGCTGTTCATATGAAGTTCAGTTTTTCTAATCATGTAGGTAAAATGGATATTTATGTAAATTAACTTTTGTTAGTATATACTATATTTCTTATTTTATGTTTTTCCCGTTTGTGTAAAAGGTGTAAATTGGAGGGAACTCCCCGATCCCCGGAACCGCCATGGTTCCGATACGCACAGGCCGCACAATCCGTATCCCATTGAAACCCCTCCACCAAATACCACCACAACTACCATTACATGGCATTTACACAAGCTACAATATGTAATCAGTAACATTCATTATATAGAAATTAAATTTTAATTTATATATCTAACAAAAGAAGAGTGATACATATCGATAATTGACGGTTTGTTTAAAAACAAAAAGTAGATAGATAGATTCTGATAATTTGATGGAATACACATACACGAATACGTTATAGTTCATAATAACATACATAACACTAAAAGGATAACAAGGCGTATAAAATATCAGTACTTTTTGTACAGAACATCCCAAAGAGCTCTTTCGCAATCAGTATCCCTGTATTTCAATGAGAAAATCGCATCGTATGTACGTAAGAATATATGCTCTGACCTTTTACACCTTTTTTCAAGATATCTAACATACGCTTCTTCAAGTTTCGAACATGATCTGCCATTTTTTCGTAGTCGTTTGATTTCACGTTCGCATGCTCTCTTTGAGGCGTCAATTTTTTCTGCTACTGCATTTAAATGTTCTTTATATTTTGTGTCTTTTCTGATATCTGCAACGATTGCATTCTTAATTTTATCCAAGGTCATATGGTTAGTTGATGATGACGATCCTTCCATTATATGTATTGCAGATGTTGATGTGTTGTATGAAAACTTTTAATTTGTGTGATATAGTGGTAGTAGACAACTCAGTTGGTTTTTGGAGAACTGCTGTTTTATTAGGTCTAATGATCGTGTTTTTATAAGCAACCAAATGTATGGTTGAAAAAAAACCGTCGTACTTGAATAACCGTCGTTTTAAATTTTGGTTATTAATAATACTAATAATCCTTGTAGTTGTGAAAATTTTTAATTCTTAATTTATTTATTGTAACTTCTATTCATAACATCATCATAATGTATGTATTGAATGTCTATCATATAAACCCTTTATATTTTTTGTTTGTAACGTAAATAACTTTGTTTACAGTTATTTTAATAAATTCTATTTGTTTCTTCTGTTTACAAAGATTTGGGTGTCATTAAAGTTCATTGAGTCTAATATAATTGCTTACAAAATAAAGTATTATTTACACATATGTTTGCCGATATGATTAAAAACATAATATTAAAAATCTCAGTGTGAGAGCGTCATTGAATTGGCATAAGAAGCATGATTACAGCTTATGTAAACAATTACTTAAGATGAAGTAGATTTTTTACCTAATGGTTTATATAGCATTGGAAAGTCTTACATAAACACATGCTTAACAGAAGTTTAGTTGTAACACACAAAACATGAGATAATATTTTTCTACATACGGAGCACGCAGGCGGTGTTATCGATGACAAAACTAGACATCAGATACCTTTAGGTTTAATTTCATATATATCTGAAATGCTCGCTCCAGGGTTAGAAGCAATTGTATTTATGTATGGAAATCGAGCGTTCAGTAGTGCTGAGTTTGCATGTTGTATTTGTGTCATTGAATGTGCAAACTTTTCTTCTCCCTTAAGCTGAACATAACCCTTCGACTGAAGTTGACGAAGTAGATCTCCTCTAGCATCAAATCTGTGTGCCGCTATCAAATCTGATAATAAATCATCAAACTCTGGGCTTGCTATCAATGTCCTGCATACGTGTGGAATAATTGTTGTTATAAGGCTATGGCATTTGACCTGTGACTTATTAAGCTCCATATTCTTTCTCTGCAATTCCTCTTCAAGCAATTTTGCTATTTCCTGCCACTTCTTCACCAAGTGTTCTCCACCTTTATTAGTCCTGGCTGAAAGCTCGTCAGTTGTTAACCTTAGTGACAGTGTTGTATATGCTAGCTCTTCCTGTGTTCGCCCAAGAATCTTGTTGAGTCATGGATTCGCTGAGAGACTCAGCGAGTGACTTCGTCAGCGAGCCCTCAGCGACCATCAATTATCTTCGAGTCAAAGGATAAGTTCAATGACTCATCGTCATGTTTTGTAAGTCAAATATGGGCGGGAAGATGAAGATAAGAAGGCTGGTCCCCAAGGACACGTGTCGATAGATCAGAATGAAGACATGTGACCTTGTACCAAAATGGTACTAAGGTGTTTCTCTTTCATACCGTTTTGGGAAAGAAACAAGATGGTAACCAGAGATTCCTGAAGACCAGTCTTACACACCAATAGATAGTTGACAACCTTCATGTGTCAACATCTATTGGGTTGTCATGTGATGTCTTTTCTCTCCTATATAAGGCATCACTTGACCTAGCCGCATAAAGTGTTGGTGTGTGCCATATTTACACTTAGTGTGTTTTTCTCTCTTTGTATAATTGTTAAGTTTTTAGTGTGTCAAAAACTTAATAATATTTTTCTTTTATTCCTTTGTAAACCGACCATGTATTCACTGTTTAATCTATGTTACTTATGATTAAACATCTTTACTTTCTTATCTTATGTTCTTAGAGTAATTTACATTAGTTGTTTAATTACTTAATCGTTGCAAACTTGGGACTTTCAGTTGGTATCAGAGCAGTGTTTCGATACACTGAAACTGATCTGAAAAGTGTTTGCAAGATTACCTTTCTTTCTGAACTTTAATTTTCTGCATCTAAAATCTTTGCTTTCTTTTCCTTAAAACTTTTTTCTTTACATGGCTTCGGTTCCTACTCTGGTTAATACCAGAGACTTTGGGTATGTCTCTATCCCACCAAGATTCGAAACTCATGATTTCGGATCCTGGAAAGAGAGAATGCTCCTACACATAGTAGGAGTTGAACCTTACTTAATGACTATTCTGACCAGAGGGCCATATGTACCGGTTTTGGTTACCAGGACACCAGGAGCCACCACTGATGCTCCTGAGGTTGTCACTGAGCTCATAAAACCAGAAGTACAATGGACAGATGATGAGCGTAGGCTTGTCAATCTGGATGCTCGGTTAAGAAATCTTATTATCAACACCCTTCCCGATGACATTATGAAATCTGTCATCAAACTTTCTTCTGCAAAAAAGGTGTGGGATAATCTTTGTATCAGATTTGATGGTACAGAAGATGTTCTTGCTACCAAGAAAATAGATTTGAAACGTGCCTATGAAGGATTCTTTTCTCTTCCTAATGAGAGGCTAGCAAAGAAGGGAAGTGGCAAGGGATTTCAAAGAAGAAGAAAGAAGAGAAAGTTAGTACACAGAGTCTTCCCCTGCCTAATTGATCTAATGATAAAGAAGTAGGCTAAGTAAAATAGACTTTCATTGGAGGGTAACAATGCCTTGTTTAAAGACCGAAGGGACTAGAACAATAGAGCTCTTACTCATAGTAGTAGCCACAGCTTGTTTATCTTGTTCTACAGTCCTACAATCTGAAAAGGACAGGAAGGCCCAGCTTCGAGAATGATGATATCTCACCCCTGTGGAGACTTCTTCCTTTTCTGTTAGTTCTTATTCCTGGGAACATAGCAACAAGGGCTTTCGTCCATTAGCGGGCTGGATGGCACTTATAACCGTTTTAAATGTCTTCTAAATGACATGACGAACGCTGGCATAGAGCATGATATGCTTGAGGTATGCCACAAGTTCATCGACAGCTTGCCCATTAAGTGGCAAGGTCTAAGACAAATCTTAAGGACCACCAAGCAGTTGAAACAGCATGACTTGGAATCACTTTATGGCACTCTTCAATTTGAAGAGAGAGCCCTCGCTCAAAACTTGAGAGCTGAAGCTGATTCCAAAAGACATGCTGGCTCTTCTTCTTCCTCTTCTCTATCTTCTGTCCCTCATGCTCATGACCCTCTTGCTTTGGTCTCTGCTGAAGTTAGCACTATTCATGTTAACAACAGCAATTCTACCCCATCTCATATCCAGGACCTTGTCAATGACCTCGATTTCGAGGAGAGACAAGAGATGTTCTCGGATTTCATGCAATTTGCTCTTATCGCTGGCAAAAGATATTCCAAGAAATGGAACAGTCGTAGGTCGACTGCTTCCCAAAGACCAGTGGTAGACAAATCGCAGGAAGAATGTTGGAGATGTGGTCGAAGAGGCCATTATCAAAAGGAATGCAAAGTCTCTGTTTCTTCCTTGCAGGCAGCGAAGCCCTCAGCCCTCTTCTTCGTCAGTGAGGCCCTCTTCTTCAGTCAAGCCTGCTGATGAATACAAGAAGAAGTATTATGAGCTTCGTGCAAAAATGGCTGATGTAGAAGAAGCCAAAGCCCCTGCCAAAGGTCTTGTTGCTGAAGAACATGACTGGGCTGAATCTGATGTTTCTGACAGCGAGGACTTCGTAGATGCCATCTGCTTCATGGCACTCGCTGATGATCAGGCGCTGACAAAGGATCAAGTGTGCTCCAGTCAGTGGGTGAATGTCACAATCAAGAAGGTATGCACTTTTTCCTCTGCCTCTGAAGAGGACAAACCAAAAATTCTTGAATCTCTTACTTGTGACATTCAATATGTCGAGTCAATTCGTGCTGACCTTCAGTCTAAGCTTAACTCAGTTAGTGCTGAGCTAAGTGATAAAGCTGACAAGCTCAAGGACTTAAGAAATGTCCATGTTGAGCTTGAGTCCCAAAAGCTTCTTAACCAAACCATTTCTGTAACCAATGAGAAGCTAAAAAATCAGGTCGCTGACCTTGAGAAGATTGTCACCTCTTGGTCTAAAGCCTCTAGGCTCCATGACCAAATTTTCAGTAAGCAGGTGCCCGCTCAAATTAAAGCCATCATTGGTGGTGATTATGAAACTGCCGCTGTCATAACTAATATGTTCAGCGACGGACCTGCTCCTGAAGAGAGGATTCCTCCAAGTGCTGAGGCATCTCCTGAGGAAATGCTAAAAAATTACTCTATCAAAGGAAATGACTATCACTCTGAACTGAATGATGAGTCTCCCTCTCCCAACACCTCTTCTTCCTCGCAAGCTGAAACTAGCTCATCTGCTAGCTTTGCTAAAACTGTCTTCCCTAATCATCCTATCATTGATATGATGCCTAATGAAGGCAGAGTTCAATATTCCTCTTCCCAAACATTTGAAGGAAATCCTTCAAGTGATGGTTTCAAGCCCCTTGCTCCTCAGCTCTTGACTGTTAAGCCCAATGGTGGTTTCAGTGTTGAACCTTTTAGAAGAAGCAAGGTCGCTATTCCATATGACTACAACACTCCTCAGCGAGCTGTGTCTGTTAGTCAACCCGCTGAGAATTCTGTTCCCTCAGCAGTCGCTGAACGCCCTGCGTCTCAGCCTTCGTCTTCTTCTAATACTTCTCATGCTGGCAGAAAGTCTGTTATGCATGATCGCCTGATGAATAGACGATCTAGGTTTGCTGATGCTCGTTATCAGCAACCTAATTCTGTCTATGTCCCAAAGGGAACTTTTGTCCCTCGGCAACCAAGACTTGCTCAGCAGGTTAGACCTCCTCAGCAAGGAGGTCAGCTAGTTGCTCAAATTCATCATGGTTCTCAGCAACTCAGACCTGTTCAGCAAGTCAGACCTCCTCAGCAAGGAGGTCAGCAAGTTGCTTCAAATTCATCATGGTTCTCAGCAACTCAGACCTGTTCAGCAAGTCAGACCTCCTCAGCAAGGAGGTCAGCAAGTTGCTCAAAGTCATCATGGTTCTCAGCAACTCAGACCTGTTCAGCAAGTCAGACCTCCTCAGCAAGGAGGTCAGCTAGTTGCTCAAATTCATCATGGTTCTCAGCAACTCAGACCTGTTCAGCAAGTCAGACCTCCTCAGCAAGGAGGTCAGCGAGTTGCTCAAATTCATCATGGTTCTCAGCAACTCAGACCTGTTCAGCAAGTCAGACCTCCTCAGCAAGGAGGTCAGCGAGTTGCTCAAATTCATCATGGTTCTCAGCAACCCCGACCTGTTCAGCAAGTCAGACCTCCTCAGCAAGGAGGTCAGCAAGTTGCTCAAAGTCATCATGGTTCTCAGCAACTCAGACCTGTTCAGCAAGTCAGACCTCCTCAGCAAGGAGGTCAGCAAGTTGCTCAAATTCATCATGGTTCTCAGCAACTCAGACCTGTTCAGCAAGTCAGACCTCCTCAGCAAGGAGGTCAGCAAGTTGCTCAAATTCATCATGGTTCTCAGCAACTCAGACCTGTTCAGCAAGTCAGACCTCCTCAGCAAGGAGGTCAGCAAGTTGCTCAAATTCATCATGGTTCTCAGCAACTCAGACCTGTTCAGCAAGTCAGACCTCCTCAGCAAGGAGGTCAGCAAGTTGCTCAAAGTCATCATGGTTCTCAGCAACTCAGACCTGTTCAGCAAGTCAGACCTCCTCAGCAAGGAGGTCAGCAAGTTGCTCAAAGTCATCATGGTTCTCAGCAACTCAGACCTGTTCAGCAAGTCAGACCTCCTCAGCAAGGAGGTCAGCAAGTTGCTCAAAGTCATCATGGTTCTCAGCAACTCAGACCTGTTCAGCAAGTCAGACCTCCTCAGCAAGGAGGTCAGCTAGTTGCTCAAATTCATCATGGTTCTCAGCAACTCAGACCTGTTCAGCAAGTCAGACCTCCTCAGCAAGGAGGTCAGCGAGTTGCTCAAATTCATCATGGTTCTCAGCAACTCAGACCTGTTCAGCAAGTCAGACCTCCTCAGCAAGGAGGTCAGCGAGTTGCTCAAATTCATCATGGTTCTCAGCAACTCAGACCTGTTCAGCAAGTCAGACCTCCTCAGCAAGGAGGTCAGCAAGTTGCTCAAATTCATCATGGTTCTCAGCAACTCAGACCTGTTCAGCAAGTCAGACCTCCTCAGCAAGGAGGTCAGCAGTTGCTCAAAGTCATCATGGTTCTCAGCAACTCAGACCTGTTCAGCAAGTCAGACCTCCTCAGCAAGGAGGTCAGCAAGTTGCTCAAAGTCATCATGGTTCTCAGCAACTCAGACCTGTTCAGCAAGTCAGACCTCCTCAGCAAGGAGGTCAGCAAGTTGCTCAAAGTCATCATGGTTCTCAGCAACTCAGACCTGTTCAGCAAGTCAGACCTCCTCAGCAAGGAGGTCAGCTAGTTGCTCAAATTCATCATGGTTCTCAGCAACTCAGACCTGTTCAGCAAGTCAGACCTCCTCAGCAAGGAGGTCAGCGAGTTGTTCAGAATAATCATGGCCCTTCCTCTTCTCACTTATGAGAAGGATAGGCTCTGTGGTGCCTGTGAAAAGGGAAAAAGCCACCGAGCCACCTTCAAAACTAAACAAGCCAATTCTATCAATGGCTGCTTCCATCTACTTCACATGGACCTTTTTGGTCCAGTGAATGTCCAAAGCCTAAGGGGTAGCAAATACACCTTAGTCATAGTGGATGAATATTCACGATATACTTGGACAATATTTCTTCATTCTAAGAGTGATGCTGCTGAGGAAATAATTAATTTCATTAAAAAGATGGAAAACCTCAACAGCATACGTGTTAAAGAACTCAGAAGCGATCATGGCACTGAGTTCAGAAACCACACTCTTGAAAGTTTTTGTGCTGATCAAGGGATTAGACAAAACTTCTCTTCTGTTAGAACTCCTGAACAAAATGGAGTAGCTGAAAGGAGAAACAGAACTCTCATTGAAGCTGCTCGAACTATGCTCAGTGAGTCCTCCCTTCCTAGTAAATTCTGGGCTGAAGCAGTTAGTACTGCCTGCCACACTCAAAATAGGTGTCTTATTGTCAAGCGACATGACAAGACTGCCTATCATGTTTTCGGATGTCCAGTGTTCATCCTGAATGATAAAGATCATTTGGGTAAGTTTGATCCCAAAGCTGATGATGGCTACTTTCTGGGATACTCTTCTATTAGTAAAGCTTTCAGAGTTTTCAATACTCGCACTCAAAAAGTAGATGAATCAATTCATGTTACTTTTGATGAAAGTTGTTCAGCTTTAGGAGATCTCTCAAGTGAGACATCTGCTGAAGGCATCTTCAGCGATCTTGCTGATCCTTCAGTAGAGTCAGCGACACATTATGTTGTTGCTAACTCACCTACTGCTGATACTTCAAGTCCTTTAGATAAACCTCAAGCTGCTGACGGTGGTGCTGAGGACATCTTTCATGATGCTTCAGCGAGTCCTGTTTCAGGAGACGCTGAGGATGACAATTCTCAGCAAGAGGTACCCACTTCTCTCAGTGACCCTCCTGTCAGCAACTCTGCACATTCTCTAACCATTGATCTTTCCACTTATTCTCTTGCAACAAATGATCCTACCTCCACCTTATCCGCTGTCTCTCACTCTTCTTCTATCCATACACCAGCACTCAAATGGACTGCTGATCACCCTCTTGACCATGTGATTGGTCATCCACACAATGGTGTCCAAACTCGCTCAGCAACAAGTAATACTTGTCTCTATGTCAATTTCTTATCTCAGATTGTGCCTGCCAATATTGGCGAAGCCATGGCTGATCCTTCTTGGGTGGAAGCCATGCAAGAAGAATTGACACAATTTGAAAGAAATTACGTTTGGTTTCTTGTTCCTCCTCCCTATAAGGAACCCATTGGCACTAGATGGGTTTACAGGAATAAGATGGATGAAGCTGGTGTGGTTATTCGAAACAAGGCAAGACTGGTTGCTCAAGGTTATACTCAAGCTGAAGGCATTGATTATGATGAAACCTTTGCTCCAGTCGCTCGCCTTGAAGCAATTCGTCTCTTTCTTGCTCACGCTGCCTACAAAGGCTTCACTGTCTATCAAATGGACGTCAAGAGTGCCTTTCTAAATGGTGCTCTTGATGAGGAAGTCTATGTGAAGCAGCCTCCTGGCTTTGAGGATCCAAAGCATCCTCACTATGTTTACAAGCTAAATAAAGCTTTATATGGTCTTAAACAAGCTCCTAGAGCTTGGTATGACACATTGTCTACCTTTCTTCTTGACCATGGCTTTCGTCGAGGAACCATAGACAGCACTCTCTTCATCTATAAGAAGAAAGCTGATGTTCTGCATGTTCAGATTTATGTCGATAACATCATCTTTGGTTCCCTATCGACAAAACTCTGTCAATATTTATGTTGATGACATCATCTTTGAGTCCCTATCGACAAAACTCTGTCAATATTTATGTCGATGACATCATCTTTGGTTCCCTATCGACAAAACTCTGTCAATATTTATGTCGATGACATCATCTTTGGTTCCCTATCGACAAAACTCTGTCAATATTTATGTCGATGACATCATCTTTGGTTCCCTATCGACAAAACTCTGTCAATATTTATGTCGATGACATCATCTTTGGTTCCCTATCGACAAAACTCTGTCAATATTTATGTCGATGACATCATCTTTGGTTCCCTATCGACAAAACTCTGTCAATATTTATGTCGATGACATCATCTTTGGTTCCCTATCGACAAAACTCTGTCAATATCTTATGTTGATGACATCATCTTTGAGTCATGGATTCGCTGAGAGACTCAGCGAGTGACTTCGTCAGCGAGCCCTCAGCGACCATCAATTATCTTCGAGTCAAAGGATAAGTTCAATGACTCATCGTCATGTTTTGTAAGTCAAATATGGGCGGGAAGATGAAGATAAGAAGGCTGGTCCCCAAGGACACGTGTCGATAGATCAGAATGAAGACATGTGACCTTGTACCAAAATGGTACTAAGGTGTTTCTCTTTCATATCGTTTTGGGAAAGAAACAAGATGGTAACCAGAGATTCCTGAAGACCAGTCTTACACACCAATAGATAGTTGACAACCTTCATGTGTCAACATCTATTGGGTTGTCATGTGATGTCTTTTCTCTCCTATATAAGGCATCACTTGACCTAGCCGCATAAAGTGTTGGTGTGTGCCATATTTACACTTAGTGTGTTTTTCTCTCTTTGTATAATTGTTAAGTTTTTAGTGTGTCAAAAACTTAACAATATTTTCTCTTTTATTCCTTTGTAAACCGACCATGTATTCACTGTTTAATCTATGTTACTTATGATTAAACATCTTTACTTTCTTATCTTATGTTCTTAGAGTAATTTACGTTAGTTGTTTAATTACTTAATCGTTGCAAACTTGGGACTTTCAAATCTCTCTCAGATTCTTCACAATCTGACTATCTTCAACATTTAGAATTGATGAATTCTGATTATCAGTTGCATCTATTGACCCACTGTTGGAAGTTGTCTCTATGTTAGGACCAGTTTCGCTGAAACTGGACAGTCTCCAGTTGCATCTGGAGACTAAGAAGATTTGTCCAGAAATATATTGAAGTCTAGTTGCAACGTACAGTTAACGCAACTGAAGACTTCCTCCAGTTGAGATTTGACCAGATGAAGAATCATTCCAGTTGAAGTCGAAGACAACAAGTGGAAGATAGAGAATGGCAATGGCAGCGAAGCGCAGTTGACATTCTACTCAGATACAAACTGGAGACCATCAGTGTAAAGTACTTACAAAGCTTTACACTGATTACGAGGAAAAGACCTTTATGCTTTATGTGCTATTACACGGATAAAAGGATTTATCTATGTATAAAGTACAAAAGGTACATAAAGCAGGTTGAGAAAAGTTACTTTATTATGTAACTTTACACAGCATTTTAAGGAATTAAATGCTATTCCTTAAATGCTCTCAACCATATTTGTACGGCCAAAGTTGACATCCCAATGTCAACTTTGCCATAAATAGAGGTCAATGCACAACAAGAAAATCAGTTTGCAAACCTGCAATATTCTTGGTGAACTTGTGCAATAATCTCTCAATCGCAAAAAGGAACATTTCACAACTTTAAGTGTTTCGATTGTTTAGAGAATTTCCAAGTGTAGATCAATTGTATTTCATAGGTTGTTAGGATATTTACATAGTTTGTATTATCTTGGTTCCGCAACAACCTTGTAATTTATTTAAAGTTAATAAATAAATTACACTTGAAAAATACATATTGTCTCATCAATTTACTTTACAAGTATTCTATTATTGCATTGTCATTTACTTATTGTCACCTTAATAAGTAATCTTTATCAAGAACTTGGTATACACTCACTGCAACTGGTCGTCTCCAGTTCAGTGTTTATATTGCAAAGTAACCCACCATCGACATTGTGGTGTCTTCAGGTAGTACCATCTATTGAGTTGGGACTTACAAGTGGTATCAGAGCAGAAGGCTAATATATTTGCCTAGATCTGCTTAGATGACTACTACTGAAGGTGGGGATGGTTCTGGTCAAGGTAAAAACCCTCTTAATGTTAATACACCACCTGTTCAAAATGTTAATACAAACCCTCCTCCTCCTAATGCCCCTAACCATGTCCATGTACATTATTCTAACACTCCTGTTCCCAAATTTGATGGAAACAGTGAGACCTTTGGTACATGGAAGGCCAGAATGCTCTTGCATTTTGGTGGGATAGAGAGGTATATGCTGAAAATCCTTAAGGATGGACCTTATATACCCATGTCTCTTGGGGTAAGTCCTCTTCTAGATCCAACTGGAAGAAGAGGTTCCAGAGAAAAGCTCGAAGACCATTGGTTTGATGAGGATCGTAGACTTGTAGATCTGGACACCAGACTCAAGAACATGATTCTTGGAGCTGTCCCTGAAGACTTAATTCCAACACTTGTGTTGTTCCCCAGTGCCAAGGCAATGTGGGATGAATTAGTCATTCAGTTTGAAGGAGGTGATGACACCATTGTCACCAGAAAGTTTGCCCTGAACAAGAAGTATGAATCCTTCTTTGCTCTTCCCAATGAAAGTCTAACTGGTACTTACACTAGGTTTTCTAGCCTCATTAATCAGTTGAGAGGCTTGGGTGTTGAGAAGGATAAGGATATTCTTCTTGAGAAGTTTTGTGATATTCTTCCTTCCAAATGGGAAAATATGGTTCTTGTCTTAAGACAAGGTAAAACCCTACACAGTCACACTCTTGCATCGCTCTATGGAGCCTTCAGGTTCACTGAAGATAATAATGCAGCAAGACTGGTGGCTGAGCAGGATGCCATGAACCATGCACAGAGTCCCAAGGTTGCTAGCATAACTGAGCGACCTTGTGCTGCTTTAATGTCTGCAGAGAGTGTCCAGTCACACTCAATGAAGGAGATGTTAAACAGCTTCTTGAACTCTGGCCTGACCACTGAAATTAGTGATGGTTGTGATGAAACTGACGATGATGATCTGGTAGCCATGATTGCTAAAACCTTTAATAGGTTTAAGCATAAATCTAAAAGATTTAATGGCCCAAACAATGCTTCCAGCTCCAACTCTCTGGATAAAACCAATCTTACCTGCTATAAATGCGGTAAGAAAGGTCATTTTATGAAGGAATGCAGATCTAGTCAGATGAACAACCAAACTGGTCCCTCTGTCCCAAATTTTAATCGGCCTGATGATAGCTATAAAGCTAAATATAAGAAGCTTAAGGCCCAGATTGCCCTCCTGTCCATGGAAAAAGAAAAGGACAGTGCTTGATGGCACAAACTGAGGGAAAATGGGAGTACTCTGATGACTCATCAGTTGATGATGAAGAGGAAAGGGACATGTGTTTCATGGCCTTGGAAGATCAACAGCAACACGTGGCAAAGGAAGATGTCATCACTGGAAGATGGGTGGACATCATTTTGAAAAGGGTATGTGATTATGACAACCAGGTTGATCCAGAACTGAAACTGGACCTTGCTGAATCATTAAGTGGTGATTTGGCTTTTGTGGAAACTGTTAGAGCAGACAGTGAAAGATATCTGGATACTATCTTAACTGAACTGAACAATGTTAAACCATAATTAAATGATTTACAAAGTGTCCAGTTGGCTCTCAAGGAGTCAGTTTTGAAAATAGAGGCTTTTGAACTTGAAAATCAAAAATTAAAATCTGATCTTGAAAAAGAACAAATGATTATCAAGTCGTGGGTAAAAGCATCTGGAAAGAATTATGATGCATTTTCTAGAACTATTGATGCCCAGAAAAATGCATGGAAATCTGGAGATCTTGAAATGGCAGCTCTCAAACCAGATCTTCATGCATTGCCTCCAGCTCTTAGGGTTGAAACTCCATATGATCAACCCGAGACTGTCAAAACTGAACCCATTGAGACCACCCCCATTGAGGTTAAACCTGGAGCCAATCAGGCTAGAGCTCCAGTTAAAAAGGCATCTGGTAACAAGCCTTTACCTCAGAAGTCTAAGGAGCCCAAGACTCAAAAGACCAAAACCCCAGCTGAACCTAGGTCCAAGGTTCAGCAGCCTGATGAAAATAATATTTTGTCAAAACTGAACCCATTGAGACCACCCCCATTGAGGTTAAACCTGGAGCCAATCAGGCTAGAGCTCCAGTTAAAAAGGCATCTGGTAACAAGCCTTTACCTCAGAAGTCTAAGGAGCCCAAGACTCAAAAGACCAAAACCCCAGCTGAACCTAGGTCCAAGGTTCAGCAGCCTGATGAAAATAATATTTTGTCCAAACTGGAAAGTCAACTCCAACTTTTGTCTAGACAGGTTCAGAGTTGTACTGTCAGGATTAAAAATCTGGAAGGAGGCTCATCACCTCCAGTTGAAAAACAAAATATTAAACCCCCTTCAAAACCAAAACAAAAGAATGTTCCATCTGGAACAAAATCTGATAAGAAAAAGGGGAGCAAGTATCAAATACCAATCATTTTTACTCCTGCACCTGGAGCTGGTGAAAAAGATCCAGATGCAGTCTTCAGTTTAATACCACAACAATCAGTTGAGACTTCTGTAGTGAAGTCCAGTGAACCCATCAAGAAAAGATGGGTTCACAAAAATAACTAATGATTTTTGTGGGTGTGCAGGGCGATCGAAAGAAGAACACCTGGTATCTGGACAGCGCAGCTGGCCGGACTATGACCGGATGTAAGCCTCTGCTTGAAGAGTTCACTGTCCAAGATGGACCGGCAGTGACGTTTGGTAATGATCAAAGTGGAAAGACTGAATGATATGGTGTGCTCAATAACGGACAGGTCGAATTCAAAAGAGTTGCATTTGTGAATGGTTTGAAATATAACCTGATCAGTGTAAGCCAACTTTGTGATGATGGCTACAGAGTTTTGTTTGATATTGCTCAAGGCACCATATTTAACAAGGATTGGAAAGTGGTGATGGTTGCACCAAGAAAAGGAAATGTGTACATCATGGATATGGAACCTGCTCCAAAAGAGCAGTGCTTCTATACCAAGGCTGATGAGGATACCAACTGGCTGTGGCATAAAAGATTATCCCATCTTAATTTCAAAAATATTAACAAGTTGTCTCGCAAACAACTGGTAGATGGGATACCTCAGATTTCTTTCAATAAAGAAAAGCCATGTCCAGGGTGTGAGATGGGCAAGCAGAAAAGAGCCAGTTTCAAAACAAGGCAAAACTTTAGCATCACTGAACCTCTTCACATGCTTCATATGAATCTCTTTGGTCCAGTGAATGTTCAAACTAGAGCTGGAAAGAAGTACACTCTAGTTGTGGTCGATGAATTCACCAGATATTGTTGGGTGGTATTCCTCAGATCCAAAAGTGATGCACCTGCTGAAATCATCTCTCTCATCAAAAGAATTGAACTCAAGTACACTCGAAAAGTCTGTCAGTTGCGAAGTGATAATGGTACTGAATTTCAAAATAAGGTACTTGAAACATTTTGCAATGACACCGGCATCTCTCAAAACTTCTCATCAGCACACTCTCCAGAGCATAATGGAGTTGTGGAAAGAAAGAATCGCACACTGATAGAAGCAGCCAGAAGCATGCTATCTGAATCAGGTCTTCCCACCAGTTTCTGGGCTGAAGCAGTTGCAACTGCTTGTCACACCCAAAACCGGTCAGTCTACATCAAGAGACATAAGAAGACTGCCTATGAAGTACTCAGGAATCGGAAACCAAATATTGGATATTTTCATGTATTTGGTTGTCCAGTTTATATTTTAAACGATTCCAGTCAGCTTGGAAAGTTTGATGCAAAAGCTGATGAAGGTGTATTTTTAGGCTATTCAGATATTCGAAAGGCCTTTAGAGTTTATAATTATAGACTCCAAAAGGTTCATGAGACAATTCATGTCACATTTGACGAGTCAAGTGATGCAATTAACAAGAGACCAAGCCTTGATATTTCTCCAGTCGTTCCAATAAATTTTGGTGAAACTGACCAAGTTCATCAGTAAGTTGTTTCACCAGAAGATGTTTCCAGTTACACTCAATTGGAACTAGTTAAGAAGAAGAGCACCACCAGTGACACTTCATTTTATCCCTCCATCAGTTTCAACTTACCACAGAAACTGGTGATTGGATCTGATGTACGTGCCACTCCAATATCAGCACCAGTTCAAACTCCAACTTCTCCAGTTCTTCAAGAAATGCCTTTTAATGAAGAATTTCATGATGTCGTCAATGGACAACTTACTCTAGAAAGAGTAAACTATGTGGAACAACTTACTCATAAAAGAGTAAACTATGTGGAACAACTTACTCTAGAAAGAGTAAACTATGTGGAACAACTTACTCATAATCTAATGAGTGTCTCACAGATCTGTGACAAGGGCAACAATGTTCATTTCACAGAAAAGGAGGCATTCATCTTGAAGCCGGGTTTCGTTATTCCACCAGAATGGATAATGCTCAGAGCTCCTAGGAAGAGAGACATCTATGGCTTAGTTTTAGGTGTTGATAATCCAACGGAGCCCCTCTATTTGTTGAGCAAAGCAAATGAGTCTGAATCACTCCTCTGGCATCGTAGGATGGGACATATCAACTTTCGAAAGATGAATGAACTTGTTAGTCTTGGATTAGTTGAAGGTGTTCCAGTTAAAAAGTTTGGGATGGAAGATAAATGTGTACCGTGTTTGAAAGGTAAGCAACACAAGAATCCTCACAAACCAAAGGTGCACAACACTATATCCAAACCATTCGAACTACTTCATATGGATCTCTTTGGTCCTGTGAACGTAAGAAGCATTGGAGGGATGTTCTACTGTTTGGTGATCACTGATGATTACTCAAGGTACTCATGGGTATTTTTCTTGAAGACAAAGGACGAGACCGCAAATCGGTTTATGGATTTTGTTAGACAAGTTGAGAATGTCCATGAAATTAAAGTTAAGAGAATCAGGAGTGACAATGGCACTGAGTTCAAGAATAATACTCTTACGGTTTTTTGCTTGACCAAGGGTATTCAACATCAATTCAGTGCACCGCATGAGCCACAGCAGAATGGAGTAGCTGAAAGGAAAAACAGGACATTGATAGAAATGGCTAGGACGATGCTTGCTGATTCAGGGCTTCCTGTTACTTTCTGGGGGGAGGCAGTGCATACAGCTTGTCACATTTTAAATCGGGTTTTAACAGTTAAACGGTTTAAGAAAACCTGTTATGAACTGTTGCACAACACAAAGCCCAATTTGCAAAATGTTGAGCCTTTTGGTGTTCCTTGTACTTTTCTTAAAGTTCTTCCTCAGGGAAAATTTGATCCTAAATCTGAGGAGGGTTTCTTTTTAGGCTATATACCTAGTACACCAATTCGGCGTGTGTACAATCAGAAAACTGGCAAAGTTAATTTTGGTACAAATATGGTAATTGTCAGTCATAAACCTGCCATACACATTGGTCCTGCTAATGACTTCGATTATGATGGTGTCTTTACCTCTTTTCGTGGTCCTGTTTCTTTTTCAGGCGTTCCGATTGTGGAAGATGTAGTTACTCTACATGATCCATTTGAAGGTGGGCCGGTTCATGTTTCTTCTCCTGTTTCTTCACCTTTCATTAAGCCTGCTTCTAAATCTGGAGAATCAAGTGGATCCAAAGAAGCAGATTCTACCTTAGAGACTGCTCCTAAAGATCCTACTGATCCTTTACATATACCTCTACCTGATACTCCCTTCTATGATACTGATGACACGGAAGGTGAAAATCAGGAGGAGCCTAAAACTCCAGAGCAACATGTGCAGACTAACTTGGGAAATGATCTTACAGTCGATACGGTTCCTCAAACAAGAGTCAACAAGGATCATCCAGTAGAGCAAATCATTGGTGAAGCTTCTGCCTCTGTTCGCACGAGAAATCAGAATAGGAAAAATTTGTCAAGTATGTTTGCTGAAATTAAGGATACTGGGCAATTACTTGGTACTTGTACTTTTGCTTCATCTCTCAGATAGAGCCTAAAAATGTTGGAATGGCTCTTAAAGATCCGTCATGGGTTGAGGCGATGCAAGAAGAATTGGCTCAGTTTAGAAAGCTTGATGTATGGAAGTTAGTTGACTTACCTCCGGGTGAATCTCCTTTATCAACGCGATGGGTTTTTCGTTGTAAAAAGGATGACAAAGGTGTAGTCACTCGCAATAAGGCTCGGTTGGTGGTTAGAGGATTTGAGCAACAAGAAGGCTTCGATTACGATGAGACATTTGCACCAGTAGCTAGACTTGAAGCTATTCGATTATTTCTGGCATTTGCTAGTTATAAAGGTATAAAGGTGTATCAACTTGACGTAAAGAGTGCCTTTTTGTATGGGGAAATAAGAGAAGAAGTGTATGTAGATCAACCTCCGGGGTTTGAGGATCCAGACTTCCCTAATAGAGTATATCGTCTTGATAAGGCTCTATATGGTTTACATCAGGCTCCTCGGTCATGGTATGAAAAACTGTCTACTCATCTGCATGAAAATGGTTTTACTAGAGGTTCTATTGACAGCATGTTGTTTATCAAATGGAAAGGGAAGGACTACTTGCTCGTACAGGTTTACGTCGATGATATTATCTTTGGTTCATCTGATGAGACTATGTGCAAGGAATTTGAGCATAGCATGAAGGCTAAGTTCGAAATGAGTGCTATGGGGGAATTAACTTTTTTCCTTGGACTACAGGTGGATCAACTGAAGGATGGGTTCTTTATTCATCAGACCAAGTATGTTCAAGATCTTCTTACTAGGTTTCGAATGACTGATGCTAAAGATGCAATTACTCCCATTCAGACTAATCATGGGCTGTGTCCTGATAAAACTAATGATCCAGACGTCGATGCAACTCAATATCGGGCTATCATTGGTTCTTTGATGTATCTGACGGCTTCACGTCCAGACATTACCTTTGCTGTTTGTATATGTGCTAGATATCAGGCTAATCCGAAAGAGTCACATTTGAAAGCTGCGAAAAGGATTCTTCGTTATGTGAAGGCCAAGCCTCGTCTAGGGCTTTGGTATCCCATGCATGGTTCCTTTGAATTCAAAGCTTATACTGATTCGGATTATGGTGGCTGCAGTTCGGATAGGAAATCAACGTCAGGTGGATGTCAGCTTTTAGGGGGGAGAATTATATCGTGGCAGTGCAAGAAGCAGACATCTGTTGCACAGTCTACCTGTGAAGCAGAGTACATAGCTGCTGGTCAATGCTGTTCTCAGGTACTTTGGATACAGCAACAATTGCGCGACTATGGTATGGATATCTCAGACTCTCCTATTTGTATTGATAATAAGTCTGCCATAGATATTACTAAGAATCCGAAAAACTTTAAAGTCACCAAGCACATAGATATAAAGCATCACTTTTTGCGTGACTGTTTTGAGAAAAAGCTTATTCATTTAGAAAAGGTTGTTACTGATGATAACCTTGCTGATCTTTATACTAAAGCTTTTGATAGACCTCGTCATGAGTTGTTATATCAACTCAATGGTATGAAGAATGCCGAGTAGTTTCTCTCAAAGAACTTAAATTTTCTTTTCGTGTCTTAGTAGTTTAAGTCGTACATAGATAGAGTCAAAAATACAAAAAAAAAAAAAAAAAAAGAAAAAAAAAAAAAAAAAAAAAAAAAAAAAAAAAAAAAAAAAAAAAAAAAAAAAAAAAAAAAAAAAAAAAAAAAAAAAAAAAAAACATCTAAAAAATAAAAAAAAAATAAAAAAAAAAAAAAAAAAAAAAAAATTATTATTAGAAAATCCAAAAATATAATAAATAAAGTTAGGTTACTGCACTACATGATTAGACGTGAAGATACTTTAGCTTTTAAGCCTACTTAATTGTACTTTAAAAATGCTCAGTTCAGTGATACCATTATATGATGTATCGATAGGCACAAAGTACCAAGGTTTCCTTTTAATCTGAACTTGAAAGTATACAATGTTCTTATGGGAAACGTATTCAGATATATGGCTGAGAATGCTTGTTCTTAAAATAGACAAGTCCTTTAAATCTTATGAAAGATCTTGCATTATAATTATGTATATTTGGTCTTTATAAAGAAGGTCTCGGGTACATATATGTGTATGTATTGCTTTTTTGGATGTATATTTGTGACAAAATATTCAAATTCAAATATCAAATAAATCTGTTGAAAGTATGAAGCTAATGTGGCCTTTGAGATTCGAACAAGTAAGTCCTTGGGGTGTCTTTGTATACCTAGCCTACCTAAAGTTTCCAACTTGGGATAGGTTGTCAGAAAGTTCGCTACACGGGTCTCATAGAAAGTCATGGGTTTTCATAAGTGCTTTAAAGTAAAATCAATGTCACAAATATGCAAGTACTTGGCATTATGCAATGTTGAGTATATGTTTTGTTGAATTCATTCATTTGAATTCTTGATGAGGTTAAGTGATTAGTTCAAAAGAAGATTTTCTGATATGGACATTAATTTGTTAAAGTTAGAAAATGATCTTTTAAATCTTATGACAGTTGCTTTTATGTATATTTGTGACAAAATATTCAAATTCAAATATCAAATAAATCTGTTGAAAGTATGAAGCTAATGTGGCCTTTGAGATTCGAACAAGTAAGTCCTTGGGGTGTCTTTGTATACCTAGCCTACCTAAAGTTTCCAACTTGGGATAGGTTGTCAGAAAGTTCGCTACACGGGTCTCATAGAAAGTCATGGGTTTTCATAAGTGCTTTAAAGTAAAATCAATGTCACAAATATGCAAGTACTTGGCATTATGCAATGTTGAGTATATGTTTTGTTGAATTCATTCATTTGAATTCTTGATGAGGTTAAGTGATTAGTTCAAAAGAAGATTTTCTGATATGGACATTAATTTGTTAAAGTTAGAAAATGATCTTTTAAATCTTATGTGAAAGTTTGCTTTTTGGATGTATATTTGTGACAAAATATTCAAATTCAAATATCAAATAAATCTGTTGAAAGTATGAAGCTAATGTGGCCTTTGAGATTCGAACAAGTAAGTCCTTGGGGTGTCTTTGTATACCTAGCCTACCTAAAGTTTCCAACTTGGGATAGGTTGTCAGAAAGTTCGCTACACGGGTCTCATAGAAAGTCATGGGTTTTCATAAGTGCTTTAAAGTAAAATCAATGTCACAAATATGCAAGTACTTGGCATTATGCAATGTTGAGTATATGTTTTGTTGAATTCATTCATTTGAATTCTTGATGAGGTTAAGTGATTAGTTCAAAAGAAGATTTTCTGATATGGACATTAATTTGTTAAAGTTAGAAAATGATCTTTTAAATCTTATGTGACAAGTCAATGTTATTTGAAATCAACATCCTGTTCAGAATGACTACGAACTTATCATTCGTTTATTGACTACGAATTTAGGTTCTCAAACAGAGCTTACGAACTTAGACTCTTCTTTCAACTAACGAATTTAGGAGTTTTTGTTGACAAACGAACTTAGTTATGCTTCAAAGCTATCTTCGTTTATTGTTAACTAACGAACTTAACATCTATTTTCGTTTATTGTTACCTAACGAACTTAAGCTGAATAAACCCCCATATTTTCATCAATTAAATCACTTGATTTCATTTGATTCTCTACTTGTTGTCTCGATTATTGTTGAAATAAGTGATTCAGGTATATTATTGAGCATCGTCATTCATAAATCCCCAATTCTCGATTCTTGTTTTTGTCCAATTTTTACATGAACTCAATCAGTTTTATAAATATTTTAGGTTCTAGGGTTTAATTTCGTTTTTGATTTTAACTCATTGGATCTTTAATTCGTTTGTAAAATCGAAGTGGGTTATGCTTCATTTAATTGATACAAATGTTTTGTAACTAATTTTGGGCAAAACAAGTGTTAATCAATTTTATTAAAATCGATTTTTTAGATTTTATTTTGAAATCAACATCCTGTTCAGAATGACTACGAACTTATCATTCGTTTATTGACTACGAATTTAGGTTCTCAAACAGAGCTTACGAACTTAGACTCTTCTTTCAACTAACGAATTTAGGAGTTTTTGTTGACAAACGAACTTAGTTATGCTTCAAAGCTATCTTCGTTTATTGTTAACTAACGAACTTAAGCTGAATAAACCCCCATATTTTCATCAATTAAATCACTTGATTTCATTTGATTCTCTACTTGTTGTCTCGATTATTGTTGAAATAAGTGATTCAGGTATATTATTGAGCATCGTCATTCATAAATCCCCAATTCTCGATTCTTGTTTTTGTCCAATTTTTACATGAACTCAATCAGTTTTATAAATATTTTAGGTTCTAGGGTTTAATTTCGTTTTTGATTTTAACTCATTGGATCTTTAATTCGTTTGTAAAATCGAAGTGGGTTATGCTTCATTTAATTGATACAAATGTTTTGTAACTAATTTTGGGCAAAACAAGTGTTAATCAATTTTATTAAAATCGATTTTTTAGATTTTATTTTGAAATCAACATCCTGTTCAGAATGACTACGAACTTATCATTCGTTTATTGACTACGAATTTAGGTTCTCAAACAGAGCTTACGAACTTAGACTCTTCTTTCAACTAACGAATTTAGGAGTTTTTGTTGACAAACGAACTTAGTTATGCTTCAAAGCTATCTTCGTTTATTGTTAACTAACGAACTTAACATCTATTTTCGTTTTCTTGTTTTTAACGAAGATAGTATTATCTTCGTTCCAGTTGATCTTACGAAGTTTAACTTCGTTTTTACATATTTTCGACCGAATTCCTAACCGACCCGTTTTGACCCATCTTTTAACCATCTATATAAATATCAACTTAGTTCGTTTTATCTTCCTCATTGCCTTCATTCTTAAAGATAAACGAACTTAAGCTGAATAAACCCCCATATTTTCATCAATTAAATCACTTGATTTCATTTGATTCTCTACTTGTTGTCTCGATTATTGTTGAAATAAGTGATTCAGGTATATTATTGAGCATCGTCATTCATAAATCCCCAATTCTCGATTCTTGTTTTTGTCCAATTTTTACATGAACTCAATCAGTTTTATAAATATTTTAGGTTCTAGGGTTTAATTTCGTTTTTGATTTTAACTCATTGGATCTTTAATTCGTTTGTAAAATCGAAGTGGGTTATGCTTCATTTAATTGATACAAATGTTTTGTAACTAATTTTGGGCAAAACAAGTGTTAATCAATTTTATTAAAATCGATTTTTTAGATTTTATTTTGAAATCAACATCCTGTTCAGAATGACTACGAACTTATCATTCGTTTATTGACTACGAATTTAGGTTCTCAAACAGAGCTTACGAACTTAGACTCTTCTTTCAACTAACGAATTTAGGAGTTTTTGTTGACAAACGAACTTAGTTATGCTTCAAAGCTATCTTCGTTTATTGTTAACTAACGAACTTAAGCTGAATAAACCCCCATATTTTCATCAATTAAATCACTTGATTTCATTTGATTCTCTACTTGTTGTCTCGATTATTGTTGAAATAAGTGATTCAGGTATATTATTGAGCATCGTCATTCATAAATCCCCAATTCTCGATTCTTGTTTTTGTCCAATTTTTACATGAACTCAATCAGTTTTATAAATATTTTAGGTTCTAGGGTTTAATTTCGTTTTTGATTTTAACTCATTGGATCTTTAATTCGTTTGTAAAATCGAAGTGGGTTATGCTTCATTTAATTGATACAAATGTTTTGTAACTAATTTTGGGCAAAACAAGTGTTAATCAATTTTATTAAAATCGATTTTTTAGATTTTATTTTGAAATCAACATCCTGTTCAGAATGACTACGAACTTATCATTCGTTTATTGACTACGAATTTAGGTTCTCAAACAGAGCTTACGAACTTAGACTCTTCTTTCAACTAACGAATTTAGGAGTTTTTGTTGACAAACGAACTTAGTTATGCTTCAAAGCTATCTTCGTTTATTGTTAACTAACGAACTTAACATCTATTTTCGTTTATTGTTACCTAACGAACTTAAAATCTATCTTCGTTTATTGTTAACTAACGAACTTAACATCTATTTTCGTTTATTGTTAACTAACGAACTTAACATCTATTTTCGTTTATTGTTAACTAACGAACTTAACATCTATTTTCGTTTATTGTTAACTAACGAACTTAACATCTATTTTCGTTTATTGTTAACTAACGAACTTAACATCTATTTTCGTTTATTGTTAACTAACGAACTTAACATCTATTTTCGTTTATTGTTAACTAACGAACTTAACATCTATTTTCGTTTATTGTTAACTAACGAACTTAACATCTATTTTCGTTTATTGTTAACTAACGAACTTAACATCTATTTTCGTTTATTGTTAACTAACGAACTTAACATCTATTTTCGTTTATTGTTAACTAACGAACTTAACATCTATTTTCGTTTATTGTTAACTAACGAACTTAACATCTATTTTCGTTTATTGTTAACTAACGAACTTAACATCTATTTTCGTTTATTGTTAACTAACGAACTTAACATCTATTTTCGTTTATTGTTAACTAACGAACTTAACATCTATTTTCGTTTATTGTTAACTAACGAACTTAACATCTATTTTCGTTTATTGTTAACTAACGAACTTAACATCTATTTTCGTTTATTGTTAACTAACGAACTTAACATCTATTTTCGTTTATTGTTAACTAACGAACTTAACATCTATTTTCGTTTATTGTTAACTAACGAACTTAACATCTATTTTCGTTTATTGTTAACTAACGAACTTAACATCTATTTTCGTTTATTGTTAACTAACGAACTTAACATCTATTTTCGTTTATTGTTAACTAACGAACTTAACATCTATTTTCGTTTATTGTTAACTAACGAACTTAACATCTATTTTCGTTTATTGTTAACTAACGAACTTAACATCTATTTTCGTTTATTGTTAACTAACGAACTTAACATCTATTTTCGTTTATTGTTAACTAACGAACTTAACATCTATTTTCGTTTATTGTTAACTAACGAACTTAACATCTATTTTCGTTTATTGTTAACTAACGAACTTAACATCTATTTTCGTTTATTGTTAACTAACGAACTTAACATCTATTTTCGTTTATTGTTAACTAACGAACTTAACATCTATTTTCGTTTATTGTTAACTAACGAACTTAACATCTATTTTCGTTTATTGTTAACTAACGAACTTAACATCTATTTTCGTTTATTGTTAACTAACGAACTTAACATCTATTTTCGTTTATTGTTAACTAACGAACTTAACATCTATTTTCGTTTATTGTTAACTAACGAACTTAACATCTATTTTCGTTTATTGTTAACTAACGAACTTAACATCTATTTTCGTTTATTGTTAACTAACGAACTTAACATCTATTTTCGTTTATTGTTAACTAACGAACTTAACATCTATTTTCGTTTATTGTTAACTAACGAACTTAACATCTATTTTCGTTTATTGTTAACTAACGAACTTAACATCTATTTTCGTTTATTGTTAACTAACGAACTTAACATCTATTTTCGTTTATTGTTAACTAACGAACTTAACATCTATTTTCGTTTATTGTTAACTAACGAACTTAACATCTATTTTCGTTTATTGTTAACTAACGAACTTAACATCTATTTTCGTTTATTGTTAACTAACGAACTTAACATCTATTTTCGTTTATTGTTAACTAACGAACTTAACATCTATTTTCGTTTATTGTTAACTAACGAACTTAACATCTATTTTCGTTTATTGTTAACTAACGAACTTAACATCTATTTTCGTTTATTGTTAACTAACGAACTTAACATCTATTTTCGTTTATTGTTAACTAACGAACTTAACATCTATTTTCGTTTATTGTTAACTAACGAACTTAACATCTATTTTCGTTTATTGTTAACTAACGAACTTAACATCTATTTTCGTTTATTGTTAACTAACGAACTTAACATCTATTTTCGTTTATTGTTAACTAACGAACTTAACATCTATTTTCGTTTATTGTTAACTAACGAACTTAACATCTATTTTCGTTTATTGTTAACTAACGAACTTAACATCTATTTTCGTTTATTGTTAACTAACGAACTTAACATCTATTTTCGTTTATTGTTACCTACGAACTTAAATCTTGAGTTTGGTCACTTAATTAATCCAAATTATCGATCTCGTTTTGAGAATGATATGTTAGTGGATGATGAAGACAATTCTGATCATGAGGATGAAGAGAGTTCAGATGATAGTTCGGCTGGTGATTCTGATGATTCTGATAGTGGGAATGATGGTGATGCTGATGTAGTTGAAGCAGACACAGATGAATATGATAGTGTCGCTGCTGACTCTGGTAATGAGCATCGAACGAAGATGGCTCATGATGTACCTGCTGCTTCAGGAAGTGATAATTCATATCACTTTTCTCGAGAAGATGTACCTGGTGCTTTACGCCGAGAGCGTCGGAGTAAGGCATGTCATTCTTCACCGGTTCTTTCTGAAACGAATCAATCTGTTCAAGAAGAAGTTAATCTGGATGAGGATGTTGGTGCTGAACAAGAACCTGTACTTGATTATCAAGAAGTATTGGAACATAGAAATATGCCATCAAGTCCATTTCATGAAGGTACAAGTACTGTTGGACCAAAGAGGACACTGGATGCTACTCTCACTTATCGCAGAGCTAAGCGTGCAAGAATTTCTGAGGATACTTCAGTATCTGCAGCTGCTGCTGATATTCCTGCTGTCTCAACAGCACCAGTTCCTACTGTTGCTGGCAGTGTACCGTTACGTCCACTTTTGCCTCCTTCCAGACCAATATTGCCCAGATTGCCTACTTTTCCTCCTATTCCTTCAGATTACTCCCTAGTTAGGCGTATAGATGTTCTTCAGACTCGTGTTGATACGTTAGAGTCTGATCTTACAAATGTTCGAGGTACTTTGACCTTTTTAATCAACTGGGTCAAGAATCAAGGGGGAGATGTTCCTGAAGAAGTTTGCAGATTATCAGCAGTTCAGCCAAGACGTGAGAATGAAGATGATGATGCTGATAATGCTGGTAATAGGAGTGATTCTCGCCCAGTTTCTGACAAAGGAAAAGGGGTTGAGACTCAGGGGGAGACAGGAAGAGATACTACCCAGACTGGTACTTCTGGTGAGGGTGGATCAAGTGCTCCTCGAGAGACTGAAGTTATTGAAGCACTTGACTCAGGTAATTCTTCGAAATCGATTGATTATTTAAGTGATGATCAAGTTGAAGCTGAAACTGAACGATTAAAGCGTGAAGTTAAGGCAAAATTTGGACATGACTATAATACCGAAGAAAATGCTTTTCATTCTGTATTTGATAACTTATTAGATAAACAGCAAGAAGCAGAAACTAAAAGAGAAAAAGAATTACAGATTCAAAGGCAAACAGCCTTGGAATCTGATTCTGATTCTGATTCTGATTCAACTTATGATTTTGATAAAGATTGATAAAGTGTATATTAGGTTGCATGTAATAAGTTTACGACATGTGAATGTAATCTATCTTATTTCAATGCAATTATATTTCATCTCTATTATTATTATTATCATGATTATTCATTTTATTCTGGTGTTCATTTTGTGTAATCTTAAATAGATGATACAGATGATGCAGAATTACTCTTTGATGGTGATGATCTTGAGGAAGGTGAGTTTGTTCCTGAACCAGATATAAACATATTCAAGAAGCCTTATGGGTTTGATGATGTTTGGGACTCAACTTCTGAAGATCCATTTTTAGAAGAAAGAAAAGAGTTAGAGATTAAAAGGAAAGAAGTTAAGGAAAGAATGCTTCAAGCTTCAATTAGTAGTTCTGCTAAAGTTTTAAACTTTGTGGTATATGCTAAGATTGATGATGCATTGATTCCTTTTCACTGGGAAATCAACTTGACAAGACCTTTTGATCCAAATGATTATCCTGTACCTCTCAGAGAAGATGATTCACTACATGAGATTGATCGACTTGTGCCTGGGCAAAGAATTAATGATTATATAGTCACATGGGATACTATGAAACCCATCATGTATTGGACTCACATCTCAGATAAAGATGCTGCAAGATATAAGACAATAATCTGGAGTTGGTTCTATGATGAAGAATTGAAGTTGTTCGTTCTTAAAAGACCAGAAGGTTGTCAGTATCTAGCATGACGTGAGAGACATTTCAGAAGTTTGTGTGAAGAAGACTTACATGAACTTGGAAATAACAGGATTATCAATCCAAGTGGTTATGGTCTTGCAGATGTGGTTGGTAAGAACCTTCACGAAGATTTCAAGTTGAGATTGAATATGAAAGACTCTGAAAAATCAAAGTTTCATATTGAACCAAGACGAAAGAAGAAGGTGGTTAAGCCAGATAAAATTGTTGAGTATATTCAACGTGATATCAAATGTATGATCAAAGTCCCTGCTAAGAAATGGGCACAAGATGTCTTGGATAAGATGGATAATTGGGAGATTGATCGAAATTCTGGTGAAGCCAAGATGTATGCGGACTCGAAGAAGAAGATATTGTTGAGAAGAATGTATGATCCAATGCAGTTGGTTAACTTCTCAAGAAATGATCAGAGAAAATTATACGATACTGAATGCTCATTTTTACCATTTTGGAAGAATGAAGAAGATCGATATCGTAAGATTCTTCAAGTCTGCTTACATGAAAATATCCATGCAAATAGCAAACGATTGTTATTTGATGGATGATGAAGACTTTTTGAAGACTGAAGAAATCGAAGATGCTGCTGTCAAGGGGGAGTTTGTTGATGCATGTTGATGTGACAACAGCAACTTAGATTTGATTAGTCTTTTAGATTAAGACATTATGTTGTTTTATGTCTTATTCATTTATATGTAATTGATAGATTATGGACTTCGTGTTTTAGTAATGATCGATTACATGTTTTGGTGTTATTTATATGTTTATATATGATGTTTGTTATGTATGTCATACTAGTACAAACATAATATATGTTAGGTTTCTTGTACATAAAGTACTTGGAAAATAACTAAGCATAGATGTTGATGGTATTTAGTACTAACGAAGATAATCTTCGTTATATGGGCTGGATTGCTAAGTTCGTAAGAACAAAGCCCAGCAGGCCCAATATCGATTTGAAACATATATAAACGAATGGAAACCCTAAATTGAGGATTCCAGTTCATATTACACACACCAAGAGCGAGTAAGTTCGTTTCTAGCTTATAGAAAACGAAGATAGATCACATAAGGCCGATTATATTGATATAATTAGCAATATATACGATAACTAATCAAACTAGTTATCTCGTG
This sequence comes from Erigeron breviscapus, assembly GCA_034093135.1. Taxonomy (NCBI): domain Eukaryota; kingdom Viridiplantae; phylum Streptophyta; class Magnoliopsida; order Asterales; family Asteraceae; genus Erigeron; species Erigeron breviscapus. Next base: position 277,700,111 of record CM067167.1, read on the forward strand.
AGGATTCCGCACTCACGACATAACAATAGACGATCTCGAGAGCGATCAGTAGCTATCGAGGGACTCACACAAATCGTGACCTCATTGACTCTGATGAGGATATAGAAGTAGTTTGGACTGATCCTCCTCCAGAAGCTGCTGCAACTGAAGAAGATCGCCAGGTGACTTGCACTGATATTGTTTTCACCAGCCTAGTCAATACACTAAATGAACTCGAGCACATCCAATTGATCAGATTGTTGGAGATCCAAGTAGTGGGGTTCAGACTAGAAGAGCCACTAGTGAGCAATGCTTAAACGTCACCTTCTTATCACTGATTGAACCAAGACGAAAGAAGAAGGTGGTTAAGCCAGATAAAATTGTTGAGTATATTCAACGTGATATCAAATGTATGATCCAATGCAGTTGGTTAACTTCTCAAGAAATGATCAGAGAAAATTATACGATACTGAATGCTCATTTTTACCATTTTGGAAGAATGAAGAAGATCGATATCGTAAGATTCTTCAAGTTTGCTTACATGAAAATATCCATGCAAATAGCAAACGATTGTTATTTGATGGATGATGAAGACTTTTTGAAGACTGAAGAAATCGAAGATGCTGCTGTCAAGGGGGAGTTTGTTGATGCATGTTGATGTGACAACAGCAACTTAGATTTGATTAGTCTTTTAGATTAAGACATTATGTTGTTTTATGTCTTATTCATTTATATGTAATTGATAGATTATGGACTTCGTGTTTTAGTAATGATCGATTACATGTTTTGGTGTTATTTATATGTTTATATATGATGTTTGTTATGTATGTCATACAAGTACAAACATAATATATGTTAGGTTTCTTGTACATAAAGTACTTGGAAAATAACTAAGCATAGATGTTGATGGTATTTAGTACTAACGAAGATAATCTTCGTTATATGGGCTGGATTGCTAAGTTCGTAAGAACAAAGCCCAGCAGGCCCAATATCGATTTGAAACATATATAAACGAATGGAAACCCTAAATTGAGGATTCCAGTTCATATTACACACACCAAGAGCGAGTAAGTTCGTTTCTAGCTTATAGAAAACGAAGATAGATCACATAAGGCCGATTATATTGATATAATTAGCAATATATACGATAACTAATCAAACTAGTTATCTCGTGAGGATTCCGCACTCACGACATAACAATAGACGATCTCGAGAGCGATCAGTAGCTATCGAGGGACTCACACAAATCGTGACCTCATTGACTCTGATGAGGATATAGAAGTAGTTTGGACTGATCCTCCTCCAGAAGCTGCTGCAACTGAAGAAGATCGCCAGGTGACTTGCACTGATATTGTTGTTCACCAGCCTAGTCAATACACTAAATGAACTCGAGCACATCCAATTGATCAGATTGTTGGAGATCCAAGTAGTGGGGTTCAGACTAGAAGAGCCACTAGTGAGCAATGCTTAAACGTCACCTTCTTATCACTGATTGAACCAAAGAAGATTGACGAGGCTATGACAGACCCAAGCTGGGTGGAAGCTATGCAAGAAGAGCTCATCCAGTTTGAAAGGAATAATGTGTGGGAACTTGTTCCTTGTCCACCAGGGTTAAAGAAAGAACCCATTGGTACAAGATAGGTCTACCGAAACAAGATGGATGAAGATGGCAATGTTGTAAGAAACAAAGCCAGATTGGTTGCCCAGGGTTATTGTCAGGCAGAGGGCGTTGATTTTGATGAAACTTTTGCTCCAGTTGCAAGACTTGAAGCCATCAGAATATTTCTGGCTTATGCAGCCCATCTGCAGTTCAAAGTCTTCCAGATGGATGTCAAAAGTGCGTTCCTTAATGGAACTTTGGAAGAAGAAGTGTATGTTAAGCAGACTCCAGGCTTCATCAATGAGAAGCATCCTCACTGGGTATATAGACTGAACAAAGCTTTGTATGGTCTTAGACAAGCCCCAAGAGCCTGGTATGATACTTTAACTAAACATCTTCTCAAAAATGGCTTTCAAAGAGGTGTAATAGATAATACCTTATTTATCTTGAAAGAAAAAGGTAATATCCTATTGGTACAAATTTATGTTGATGACATTATATTTGGTTCAACTGATGATGCAATGTGTAAAAGGTTTTCTAAAATCATGTCATCTGAGTATGAAATGAGTTTAATGGGAGAATTAACATTTTTCTTAGGTCTTCAGATTAAGCAAACTGAAAATGGAATATTTATAAACCAAGAAAAATATGTCAGAGATTTGTTAAGAAAATACAAATATGATTCAATCCCATCGAAAAACACACCTATTGCAGCACCTTTAAATTCGGACTCTGACCCAACTGGCAAACCAGTGAACACCACTGAATATCGTGGTATGGTTGGTTCACTGATGTATTTAACTGCCAATCGACCAGATATAATGTTTGCAACATGTCTATGTGCCAGGTTTCAGGCTAACCCAAAAGAATCACATTTGCACGCTGTTAAGCGCATCTTCAGATACCTGAAAGGGTGTCCTAGCCTTGGTCTTTGGTACCCTAAAGGCTCAGGGTTAGATCTAATGGGTTATTCAGATTCAGATCATGCAGGTTGTAAGATAGATAGAAAATCAACAACTGGTGGTTGTCATTTCCTTGGAGGAAAACTGGTAAGTTGGACCAGCAAGAAGCAGATGTCAGTCTCTATGTCCACTGCTGAGGCAGAGTACATTTCTGCGGCCAGTTGCTACTAGATTATGGTCAAAAGTATACAAGGACCCCAATCTTTTGTGACAACACCAGTGCAATTGCTATATCTCACAACCCAGTTATGCACTCTAAGACAAAGCATATTGACATCAGGTATCATTTTATTCGATCATGTTATGAAAGGAGACATTGAAATTCATTTCATCCCCACTGACAAACAGCTCGCTGATGTTTTTACAAAACCTCTTGATGAGAAAACTTTTAAAAATCTTATCAGCGAACTGGGAATGTTAAATCCTTAAAACTGGAGATTTTTGTTATGAATGCGTCAGTGACACTGATGAAGTTCTCCAGTTGAGGAGGTCCAGATAATCTTTGCTCGCCATGCTATCGAACGCCTTTGTGATACTATCCTGGCACTAATCGATTTCTGGATCATCATTTTAGGGGGAAAGACTCAAAACAAATTTTCTTACCAAAAATTCTTTTTGTTTGAAAATGGCAACTGGAGAACTCTCCAGTTGAAAACTGGCACTGGACTAATCCTCCAGTGTACATGTTCGGTCTTGTCTTAAACTGGTGGTCAACCAGATTTTCATAACGTTAGAAAATACTTGATCAATATTTGTGACACGTGATGATACTCGAGTGTTTTAACCCACTCAATATCATCATATGATGTGTTCAAAGTCATTTTTGTAAAAGACAACTGTTTTTATTGGGAATATGAAAGTTAGTGGGCGCGTGGGTAAGTTAAGTCGTCGTAGCATTTAATGCTGACACGGAGAATTAAATTTTCAGTTCAAAATTCAAATTACCTTTTGTAAAAATATCTACAAAATTGAGTTTTGATAATAAAATAATTCTTGGTATTTCATTGGGATCATAATTTTCCTTATAAATACCCCTTATTTACTCCGATCACATTTACTTTCTTTCACATTCCTTCATTTACTTCCAATCATCATCAAAATAATCTCATTCCTCTCTCTGCTTCATAAATCAAAACCCTAATTCCCAAATTCTCAGTTTCATATTCAAATCTTTCAAATATGGCACCTAAATCAAGAAGTAGGGATGTAAATCTGCTTACAGTCCCTTATAATCCATCGAATAATGTCAAACGAGCCAGTGGTGCCCCTTCAAATTCCGCATCAATAAAATTAAATCCAAACAATCCAATGGCCAGTTTGAGAGGGACTCAAGCCGCCGATACATTAATCGGGAGAATCCAAGCTTTTCTTCGTGATTCTCCCCTCGACGAGTCTTTTTCCCTCAACCCACGCAAGATGTACCATGATTACTTGTGTGAGTTTTGGTACACAGCAGAACTTTCAGAAGACTGTTCATCTATCTCTTTCACCTTAAAGATGGATCAGTCCAGTGTACCATTACTGCAGAAACGTTGAGGGATGCTCTGCACCTCAACTACTGGAGACAGGGTGAGTCTCCAGTTGTGATATCCCAGAACATCAATTTTTGCCAGGTACTCTTGATATGGGAAACAAGGAGTGTTTGGAAAATGGGGTATTGAAAGTCAAAGGTGCTATGACTATGAAGGGCCTTTCACCATCCTGGAGGTACTTCTTCATTCACCTAGTTGAAAGCATGGGTGGGAGTTCTGGTGGATTGGACCAGATTAACTCCACACAAGCAGAGATGGCTTACTGCTTGTGGAATGGACTCAGAGTGGACTTTGCTGACATCTTATACAGAAGCCTGGTTATTAAACTGAAGGGCTCCAGGGGATTATGCATCCCCTTCTCCAGGTATTTGTCACTCTGTTTTCTTCAACTTCTGGGCAGTGAGGAATATCATAATACTCAATCACTGTACACTGTCCCAGAGTTGCTGAGGAATCTTGACTCCCTAACATCTGTCGATGGGGAGGTTAAGATCCCTCAGAGAATGTTGCTGGCATTCTCTAAAACCGATGCACCAGTCCAAGGTGAGTCAGAAAGACAACTGGGCGGGCCTCAAAACAATGAGGGACCCACCGGTTCGTCTGCTGGAATCGTGACCATTGCCGAACCCGGGCAACAGTCTAACCCCTCCAGCTCCAGCGTGTCTGTCCCCTTAACCATCTACCCTGGAGACCTCCCAACAGGTCCTTCAGGTGTTCCAAAGGCAAAAAGAACACGTCGCCCTAGGACTCAGTCAGCACTTGCCACTGACAGTAGAAACCAAACCAGCCCTCCAGTTTCCTCCCAACAGGAACCTGGAAAAGTCAAATGGGACAACCGCAAGCAGCCACCCTCGCAATTTCTGTAGGAGAGGGTGGTGAAGATGATACTGGGCTACCCCAACCCAGATTAGAGTTAGAGTCTGCACAAAGTGTCCACGGCCTATCTTCTGACACTTCTCTTGCATGAACTGCAGACATCTCTGGCCAGTCACTGCTGGAGACTGAGGTTCCCAACTCTACGGCTAATGATGTTATGATTGTGGATAGAGCAATTATAACTGAGGCAACCCCAGTGACCTCTATCCCTGGTGACGTTACCTTGGTAACTGATCATCCAACAGATGCAACCTTCCAGGAAACTGGAGAAGGTCATATGGAGACTGACCAATCTGGTCAGCCCTCAGTTACATTCATGGATCTGGACATGAATGTTAATGACGAGGAAATCCTTATTGAATCTTCGGATTCTGAAGGTACTGCATCAGACATTGAGATTTTATGATTCTTCTGTACAAGATCAAAACCCTTCATCTCATGTCTCACCTCCAGATGCTTCAATTTCAATTTTACCATCTCAAGAAAATGAGCTTACTGAAAATCCATTTCCCACTTATAGCTATATATCTGGAAACAGACGTATGACACCATCACCATCTGGGCAGTTCTCACTCCTTCGAGAAATGCCACCACCACCGCCGCCGTTGGACACACCTGAGCATTCTCAGCATGTCCAACAATTTGAATTTCCTGTCCTTCCTTCTTCCACCACTCCTATTATTATTTCCTCAACTGCTGTGATGTCAACTGGGGAGGTTTCTCTCAATTTGCCTCCTCCAGTTACTCCAGTAGTAACTGCTGCTGGTCCAGTGACACGTTATCCCCCGTCACTGGACACTCAATTTGCCTCCTTTCAAGCCGACATCCAAAACCTTATTCAAGGGTGGAGGATGTTCAAAAGGCAATTGATAAAAATACCAAGTCCCTCTCCAGATACAACAAGGACACAACTACAAATTCTAAGGTTGTTGATCTGGGGATTAATAAGTTCACTGAAAATGAGGACCTGGTATTCAAGAAGCTCAATGAGCTGGTCGAAGGCTGTAACAATCTGGCCACTTCTCTAAAGGAAGCCTTCGACCTCACTCAGACCAAAGTCACTACTTCAATCTCCAACTTGCTGGGTAATACTATTCAGACAATCGGAAGTTGATTTGAAGGAGATTGAAAAGCAGGTTAAGGAGTTAGTTGAAAAACCTGGCTTAAACGTGACTGAGCTTGGGCAGCAGTTGATGACATCAGTTGGTCAGAAAATTGATGATACGCTGGGTGCCAGAGAAACAAAACTGATTGAAAAGGTGATAGCTGAGATCACCAAGCTGGCCACTCCTCAGGTTGATCTGGCCCTACTCACTAATGAGATCAACCAGTTGAGGGGCAACATAGACTCGTTAAATACCCAGGTATCAATTCACACTCAGTCTATTGACAAACTGACAACTGAAGTGGAAAATTTGAAGAAAAAGGATGAAGAGGTTAAGGAAAAGGTGGTTTCTGGTCTTGATGAAGACTCTAAGACCTTGGATGAACTGAAGACTGGTCAGCAACAGGTTGCAGCAAATGTTCTGACCCAGTCTAAAGAAACCAACCATCTGTGGAGATCTTTCAGGATGATGTGTACAATATTTAAAGAATGCAAGGACATGCAATCATGGCAGCCTCTTGACCGGTTGCCATCTCACCATTCTGAATGGGAAGTCATAAGGGCAGGTCTAGATGCTGCCAAGGGGGAAAGAAGTGCAGTCCTTGCACCAATTGCAACTGAAAGTGCTCCATCTGGAAGTCAAACTGGTAGAGAAATGGTAGTGGCTGCCAGTACTGAAACTGGTGAGCAAAGGGTTGAAGAACATGAAGATGTGATTGATAGGGGGAATGTGGATAAGGGCAAAGGGATAGCATCTGATGAATCTGCCCAGCCGGCCACTGATGTACCAATGTTAGAAACTGGCAATGTTGATTTGCTTCCTCCAGTCTCAGAAAGTGATAGCAAACGATTGGCAAGGCTTGGAGATCAATTAAAGAAAGAAAGAAAATGAAACAAGCAAACCAAGCTGAAGCCAGAGAACATCTTGCTAAGATAAAATTGGTTGATATAAGTGATGCTCACCTGTTAGGAATCACTAAGGAGGAATATGCCAGAGTGAAAGATGATGCAAGGATAGTGGGCATGTTGAAAGAAATGCTTGATATTGAACTAGACAGACACTATCCTGATGATGAAGCTGAACATGATGCTAGAAATCTGAACATATCAGTGGAGAAGGCTAAAGAGAATCGGGCCAGTGGGATTCTTAAAAGAATTGAAAATGTGAAGAAGGTTGTGAAAAGGGTGTTGAATCCACCAAGAAGGAACCCTCAACCAAGAAAACCACTGCACAGAGATGCTGATCTTAGAACCTTCCTTGAACCAACTGGCGAAGTCTCAAATGATGACATCAAGGTTGCTGTGTAGGCTGCTGGAGCTGGGACTATTAAAATCTCAAATGAATCTGAAGCCAGAAACTATTATTCCTAGATCATGGCAACCAGAAAGCACAGTGGGGCAATCAATGGTGTTTTTGTAACAATCAAGCCAGGCACCAAGTACTTTCATGTTGAAGTCAGTTATACTAGAGGGCCACTAGTTAAAACTGATAATCCTGGTGTGATGCAATATGGGTTCTCTGAATGGGTGGAGATGGTAAACTTTTTGGAAGCTAAGGCACAAAAGAATAGGTTTGAGAAAGCATGGGTCAATTTTTTAAAGGGCAAGATTCAACACAAAGAGAATCTGGAGCTGAAGTTGAACATTGATCCTGAAGACTCTCGTCCTATCTCTTCAGTGTCAAAGAGAAGGAGAACTGGCGAAGGGCCATCTGATTAAGTTTTCCTTCCAGTTTATCTACTTGTATTTTATTTACATTCTGTGACTTATGTAAATTTCATTTCCTTGTATAAATGAAGTTACCAGTTTGTAACCACAAGGTAGATAATACATTAAATCTAACAAACTCAAAAGAATAACCCAAGGCATTTATTGATCTATAAAAATGCCTTGGAAAACTTTGATAGATTTAATCGAACAAGTCTTTCCAGTTCATACTTGTATAGATACAAGAACTGAAAAAGACTTGGCAATATTTCAGGACAAATAGGGGGAATTTGTTAGGACCAGTTTCGCTGAAACTGGACAGTCTCCAGTTGCATCTGGAGACTAAGAAGATTTGTCCAGAAATATATTGAAGTCCAGTTGCAACGTACAGTTAACGCAACTAAAGACTTCCTCCAGTTGAGATCTGACCAGATGAAGAATCATTCCAGTTGAAGTTGAAGACAACAAGTGGAAGATAGAGAATGACAATGGCAGCGAAGCCCAGTTGACATTCTACTCAGATACAAACTGGAGACTATCAGTGTAAAGTACTTACAAAGCTTTACACTGATTACGAGGAAAAGACCTTTATGCTTTATGTGCTATTACACGGATAAAAGGATTTATCTATGTATAAAGTACAAAAGTTACATAAAGCAGGTTGAGAAAAGTTACTTTATTGTGTAACTTTACACAGCATTTTATGGAATTAAATGCTATTCCTTAAATGCTCTCAACCATATTTGTACGGCCAAAGTTGACATCCCAATGTCAACTTTGCCTATAAATAGAGGTCATTGCACAACAAGAAAATCACTTTGCAAACCTGCAATATTCTTGGTGAACTTGTGCAATATTCTCTCAATCGCAAAAAGGAACATTTCACAACTTTAAGTGTTTCGATTGTTTAGAGAATTTCCAAGTGTAGATCAATTGTATTTCATAGGTTGTTAGGATATTTACATAGTTTGTATTATCTTGGTTCCGCAACAACCTTGTAATTTATTTAAAGTTAATAAATAAATTACACTTGAAAAATACATATTGTCTCATCAATTTACTTTACAAGTATTCTATTATTGCATTGTCATTTACTTATTGTCACCTTAATAAGTAATCTTTATCAAGAACTTGGTATACACTCACTGCAACTGGTCGTCTCCAGTTCAGTGTTTATATTGCAAAGTAACCCCACCATCGACATTATGGTGTCTTCAGGTAGTACCATCTATTGAGTTGGGACTTACACTCTAGATCTTCTGTTGGTAGGATCTTCTGTTTTTTACGTTGATATACAATTACAGAATTACCCATCTCACTTGTGGTTTTGTTGACTTGACCAGATATACATGTGATTTTTGAGGTTATGTTATCAGCGTCAGTTGTCCGCTTGACATCTGTTGACGAGCGTCTTTTTTCAAAAGTCACTGGCAGATCAGGACTACAGACATACTCTTGTAAAGAAAGCTCTGAATTACGAGTATAACACAAAAGAAGATTTAAGTTTATTATGTTGTTTGTTATGGTCAAATGAAATGAATTATGGAAAAAAATCACTTACCACGGTTACACCACTTTATCACTGGCTCCTCATCATCATTATAATCATCCAATGAAAATATGATTCCACCCAAATACAGGATTGGTGGTAAATACGCAACCAAATCAAAAGGTTTTTTCATTATCTTGAAAAATAAGTCACTGTTGGGTATGAGATCCTTAGGCCGTTGATCAGTATATGGAAGTATTATTCCAAACCTATTAGTATCTGCTACCCCTCTATGCACTAATGGTATACAATCATTACTGAAAAACAAGAAACTAGATTTCCATTTGAACGAATAAGATTCTTCTGTATCGAAAAATCTAAAAGCTGGTCTGTCAACAACAGTCAGCCAATCTCCACGACTACATATATTAAAGAAATATAAGAATAGATCTATGGTTGGTTCTACTTGGTAAGCACGACATATCACTACGAAAGATATAATTTTGCTAATTCCTACTGGGTGCATTTGGGGTATAACAAGATTGAAGTGATCCAATAGCCTAAGAAGGAAAACAGATAGAGGAAATCGGAGGTTACCATCGGTAAAAGCAGCAATATACATACCTACAAAGCCCGATGGTGGCGATAATATTGATTGTCGCGGCCTAGGCAACCTAATTTCTAAATCATTTCTTGGACAGAAGTTTCTTTTGAACCGTGCCATTTCATCCGCAGTAACATCTGAATATGTCTCCTTTATTGATTGAATATGATTCATTATATGTTCAGATATATTTTATCGAAAGTTTTTTTTGAGTTACAACCGATCAAATAAGGAGGATTAAGTTTGAATATAATATGAGGAAATAGTTTTTTTCTGAAAGGCAATATGAGGAAATAGTTACTTTGAAGCAATATGAGGAAATAGTTTTTTTTGAAAGGCAATATGAGGAAATAGTTTTTTTTGAAAGCAATATGAGGAAATAGTTTTTTTTGAAAGGCAATATGAGGAAATAGTTTTTTTTGAAAGGCAATATGAGGAAATAGTTTTTTTTGAAAGGCAATATGAGGAAATAGTTTTTTTTGAAAGGCAATATGAGGAAATAGTTTTTTTTGAAAGGCAATATGAGGAAATAGTTTTTTTTGAAAGGCAATATGAGGAAATAGTTTTTTTTGAAAGGCAATATGAGGAAATAGTTTTTTTTGAAAGGCAATATGAGGAAATAGTTTTTTTTGAAAGGCAATATGAGGAAATAGTTTTTTTTGAAAGGCAATATGAGGAAATAGTTTTTTTTGAAAGGCAATATGAGGAAATAGTTTTTTTTGAAAGGCAATATGAGGAAATAGTTTTTTTTGAAAGGCAATATGAGGAAATAGTTTTTTTTGAAAGGCAATATGAGGAAATAGTTTTTTTTGAAAGGCAATATGAGGAAATAGTTTTTTTTGAAAGGCAATATGAGGAAATAGTTTTTTTTGAAAGGCAATATGAGGAAATAGTTTTTTTTGAAAGGCAATATGAGGAAATAGTTTTTTTTGAAAGGCAATATGAGGAAATAGTTTTTTTTGAAAGGCAATATGAGGAAATAGTTTTTTTTGAAAGGCAATATGAGGAAATAGTTTTTTTTGAAAGGCAATATGAGGAAATAGTTTTTTTTGAAAGGCAATATGAGGAAATAGTTTTTTTTGAAAGGCAATATGAGGAAATAGTTTTTTTTGAAAGGCAATATGAGGAAATAGTTTTTTTTGAAAGGCAATATGAGGAAATAGTTTTTTTTGAAAGGCAATATGAGGAAATAGTTTTTTTTGAAAGGCAATATGAGGAAATAGTTTTTTTTGAAAGGCAATATGAGGAAATAGTTTTTTTTGAAAGGCAATATGAGGAAATAGTTTTTTTTGAAAGGCAATATGAGGAAATAGTTTTTTTTGAAAGGCAATATGAGGAAATAGTTTTTTTTGAAAGGCAATATGAGGAAATAGTTTTTTTTGAAAGGCAATATGAGGAAATAGTTTTTTTTGAAAGGCAATATGAGGAAATAGTTTTTTTTGAAAGGCAATATGAGGAAATAGTTTTTTTTGAAAGGCAATATGAGGAAATAGTTTTTTTTGAAAGGCAATATGAGGAAATAGTTTTTTTTGAAAGGCAATATGAGGAAATAGTTTTTTTTGAAAGCAATATGAGGAAATAGTTTTTTTTGAAAGGCAATATGAGGAAATAGTTTTTTTTGAAAGCAATATGAGGAAATAGTTTTTTTTGAAAGGCAATATGAGGAAATAGTTTTTTTTGAAAGCAATATGAGGAAATAGTTTTTTTTGAAAGGCAATATGAGGAAATAGTTTTTTTTGAAAGCAATATGAGGAAATAGTTTTTTTTGAAAGGCAATATGAGGAAATAGTTTTTTTTGAAAGGCAATATGAGGAAATAGTTTTTTTTGAAAGGCAATATGAGGAAATAGTTTTTTTTGAAAGGCAATATGAGGAAATAGTTTTTTTTGAAAGGCAATATGAGGAAATAGTTTTTTTTGAAAGGCAATATGAGGAAATAGTTTTTTTTGAAAGGCAATATGAGGAAATAGTTTTTTTTGAAAGGCAATATGAGGAAATAGTTTTTTTTGAAAGGCAATATGAGGAAATAGTTTTTTTTGAAAGGCAATATGAGGAAATAGTTTTTTTTGAAAGGCAATATGAGGAAATAGTTTTTTTTGAAAGGCAATATGAGGAAATAGTTTTTTTTGAAAGGCAATATGAGGAAATAGTTTTTTTTGAAAGGCAATATGAGGAAATAGTTTTTTTTGAAAGGCAATATGAGGAAATAGTTTTTTTTGAAAGGCAATATGAGGAAATAGTTTTTTTTGAAAGGCAATATGAGGAAATAGTTTTTTTTGAAAGGCAATATGAGGAAATAGTTTTTTTTGAAAGGCAATATGAGGAAATAGTTTTTTTTGAAAGCAATATGAGGAAATAGTTTTTTTTGAAAGGCAATATGAGGAAATAGTTTTTTTTGAAAGCAATATGAGGAAATAGTTTTTTTTGAAAGGCAATATGAGGAAATAGTTTTTTTTGAAAGCAATATGAGGAAATAGTTTTTTTTGAAAGGCAATATGAGGAAATAGTTTTTTTTGAAAGCAATATGAGGAAATAGTTTTTTTTGAAAGGCAATATGAGGAAATAGTTTTTTTTGAAAGGCAATATGAGGAAATAGTTTTTTTTGAAAGGCAATATGAGGAAATAGTTTTTTTTGAAAGGCAATATGAGGAAATAGTTTTTTTTGAAAGGCAATATGAGGAAATAGTTTTTTTTGAAAGGCAATATGAGGAAATAGTTTTTTTTGAAAGGCAATATGAGGAAATAGTTTTTTTTGAAAGGCAATATGAGGAAATAGTTTTTTTTGAAAGGCAATATGAGGAAATAGTTTTTTTTGAAAGCAATATGAGGAAATAGTTTTTTTTGAAAGGCAATATGAGGAAATAGTTTTTTTTGAAAGCAATATGAGGAAATAGTTTTTTTTGAAAGGCAATATGAGGAAATAGTTTTTTTTGAAAGCAATATGAGGAAATAGTTTTTTTTGAAAGGCAATATGAGGAAATAGTTTTTTTTGAAAGCAATATGAGGAAATAGTTTTTTTTGAAAGGCAATATGAGGAAATAGTTTTTTTTGAAAGGCAATATGAGGAAATAGTTTTTTTTGAAAGGCAATATGAGGAAATAGTTTTTTTTGAAAGGCAATATGAGGAAATAGTTTTTTTTGAAAGGCAATATGAGGAAATAGTTTTTTTTGAAAGGCAATATGAGGAAATAGTTTTTTTTGAAAGGCAATATGAGGAAATAGTTTTTTTTGAAAGGCAATATGAGGAAATAGTTTTTTTTGAAAGGCAATATGAGGAAATAGTTTTTTTTGAAAGGCAATATGAGGAAATAGTTTTTTTTGAAAGGCAATATGAGGAAATAGTTTTTTTTGAAAGGCAATATGAGGAAATAGTTTTTTTTGAAAGCAATATGAGGAAATAGTTTTTTTTGAAAGGCAATATGAGGAAATAGTTTTTGAATATAATATGAGGAAATAGTTTTTTTCTGAAAGGCAATATGAGGAAATAGTTACTAGATTTTTTGATGATTATATGTTTTGTAACCCTAATTTTTATGGTTTCCCTCATTATGATGATGAGCATACTGATGAGTTTTATAAATGTGTTGATGTAACCCTAAGTGGATGTCAGTTACAAGCTCTTGATGAATTTAAGTTGGAAGCTAATTATGATAATCAATTTCTTCATAATGTGAACAAATTGGTAGATTTCTGTTGTATTAGAAAAGTCAAACGATTCAGTCTAGACTTAAGAAGTGCGTTCGATGACTGTAGATGTTTGATTTACCGACACTCCTTTTACATCAATACACATTTTACCGATATCATGTTACGTTGCTGCGTATTTGATCCCAATGAGAGTATTACTTGGAACAATCTTATAAATCTAAGAATTGTGAATTCGGAAATAGATGAGCGGTTGATTCGAAGTATTCTATCTGGTAGCCCATTGTTAAAAAGTTTGACGTTTGAAGTTTGTAAAGCTTCATTGCTTGATATTAATTCAAATAGTGTGGAAGAGTTGGAATTAGTTTGTTTTAGTGCTCTAGAAAAAGAGGATGTTGTTACAATAAAAGCCCCTAACATTTTGTCACTTAAAATTGTCGGTAAGATGTTTGCGTCGGATATATTGTTGCAAGATGTTTCATCGTTGGTAAGAGCAAGTTTAGATTATTTAATACCGCGAAATATTGACACGATTCATAAAAGAGAACAAGAAGAGGTGCTGAAAGGTGTGATACGAAGCTTAGAACATGTAAAAGATGTTGCAATCGGATATTCCTGCCATAAGGTAAAAAGTTTTACTTTTTTATTTTCTGCATTATATATATTTCTTAAACTTCGTTTATAATTATTGCATTGATATTTATAATTACCTCTATTTTTTGGTTTGTAAATTCTTGTATTTTTGAATGTTGAATCGTACGTTATACTCAACGTTGTTTTTCATTGTGAATCCTTGATATCATTTGATATTTTTTTTTCTAATTGTGTTTATTTGTTGTAAATAGGTTCTTTGTCGTCTTGGTGATAAAGGGTTTATCCGACCAGAAAATTTGATTGGTGTTCTTCCATTAATCATTTACTACCGTGATGAGTATGATTCTGATTTAGTTGATGATACGGATGATAGTGATGATACTGATATGGAAAGTTCTGATGATGAGTAAGTTGTAAGTGGATCAGCGTAGATAATAATGTTTCATTTTCAATGTTTGTCGCTTGGTTAAAATATGGTTATTTGTGTGTTATTCCATATATTTTGTATTAAGAGGATTATATTACATGTTTTGTGCGAAGGAATGCCTTTTGCAGTGTAATAATTTCATGTAATATACAGTGTAGGTGAGGAAGGGTACCATATTTAGGTTTATTGTGTTTTATTTATTTTTTGATAATATTGTAAGTTTGATAATATTTTCAGCTTGTATTATCAGTTTGAATTTAAAAAAATTGTGTATGATATGTATAAAGGTAAGTTACACGTGTGTAGAATATGTATTTTAGTATTAGCTTGAAAATATCATTATGTTTGGTGTATCAGTTTATAAGATTGAAAGTCTATCAGTGTGTTAAATATTAGATCAGTTTGATCTATGAGCTTGGACTATTAAAAAAATATATATTTATAAAAGAATCTTAAAATACAGACAAATTATATTAACTTAGTTTTATCTGTCAGTTTATCAAAACATTATGTTTAAGTTAAAGAATACTTGATTCCAATATTCATGCAAAGGAATGAAAAGAAAAAATAACAATTTTATATCAAGTTGGCAAAATACAACAAGGAAGAGGCTTATATTCAAAAACTAGAAGGAATAGTGGAAGAATCGAAAAACTATGATTTAGACATAATCATGATTGGTAAATTTTGGTTAAATTTATCATCTCTATTTTTCACATTGTAAGCATGATTGAGGCATAGTCATGATTGCTATTAGTGTAATTTGTGTCTTATGGTATCTCATAATCAAAATAAAGCTACTCAAGGATTGAAACATCAAACACCAACAAGTATCCAAAATATCATTACCATACATTGTTTTTTCACATCCATTCGTTTCTGAAAGAAAAAAGGACAAACTCACATGTCGTGAGGTTTAAATTCGAATAACTGTTTGAATTGAGCTTCCATGTTTGCCGTGAAGGATGGGAAACTGGCGTTCTTCAGAGCTTCCTTGGCTGTTTCAACTTTTGAAGCAGCCTCCATAGCAAGTTGTTTTGTGCTCAATTTGTCGTCCTCATATGATGCCATTTGATGAAACATCTTTGCCTCTGCTTCCTTTGTGTTTGCAGTGAGTATAGTATCCAATAGTTCACCAAACTCTGCACTTTTAAGTAGGTTTTTACAGACATGTGGGATAAGTATTGATCTCAACTCGACATATTTAAGATTCATTTTTTCTGCATCAGATTTCTTCCTGTCCATTATCTTGTATTTGAAACTTGATAGTTCTTCTTGCAACGTAGTAAGTGCATTTGATATTTGTTTTGATTGCTGAACCTCCGCATACAATAGCTCCTTCAGATGACAACTATCTTCTTTCAACTGTAATCTCTCATTTTTTGAGTTTTATTATATAATAAATGTAAACATATTTTTTTTACAGACGCAATATATTAATTTATTATCTTGGTTTACCTTCTTCAACTCTTTGTTAGCTTCATCATATTGGTGTACCTTCTCCAATTCTGCTTTGCATCTTGACAGTTCTTGCTCCATTTTATGTAATTTCGTATCCATCACATTCCCAGACACAGCAGCAGCAAACATGGCCTTATTGTATAGTTGGGACAAATCTGAACATGTACTTTCTAGCATTGGTGTCAACGAACCTAATGGTATCATCGACTCAAATGTGCGGTGACAATATCTACCATTTGGCAGAGTTTCAAACAACGGGAATCCTACAATTTCAAGAAATTCTATAAAAATTTTACTTCTCTTCATAAATTTTAAGTTATGATTATTAAAAACCACATACCTGTTTCTTTCATAAGCGTTTCTGATTCCATCTGCGTGTCTGTATCATGACTGAATTTTGATGTATATTGTCGCATTTTAAAAAATGGTGAGGCCTTTCTTTTTTTGAAAGACCGACCTGCTGATGTTCCAATCCCAAGTGCTTCTCCATGTTCTTCTTCTTCTTCGTAATTACCAGTTGGAATACTTTGTGAAGTTATGATTTGTTGTTTGTCCTTTTTTCCTGAAGAAGTTAGTGAATGGGTTTTCATGGATTCTTCAGACGATTGCTGGGTGTTTTCTGTATTTTCAGAAGACATTTCTGCAAATAATACAACCGTAATCAACGGTACAAGAATCTTAAATACAATAAATATTTTATATATTTATGCGGGGATGTTGCCATTATTATTGTGTGTTTATTTCTGCCTGGTCATGTAAATTAAACTGTACATTATAAGACTGTATCTGCAAATACAATACATTGATATATTTTAACCAAAATTTGTGCATACAGGGCTATGGCAACTATTATATGTGGCACTTTCGCACGTCCAATTTGTATATCATCATATGCTATTAATCGACAGCGGGAGGTCTATTATACGTTTTCTTTGTCGGGTACGCGCTATATAGCTTCATCGATGTATAAATGCCTATTTAAATACCCAGCTGGGGGAAAGTTCCGTATTACTTCACCCGAAGGCGTGACAATTAATACGGGTAACACGTGTCCGCTCATACTTGAACCTGGGTATATCCAAGTCAAGCCCTTATATGGTGTCTTACTATATGCACCTCAAGGCTTTAACACAAGACCTCTTGAATGGGGGGTTGTAATTCTAAGATTATGTCATACGAATGTCCACTATATACTTACTTTTGTTTAAGGAAAAGATTTAGTATCGTGCAAATCATCATATAATCCTACACATTGTCATATTTATCAGGTATTAAGGCATAATATTTATATTTTTTTCTGATATTATATTGTTAAAATATAATCATTCATTTTAAAGTGGTTTACTTTCTTTATTCATGCTCAGTAAATTGATATCCTTCTTTAAATACTATAAAGTTATTACAGGATGCAACTCAAACATGATTCCCTGATAAAATCTAATTCCCTCATTTCTACAAGTGTTAGTCATTCGATGATATAGGTTATGGTAAAGTATAAAATCCCATACATTATTCAGATATTCTTATATATATAAGAAATTACTGAAAAAACGTACCTGTTAATGCAATGTTTATTGTTAAGGAAAATGTACAAGTAAAGCAGCAGAAAGATTGTAAGACGAGAATTTTGGTTAATAATAAAAGGGACAACATATTTAGATTCTTTTCTGATTTTAATTTGTTAAAATATAATCATCCATTTTAAAGTGATTTGCTTCCTTTATTCATTCTCAATAAATTGATATCCTTCTTTAAATCCTTGTAACATCCGCGAGTTTTTGACCGTTTGACTTTACGTGCAATTTGACTAACAATTTGAGTTAATGAAGTTTTGGGTCGTTTTGTGATTAAATGACTATGTGGTATGTTCGTCGGGTCGTTAGTGTGACTTAATCGGTGATTAAATGTGAAACGGTATGTGAAATGGCTTGTAAATGGAGACGGGTCGACCCATGGGCTAAACCCATGACCCATGAGCCTACTAGTGAACCATCCCCCCCCCCCTTATCTCTCCATTTACCACACAATCTCTATCTCTTCTCTTTTCTCTCTAGCAAGAACTCCATCTCCCTCATTTCTTTCATTTCTCTAGCATCATTTGGCGTTTAGGAACTAGTTTAACTCGAGAATCATCATCGTCTTCATCTCCTTGTCGCCATATCGAAGGATCAAAAGTCTTAGTGCAAGATTTTACCCTTTTGACCTAATTTTGGGTTGAAGCTCAAGAAGGAAGTTTTGGTGAGTCTAATTCATCCCATTTACTTCTATTTATGTTAGTTTACTCATTTCTAGTCATCTCGTATATTTACAAGTCTTAAATCGGGTCGAAATGGAATTAGGGTTAAATTAGGGTTTCGGTTTGGGTTGAATGATTTGGAAGTGTTCTTGATGTTTTGGAATGGAAATTTGTAATGGGTTATGTGTATTTATGTTTAATGGCACTTAGTTAAGCTTCAAAATGAGTTTCAAGCTCTTACAAATCGTTTTGGTATGCTTTGGGTCAAATTTTGGGGGTTTTGGTTCGTTTTCTGCACTTAGGGCTGCTGGTGCTGGTGCTGGGAATTGTCCCACTGCGGCGCAGTGGAGGGGCCTAGTCCCACTGCGGCGCAGTGGATTACCACTGCCCATTCTGCTTGGCTTTGCCCCACTGCGGCGCAGTGGATTCATTCTGGGCATTCGCGCGCGTCAGTTTTCAAACGTTAATAACTTTTGATCCGTAAGTCCAAATAAGTCATATGACCTATCGTTGGAATCGTAAGAGAGTCTAGTTTGACGTAGTAACCTTCATTTTGTATGAATCTTCGTGCATTTCTAAAAATGTCTAGTCAAAGTGTTATGTTTCACACTCGGTAAAGTTAAGAAAGTAATTGTGGGTTCGTGACTCAACTTAAACCTAAGGAACCAACTTGTTTATGATTATAAAGTTGACAGTATGATATATGGCATGCTTTGATAGGTTGTGAACACGTGGGGCCCAATACTCGCTATTAATCTTTCATTTACTCGACTTAAGCTTCTTTGCCGATCAAGGTGAGTTTCGTAGCTCCCTACTCAATAGAGATTCGGGCTGAAAAGTGTACATATACGTGTTTGTTGGATTGTTTGGTTGATTTGATTGACTGTCTAGTTAATTTCTGATTAATTGTTGATTGACAGATAGTTTTGATTGATTGTGTGATGATTTACGAATGTGATTGTGTTATTGTAAGGTATTAGGATAGAAGTACATATATGGAGGTCGATTTTACTTTCAAAGAGTCTTAGATGTGGTGGGAAGGCTGCGGGTGACCCTATACATAAGCATCTAGAACTTGATGAAAGTAAAATCCTCCAAAGTATATGTACGCGTTGTTTAGAGAAAGCGATAAATTCAGGAATTATGGTTGGAATGAACATGTACGTCTCATTATACTTGATTTGTGTGATACGCACTCAAGCATACCTTTATCGTTGTATTGACGAACTTATGAATTAATGTTTGACGATTGAATGATTGATTGAGCGATAAAATAATGGGTTATTGGTTACGTTTAATTGATCTTAGTAAGGGATTGTGATATATTATTATTATGGTTATTGTTATTATTTATTATTATTATTACTGCTAGGATAGACGTGCATACATGGAAGTCGGTTATGCCTTCATTGGGTTCTAGATGTGGTGGGAAGGCTGCGGGTGACCCTATACATAAGCATCTAGAACTTGATGAAAGTAAAATCCTCCAAAGTATATGTACGCGTTGTTTAGAGAAAGCGATAAATTCAGGAATTATGGTTGGAATGAACATGTACGTCTCATTATACTTGATTTGTGTGATACGCACTCAAGCATACCTTTATCGTTGTATTGACGAACTTATGAATTAATGTTTGACGATTGAATGATTGATTGAGCGATAAAATAATGGGTTATTGGTTACGTTTAATTGATCTTAGTAAGGGATTGTGATATATTATTATTATGGTTATTGTTATTATTATTATTACTGCTAGGATAGACGTGCATACATGGAAGTCGGTTATGCCTTCATTGGGTTCTAGATGTGGTGGGAAGGCTGCGGGTGACCCTATATATAAGCATCTAGGATTCGAAGAAAGTAGAATCCTCCTAAGTGTATGTACGTATAGTTTACTTTAGTTTGATGTTTGATGATTGATGGACTTGTGATGTATGGATGTTGTGTATCTATCTCACTGAAGAGGATATGACTTATTGTTGTGTATCTATCCCACTGAAGAGGATATGACTTATTGTTGTGTATCTATCCCACTGAAGAGGATATGACTTATTGTTGTGTATCTATCCCACTGAAGAGGATATGACTTATTGTTGTGTATCTATCCCACTGAAGAGGATATGACTTATGTTGTGTATCAATCCACTGAAGAGGATATGATACCTGTTTTGAATTGATGTTATGTACGTTACTTGGGTATAATGTTTATTACGCGTTTTATTTGTTGTGTGTAATCTTGTGGTGGATGTTGTTGTGTTGTTCGTAGAGGCTCTCTATAAGTCATGTTTTGCCTCTACTCGTATATTATGATTATTGGCGATGGTTCCTTATGGACCATTACTACGAACTCACCAACCTTGTGTTGACTATGCTTAGTACACTTTTCAGGAAATCAGGTTATCCCCGGACGTGGAGCTTAGTTGTTTGCTTGCTGTTAAACCCGGGCTTTGGACTTTATGAATCAAGGATTCATCGACCTTCTCTTTTGCATTATACTTAGAACCGTTAGCCATCTTTTGATATTCTGTTGTAATCTTTGATGATGACTTGTTCTTTATGTATTTTGATTCTTGTTTAACTTACTGTATGGATTCACTGAATCCTTTATTTGCATTTAGTTCATGTTCTACATTAATTCCACCTTGTGCTATATGATTTCCGTGATATTCTGAGCCTTGGCTTGGGGTGTTACAAAATGGTGGCCCATGCGTGGTCGTAGAGAATTAGGCGGTTTGACCTAGACTACGGCTTAAGTTAAAACTCTTCATATAGCATGCATGGTTAGGAAATTTGTGTGCAACGTGAATTCTGTGAACCCTAGAAAGTGTATATTGTGAGTTCGTAGTTAAGACCACTTATGTGATGGCTTGAATTCAACATGATGAATGTGGAATGGGTACAATATGGTTAAGGTGTGCATTGATTGAATTTGACTGTCATTGATATGGATTGTTGTTACTAATTGATGCTAGTTGGATGCTTTAGAGCAAATGAAGTTATGGTATTAACTTAGTATAATATTGTGGCAACCCTAAAAGAACCCGATCAACTCTTTTATGGTCGCCCAACATTATAACAAGTTAATGACATCATGGATTGCGCACGTGTGGCTTAAAGTATAATAAGGAACCGATATGCTTAATGGAAGTTGATTGGGTGGAGGGTTAGCCGTTGGTACACCCTGTATACATACCTGGTCAATAACTAGAGAGCATATGACTTATTGTTGTGTATCTATCCCACTGAAGAGGATATGACTTATTGTTGTGTATCTATCCCACTGAAGAGGATATGACTTATTGTTGTGTATCTATCCCACTGAAGAGGATATGACTTATTGTTGTGTATCTATCCCACTGAAGAGGATATGACTTATTGTTGTGTATCTATCCCACTGAAGAGGATATGACTTATTGTTGTGTATCTATCCCACTGAAGAGGATATGACTTATTGTTGTGTATCTATCCCACTGAAGAGGATATGACTTATTGTTGTGTATCTATCCCACTGAAGAGGATATGACTTATTGTTGTGTATCTATCCCACTGAAGAGGATATGACTTATTGTTGTGTATCTATCCCACTGAAGAGGATATGACTTATTGTTGTGTATCTATCCCACTGAAGAGGATATGACTTATTGTTGTGTATCTATCCCACTGAAGAGGATATGACTTATTGTTGTGTATCTATCCCACTGAAGAGGATATGACTTATTGTTGTGTATCTATCCCACTGAAGAGGATATGACTTATTGTTGTGTATCTATCCCACTGAAGAGGATATGACTTATTGTTGTGTATCTATCCCACTGAAGAGGATATGACTTATTGTTGTGTATCTATCCCACTGAAGAGGATATGACTTATTGTTGTGTATCTATCCCACTGAAGAGGATATGACTTATTGTTGTGTATCTATCCCACTGAAGAGGATATGACTTATTGTTGTGTATCTATCCCACTGAAGAGGATATGACTTATTGTTGTGTATCTATCCCACTGAAGAGGATATGACTTATTGTTGTGTATCTATCCCACTGAAGAGGATATGACTTATTGTTGTGTATCTATCCCACTGAAGAGGATATGACTTATTGTTGTGTATCTATCCCACTGAAGAGGATATGACTTATTGTTGTGTATCTATCCCACTGAAGAGGATATGACTTATTGTTGTGTATCTATCCCACTGAAGAGGATATGACTTATTGTTGTGTATCTATCCCACTGAAGAGGATATGACTTATTGTTGTGTATCTATCCCACTGAAGAGGATATGACTTATTGTTGTGTATCTATCCCACTGAAGAGGATATGACTTATTGTTGTGTATCTATCCCACTGAAGAGGATATGACTTATTGTTGTGTATCTATCCCACTGAAGAGGATATGACTTATTGTTGTGTATCTATCCCACTGAAGAGGATATGACTTATTGTTGTGTATCTATCCCACTGAAGAGGATATGACTTATTGTTGTGTATCTATCCCACTGAAGAGGATATGACTTATTGTTGTGTATCTATCCCACTGAAGAGGATATGACTTATTGTTGTGTATCTATCCCACTGAAGAGGATATGACTTATTGTTGTGTATCTATCCCACTGAAGAGGATATGACTTATTGTTGTGTATCTATCCCACTGAAGAGGATATGACTTATTGTTGTGTATCTATCCCACTGAAGAGGATATGACTTATTGTTGTGTATCTATCCCACTGAAGAGGATATGACTTATTGTTGTGTATCTATCCCACTGAAGAGGATATGACTTATTGTTGTGTATCTATCCCACTGAAGAGGATATGACTTATTGTTGTGTATCTATCCCACTGAAGAGGATATGACTTATTGTTGTGTATCTATCCCACTGAAGAGGATATGACTTATTGTTGTGTATCTATCCCACTGAAGAGGATATGACTTATTGTTGTGTATCTATCCCACTGAAGAGGATATGACTTATTGTTGTGTATCTATCCCACTGAAGAGGATATGACTTATTGTTGTGTATCTATCCCACTGAAGAGGATATGACTTATTGTTGTGTATCTATCCCACTGAAGAGGATATGACTTATTGTTGTGTATCTATCCCACTGAAGAGGATATGACTTATTGTTGTGTATCTATCCCACTGAAGAGGATATGACTTATTGTTGTGTATCTATCCCACTGAAGAGGATATGACTTATTGTTGTGTATCTATCCCACTGAAGAGGATATGACTTATTGTTGTGTATCAATCTCATAGGATTCTAGCACTCTTGCCTTAGCTTAATGATATGAAATGAGTATGTGGTATCGGTATGAGAGCATTGACTACTTGTGTGACTAACATGTGAGCATTTGAGACTAACTCTCGGGTCAACGTGTCACTTGCTTTATAGAAATGGTGAGACCAAGAAGAGTCGGAACGAACTATAGGGCTGAACCGGAAGAACCTCAACCGGAAGCTCAACCGGAGGTACAAAGAGGTAGAGGTAGGGGCCGTGGTAGGGGCCGTGGTAGAGGTCGTGGTAGAGGCTAAGGAAGAGGTCGTGGTGAAGTTCCTGAGCCAAACATGGCTGAGGTGATCGCTCAAACGATCGCCAATATCATGCCAACCATTATTGCTTAAGTCACGGCAAGTCTTGGGCAGAACAATGTGGCTCAAAACAATGAAGCCCCAGAAAATGTGAATAATGAAAATGCTCAACCTCAGGACATAGAAAACGAAGAAGAAGAACCAGTGAGAGTTGATAACCGTATACCCATGTATAATCAACATGGAGGATACCAACAGGGGTGTATATTTAAAGACTTCAAAAGCTGTGGGGCGCCGGAGTTCAATGGAAGAGGCGGTCCCACAGAGTGTATAAGGTGGTTTGAGGAGATCGAGGCAGTGATTGAAAGAAGTCATTGCACATATGACGACCGGATTTCTTATGCATCTGGCATGTTTAAAAATGACGCCTTGAGTTGGTGGAACCAAGAGATAACTTTGGGGCGGACTTATAACTTGGGATGGATCGATTTCAAGAACAAGGTGAAGGCGAAGTTTTGTCCTCCCTATGAACTACAAAACTTGACCATTGAGTTTGTTAATCTCAACATGGAGGGAGCCGATTACAAGAACTATGTTAGACGATTTCAGGAGCTGTCTACCCTCATTCCTCATTTGGTGGGTTCCGAGACCCAAGCCACCGAAAAGTTTGTGTTGGGCTTGAATCCTCAAGTCCGATCTTATGTGAATTCCAACATGCCTACTACTTTGGCCGATGCTGTTAACCAAGCCGGGAGTGTGACTGAAGACTTGTTGAGAGGCGGTGTTTTAAGTAACTCCTCAACAAACAAGAGAAAGGAAGTGGGAGAATCAAGTGGGGTAAAGAAAATGGGAAGGTTTAATCCCAAAGATGCTAATAGGGGTAGAGTGATGGCGGCGACGGGACCGGTGAAGAAAGCTTATGCAGGACCTCATCCGTTATGTGAAAGATGCAACAGTCACCACCCCACCAACGTTCAATGCAGGGCGTGTTTTAATTGCAACCAAGTTGGGCACATGTCCAAGAATTGTAGAGCACCGAAAGCGGCGCCATTGAATGTAGTACCCCTTCAAACCATTCATCCTCAAGGCAACTTTCCATGGGGTACGTGCTTTAAATGTGGAAGCCCTGATCACTACCGGAATAATTGTCCGCAATGGATTGGACAACAAGTTGAAGTGGCAGTCCATCCGAATCAACTCCAAATTACCGGGCCGAATCAAAACCGTGGCCAACAAGGCCATCAAGTTCATCCTCGTGGCCGAGCTTTTACGGGAATCGGCAATGGAGGCCAAAATGATCCAAACGTTGGTTAAGGTACCTTTCTCTTAACGGTCATTATATTATGGCGCTATTCGATATTGGAACAGAATATGATCTCGTTTATCCTAACGTTACTCCTTTGGGTTACCTTCGTTCGTGTGTTTTGGAATTATATGTTTAAAATTTTTGGATGTTTAGCGACTCTCTAACTAAATTCGGCCAAATACCCCGTGCATGTATCTTGACTCTAGAAGACGCCAAACTCTTCACGTACTTGGTGCTCTATGATATTAAGGTTCTTGACGATAAAGTAAGTACAATCTGAATACCAGCGGTTAATACGGCTCTTATTTGTGTAGTAGGGTTTGCTAGGGTAAAAAATAAAATAAAAATAAAAATAAAAATAAAAAATAAAATAAAAAATAAAATAAAAAATAAAAAATAAAAATATATATAACTGTAAGGTTCTTAGTGTCCCATGTACATCTTCCAACTTAAAGGTCCTTAGAACTACCATCTCAAGAATCTGAAAACTAACGTCGTCTCTTTTAATCTTGAGTCTTCCGAACGATTTTCCGGGTGACTTACCGGGCTTGTCCCACCTCGATAACTTAAATTTCGTATATGCTTAACTTCCTAACATCGCACGCGTAGTCAGAACCCTTATAGACTTCTGAGATGTAAATAAGCGTGTAGTGAAAGACCGGGAGAGAGATTTGAAGGAAAACAAATTGTAATGGACTTCGCCATGAAGTCGCCGACGACAAGAAGTGATCACGATACGACGAAACCGGTAAAAAAAATAAAATAAAAAATAAAAAATAAAAAATAAAATAAAAAATAAAAATAAAAAATAAAATAAAAATAAAATTCAGATAAAGAAAGTCGCTTAACTCCTAATCAGGGAGGCATCCAATGAGCAACGGGTACTCAAACCGACTTGAGACCGGATCACATGTGAAGAAAATGTGCTTATGACCATGGCGGAAATCTTGTGCAATAACAGGTGTTACGCGAGTATTTGAATGTCACCGACCGAAGCACTGAGTAGTAGAGGTGTTACTCTCCACTGGATGAGCCGAGAACCGAAGGAAGCCAATGTAGCGGGCTGGAGATAGTGATTAGAATGACAAAAACAACTTCTCAAGCTAAGAGAATAGCCCAACTAGCTCGCATGCTACGAAGGAAGTGGGTCGATGTGTGGTGGAGACCGCTAGATTTGAAACCTAAGTATCCACATTTGCCTAACGATTGGTGATTTGTTGAATTTCGGGACGAAATTCTTTTGACGGGGGAATAATGTAACATCCGCGAGTTTTGACCGTTTGACTTTACGTGCAATTTGACTAACAATTTGAGTTAATGAAGTTTTGGGTCGTTTTGTGATTAAATGACTATGTGGTATGTTTGTCGGGTCGTTAGTGTGACTTAATCGGTGATTAAATGTGAAACGGTATGTGAAATGGCTTGTAAATGGAGACGGGTCGACCCATGGGCTAAACCCATGACCAAAAAAAAAAAAAAAAAAAAAAAAAAAAAAAAAAAAAAAAAAAAAAAAAAAAAAAAAAAAAAAAAAAAAAAAAAAAAAAAAAAAAAAAAAAAAAAAAAAAAAAAAAAAAAAAAAAAAAAAAAAAAAAAAAAAAAAAAAAAAAAAAAAAAAAAAAAAAAAAAAAAAAAAAAAAAAAAAAAAAAAAAAAAAAAAAAAAAAAAAAAAAAAAAAAAAAAAAAAAAAAAAAAAAAAAAAAAAAAAAAAAAAAAAAAAAAAAAAAAAAAAAAAAAAAAAAAAAAAAAAAAAAAAAAAAAAAAAAAAAAAAAAAAAAAAAAAAAAAAAAAAAAAAAAAAAAAAAAAAAAAAAAAAAAAAAAAAAAAAAAAAAAAAAAAAAAAAAAAAAAAAAAAAAAAAAAAAAAAAAAAAAAAAAAAAAAAAAAAAAAAAAAAAAAAAAAAAAAAAAAAAAAAAAAAAAAAAAAAAAAAAAAAAAAAAAAAAAAAAAAAAAAAAAAAAAAAAAAAAAAAAAAAAAAAAAAAAAAAAAAAAAAAAAAAAAAAAAAAAAAAAAAAAAAAAAAAAAAAAAAAAAAAAAAAAAAAAAAAAAAAAAAAAAAAAAAAAAAAAAAAAAAAAAAAAAAAAAAAAAAAAAAAAAAAAAAAAAAAAAAAAAAAAAAAAAAAAAAAAAAAAAAAAAAAAAAAAAAAAAAAAAAAAAAAAAAAAAAAAAAAAAAAAAAAAAAAAAAAAAAAAAAAAAAAAAAAAAAAAAAAAAAAAAAAAAAAAAAAAAAAAAAAAAAAAAAAAAAAAAAAAAAAAAAAAAAAAAAAAAAAAAAAAAAAAAAAAAAAAAAAAAAAAAAAAAAAAAAAAAAAAAAAAAAAAAAAAAAAAAAAAAAAAAAAAAAAAAAAAAAAAAAAAAAAAAAAAAAAAAAAAAAAAAAAAAAAAAAAAAAAAAAAAAAAAAAAAAAAAAAAAAAAAAAAAAAAAAAAAAAAAAAAAAAAAAAAAAAAAAAAAAAAAAAAAAAAAAAAAAAAAAAAAAAAAAAAAAAAAAAAAAAAAAAAAAAAAAAAAAAAAAAAAAAAAAAAAAAAAAAAAAAAAAAAAAAAAAAAAAAAAAAAAAAAAAAAAAAAAAAAAAAAAAAAAAAAAAAAAAAAAAAAAAAAAAAAAAAAAAAAAAAAAAAAAAAAAAAAAAAAAAAAAAAAAAAAAAAAAAAAAAAAAAAAAAAAAAAAAAAAAAAAAAAAAAAAAAAAAAAAAAAAAAAAAAAAAAAAAAAAAAAAAAAAAAAAAAAAAAAAAAAAAAAAAAAAAAAAAAAAAAAAAAAAAAAAAAAAAAAAAAAAAAAAAAAAAAAAAAAAAAAAAAAAAAAAAAAAAAAAAAAAAAAAAAAAAAAAAAAAAAAAAAAAAAAAAAAAAAAAAAAAAAAAAAAAAAAAAAAAAAAAAAAAAAAAAAAAAAAAAAAAAAAAAAAAAAAAAAAAAAAAAAAAAAAAAAAAAAAAAAAAAAAAAAAAAAAAAAAAAAAAAAAAAAAAAAAAAAAAAAAAAAAAACTTTAAAAGTAAGTTAAGTGATAAAAATAAGAAACTATAAAAATATACAATCGTAAAAAAAAAAAAAAAAAAAAAAAAAAAAAAAAAAAAAAAAAAAAAAAAAAAAAAAAAAAAAAAAAAAAAAAAAAAAAAAAAAAAAAAAAAAAAAAAAAAAAAAAAGCAGTGGATTACCACTGCCCATTCTGCTTGGCTTTGCCCCACTGCGGCGCAGTGGATTCATTCTGGGCATTCGCGCGCGTCAGTTTTCAAACGTTAATAACTTTTGATCCGTAAGTCCAAATAAGTCATATGACCTATCGTTGGAATCGTAAGAGAGTCTAGTTTCACGTAGTAACCTTCATTTTGTATGAATCTTCGTGCATTTCTAAAAATGTCTAGTCAAAGTGTTATGTTTCACACTCGGTAATGTTAAGAAAGTAATTGTGGGTTTGTGACTCAACTTAAACCTAAGGAACCAACTTGTTTATGATTATAAAGTTGACAGTATGATATATGGCATGCTTTGATAGGTTATGAACACGTGGGGCCCAATACTCGCTATTAATCTTTCATTTACTCGACTTAAGCTTCTTTGTCGATCAAGGTGAGTTTCGTAGCTCCCTACTCAATAGAGATTCGGGCTGAAAAGTGTACATATACGTGTTTGTTGGATTGTTTGGTTGATTTGATTGACTGTCTAGTTAATTTCTGATTAATTGTTGATTGACAGATAGTTTTGATTGATTGTGTGATGATTTACGAATGTGATTGTGTTATTGTAAGGTATTAGGATAGAAGTACATATATGGAGGTCGGTTTTACTTTCAAAGAGTCTTAGATGTGGTGGGAAGGCTGCGGGTGACCCTATATATAAGCATCTAGGATTCGAAGAAAGTAGAATCCTCCTAAGTGTATGTACGTATAGTTTACTTTAGTTTGATGTTTGATGATTGATGGACTTGTGATGTATGGATGTTGTTGTGTTGTTCGTAGAGGCTCACTGTAAGTCATGTTTTGCCTCTACTCGTATATTATGATTATTGGCGATGGTTCCTTATGGACCATTACTACGAACTCACCAACCTTGTGTTGACTATGCTTAGTACACTTTTCAGGAAATCAGGTTATCCACGACGTGGAGCTTAGTTGTTTGCTTGCTGTTAAACCCGGGCTTTGGACTTTATGAATCAAGGATTCATCGACCTTCTCTTTTGCATTATACTTAGAACCGTTAGCCATCTTTTGATATTCTGTTGTAATCTTTGATGATGACTTGTTCTTTATGTATTTTGATTCTTGTTTAACTTACTGTATGGATTCACTGAATCCTTTATTTGCATTTAGTTCATGTTCTACATTAATTCCACCTTGTGCTATATGATTTTCGTGATATTCTGAGCCTTGGCTTGGGGTGTTACAATCCTACTTATAAAGTTATTACAGGATGCGACGCAAACATGATACTCTAATAAAATCTAATACCCTCATTTCTACAAGTGACGGTTATTCGATTATATAAGTTATGGTAAAGTAAAAAATCCCATAAATTATAGATATAGTTGATTCACTAATTCATTCAGTTATTCTTATATATATAAAAAATTACTGAGAAACGTACCTGTTAATGGAATTTATATTGTTGGGGATGATATCCAGTTAAAGCAGCAGAATATATATATATATATATATATATATATATATATATATATATATATATATATATATATATATATATATATATATATATATATATATATATATATATATATATATATATATATATATATATATATATATATATATATATATATATATATATATATATATATATATATATATATATATATATATATATATATATATATATATATATATATATATATATATATATATATATATATATATATATATATATATATATATATATATATATATATATATATATATATATATATATATATATATATATATATATATATATATATATATATATATATATATATATATATATATATATATATATATATATATATATATATATATATATATATATATATATATATATATATATATATATATATATATATATATATATATATATATATATATATATATATATATATATATATATATATATATATATATATATATATATATATATATATATATATATATATATATATATATATATATATATATATATATATATATATATATATATATATATATATATATATATATATATATATATATATATATATATATATATATATATATATATATATATATATATTATTATTATATATATATGTATTACTATTATATATTAGGATAGACATACATACATGGAAGTCGGTTATGCCTTCATTGGGTTCTAGATGTGGTGGGAAGGCTGCGGGTGACCCTATATATAAGCATCTAGGATTCGAAGAAAGTAGAATCCTCCTAAGTGTATGTACGTATAGTTTACTTTAGTTTGATGTTTGATGATTGATGGACTTGTGATGTATGGATGTTGTGTATTTATCCCACTAAAGAGGATATGACTTATGTTGTGTATCTATCCCACTGAAGAGGATATGACTTATTGTTGTGTATCTATCCCACTGAAGAGGATATGACTTATTGTTGTGTATCTATCCCACTGAAGAGGATATGACTTATTGTTGTGTATCTATCCCACTGAAGAGGATATGACTTATGTTGTGTATCTATCCCACTGAAGAGGATATGACTTATTGTTGTGTATCTATCCCACTGAAGAGGATATGACTTATTGTTGTGTATCTATCCCACTGAAGAGGATATGACTTATGTTGTGTATCTATCCCACTGAAGAGGATATGACTTATTGTTGTGTATCTATCCCACTGAAGAGGATATGACTTATTGTTGTGTATCTATCCCACTGAAGAGGATATGACTTATGTTGTGTATCTATCCCACTGAAGAGGATATGACTTATGTTGTGTATCTATCCCACTGAAGAGGATATGACTTATTGTTGTGTATCTATCCCACTGAAGAGGATATGACTTATTGTTGTGTATCTATCCCACTGAAGAGGATATGACTTATGTTGTGTATCTATCCCACTGAAGAGGATATGACTTATTGTTGTGTATCTATCCCACTGAAGAGGATATGACTTATTGTTGTGTATCTATCCCACTGAAGAGGATATGACTTATTGTTGTGTATCTATCCCACTGAAGAGGATATGACTTATTGTTGTGTATCTATCCCACTGAAGAGGATATGACTTATGTTGTGTATCTATCCCACTGAAGAGGATATGACTTATTGTTGTGTATCTATCCCACTGAAGAGGATATGACTTATGTTGTGTATCTATCCCACTGAAGAGGATATGACTTATTGTTGTGTATCTATCCCACTGAAGAGGATATGACTTATTGTTGTGTATCTATCCCACTGAAGAGGATATGACTTATTGTTGTGTATCTATCCCACTGAAGAGGATATGACTTATTGTTGTGTATCTATCCCACTGAAGAGGATATGACTTATTGTTGTGTATCTATCCCACTGAAGAGGATATGACTTATTGTTGTGTATCTATCCCACTGAAGAGGATATGACTTATGTTGTGTATCTATCCCACTGAAGAGGATATGACTTATGTTGTGTATCTATCCCACTGAAGAGGATATGACTTATTGTTGTGTATCTATCCCACTGAAGAGGATATGACTTATTGTTGTGTATCTATCCCACTGAAGAGGATATGACTTATTGTTGTGTATCTATCCCACTGAAGAGGATATGACTTATTGTTGTGTATCTATCCCACTGAAGAGGATATGACTTATTGTTGTGTATCTATCCCACTGAAGAGGATATGACTTATTGTTGTGTATCTATCCCACTGAAGAGGATATGACTTATTGTTGTGTATCTATCCCACTGAAGAGGATATGACTTATTGTTGTGTATCTATCCCACTGAAGAGGATATGACTTATTGTTGTGTATCTATCCCACTGAAGAGGATATGACTTATTGTTGTGTATCTATCCCACTGAAGAGGATATGACTTATTGTTGTGTATCTATCCCACTGAAGAGGATATGACTTATTGTTGTGTATCTATCCCACTGAAGAGGATATGACTTATTGTTGTGTATCTATCCCACTGAAGAGGATATGACTTATTGTTGTGTATCTATCCCACTGAAGAGGATATGACTTATTGTTGTGTATCTATCCCACTGAAGAGGATATGACTTATTGTTGTGTATCTATCCCACTGAAGAGGATATGACTTATTGTTGTGTATCTATCCCACTGAAGAGGATATGACTTATGTTGTGTATCTATCCCACTGAAGAGGATATGACTTATTGTTGTGTATCTATCCCACTGAAGAGGATATGACTTATTGTTGTGTATCTATCCCACTGAAGAGGATATGACTTATTGTTGTGTATCTATCCCACTGAAGAGGATATGACTTATGTTGTGTATCTATCCCACTGAAGAGGATATGACTTATTGTTGTGTATCTATCCCACTGAAGAGGATATGACTTATTGTTGTGTATCTATCCCACTGAAGAGGATATGACTTATTGTTGTGTATCTATCCCACTGAAGAGGATATGACTTATGTTGTGTATCTATCCCACTGAAGAGGATATGACTTATGTTGTGTATCTATCCCACTGAAGAGGATATGACTTATTGTTGTGTATCTATCCCACTGAAGAGGATATGACTTATTGTTGTGTATCTATCCCACTGAAGAGGATATGACTTATGTTGTGTATCTATCCCACTGAAGAGGATATGACTTATTGTTGTGTATCTATCCCACTGAAGAGGATATGACTTATGTTGTGTATCTATCCCACTGAAGAGGATATGACTTATTGTTGTGTATCTATCCCACTGAAGAGGATATGACTTATTGTTGTGTATCTATCCCACTGAAGAGGATATGACTTATTGTTGTGTATCTATCCCACTGAAGAGGATATGACTTATTGTTGTGTATCTATCCCACTGAAGAGGATATGACTTATTGTTGTGTATCTATCCCACTGAAGAGGATATGACTTATGTTGTGTATCTATCCCACTGAAGAGGATATGACTTATTGTTGTGTATCTATCCCACTGAAGAGGATATGACTTATTGTTGTGTATCTATCCCACTGAAGAGGATATGACTTATTGTTGTGTATCTAGCCCATTTGGAAAGCAAGTTATTGTATGATGTATTTTATTTTGTGAGAACCAAGTTCGAGTGGGAGTCAACGTTGTATTGTAATATATTTTTGTCCCTTTAGGTGGACTATTATGGCTTTTCCCTCATTTTGGTATTTTGTGATCGTGATCACTAGCGTACACTTGGTTTTTGTGTTTTTTTTAAAGAAAAAAACTCTATTAGAGTGTCTGATGTGATAATTGTCTACAGTTGTCAAAAAACAAAAACAAAAAAAATAGAAAATTTTAAGTGACGTGTCTCTCTGGTGTGTACATCCTTGATACAACCCTTCGTGGTAATATTCGATTCTCACATGTCAAATTATTAAGTACATATATATGTATTGTGTATTGATTAATAAGATCGTGCTATTGTTATACAACTTATCATAACCAAACATTTTCCATTAATTATACAAGTTTTATTATGTACATATATATGTATTGTGTATTGATTAATAAGATCGTGCTATTGTTATACAACTTATCATAACCAAACATTTTCCATTAATTATACAAGTTTTATTATGTACATATATATGTATTGTGTATTGATTAATAAGATCGAGCTACTGTTATACATGTAACACCCCAAGCCGAGGCTCGGAATATCACGGAAATCATATAGCGCAAGGTGGAATTACAATAGAACAAACTAAATGCAAATAAGGATTCAGTGAATCCATAACAAAACGAAACAAGTACCAAAATACATAAGGAGCAAATAACCATCAAGTTAACAAAAGAACATCCATAAGATGGCAACTCAATCCTAAGTATAATGCAAAAGAGGAGGTCGATGGATCCTTGATCCATAAAGTCCAATGTCCGGGTTCAACAGCAATCAAATCAACTAAACTCCGCGTCCGGGGAGAACCTGATTACCTGAAAAGTGTACTAAGCATAGTCAACACAAGGTTGGTGAGTTCGTAGTAATGGTCCACAAGGAACCATAGACACAAATCGTAAAGTACGAGTGGAGGCTAAACATGACTTACAGTGAGCCTCCAAGAAACACAATAATGTCCAACACCAAGGTTACACAAGTACAAAAAGCGTGTAATAAGAAATGCATAAATGATATGAGTATCAATGCAATGCCATATGCGTAAGTAAGCCAAATGCCTATCTTATGCGTGATCTCCGATCACCTATGCAACGATACTCGCTTGTCATCACCATGAACAAAGCGGCATCTCAAAAACATCGAGATATATATGTCTATATACTCGGGGTCAAGATCTACATCCAAAATGGGTGCATACATCTATACACCAGGATGCCGAGGGCTCATCAGCAATGTATGCAATGCTTACAATCAATTGTAAATGCATCAATCATAAACCAACAATCAACATATAATGAACCTGAGCCAACAATCAATATTCGTCAAACATAAGCCAACGATCAACATTCAACAAACATAAGCAACTAACCACAATTTAAACCAACTATACGTACATACACTTAAGAGGATTTGTTAGAAATACAATTTAGTGGTGTTAAATTGTAAATAAAGTTACATTTTATATTGTTGATAAAGTGCAAGGGGTCAAAGTGATAATTGTAAATAAAGTTACATTTTATATTGTTGATAAAGTGCAAGGGGTCAAAGTGATAATTGTAATTAGGCATATATAAACCCCTTGCCTTCTCATTTGTAACTAGCTCTTGAACATAATTAACACACATTTGACTTATTTTCTCTCTCTACATCATCTTCAACCTCCAACAACCTTCACACACTAAAACACACACATTCCACCATTAAACCTCAATTAAGCTCAATTCTATATCTAACAATTGGTATCAGAGCATAATCGGTGTATCCGAACGATCCACAAACATTTCCATAACCGATTTTGTTCGAATTTTAGAGTTTTTGAGCTTAATTTGATTCTGAAAATTGCTGTTTTTGCTGAATTCGAGGCAGATTAGTGATTCTGATCATTGATTTAGTGTGGATAAGTGTTCATTTTGCTGAATCTGGTTTTAAATTTCATATTTTAGATCAGTTTCTTGAGCTCGGCAAATGATACTTTCAGTTTTTAAAGTTGAAAAAGTCAAAAAGTGTCTAATTTTCTTTTCTCACTTTCTGCTACTGTAGCAGAACACGTGAAAAGTCCTTTTTCACATTGTTTGTATCGATAGTTTTACATTGATCATAATAATAAAATTAAAAAAAAAAAAAAAAAAAAAAAAGGCAGAAAAAGAAAAATAAACAACAAAAAGTTCATAACTTCTCTCCTCAAATTCGTCTTCGTTGTTGATCAAATCAAGCAGAAATTTACGAGGTTTTGTTCGCGGTGTGATTCTGAACAAGGAGATAGTTTCAGATTTTCAATTGATTGATTTTTGGTGTCGGTTACGTTTTCCGGCGAGGTTGTTGAGTTTTCCGGCGAACTTGATTTCAGATTTATTTCACCCAGGGTTTGTTCGCGGTTTGATTTGGAGTATTTTGGTGGTAGTTTTGAGGTTCAATTCGAAGGATTAAAGGAAATATTGTGTTTTGAGTGTTTCCGGTGAGGTGGTTATTTTTCCAACCACTAACCTGTTGTTTGCCGAGGTCGTGAATCGATCATTTGCAGAGGTCACGAAATAGCCATTTGCCGAGCTTATATCTCGGCAAATAGACCAAAATTTCAAAAACATTGTTCAAGTCTTTTCCAAATCATTTTTATCTCTTACCCATCATTTGTGTGAAGTTTGAAGAAAATTATTTTTTGAATACCCCATTTGCCGAGCTTATATCTCGGCAAATAGACCAAAATTTCAAAAACATTGTTCAAGTCTTTTCCAAATCATTTTTATCTCTTACCCATCATTTGTGTGAAGTTTGAAGAAAATTATTTTTTGAATACCCCATTTGCCGAGCTTATATCTCGGCAAATAGACCAAAATTTCAAAAACATTGTTCAAGTCTTTTCCAAATCATTTTTATCTCTTACCCATCATTTGTGTGAAGTTTGAAGAAAATTATTTTTTGAATACCCCATTTGCCGAGCTTATATCTCGGCAAATAGACCAAAATTTCAAAAACATTGTTCAAGTCTTTTCCAAATCATTTTTATCTCTTACCCATCATTTGTGTGAAGTTTGAAGAAAATTATTTTTTGAATACCTCATTTGTAGAGATAATATCTCGGCACTCTTTACAACTCGAGTCATACTTAGACAAAATTTCTCCAAAACCCCATTTGCAGAGCTCTATTCTCTACAAATTGACCATTTGTCCTACACTTAACCGATTCTCGACCTGAACACCTCATTTGCCGAGCTTATATCTCGGCAAATAGACCAAAATTTCAAAAACATTGTTCAAGTCTTTTCCAAATCATTTTTATCTCTTACCCATCATTTGTGTGAAGTTTGAAGAAAATTATTTTTTGAATACCCCATTTGCCGAGCTTATATCTCGGCAAATAGACCAAAATTTCAAAAACATTGTTCAAGTCTTTTCCAAATCATTTTTATCTCTTACCCATCATTTGTGTGAAGTTTGAAGAAAATTATTTTTTGAATACCCTCATTTGCCGAGCTTATATCTCGGCAAATAGACCAAAATTTCAAAAACATTGTTCAAGTCTTTTCCAAATCATTTTTATCTCTTACCCATCATTTGTGTGAAGTTTGAAGAAAATTATTTTTTGAATACCCCATTTGCCGAGCTTATATCTCGGCAAATAGACCAAAATTTCAAAAACATTGTTCAAGTCTTTTCCAAATCATTTTTATCTCTTACCCATCATTTGTGTGAAGTTTGAAGAAAATTATTTTTTGAATACCCCATTTGCCGAGCTTATATCTCGGCAAATAGACCAAAATTTCAAAAACATTGTTCAAGTCTTTTCCAAATCATTTTTATCTCTTACCCATCATTTGTGTGAAGTTTGAAGAAAATTATTTTTTGAATACCCCATTTGCCGAGCTTATATCTCGGCAAATAGACCAAAATTTCAAAAACATTGTTCAAGTCTTTTCCAAATCATTTTTATCTCTTACCCATCATTTGTGTGAAGTTTGAAGAAAATTATTTTTTGAATACCCCATTTGCCGAGCTTATATCTCGGCAAATAGACCAAAATTTCAAAAACATTGTTCAAGTCTTTTCCAAATCATTTTTATCTCTTACCCATCATTTGTGTGAAGTTTGAAGAAAATTATTTTTTGAATACCCCATTTGCCGAGCTTATATCTCGGCAAATAGACCAAAATTTCAAAAACATTGTTCAAGTCTTTTCCAAATCATTTTTATCTCTTACCCATCATTTGTGTGAAGTTTGAAGAAAATTATTTTTTGAATACCCCATTTGCCGAGCTTATATCTCGGCAAATAGACCAAAATTTCAAAAACATTGTTCAAGTCTTTTCCAAATCATTTTTATCTCTTACCCATCATTTGTGTGAAGTTTGAAGAAAATTATTTTTTGAATACCCCATTTGCCGAGCTTATATCTCGGCAAATAGACCAAAATTTCAAAAACATTGTTCAAGTCTTTTCCAAATCATTTTTATCTCTTACCCATCATTTGTGTGAAGTTTGAAGAAAATTATTTTTTGAATACCCCATTTGCCGAGCTTATATCTCGGCAAATAGACCAAAATTTCAAAAACATTGTTCAAGTCTTTTCCAAATCATTTTTATCTCTTACCCATCATTTGTGTGAAGTTTGAAGAAAATTATTTTTTGAATACCCCATTTGCCGAGCTTATATCTCGGCAAATAGACCAAAATTTCAAAAACATTGTTCAAGTCTTTTCCAAATCATTTTTATCTCTTACCCATCATTTGTGTGAAGTTTGAAGAAAATTATTTTTTGAATACCCCATTTGCCGAGCTTATATCTCGGCAAATAGACCAAAATTTCAAAAACATTGTTCAAGTCTTTTCCAAATCATTTTTATCTCTTACCCATCATTTGTGTGAAGTTTGAAGAAAATTATTTTTTGAATACCCTCATTTGCCGAGCTTATATCTCGGCAAATAGACCAAAATTTCAAAAACATTGTTCAAGTCTTTTCCAAATCATTTTTATCTCTTACCCATCATTTGTGTGAAGTTTGAAGAAAATTATTTTTTGAATACCCCATTTGCCGAGCTTATATCTCGGCAAATAGACCAAAATTTCAAAAACATTGTTCAAGTCTTTTCCAAATCATTTTTATCTCTTACCCATCCATTGTGTGAATTTGAAGTCTAGTAATATCTGTACTTGTCAATTTTCATTTTGTTTTGGGCCAAGAACTAATTTGAGTCAATAGTTTTTTTTTCTTTGGGCTAGTTATTTTTGTTGGACTAACATTCTAGTGTGAAATTTTTTTTTTTGGGCTGTCATCATGAGTACGTTTCAAATGCCACTTGCATACAAGATGAAACCAAGCAAAGAGTCGTATCGTATTCATGAAAGTCAAAAGTGTTCATGTTTTCGAGATTGTCTATGTGTGGTTCAAATGTTCAGAGAGGTTAAAGATATTTGCCAGAAGTACAAATTTCTTTGGGAAGAACATGAGAGATTTAAATCTGCTGACCATCACTTTACTAATGAACTCATTTTGAAATCAAAGATTTTCAAGTTAACAAATGAGTTGGACAATTCTCTCCAAGAGCTCAATCAAAATATTTTGGACAGTCAAATTAAAGAACTTGTTTGGCAACAAAAGACTTCTGACCTTAACCAAGAGTTACAAAATAAGTCCACCATCTTTGAGAGCAAAGTTGAAGAAGAAAGAACAAATTTTTGTGCTCAAATCATGCGTCTTGAAGACAAGTGTTTGCAATTTCAGTCAAACGAAACATTTTTGACGAAAAGAATCTCCGACCTTGAGATTGAATTGCAAACACAAACCAATTCTGTGAATTCTGACCTTCCCAAAGTCATGATTGATGTTTGTACTCAAACTAATTGTCCTATGTTTGTGAATTCTTCTGTGCAGACTGATTGTGATAAGGTTGAGACTGTTGAAACTTCTATTCAGACTGATCCTGATGTTCCAAAGAAGGTTTACACGGGTAAATCTTCAAAACCTTTTGAAAGAAAGGTCTCTCAGTTTACTAATTACTCCTTACAAAAGGGTAAGAAGTACACTAAGAAACCAAATTTTGATGGAACAACTACTTTTGTCTCTTTTCTATCATTTGAGGATAATTCTGGACATATTTCTCAAGCAAAATCTCAGTTGACTAAATCTAAATGGAAACCGATTTCAAAAGATAAGTCAATTGAGTCAAAATCATTCAAATATTCATTTTCGGAACTTTTTGAATCTTGCACCAAAACCTGTGAAAGCAGTTGTGCAAAAAGTGAATGATTTTGTTTCGAAAAATCATTTCTCAAATCAATCTCCCAAGATTGCAAGTTTTTCGAAGAAATCAAATGATTTTTCACCTTTGCTTCCACGAAAACTCTTTTCAACTAAACCACCGGGTTTTAGTTCTCCGTGGAATGCAACTTCGATTCATCAAATCGATGAGACTTACATTTGGACTTTAAAGAATTCAAAAACCATTGGACCCAATCTCAAATGGGTTCCAAAAGTGATTTCCAAGTGATTTGATGAATAGTGGCTTATGCACACATCAGTGTATAACCCGTGCTAAAACCGTTTTCGTAATTTCATTCTTTTTAGAAAAATCCAAAAAGATTTTCATTTTCTTATTTTGAAAAATCCAAAAAGATTTTCTCTTCTCATCATTTTGTTTATTTACTTTGTCTTTGAGTTTCTCACAATGTTTTGGATGAGATGCAAGGCATCGAACGCCTTTGTGTACTGCCTTTGTTGTCTCATTTTTAATGTTTGTGAGCAACTTTTAAACTCTTTACTCACCCTTTATATGCAAAAACTTTGTTTATATCATGCATATATTTAGGGGGAGTTTGTTTATAAAACCAAAACTTCCAAGTGTTTAAACTCATTTTCCATTTTAAAACACTTTGGAAGATTTTCAAACCATTTTCGATCAAATTCAAAGAAGTTCGGTGTTAGATTTGCACATGAGAGTTTAGGCCACTCATAAATACTCCATGATCTTGTCATCGCCGATGAGATCTAACCCCGGAGTTCAAATCTCAATTCTTAGATTGTGAGGGTTTATGAGCGTGGTGATGATGTTTGTGCAAATAGGACATGAGGGAGTAGTCGAAAAGTGAGAGGTTACGGTGAAAAAGATGATGTGAGAAAGGGCTAAAAGAAATGAAAGCCCTCCCCAAAATTCTTAAAAAGCCGGGTCAACACGTTCTATCGGATTTCATTTGTTGATTTCTCGATATTGAAGAAGACTTCATGGACCCAGTGAAGCAATGCACATCTTTTCCAACGTTGAACGTAGGTCTCACATTTTCATTTTATGAATTTGCTGAGTAAACGAGAAGTCTATGTGACCTCGGATTTATTTTCCCAAAAGTCTTTGAGGATAGTAAGACATGGTTATCGAACGCCTTTGTGACACTGACCATGAATTACATTCTTTAAAGCAATCTATCGGTTGAAAAGCCATAGACCGAACCATTTAGAGATAAGCTTTGTGCATTTCTCGATGATAATGGGAAGTCCTAAAATAGTAATCGTATTTTTAGGCCACACCATTAATCCTTTTGATTTTTGGTTGTGTTAACGGATCATTATTATCCGGTTTTCACTTCTCTTCACACAAACACAAAGAACCCAAACACCATTATAAAATCTTTTTCCAACGTTGAACGTAGGTCTCACATTTTCATTTTATGAATTTGCTGAGTAAACGAGAAGTCTATGTGACCTCGGATTTATTTTCCCAAAAGTCTTTGAGGATAGTAAGACATGGTTATCGAACGCCTTTGTGACACTGACCATGAATTACATTCTTTAAAGCAATCTATCGGTTGAAAAGCCATAGACCGAACCATTTAGAGATAAGCTTTGTGCATTTCTCGATGATAATGGGAAGTCCTAAAATAGTAATCGTATTTTTAGGCCACACCATTAATCCTTTTGATTTTTGGTTGTGTTAACGGATCATTATTATCCGGTTTTCACTTCTCTTCACACAAACACAAAGAACCCAAACACCATTATAAAATCTTTTTCCAACAACGCAACCTCACATTCTAGTTCACCAATAGGTTCATTGGGAATTGGGAATTGGGTTGGGTTACTTTGCTTGCTTGTCGTTTGTTGGTATCTACCATTTATGCTATCAATCATTATTGTATGATGAAACCGTTTCACATTTTCATCATAAGGGGGAGAAATGATTAAATGATTGATAGATAGAATTCAAGGATATAGGTAGAATTTGATTGATAGTGAATTTGTTTGAGGATGATTCATAGTGTTTGGTTGTTTAAAGGATCGTTAGTTTAGGTGAAGAGAGTGAATAATTATTGTGCTAAGTTGAAAGATTGTTTTGAGAAAGTTAAAGAAAGATTGATTCGAGATCGAGTATATTCAATATGATGTACATGGTCGATAATTGAAAGATTTATTGGATAATTGACCAGTGGTTGATGATCACAAGAGTTTGAGATTGAATAATGTTTGAGAAGAAATGAAAAGTTTGAGATTGAATAGAGATTGTCGTTTGTTGATGCTACAAAGAAAATTAAGTTGGATAGTTAAGTTTGTTCTTTAATTGAAGAGATTGTTCATTTGAGGGGGAGCAAGAGTAAACTCATGAAATGTTAAATATGCTCCGAAATGATTGTTTGTTCGAGGGGGAGCAAGAGATTAAAGATTTGTTATTGAATAATTTGCTCCGAGATAGTTGTTTGATTGAGGGGGAGCAAGAGATTAAAGATTTGTTATTGAATAATTTGCTCCGAGATAGTTGTTTGATTGAGGGGGAGCAAGAGATTAAAGATTTGTTATTGAATAATTTGCTCCGAGATAGTTGTTTGATTGAGGGGGAGCAAGAGATTAAAGATTTGTTATTGAATAATTTGCTCCGAGATAGTTGTTTGATTGAGGGGGAGCAAGAGATTAAAGATTTGTTATTGAATAATTTGCTCCGAGATAGTTGTTTGATTGAGGGGGAGCAAGAGATTAAAGATTTGTTATTGAATAATTTGCTCCGAGATAGTTGTTTGATTGAGGGGGAGCAAGAGATTAAAGATTTGTTATTGAATAATTTGCTCCGAGATAGTTGTTTGATTGAGGGGGAGCAAGAGATTAAAGATTTGTTATTGAATAATTTGCTCCGAGATAGTTGTTTGATTGAGGGGGAGCAAGAGATTAAAGATTTGTTATTGAATAATTTGCTCCGAGATAGTTGTTTGATTGAGGGGGAGCAAGAGATTAAAGATTTGTTATTGAATAATTTGCTCCGAGATAGTTGTTTGATTGA
The DNA here is from genome assembly GCA_034093135.1 of Erigeron breviscapus. Lineage (NCBI taxonomy): Eukaryota > Viridiplantae > Streptophyta > Magnoliopsida > Asterales > Asteraceae > Erigeron > Erigeron breviscapus. The sequence goes on from CM067167.1 coordinate 277,742,667, forward strand.
GGGGGAGCAAGAGATTAAAGATTTGTTATTGAATAATTTGCTCCGAGATAGTTGTTTGATTGAGGGGGAGCAAGAGATTAAAGATTTGTTATTGAATAATTTGCTCCGAGATAGTTGTTTGATTGAGGGGGAGCAAGAGATTAAAGATTTGTTATTGAATAATTTGCTCCGAGATAGTTGTTTGATTGAGGGGGAGCAAGAGATTAAAGATTTGTTATTGAATAATTTGCTCCGAGATAGTTGTTTGATTGAGGGGGAGCAAGAGATTAAAGATTTGTTATTGAATAATTTGCTCCGAGATAGTTGTTTGATTGAGGGGGAGCAAGAGATTAAAGATTTGTTATTGAATAATTTGCTCCGAGATAGTTGTTTGATTGAGGGGGAGCAAGAGATTAAAGATTTGTTATTGAATAATTTGCTCCGAGATAGTTGTTTGATTGAGGGGGAGCAAGAGATTAAAGATTTGTTATTGAATAATTTGCTCCGAGATAGTTGTTTGATTGAGGGGGAGCAAGAGATTAAAGATTTGTTATTGAATAATTTGCTCCGAGATAGTTGTTTGATTGAGGGGGAGCAAGAGATTAAAGATTTGTTATTGAATAATTTGCTCCGAGATAGTTGTTTGATTGAGGGGGAGCAAGAGATTAAAGATTTGTTATTGAATAATTTGCTCCGAGATAGTTGTTTGATTGAGGGGGAGCAAGAGATTAAAGATTTGTTATTGAATAATTTGCTCCGAGATAGTTGTTTGATTGAGGGGGAGCAAGAGATTAAAGATTTGTTATTGAATAATTTGCTCCGAGATAGTTGTTTGATTGAGGGGGAGCAAGAGATTAAAGATTTGTTATTGAATAATTTGCTCCGAGATAGTTGTTTGATTGAGGGGGAGCAAGAGATTAAAGATTTGTTATTGAATAATTTGCTCCGAGATAGTTGTTTGATTGAGGGGGAGCAAGAGATTAAAGATTTGTTATTGAATAATTTGCTCCGAGATAGTTGTTTGATTGAGGGGGAGCAAGAGATTAAAGATTTGTTATTGAATAATTTGCTCCGAGATAGTTGTTTGATTGAGGGGGAGCAAGAGATTAAAGATTTGTTATTGAATAATTTGCTCCGAGATAGTTGTTTGATTGAGGGGGAGCAAGAGATTAAAGATTTGTTATTGAATAATTTGCTCCGAGATAGTTGTTTGATTGAGGGGGAGCAAGAGATTAAAGATTTGTTATTGAATAATTTGCTCCGAGATAGTTGTTTGATTGAGGGGGAGCAAGAGATTAAAGATTTGTTATTGAATAATTTGCTCCGAGATAGTTGTTTGATTGAGGGGGAGCAAATGTTAATTTGTTCATCTTCAACCTCCAACCACCTTCACACACTAAAACACACACATTCCACCATTAAACCTCAATTAAGCTCAATTCTATATCTAAGAGGATTCTACTTTCTTTGAGTCCCAGATGCTTATATATAGGGTCACCCGCAGCCTTCCCACCACATCTAAAACCCAATGAAGGCATAACCGACTTCCATGTATGTACGTCTATCCTAATATAAATACTTAACCACCATAAACTAAGTCAAACAACGTGATAAACCGTCTCATCAATCAAACATTTAAACCAAATCCATCAATCAATCAACAACGTAAGTAAGCACGCAAGTTTACACTTTTCAGCCCGAATCTCAAGCGAGTAGGGAGATACGAAACTCACCTTGTCCGGCAAAGAAGCTAGTATAAGATTACAAACGAGTATTAGGATCCACACGTCCACAACCTATAATTATACATCATAATACCATAATGTCAACTCTACAATCATAAACAAGTTGGTTTAGCACAATTAAGTCAAGTCACAAACCCTAAACACCTTTACAACTTTAACGAGTAGGAACAAGACGCATTTGACTCGACCTTTTTAGAAATGAGAAGAGATTCATACAAAAAGAGTGTTACTACTAGAAACTAGACTCCCTTACGATTCCAACGATAGGTCATAAGACTTGATTGGACTTACGGATCAAAAGTTATTAACGTTTGAAAATTGACGCGCATACATTCACAGAAGCTATCCACTGCGCCGCAGTGGCCACCCCCTGCAATCTGCACCTGCAGTTCAAAGTGCAGGAAAACCAACCCACAACATCCAAATTCGACCCAAACCAATCCAAAACGACTAGTAGGAGGTTGTAACTCAAATTGAAGCATAACTAAACACCATTAACCATAAATAAACATAACCCGATCCACAATTTCGACCAAAACATCAAAATCACACCCAAAACCTCCAAACCCTAATTTAACCCTAATTTGACCTAAAACAAGATTTAAGCCGATTTAGGACTTGTAAATGTTCAAGATGACTAGAAATGCATAAACAAACATAAGTAGGTACAAATGAGATGAATTAGACTTACCAAAATTCCTCCTTGAGCTAGAACCCGAAATTAGGTCAAAATGGGTAAAAATGCTTGCACTTGACTTTTTATTCTTCAATATGACGATAATGAGATGAAAGTGACTATGATTCTAATGTTATTTCAGTTCTAACACTAAATCGATGCAAGAATAGATGAAGAATGGAGATGGCTCTTTTACTTGAGAGAAAATGGAAGTAGATAGATAGATAGAAAGTGAATGGTAAAGGGGGGATAAGGGAGGGGAAATGGGTCAAAATGGGTAAAAATGCTTGCACTTGACTTTTTATTCTTCAATATGACGATAATGAGATGAAAGTGACTATGATTCTAATGTTATTTCAGTTCTAACACTAAATCGATGCAAGAATAGATGAAGAATGGAGATGGCTCTTTTACTTGAGAGAAAATGGAAGTAGATAGATAGATAGAAAGTGAATGGTAAAGGGGGGATAAGGGAGGGGAAATGGGTCAAGGCTGATGGGTCGTGGATGACCCACGGGCCGACCCGTTTCTCCTCTCAAGCCAAAACACTAACATTAACACAATTAAACGCCGATTAAACACACCATCGACCCGAGTAACATACCATATAGTCATATAATCACAAAATGGACCCAATTAATTCATTCAACAAAATTGTTAGTCAAATTACACGTAAAGTCAACGGGTCAAAATTCACGGATGTTACATTATTCCCCCGTTGAAAGAATTTCGTCCCGAAATTCAACAAGACACTAATTATTAAATAAATGCGGATACTTAGACTTCATATGATCCTCTCGCTCCCAAGTGTACTCGGCTCCACGTCTAGCATTCCACCTAACCTTAACAATCGTGTAGCGTTTGTTCTTGAGTTTCTTTTCTTGACGATCCAAGATCTCCACCGGCTTTTCAACAAAGTTCAAATTCGAATCAACCCTAATTTCGTCCATAGGCACATGATGTGTAGGATCCGCCAAACACTTGCGCAAGTTACAAATATGAAACACATCATGCACACCGTTAAGCTCTTGAGGCAATTCTAGCCGATAAGCAACTTTTCCAACCCGTTCAAGAATCTTGAAAGGACCAATATACCTTGGCGCAAGTTTTCCCCGCTTCACGAAACGTACAACCCCTTTCCAAGGTGACACTTTTAAAAGTACATAATCGCCAACTTCAAACTCCAACGGTCTCCGCCTCACATCGGCATACTTCTTTTGACGCTCACGGGCCAATTGCAACTTCTCCTTAATTTGAGATATTACCTTGGTCATTTCAATCACAATTTCTGGCCCGATAAGTTGACTCTCTCCAATTTCCGCCCAAGCTAGAGGAGAACGACATACCCTACCATACAAGGCCTTAAAGGGCGCCATTTGAATGGTAGCATGATAACTATTGTTGTATGAAAACTCAACTAGTGGCAAATGGTCTTCCCAACTTCCACCGAAATCAATTGCACAAGCCCTCAACATATCTTCAAGTGTTTGAATGGTTCTCTCTGTTTGCCCATCCGTTTGAGGGTGAAACGCCGTGCTCATGTCAAGTCGAGTACCCATGGCTTTTTGAAAAGCTTCCCAAAAGTTTGATTTGAAACGGGCATCTCTATCAGAGATGATGGAAATCGGCACTCCATGCTTAGATATTACTTCCTTGATGTACAAACGAGCCAATGTGTCAAATTTATCAGTTTCACGAATGGCTAAAAAGTGAGCCGACTTCGTTAACCGATCTACTATCACCCAAATCGTGTCACGACCGCTTCTCGTCTTCGGTAGTTTAGTAATGAAGTCCATTGAAATATGTTCCCACTTCCATTCGGGCATCACCGGTTGTACCAACAATCCGGGTGGCTTCTTGTGATCGGCTTTGACTTGTAAGCAAGTAAGACACTCACTCACATACTTAGCCACGTCACGCTTCATGCCCGGCCACCAATACAAGTCTTTCAAGTCAAAGTACATCTTATCCGACCCGGGATGGACCGAATAGGGCGATAGGTGAGCTTCATTCATAATAAGTGTTCTTAAGTCACCGAAAATAGGAACCCAAAGTCTTTCAACCATGTATAGCCCATTATCATTCTTCCGGTCGAATTGTTGTTCCATGCCATCTAGGTTTTCGTCTCCAAAGTTTTCCGGTAGGGTGGCTTGAATTTGGGCTCCAATGATCCGGTCACGAATATTTGGCCCCACCGTGAGGCTCATAGCTCTACCCCGTCTTGGTTTCACTCTCTCTTTTCGGCTCAAGGCATCGGCTACTACATTTGCCTTGCCCGGATGATAATGGATGTCACAGTCATAATCACTAAATAGTTCAAGCCAACGCCTTTGCCTCATATTCAATTCACTTTGGTTGAAGATGTGTTGAAGACTTTTGTGATCGGTATAAATCACACATTTGGTGCCATAGAGATAATGTCTCCAACACTTCAAGGCAAACACAACCGCTCCCAATTCCAAATCATGTGTCGGGTAGTTCTTCTCATGCACTTTCAATTGACGAGAGGCATAAGCAATAACTTTACCCCTTTGCATAAGAACACAACCCAACCCTTGCCCCGAAGCATCACAATAAACAACAAAATCTTCGATCCCATCCGGTAGCGTTAAAATAGGAGCGTCACACAACATATCTTTAAGAGTTTGGAAGGCGTTTTCTTGTCTTTCGCCCCATTCAAAGTTTCTATCTTTTTGAGTCAAGAGGGTGAGTGGTTGTGCAATACGGGAGAAGTTTTCAATGAATCTTCTATAGTAACCCGCCAATCCAAGGAATTGACGGATTTCGGATGGCGTTTCGGGTCTTCTCCAATTCTTTACCGCTTCAATCTTGCTTGGGTCCACATGAATACCATCCTTGCTCACTACGTGACCAAGAAAGTGGACCTCTTCCAACCAAAACTCACACTTGGAGAATTTGGCATACAACTTCTCTTTTCTTAGTAACTCAAGCACTTCACGCAAGTGCTCAACATGCTCCTCCTTTGTCTTCGAGTATACAAGTATGTCATCAATGAACACAATGACAGACTTGTCTAAGTATGGTTGACACACCCGGTTCATCAAGTCCATGAACACCGCCGGTGCATTAGTCAACCCAAAAGGCATCACGGTGAATTCAAAATGACCATACCTTGTGCGAAAAGCCGTTTTGGGGATGTCATCTTCATGTACCCGGAGTTGATGATAACCCGAGCGAAGATCGATTTTTGAGAAGTGTTTAGCACCTTGAAGTTGATCAAATAAGTCATCAATTCTTGGGAGGGGATACCGGTTCTTCACTGTGAGCTTGTTTAATTCCCGGTAGTCGATACACATTCTGAAGGACCCATCTTTCTTTTTGACGAAGAGGACAGGAGCACCCCAAGGAGATTGACTAGGGCGAATGAAACCCTTCTCTTGGAGTTCCTTGAGTTGAGTTTGTAGCTCTTGCATTTCGGTTAAGGCTAGTCTATACGGAGCTTTTGCTACGGGCGCGGCTTCGGGGATAAGATTAATACGAAAGTCTAGTTCACGAGTTGGAGGTAACCCCGGCAAGTCATCCGGAAAAACATCGGGAAATTCACAAACAATAGGAACGGTCTTCAATTCTACTCTTGTGATGGTAGCACTAAAGACTTTAGAATTAGAGGAATCGGAGATTTCACCTTGAACCCTAAGAATGCTACCGTTAGTCAAAGGTATCTTAACAACTCTCTCGCCACAATCAATGGTTGCATTTACCGCCATCAACCAATCCATACCTACAATAACATCAAAGCTCCCAATATCCAAAGGCATGAGGTCTATGAAGAAATCGACATCTTCCAAGGTCAAGACACAATCGCGAAGTATTTGACTAATTTTTGTTAGTGACCCGTTTACCATTTCAATGTCAAGCACATAATTTAAAGCACAAGGATTCACATCAATCAAAGGAACAAAATTAGAAGACACGAGGCTATAATCGGCCCCGGAATCAAATAGGACGGTGGCATAGTGACCATTAAGGAGAAAGGTACCTGCTACTACGTTGGGATCGTTGCGGGCTTCATTTACATTGGCCGCAAAGGCTCGGCCGCGTGGTTGCACTTGATGGCCTTGTTGTCCCCGGTTTTGGTTAGGCCCGACCATTTGGAGTTGATTGGGGTGGACGGCTACTTGAACTTGTTGTCCCACCCATCGAGGAAAATTATTACGGTAGTGGTCACGACTACCACATTCAAAACATTCTCCTCTTCGTTGGTTGCCTTGAGGAGGAACGGCCCGAATAGGAGCCACATTCACTGGGCCCGCTCTTGGAACCCTACACTCCCTGGCGAAGTGCCCCGCTTGGTTACAATTAAAGCATGCTCTGCATTGGGCATTGGCGGGGTGGTGTTGGTTGCATCTCCCACAGAAAGGATGGGGTCCAGTATAAGCTTTCCTGGCCGGTTCCACCGCCGCCATCACCCTACCCCTATGAGCATTTCTGGGGTCAAACCTTCCCATTTTCTTTACCCCACTCGTCTCTCCCACTTCTTTCCTCTTGTTTGATGAGGATTTGCTCAAAACACCACTTCTCAATAAATCTTCAGTCACACTCCCGGCTTGGTTAACCGCATTAGCCAAAGAAGTAGGCATGTTGGAGTTTACATAAGATCGGACTTGAGGATTCAAGCCCAATACGAACTTCTGGATGGCCTGAGGCTCGGTACCCACCAAGTGAGGAATGAGGGTAGACAACTCTTGAAATCGTCTAACATAGCCCTTGTAATCGGCTCCCTCCATGTTGAGATTTGCAAAATCAATGGTTAAGTTTTGTAGTTCGTACGGAGGACAAAACTTTGCTTTCACTTTGTTCTTGAAGTCAATCCATTCCAAATTATGAGTCTGCCCCAACGTTATTTCTTGGTTCCACCAACTCAAGGCGTCATGTCTAAACATGCCGGATGCATAGGAAATCCGGTCATCATAGGTGCAATGACTCCTTTCAATCACCGCTTCTATCGCCTCAAACCACCTTATACATTCCGTGGGACCCCCTTTCCCATCGAACTCCGGTGCCCCACAACTTTTAAAGTCTTTAAATATACACCCTTGACGGTATCCTCCATGTCGATTATACATGGGCATACCGTTACCAACTCCCACTGGTCCCTCTTCTTCATTTTCTTCGGCATGAGGTTGAACATTTTCGTTATTTTCATTTTCTGGAGCTTCGTTGTTTTGAGCCACATTATTTTGCCCAAGATTTGCCGTGACTTGAGCAATAATGGTTGGCATGATATTGGCGATCGTTTGAGCGATCACCTCAGCCATATTTGGCTCAGGAACTTCACCACGACCCCTTCCTTGGCCCCTACCACGACCTCTACCACGGCCCCTACCACGGCCCCTACCTCCTTGTACTTCCGGTTGAGGTTCTTCCTCTTCAGCCCTATAGTTCGTTCCGGTTCTCCTGGGTCTCACCATATTCTATAAAACAAGTGACACGATGACTCGAGAGTTAGTCTCAAATGCTCACATGTTAGTCACACAAGTAGTCAATGCCCTCATACCGATACCACATACTCATTTCATAATATTATGCTAAGGCAACAGTGTTAGAATCATAAGGGATTTTTACATATCATAACATCAAGTTGAATTTATTACAATACTTCATCATTAATTCAAGTAATCATGCTCATTTCATCATGCCATCAAACAACTAACACGAATGATTCAAAGTATAATCCGAATTCGATATGCTCCCTAGTTATTGACCGGGTATGTATACAAGGTGTACCAACGGCTAACCTTCCACCTAATCAACTTCCATTAAGCATATCGGTTCCTTATTATACTTTAAGCCACACGTGCGCAATCCACGATGTCATGAACTTGCTATAATATCGGGTAACCATAAAAGAGTTGATCGGGTTCTTTTAGGGTTGCCACAATATTATACTAAGTTAATGGCATCCCTTCATTTTGCCCTAAATCATCAAATTAGTCTCAACAATTAACAACAACAAACCATGTTAACCATAATCCACATTCATCACATTGAATTCAAGTTATCACACAAGTGGTCTTAACTACGAACTCACACGGGGATTCACATAATTCACATTGCACACAAATTTCCTAACCATGCATGCTATATGAAAAGTTTTAACTTAAGCCGTAGTCTAGGTCAAACCGCCTAATTCTCTACGACCACGCATGGGCCACCATTCTGTAACACCCCAAGCCGAGGCTCGGAATATCACGGAAATCATATAGCGCAAGGTGGAATTACAATAGAACAAACTAAATGCAAATAAGGATTCAGTGAATCCATAACAAAACGAAACAAGTACCAAAATACATAAGGAGCAAATAACCATCAAGTTAACAAAAGAACATCCATAAGATGGCAACTCAATCCTAAGTATAATGCAAAAGAGGAGGTCGATGGATCCTTGATCCATAAAGTCCAATGTCCGGGTTCAACAGCAATCAAATCAACTAAACACCGCGTCCGGGGAGAATCTGATTACCTGAAAAGTGTACTAAGCATAGTCAACACAAGGTTGGTGAGTTCGTAGTAATGGTCCACAAGGAACCATAGACACAAATCGTAAAGTACGAGTGGAGGCTAAACATGACTTACAGTGAGCCTCCAAGAAACACAATAATGTCCAACACCAAGGTTACACAAGTACAAAAAGCGTGTAATAAGAAATGCATAAATGATATGAGTATCAATGCAATGCCATATGCGTAAGTAAGCCAAATGCCTATCTTATGCGTGATCTCCGATCACCTATGTAACGATACTCGCTTGTCATCACCATGAACAAAGCGGCATCTCAAAAACATCAAGATATATATGTCTATATACTCGGGGTCAAGATCTACATCCAAAATGGGTGCATACATCTATACACCAGGATGTCAGATCCTGTGAACTGATCGTCAACGAGAACGCTTATAGTTATGACGAGAGTGCGGAATCCTCTCGTGATAACCTGTTTGCTTAATTATATTATCGTCTTTCGTTGTTAATACAACCTAAGACCTTAAACGCGCGCGAGTTTGCAATTGGACAGAGTTTCGACGTATTATCTTCACTGTTTCTTGATCCACTGCTATTCTTAGTTGTAGACGAATTGTCATAAACCATGTATCCAGCAATTCCATCAGGATCCATAACAGGATGAATGGTTTCAGTGGATAAAAGAGCAGTAGTTCCACTTCCAGAAGTAGAGGAAGATGAAGACAATAGATTATCAGTATTAGCATGATAAAGACTCGGATTTTGTTGAAAAACAGAAAGCTCATCTTTTGCTTTAACGCTTCATTTCCCTGTTCTTTACTTTTGAGACAATCTCTGCCAAGGTATAAGATTCATAATTTTTCTCTTCTTGAAGACTATGCACAAAGTCATTCCATTTGTTCGACAGAGAATCCAAAAATTTATCTACTAGTTTATTTTGTGTAAATGTAACTCCAAAATATCCCAGTTCAGTAATCAGATGATTAAAACGAGTTATTAAATCATCTAAACTTTCAGATTTCAAACCATTAAAGACTTCATATTGTCTGTTCAGCAGTTTAATTCTTCCCTTTTTCATCAACTCATCACCTTCACAGTGTGCGTTTAAAGCATCCCACAAACCTTTAGAGGTCTTATGTTCTCCGAGAAGATGAATTGCATCCCGAGGTAAACACATTTCTAAGTTTGACAAGGCCTTTCCTTCAACGGCATATTCTTTCTTCAACACTTCAGTCATATCCCCAAGCTTGTATTGGACCTCATTTCCATTAACATCTTCATGAGTTGGCCACTCATATCCTTCAGTAATCATCACCCATTGGTTGACATCAGTAAGGCGAATATAGGATTCAAAGCGTTTTTTCCAACTCCAGAAATTCTCAAGTTTTATTAATTTTGGAGGTGAATTGGTACGACCGACTTCATGATCGTGAAGAATTAATGCATTAATGTATTGAGCCTCTTTGGATGAAACTGCAGGTATTCCAGACATCATAGAAACACAACAAAGGAAAAACAAAAACAAACACGTGAACAGTAGCACGTGTTTGAGGTAAACACGTGTTTTAGGGTAAGATAGGAAAGCACACTAGAAACACGTGTTTAGAAGACAAACACGTGTTTAAGGAGGTAAACACGTGTTTAGAACACACCACGGGTTAAGAAAGCAAACACGTGTTTAGAACACACCACGGGTTAAGAAAGCAAACACGTGTTTAAAACAAGAGCTAAACACGTGTTTAATAAACACACGAGTTTAAAAGTCAGTGCACAAAATTTTGCACGATTTTAGGCAAAATTAAGCCAAACAAAGCGATCTCGAACCTTCAGATTGAAAAATCTATTGGCTCTGATACCACTTGTAGGTCCTTGTTAACTGATCGTCAACGAGAACGCTTATAGTTATGACGAGAGTGCGGAATCCTCTCGTGATAACCTGTTTGCTTAATTATATTATCGTCTTTCGTTGTTTATACAACCTAAGACCTTAAACGCGCGCGAGTTTGCAATTGGACAGAGTTTCGACGTATTATCTTAATTAACTGTTTTAAAATACGTATTATGTGTGTGTATTTATACTATACTGTTCATAAACGCGTGCTAATATGGACCGTATGTCTTAAAGCCCATAGCCCATTAACAAACGCGTGTTAATATGTAAACACGTGATGACCACGTGTTTAGACAAACTCGTGTTACTGTAGCACGAGTTTAGGCAAACTCGTGTTACTGTAGCACGAGTTTGTACAAACTCGTGTTACTGTAGCACGAGTTTAGGCAAACTCGTGTTACTGTAGCACGAGTTTAGGCAAACTCGTGTTACTGTAGCACGAGTTTGTACACACTTCCTTTTGTCATCTTTTAAGTATACTTTAATTACTCAAAACGTGACAAGTTTATCACTTGTATCTGTATGTTATTTATAATCACATTCATACAAGTCGTAAACATTAAACATACCAAAACTCTGATCAATATGTAATCATTCACATTACTTAAGTCCAAATAACAAGTTTAAACATAACATAAGTCTATGATTACATATTACAAAACATAAACATATACTGATCAAATCGCTGTTGCTGTTGTCAACAGAATCATGCACTTACAATGTCGGCAATCCCCTGCCGAGGGCTCATCAGCAATGTATGCAATGCTTACAATCAATTGTAAATGCATCAATCATAAACCAACAATCAACATATAATGAACCTGAGCCAACAATCAATATTCGTCAAACATAAGCCAACGATCAATATTCGACAAACATAAGCCAACGATCAACATTCAACAAACATAAGCAACTAACCACAATTTAAACCAACTATACGTACATACACTTAAGAGGATTCTACTTTCTTCGAGTCCCAGATGCTTATATATAGGGTCACCCGCAGCCTTCCCACCACATCTAAAACCCAATGAAGGCATAACCGACTTCCATGTATGTACGTCTATCCTAATATAAATGAAATACTTAACCACCATAAACTAAGTCAAACAACGTGATAAACCGTCTCATCAATCAAACATTTAAACCAAATCCATCAATCAATCAACAACGTAAGTAAGCACGCAAGTTTACACTTTTCAGCCCGAATCTCAAGCGAGTAGGGAGATACGAAACTTACCTTGTCCGGCAAAGAAGCTAGTATAAGATTACAAACGAGTAATAGGATCCACACGTCCACAACCTATAATTATACATCATAATACCGTAATGTCAACTCTATAATCATAAACAAGTTGGTTTAGCACAATTAAGTCAAGTCACAAACCCTAAACACCTTTACAACTTTAACGAGTAGGAACAAGACGCATTCGACTCGACCTTTTTAGAAATGAGAAGAGATTCATACAAAAAGAGTGTTACTACTAGAAACTAGACTCCCTTACGATTCCAACGATAGGTCATAAGACTTGATTGGACTTACGGATCAAAAGTTATTAACGTTTAAAAATTGACGCGCATACATTCACAGAAGCTATCCACTGCGCCGCAGTGAGCCAGAGCCATGCTCACTGCGCCGCAGTGGGCTCAAACGAAGCAAAAGGGCAG
>CM067167.1:277756108-277801982 GCA_034093135.1 Erigeron breviscapus
ACTGGGGTGAAGTCTTCAGTGAGCTAATCTGGAGAATGCTCCAGATTACCTATACAAGTAAATGCTCACTAGTCTTCAATTATTTCTGGACAAATCTTCAGAGGGACTCCAGATTCCAAGTCTGGAGTAGGTCCAGTAGAGAAACGTTTTCTGGTCAGATCTTCAGCGAGGCTCTAGTAGTCGGGTCTGGAGCGAGACCAGCAAAACAAGTTTTCTTAACAAACCTAAATAAGGTTCCAGTAGTCCAGTCTGGAGCCAGTCTGGACTAAATCTGGACCTAACAAATCTGCCATTGAACAGCAGAGAGTATCCAAGGAAACTGAATATATGATCCAGATGGCTAAGTAGAAAGCCAAGTATGAAGATATGTTGAAATTCAGGGCTGATGCCAGAAGGATCATAGGTGCTGAAATCAAACTTGCTGAAAATCATGAAGGCATGACCAGGTTTAATATAAAGTTGACCAGAGAGGGTAACTTTACTAATGAAAGAAAGAATGCATCAGTCCAAGCTTTTGGATGAACTGAACTGAAGGAGATAGGATTAACTTTCAAAGGAAAAACTGATTTGTCTCCTGATGTTAAGGCATTTATGAAGAGGATTGAAAAGGTTTGGAAAAGAATACAACAGATGGAAGTTGTTCTGGGTATGAGACCACCAGTTTCTGTACCATCCTCTCCTTCACCAAAGAGAAAGGCTTCTGAAGATGCTCCAGCACAGACATCGAAGAGAAGGGCCTGACTCTTGTATCATTTACTTGTACTTATATGTAATTTCCAAAATTGTAACTTATTTTCTGTTGATGGCTGTAAATATAGTTGCATATTTTGATTCATAAAGTAAATGATCAGATTTAGTCTAAGTTAGAACTAAAAGATGAAACTGAAAACACTGATGATCTATAAAGTGTTTTCCAGTAACTTAAATTTTTTAGACTAAGTCAAAACAAGTGTTTTTCAAGCATACAAAGTTGTATAGATATAAGCTTGAAAAACCTGCATTATTTCTAAACAAATAGGGGGAATTTGTTAGGTCCAGATTTACTGGACTCGCTCCAGACTCGACTACTGGAGCCTTACTGAAGATCTCCAGAAATGATAAATTACTGGACCTACTCCAGACTTGGAATCTGTAGTCCCTCTGAAGATTTGTTCAGAAATAATGGAAGACCAGTGAGCAAATACTTGTATAGGAAATCTGGAGTATTCCAGATTAGCTCACTGGACTTCACCCCAGTCCAGATCTATTCTACTGAAGACGTTCTCACTAAAGTCAAAGACTGAAGTCAAGAATAAAGAAGACTGACAAATGGCGGAGTCCACTAGAAGTCTTACCAGATCTACGACTGGAGGTTTATCAGTGTTCTAGACCTTACAAGTCTGAACACTGATATCGAGGAATTGACTTTTTGCCTTTACACACTTTCCAAAGAACATTCCACTTGTTCTTTACCAAAGTACTTACGTGTGTAAAGGTGGTTGGTTAAAAGAATAAAGTCATATTGATATGACTTTATCCTTGTACCTTAACCAATCATTTAATGATCTTGTCGGTTCATTAAATGCATGCAACCATATTTGTACGGCACAAATTCACTGGTGAATTTGTTTACCTATAAATACAAAGTCATATTCTTCGTTAAAATTACTTTTAGCATTAAAGGTGAATTTGTCTAAATACTCTCGATCTTAAACAGGGATACTTCACAACTTTAAGTATCTTGATCTAAAAGAGTTATTTGGCAAATATAGATCATTTGTAATTCATAGGTTGTTAGGATACTTACATACTTGTATTATCTTGATTCCACACAACCTTGTATTTTATTTAACATCATAAATAAAATACACTTGAAAATATTACATTGTGTTCCACCTTTATTTTATTGCTTTTAGTCTTGTATTACTTTGTTTATATACTTGCATTTATATTCAAGTAATACTAGTCCAATCTAGTGATTATTAGACTTGTTGTATTTTACATTCTGGGTTAACCATCAAGAGAGTTTGGGACTCACAAGCCTTGCTAGGGAGAGCCTTGCTGGGGAGAGACTTCTTGAGGAGAGCCTTAAGCTTTCCTGGGCCCCACTCCAAGGCTCCCAAGCTTTATCTTACTCTCTTGTCTAGCCTTAAGCTTTCCTGGGCCCCACTCCAAGGCTCCCAAGCTTTACCTTAAGCCTTGCCAAGGTCTTTCCACCAAACCTTCTTTTGCCAAGGTCTCACCCTAGCTCATCAGATTATATCGATTTGTTTTGATTTGTAATAAAGTGATATCATCTAGATATCACTAGTTTCTCTAATAATCTCTCAAACTAATAATAATAAGATCGTTAATCGGGTCGACTGCCCTTGATTTTGGGTGATTATTGTTGATTTGGTTGATCAGATCTCAAAATTGTTCAAATGAGGGATCTGCTATGAGGTCGATATGTACGGGGAACAAGTACAGTGTCTTGATGACTAATTTTGAACATTTTGGCGGCATGATTCTGTCTTTTGCTATTCTTGCTTCTCAGCCTGCCTTTGGCATTTTTGGATATGGTGGCTTTATGGCATCTATGCATCTAAGGGGGTATGTCGTTCAAATGGTTATCTTTTCTATGATAACTTCAATTGTTTCATTTTAATTACAGAGACACTGAGATTTCTTCCAAGAGAAAGAATTGCATGAAAGTCAATATGGTCAATCTCCCTAACTTTTTCTTGGTTGATCACTTTACAAGCTAGGTGATAATAAAAACAATAATGATAACTATAATTATAATAGAAATTATTGATTAAGGAACTATATCTCACTAAAAACATTCATTTATGTTACTCTCTAATTAGTCAAGTGGCTCGATCTTCTGTCCATTACTCCATTTAGCACAATTTCATCATCTCAACATTCTTGGGCCATCATAGAAACATAGATAGGGTCAACGACTGAACGAACGTTTTTGAATTTGGCTTTTGTTATTACAATGGTAATTTATGTACTCAAACATATTTTCCTTTTTGTTTATGAACAGCTAACGTTTCCTTGTTGAGTGCTTGTTTTTTCCGGTAAGCCAATAAACCCTCCCAGCTTGTCTATTTTGCCACCTCTGATAAATGCTAATATTGCACAACTCAAATGGATCTTCATATTAGGTTAGTTTAGTATTCTAAATCAGGCCAAAGAACTTGTAACTATGTTGTCATGTAACCACATCTTATTAACCAGACCTTAGAATCAAGTAAATGTAACAAAGCAACGCATCTATTACACAATACTAGCTACCTATTATCGATCTGATGGCGTACTATTATAACCATATGGTAAATATTACCAAATCTCAAAACCCATCCAAGATATCAAAACTTATGTTAACACTGCATAAACAACGATTATAAAATAAAATAAAATAAAAACAATTATAGCAACATATAATAAGTAGAACAATGTCAAATCTTTACTTATTCCCACTTTACCAGCAAAGTAACCCTCCCATTAACTATCATATGCTTCAAAAAGTTTAGGATGTTGTATGAGTTAAAAATAAAAGTTCGGTAATTATCGACCCACTTTTGTTGGGATAATCTTGACATAAATGGGTCACTTAATATAATCAAGCATGTGATTTTAAGTCTAGCAAATTTAACAAGTTTTAAGTATGTTTTGTTTAAGGCAGTAGCTTGTCTAGTAGAATGTTAAATTGTTAGTATGTCTAGTTTAGTATGTGTCAGTTAGTATGTGAAAGAAATGGTGCAACTTTGACCGAGTAAAAGAAGGGAAAAGTGGTCCATGTCTAGGGAAGTTAGCTGCTAATTTCTAGGAATGTCACGTACTTGATTTGGCAGTTTCTTTAGGACATAGTTTATTATATATATCATGGTAAAGTAGTAGTCTTTTGTAACCACTTTTATTTTTGAATGCAGTAAGTTTTAGAAGCTTTCTTATTTTTCTCTCTAAATATTCATATAATTGTGAGTGAGTAAGAGTGTGTGAAGGGGCCTGATCCTACACGTGGTATCAGAGCAAGGGGTGAGAAAAGGGCCGGTTTGAGAGTCGGTGGCATGAGAAGAAGCAGCCCCGTCGCTGCAGGGCAGAAAAGAAGCGCATCAGCAAGCATGTAGGTATGATCGTCGATGGTCAGCAGCAACGGCTTCTGTATCGAATCCATGAAGCAAGAAAGCATGTCAGCAAGAAGAGAATGGGGATCCCGCAAGCAAGAAGCAAGTAGCAAGTGACAAGAGACGCGTCAAAGCAAGAGCAGAAAAATACCGGGCTGCAGCGGTATTATTAGCAAGAAGAAAGAAGGGGTGAAGAGACATTGTGGTTGTTCGGGTCGAGTGATAAAAAAGGAGGCTGTTTCGGTGTCATTTTGTGGCTGTCTCTGGGCTGTTTTTACAGCATGTTCGGCCAGAAGGGAGACTAACCAAAAATGCATGAGAAACGAGCAAAGTAGGAAACAAGGGGCTTTTGTGATCAGAGTTCATATGAACGCAAGTTACCTACTTTGAGGGGTTCGGTTCTAAGGAATCAATTGGGTTCAAAGACGAGCCATGATTCTGGCCAAATCATTGGACTCGTTGATGAACTCAGTTGTTGATCGAAGAACGAAAGAGATTAAGTGACTAGAGGGTAACCTTCAAGATTGTTTGATAGGAGGGGAACAGTGACCAAGTAGAGAAAAATATATGTTATTAAGTGAATGAGTCATTGGGTTCCAATATATTCGAACATAGGTGTGATACAACCTCCTTGAACTAATGAACTTTGAAGATGTCAAGAGGATGCTGCTGGTACAATGGACAAGCAAAAGAGAGGAAAAGTCGTTGAAGTTGCTTTTCAAAAGCAAAACAGAAGGCTAAGCTTAGTAATTTGTCAGGTTGTAACATGTGAAGTGGTATCCAAAATGATGATGCATACATAGCTAGCCGTAAAAGTTAGATGAAAAGTATGTATTCTCATTTTCAAAAGCAAGAAAAGGATAGAAGTGAGGGATTGTTGGTATAAAGTTATAAGCATGGTGTTGAGTCAAGGATTCGCTGACCAGACTTGGTCGCTGACGTGGTCGTCAGCGAGTTATCAGCGAGTCATTGACTCTCGTCAGCGGGTGGTTTGCTTTCCAAATTGTTGGTCAAGGCGGGAAGATTTCAAACCAAAAGAAGACAAGAGTCATATGGTGGTTCATCCAACTGTATTTTACCTTAAAAGGAAAAGATGCAGGTGGACCAAAACACAAGGGTTTCTCTCTCACACCCGTTTTGGTAAAGAAGACAAAGGCTCCTGGATCCAAGTACTTAGAGCCAATGGAACGTCGATAACCACCATCACATCACTATCATTGTAAGGCTGTGTTGCCCTAATTCCTTTCTATATAAAGCAACACAGCCGCACCATTTACACTTTGTGTTTTGTCACCACAAAGTGTGTGTCACTTTATTTGTAATTGCTTAAGTTTCTTTCTTCCTTTCTAGGCTTAGCAATTATCTAGTTCATTTGTATTCTTGTAAGACAAGTTGTAATATCGACCATGTATTCATCGTTTAATCAATGATACATATGATTAGACTTGCATAGTTTTCTTACAATTGAACTTGTTCTTGTTTATGTTCTTTACTTTCTATTCTTAACTCTCTTGTCTAGATAAAACAATATAAGTGTGCAAATCAAGGACTGTCAAGTGGTATCAGAGCCAACGTTTCTAAATTACTGAAACAAAGATCCGTTTGCATACTTATTTTCTTAAATTTCTCTTTTAATCTCTTCTTAAAACAAGAACATGACTGCTGTTCCCACCCTTGTTAACACACGTGACTTCGGTTACGTATCCGTCCCTCCAAGATTCGAGCCCGATGACTTTGGGTCTTGGAAGGAAAGGATGTTACTACATATAGTGGGTGTGGAACCCTATCTTATGTCTATTCTGACCGTCGGTCCTTATATCCCCACTCTGGTTCAAAGAACACCAGGAGCAACTGTTGACGCTCCTGAGATTGTGATTGACATCGTCAAACCAGAGGTTCAATGGACTGACGATGAAAGGAGACTTGTTAATCTTGATGCAAGGCTCAAAAACATGATTGTCAGCACTCTTCCCACTGACCTCATGAAAGTGGTCATTAGATATCCCTCTTCAAAAGAAGTTTGGGATAGATTGGTTAGCATGCATGAAGGCTCTGCTGCTACCATTGCCACTAAAAAGATAGACTTAAAAAGAGCCTATGAAAATTTCTTTTCCCTCCCCAACGAAGGTTTAAACGGTTCATATACCCGATTTAAAGGGTTGCTGAACGACATGACCACTGTTGGTATCTCTCATGATGATTTTGAGGTATGCCACAAATTTCTTGATAGTTTACCTATCAAGTGGCAAGGTCTGAGACAAATCCTCAGAACCACTAAGCGACTCAATGGCCTTAACCTTGAGTCTCTCTTTGGCATGCTCCAGTTCGAAGAAAGAGCTCTTGCTCAAAATCTTAGAGCTGCCGCTGATGCACAGCATCATGCGGGTCCCTCTTCTTCTTCATCTTCTCAGCAAGCTCCTACCCTTGCTGACTGCAAAACTGTGCAGGATGATCGTGTCATGCAGAGACGCGTCAGGTTTGGTGACGCTAGATTTCAGCAAGTTGGACCATCTAAGGTCCGACCTGCTGATAGACAAGTCCACCAACATGTATCACAATCGATGCCTACTCCTATTTTGAGGCATAAAACTCCTCAAAAAGTGAGAATAACTAATACCCAAAATAGGTCTGTTACTCCTCAAAGAGGACACTTGCCTCATCAGCAAGTGAGATCTACTACCCCTAATAGGCAATACTTACCTCATAGGAAAATGAGGTCTGTAACACCTAATCAGCAACCAAGATCGATCACTCCCAAAAGAGTGCAGAGTTGCCCTACCAACTCATGCTGCTCCTAAAACTAACCCTTCCAAACCTGCTGATGAGTACAGGAATAAATACTATCAGCTGAAGGCCAAGGTTGCTGAAATGGAAGAGGCCAAAACACCAGCAAAAGGGCTGGTAGCTGAAGAGCACGACTGGGCTGAATCAGATGAGTCAGACAGTGAAGAATATGTTGACGCCATGTGCCTTATGGCGCTCGCTGATGGAGATGCTTTGACAAGAGATCAAGTCTCCTCAAGTCAGTGGGTGAACGTCACCATTAAAAAGGTTTGTGCTCACTCCTCTGCTTCTGAAGAAGATAAACCAAAAATCTTCGAATCTCTTCTTTGTGACTTTCAGTTCGTTGAATCTATACGAGCTGATGTCCAATCTAAGCTTGACTCTACTTCCTTGGAGTTAAGCGAAAAATCTGAAAGACTCAATGAGCTGAGGAATGTTCATGTTGAACTCCAATCTCATGAGTTGCTGGCTCAAAAGGTTCAACTTGAGAATGAAAAACTCAAGCTTGAAGTGGCCAACCTTAAGAAGATTGTGACCTCCTGGTCAAAAGCTTCCAGGTTTCACCACCAGTGCCTAAACGAACAAGTCCCTGCCCAAGTACAGGCAGTAATAGGCGGTGACTTTAATGCCGCTGCCTCTCTCTCTGACTTGTTTAATGATGAGGTAAAGCCTGAAATTTCTATTCCTCCATCTACTGTCATCTCTCCTGAAGAGATGAAGAAATGGTATTTTGTTAAGGGTCTTAACAATTACCACAATGAAATGGAAGCTGGTACTACCACTTCTACTACCAGCGACCCATCTAATCCTGCTGAGGAAAATGGTGCTGGCTCCTCAGCAAGCACCAGCAACCCCTATCCTCATCTTCCCATTGTTGGCATGATGCCAAACGAAGGAAGAGTTCAATACTCTTCTGGGGAATCTTATGAAGGGGATATTGGTAGTGATGGTTTTAAACCCATCGCTCCTCAGCAATTCACCATCAGACCTTCTGAACCCTTCAGAAGAAGTAAGGTTGCTGTTCCCTATGACTATAGCACGCCTCAGCGAGCTAATCATATCAGTCAGCAACCTCAACCAGTTGCTCAACCCTCTTCTTCTTCATCTTCTCAGCAAGCTCCTACCCTTGCTGACTGCAAAACTGTGCAGGATGATCGTGTCATGCAGAGACGCGTCAGGTTTGGTGACGCTAGATTTCAGCAAGTTGGACCATCTAAGGTCCGACCTGCTGATAGACAAGTCCACCAACATGTATCACAATCGATGCCTACTCCTATTTTGAGGCATAAAACTCCTCAAAAAGTGAGAATAACTAATACCCAAAATAGGTCTGTTACTCCTCAAAGAGGACACTTGCCTCATCAGCAAGTAAGACCTATCACTCCTCAAAGAGGACACTTGCCTCATCAGCAAGTGAGATCTACTACCCCTAATAGGCAATACTTACCTCATAGGAAAATGAGGTCTGTAACACCTAATCAGCAACCAAGATCGATCACTCCCAAAAGAGTGCATCCATCTCAGCAGGGTCCTTCTTCTTCTTCTCACCCTGCTGTCCATCAAGCATGGAGTGTAGTCAAGGGATCAAAAAATCCCTCTACCTCTCAATCAGAGGACCCAAAAGGAAAGTCCATTCTGGGTCCTGCTCCTAAGATGCTTCTGCTTCCACAAAAGCATAAGCAAAAGCCTAAGCCAAAGAAAAAGGCATCTTCCTCTTCTGACCCCAAAATTAGCGAGCTAGCCCAGCAAGTTAATGATCTTTCCTCACAATTGAAGGAATTCTTCCTTCAAAGTCAGAAGGGCAGCTCCTCTGTCAAAAAATGCTACATTTGTGGAAGCAGAGGTCATGTTGCTGCTGATTGTGATGAAGATAACTCCAGGGATGCTCCTGAAGTTGACATTCAACCTAATCCTTCTTCTTCAGCGGCTGCTTCCTCTTCCACTATAGTCAGCGAAAGTTCTGCTTCTGCTGATCACATAAATAGTGTAGGAGAGTCAACCGATCTCACTGAGGAGAACATTGCTGACTTCATTGCTGCCCAGCGAATCTCCTTTCCTCTCTCTCAAGAGATCATTACTACTGGTCGAGGCAGCATTCTGGTTGAGTATGGGAACAACAATCAAGTCAGCAACTTGACTATTCTAGATACTGGAGTCTCGGTCACTTCTGCTGATCAATATCACACCTATGTGATTGATCGTGACATGCCTCCGGCTCTTCAACTTGTTGATAACTCTCCAAGTGATGAAAATACTAACCCCAGTGCTCCTCTTCCTCTCTCTACTGATGACACTATCAGCGGAGAAGAATCCGCTGAGTCTCCCATCTTTAATCCCGCTGACATGTCCGTCAGTGAGTTCAACAGTGAACCCATCTAAATCCTTCTGTTAAATCCATGCAGGGCTCGCTGGGAAAAGGTGTGTGGTACTTGGACAGTGGCTATTCAAAACACATGACTGGCTCAAAGACCCTGCTGGATAACTACGTAGAGGCTGCTGGCCCTACTGTAGTGTTTGGTGACAATTCCACTGGACAAACTGAAGGTTATGGTCTTCTCTCAAATGGGCTCATTAAGTTCAACAAAGTCGCTTATGTCAATGGATTAAAACATAATCTCATCAGCATAAGTCAACTTTGTGATGCTGACTACAAAGTGATTCTTGATAAACATCAAGGCACTGTGGTAAATGTAAACAAGGAAGTAGTCTTGGTTGCTCCAAGAAAACGAGATGTATATCTGGTTGACTTCACTCCTATCAAGACTGATAGTGAGACTTTGTAAGTCCCAACTTGTTAGATGGTACTACTGAAGACACCTCTATGTCGATGGTGGAATTACTTTGCAATATATGCACTGAACTGGAGACGACCAGTTGCAGTGTGTATATACCAAGTTCTAGATAGATTACTTATATAAAAGACAATAAGTAAAGAACAATGCAATAATACAAATAACTTGTAAGATAACTTGATGAGACAATATGTATTTTTCAATGTGTAATTTATTTATTGATATTAAACAAATTACAAGGTTGATGCGGAACCAAGATAATACATGAATGTAAATATCCTAACAACCTATGAAATACAATTGATCTATACTCGGAATTTCTCAAGACAATCGAAACACTTAAAGTTGTGAAATGTTCCTTTTAGCGATTGAGAGAAGATTGCACAAGTTCACCAAGAATATTGCAGGTTTGCAAAGTGAATTCTATCGAAGTGTATTCGAAGAAGAGTTTATTTTCTTGGTTGTGCAATGACTTGTATTTATAGGCAAAGTTAACATTGGGATGTTAACTTTAGCCGTACAAATGTGGTTGGGAGCATTTAAGGAATATCATTTAATTCCTTAAAAAGCAGTGTAAAGTCGCATGTTAAAGTGACTTTACATAACCACCTTTATGTACCTTTTAATACTTAAATAATAAGATAAGGCTTATTATCCGGGTAAAGGTACATAAAGCATATAAGTCAATTCCTCGTAATCAGTGTAAAGCTTTGTAAGGGCTTTCCACTGATGGTCTCCAGTTTGTAACTGACTAGAATGCCAACTGGGCTTCGCTGCCATTGTCATTCTCTATCTTCCATTTGTTGTCTTCGACTTCAACTGGAATGCTTCTTCAACTTGGTCAGTTCTCAACTGGAGGAAGTCTTCAGTTGCGTTAACTGTACGGTGCAACTGGACTTCAATATATTTCTCGACAAATCATCTTTGGTCACCAGTTTACTGGGTCACCAGATGCAACTGGTGACTGGTCAGTGTGAACTGGTGACTGGCCAGTTCCAGGTGAACTGGTCCTAACAAATTCCCCATATTTGTCTAGAAATATAGTCTAAGTCTTTTTCTAGTTCTTGTATCTATACAGGTGTGAACTATAGAGACTTGTTTGATTTAAATCTATTTAAGGTATCTAAGGCATTTTTATAGATCAATAAATGCCTTAGGTTTTTCTTTTAGGTTGTTAGATTTTAATCTTTTATCTACCTTGTGGTTACAAACTGGTAACTTCATTTATACAAGGGAATGAAGTTTATACAAGTTACAGAATGTAAATACAAATTACAAGTAGATAAACTGAAGAAAGAACTTAATGAGATGGCCCTTCGCCAGTTCTTCTTCTCTTGGCAACTGAAGAGATAGGCTGAGTATCTTCAGGGTCAATATTCAACTTCTGCTCAAGATTTTCTTTATGTTGAATCTTCCCCCTTAGAAAGTTAACCCATGCTTTCTCGAACCTATTCTTTTGTGCCTTAGCATCCAACACATTCACCATCTCAACCCATTCATTGAACCCATATTGCATGGCACCAGGATCATCAGTTCTAACCAGTGGCCCACCAGCATACTTAACTTCAATTTGAAAAACCTTGGTGCCTGGCTTGATTGTAACATTGACACTATTAATAGTACCACTATGTCTTCTGGTTGACATGATCTGGGAGTAGTAATTTCTAGCTTCAGATTCATTTGTGATTTTTATACTCCCAGCACCAGCAGCCAGTACAGCGGACTTAATGTCTTCATTGGATACCTCGCCAGTTGATTCAACGAATGTGCTAAGGTCAGCATCCCTTGCATCTCTTGTCAGTGGTCTTCTTGGTTGTGGAATCCTTCTCCTTGGTGGATTCAAAACATCCTTCACAACCTTTTTAACATTTGCAATTCTCTTAAGAATCCCACTGGCCCTCATTTCCTTAGCCTTCTCCACTGAAATGTTTAAACTTCTGGCATCAAATTCTGCCTCATCCTCAGCATAGTGTCTATCCAGTTCTACATCTAGCATTTCATTCAACTGGTCAACTATCCTGGGATCATTTTTAATCCTAACATACTCATCCTTAGTGATACCCAGTAGATTGGCATCACTCATATCCAGCAACTTGATTTGAGCAAGATGTGCCCTGGCTTCCACTTGGTTTCTTTGTTTCATTTTCTTCTTTTCTTTAATGTCATTTCCAAGTCTGGCCAGTCTTCTACTATCACTATCTGAAACTGGAGGAAGTATGTCAGTATTTCCAGTTTCTAACATTTCATCAGTGGCCGGCTGGGCAGATGCTTCAACAGCCACTCCTTTACCCTTGTCCAACACAACATTCCCCATATCTCCATCACCACCAGATCCACTTACCCTTTGCACACCAGCTTCAGTACTGGTGGCTACAACCAATTCCCTTCCAGTTGGAGTCCTTCCAGGTGCAACTGGTGCATGAACTTGACTTCTTTCCCCCTTGGCAGTCTCTAGACCTGCCCGAATACTTTCCCATTTAGAGGGGTGAGATGGCAACCGGTCAAGAGGCTGCCATGATTGCAAGTTCTTGCACTCTTTAAAGATCCCACACATCATCCTGAAGGACCTCCATAAGTGGTTCGTCTCCTTTGATTGGGTCAAGACATTTGCAACAACTTGGTCTTGACCAGTTTTCAATTCATTCAATATTTTGGAGTCTTCATCCAATCCAGAGACAACCCTTTCCTTCACATCCTCATCACTCTTCTTCATATTCTCTACTTCAGTGGTCAGTTTATTCAATGATTCAGCATGTAGAGATACTTGGGTGTTCAAATTCTCAATGCTGCCCCTCAACTGGTTAATCTCACTGGTAAGTGGGGCCAGATCAACCTGAGGAGTGGCCAGCCTGGTGATCTCAGACATCACCCTTTCAATCAAACGTTCTTCTCTAGCACCCAACGTATCTTCTATCTTCTGACCAACTGAAGACATCAACTGCTCTCCAAGGCCAGTTACATCTAGGCCAGGTCTTTCAATAAGTTCTTTGACCTGCCTTTCAATCTCTTTCAAATCAACCTCTGAAGTTCTGACAGTATTTCCTAGCAGGTTGGAGATTGAACTGGTGACCTTGGAGTGAGTTAGGTCAAAGGCTTCTTTTAGAGTACCAGCTAGATTGTTGCAGCCAGTGACCAACTCATTAAGCTTTCCAAACACCAAGTCTTCATTAGAAGAAAACTTGTTTATCCCCAGATCAACCACCTTGATGTTTGTCAAAGAGTCCTTGTGGTATCTGGAGAAAGACTTGGTGTTCTTGTCAAGTGTCTTCTGAATCTCCTCCACCCTGGTTAGAAGGTTTTGGAGATCGGCTTGAATGGAGACAACTTGACTGTCCAGTGACAAAGGAGAAGGTGTCACTGGACCACTTGCAGTTACTACTAGAGCAACTGGAGGAGGCAAACTAATGGAAGTCTCCCCAGTTGTCAAACCAGCAGTTGAATATATATGAGGAGTGGTGGAAGAAGAAAGGACTGGAAATTCAATGTGTTGTTCATGCTGAGAATGCTCAGGTGTGAACAACGGCGACGGTGGTGGGGGCATTTCTCGAGCAAGTGAGAATTGCCCAGTTGGTAAGGGAGCGGAATATATTGGTAAGGATGTATCAGTAGGCGTATTTACTTGAGGGGGTGAAAATGAAATTGATGCGTCTGGAGGTAAGACTGGAGATGAAGGGTCTTGAGCTTGTACAGAAGCATCAAGAATCTCCTGGTCTGTTTCAGTACCTTCAGAATCCGAAGATTCTATAAGGATTTCCTCGTCGTTAACACCCATGTCCAGATCCATGAATGTGACAGAGGGCTGTTCAGTTTCCTGGACAGTCTCCAGATGACCTTCCCCAGTTTCCTGGATGGGTGCATCTGTTGGAGGATCAGATACCGAAGTATCTTCACCAGGGATAGACGTGATTGGAGTTGCTTTAGTTATGGTTGCTCTATCCTCAACCACAACTTGAGACGAACTGGAGGGTCCCTCATTATTTTGAGGCCCGCCCAATTGTCTTTCTGATTCACTTTCCAAAGGTGCATCAGTTTTAGCAAATGCCAGTAGCATTCGCTCTGGAATTTCAACCTCTCCAGCTTCAGATACCAGAGAGTCTAGATTCCTCAACATATCTGGCCTTGTGTACGGTGAATCTGTACTTTTATACTCTTCATGGCCCAGAATTTGTTGAAAACAGAGAGAGAGAAACCTTGAAAAGGGGATACACACACCCCTGGAGCCCTTCAGTTTTTGTACTAGGCTTCTATACAAAATGTCTGAAAAGTCCACTCTCAATCCGTTCCACAAGCAGTAAGCCATCTCTGCTTGCGAGGAGTTAATCTGGTCAAGTCCACCAGAACTCCCACCCATGCTCTCCACCAGGTGGATGAAAAAATACCTCCATGAAGGTGTAAGGCCCTTCATGGTCATCGCACCTTTTGTCTTTAACACCCCATTCTCCAAACACTCCCTGTGTCCCATTTCCAGGAGTACTTGGCGAAAGTTAATATTAGGGGCAAGACGACTGGAGATTCACCCTCTCTCCAGTAATTGAGGCGTAAGGCATCCCTCAATGTATCAGCTGACAAGGTACACTGGATTGTTCCATCCTTTAACGTGAAACTGATGGAGGAACAATCAGAAGAAAGAACGGCAGTGTACCAAAACTCACATAAGTAGTTGTGAAACATCTTACGTGGGTTTAGAGAGAATGAGGGTCCTATTGGAGAATTCTTTAAAAACTTTTGAATTCTACCAATAAGGGTATCGGACCCTTGAGATCCTCGTAGGCTGGCCATAGGATTATTTGGATTTAGTTTTATGACCGAAGCACTACTAGGAGCACCAGGTGCCTGTGTGACATCTGGTGAGGGATTATATGGAACAGTCAAGAGATTTACATCTCTTGATCGAGATGATCTAGGAGCCATAGAAGAATGAAAATGAAATTTAGGATTTAGGGTTTTTGATTTGTGAAGCAAAGAGAAGAATGAAGCAATATTGATGATTGGAAGTAAATGAAGGAATGTAAGAGAAAGAAAAATAAATGAGTTACGGAGTAAATAAGGGTATTTATAAGTGGATTCAAGATCCCAATGTAAAACCAAAAATTATATTTTATTAAACCAAATCAATTTTGAAGATATTTTGACAAAATGAGTTTGAATTTTGAAATAAAAATATAATTTTCCATGTAAGCATTAAATGTTACCATGTCAGCATTAAATGCTACGACGGCTTACTTTACCCATGACCCCACTCACTTTTTGTTTTCCCAATACAAACAGTTGTCAAGTACTAAAATAGCTTAAAACACGTCAGATCATAATATCAAGTGGTTTAAAACACTCGAGTATCATCACGTGTCACACATATTGACCAAGTATTTGTAACGTTATAAAATTTTAGACAAAGACTGAACCTGGTAACTGGAGGATCAATCCAGTACCAGTTTCCAACTGAAGAGTTCTCCAGTTGCATTTTCAAACAAAAACGAATTTTAGTCAGAAAATTATTTTGAGTCTTTCCCCCTAAAATGATGATCCAGTAATCAATTAGTGCCAAGATAGTATCACAAAGGCGTTCGATAGCCTGGCGAGCAAAGATTATCTGGACCTCCTCAACTGGAGAACTTCATCAGTGTCACTGACGCGTTCAATAACAAAGAAAGCTCCAGTTAAGGGTTTAACATTCCCAGTTCGCTGATGAGATGTTTAAAGGTTTTCTCATCGAGAGGTTTAGTAAAAACATCAGCTAACTGTTTGTCAGTGGGGATGAAATGAATTTCAATATCTCCTTTCATAACATGATCTCGAATGAAATGATACCTGATGTCAATATGCTTTGTTTTGGAGTGCATCACTGGGTTGTGAGATATAGCAATTGCACTGGTGTTGTCACAAAAGATTGAGGTCTTGGTATACTTCTGACCATAATCTAGTAACTGGTTCTTGATCCAGAGAATCTGGGCACAACAACTGGCCGCAGAAATGTACTCTGCCTCAGCAGTGGACATAGAGACTGAAGTCTGCTTCTTGCTGGTCCAACTTACCAGTTTTCCTCCAAGGAAATGACAACCACCAGTTGTTGATTTTCTATCTATCTTACAACCTGCATGATCAGAATCTGAATAACCCATTAGATCTAATCCTGAGCCTTTGGGGTACCAAAGACCAAGATTAGGACACCCTTTCAGGTATCTAAAGATACGCTTTACAGCGTGCAAATGTGATTCTTTAGGGTTAGCCTGAAACCTGACACATAAACATGTTGCAAACATTATATCTGGTCGACTGGCAGTTAAGTACATTAGTGAACCAACCATACCTCTATAGTCAGTTATGTTAACTGGTTTGCCAGTTGGGTCAGAGTCCAAATTCAATGGTGGTGCAATAGGTGTGTTTTTCGATGGGATTGAATCATATTTGTATTTTCTTAACAAATCTCTGACATATTTTCCTTAGTTTATGAAAATTCCATTTTCAGTTTGCTTAATCTGAAGACCTAAGAAAAAAGTTAATTCACCCATTAAACTCATCTCATACTCAGATGACATGATTTTAGAAAACTTTTTACACATTGCATCATCAGTTGAACCAAAAATAATGTCATCAACATAAATTTGTACCAATAAGATATTACCTCTTTCTTTCAAGATAAACAAGGTATTATCTATTGCACCTCTTTGAAAGCCATTTTTAAGAAGATGTTTAGTTAAAGTATCATACCAGGCTCTTGGGGCTTGTCTTAGACCATACAATGCTTTGTTCAGTCTATAGACCCAATGTGGATGCTTTTCATCGATGAAACCTGGAGTCTGCTTAACATAAACTTCTTCTTCCAATGTTCCATTAAGGAACGCACTTTTGACATCCATCTGGAAGACCTTGAACTGCAGATGGGCTGTATAAGCCAGAAATATTCTTATGGCTTCAAGTCTTGCAACTGGAGCAAAAGTTTCATCAAAGTCAACGCCCTCTGCTTGACAATAACCCTGGGCAACTAGTCTGGCCTTGTTTCTTACAACATGGCCATCTTCATCCATTTTGTTTCGGTAGACCCATCTGGTACCAATAGGTTCTTTCTTTAACCCTAGTGGACAAGGAACAAGCTCCCAAACATTGTTCCTTTCAAACTGGAGGAGCTCTTCTTGCATAGCTTCCACCCAGCTTGGGTCTGCCATAGCCTCGTCAATCTTCTTTGGTTCAATTAAAGATAAGAAGGTGACGTTTAAGCATTGCTCACTGGTGGCTCTTCTAGTCTGAACCCCACTAGTTGGATCACCCACAATTTGTTCAATTGGGTGGGCTTTAGTCCATCTAGTGTATTGACTAGGCTGGTGAACTACAATATCAGTGCAAGTCACCTGGCGATCTTCTTCAGTTGCAGCAGCTTCTGGAGAAGGATCAGTCCAAACAACTTCTACATCCTCATCAGAGTCAATGAGGTCTCGATTAGCATCATGAAATTCCTCATTAGAAGGCATTTCATGAAGAACTGGAGAGGTAGGTGTTTGAACTGGTGCTGATATTGTGGTAAGTTAAAATTGATGGAGGGATAGAATGATGTGTCACTGGTGCTTTTCTTCTTCTTGACTGGTTCCAGTTTGTTGGAACTGGAAGCATTTTCTGGTGAAACAACTGACCGATGAACTTGGTCAGTTTCACCAAAGTTGATTGGAATGACTGGAGAGATATCAAGGCTTGGTCTCTTGTTGATTGCTTCAGTTGATTCATCGAATGTGACATGAATTGTCTCATGCACCTTTTGGAGTCTATAATTATAAACTCTAAAGGCCTTTCGAATATCTGAATAGCCTAAAAATACTCCTTCATCAGCTTTTGCATCAAACTTTCCAAGCTGACTGGAATCGTTCAGTATATAAACTGGACAACCAAATACATGGAAATATCTAATATTTGGTTTACGATTCCTAAGTACTTCGTAGGCAGTCTTCTTATGTCTCTTGATGTAGACTGACCGGTTTTGGGTGTGACAAGCAGTTGCAACTGCCTCAGCCCAAAAACTGGTGGGAAGACCAGATTCAGATAGCATACTTCTGGCTGCTTCTATCAGTGTACGATTCTTTCTTTCAACAACTCCATTTTGCTCTAGAGAGTGAACTGATGAGAAGTTTTGAGAGATGCCAGTGTCATTGCAAAATGTTTCAAGTACCTTATTTTGGAATTCAGTACCATTATCACTTCGCAACTGACAAACTTTTCGAGTGTACTTGAGCTCAATTCGTTTGATAAGGGAGATGATTTCAGCAGGTGCATCACTTTTGGATCTGATGAATACCACCCAGCAATATCTGGTGAATTCATCAACCACAACTAGAGTGTACTTCTTTCCAGCTCTAGTTTGAACATTCACTAGACCAAAAAGATCCATATGGAGCATGTGAAGAGGTTCAGTGATGCTAAAATTTTGTCTAGTTTTGAAACTAGCTCTTTTCTGCTTACCCATCTCACACCCTGGACATGGCTTTTCCTTATTGAAGGAAATTTGAGGTATCCCATCAACCAGTTGCTTGCGAGACAACTTGTTAATGTTTTTGAAATTAAGGTGGGATAACCTTTTATGCCATAGCCAGTTGGTGTCCTCATCAGCTTTGGTATAGAAGCATTGCTCTTTTGGAGCTGGTTCCATATCCATGATGTACACATTGCCTTTTCTTGGTGCAATCATCACCACTTTCCAATCCTTGTTAAATATGGTGCCTTGTGCAATATCGAACAATACTCTGAAGCCATCATCGCAAACCATTCACAAATGCAACTCTTTTGAATTCGACTTGTCTATTATTGAGCACACCATATCCTTCAGTCTTTCCAGATTGATCGTTACCAAAAGTCACTGTCGGTCCATCTTGGACAGTGAACTCTTCCAGTAGGGGCTTACATCCGGTCATAGTCCGGCCAGCAGCGCTGTCCAGATACCAGATATTTTTCTTTCGATCGCCCTACACACACACAAAAATCATTAGTTCTTTTTGTGAACCCATCTTTTCTTGATGGGTCCACTGGACTTCTCTACAGAAGCCACAGTCGACAGTTGTGGTGTTGAACTGGAGGCTGCATCTGGAGCATTATCACCAGCTCCAGGTGCAGGAGTAAAAACAATTGGTATTTGATACTTACTCCCTTTAATTTTACCAGAATTTGTTCCAGAAGGAACATTCTTTTGTTTAGGTATTAAAGAGAGTGGTTTAATATTTTGTTTGAAAACTGGAGGTGATAAACCTCCTTCCAGATTGTTAATCCGGGCAGTACAACTCTGAACCTGCCGAGACAAAAGTTGGAGTTGTCTTTCCAGATTAACCAAAATATTATTTTCTTCAGGCAGTTGAACCTTGGACCTTGGTTCAACTGGTGCTTTAGTCTGTCGGGTCTTGGGCACCTTAGACTTTTGAGGTAAAGGCTTGTTACCAGTGGCCTTTTTGACTGGAGCTTTAGCCTGTTTGGCTCCAGTTTTAACCTCAATGGGGTTGGTCTCAGAGGTTTCAGTTTCAACAGCTTCAGG
Organism: Erigeron breviscapus; assembly: GCA_034093135.1. Taxonomy (NCBI): domain Eukaryota; kingdom Viridiplantae; phylum Streptophyta; class Magnoliopsida; order Asterales; family Asteraceae; genus Erigeron; species Erigeron breviscapus. The sequence continues at coordinate 277,775,284 of CM067167.1, forward strand.
TTGATCATAAGGTGTTTCAACCTGGAGAGCTGGAGGCAATGCATGAAGATCTGGTATAAGAGCTGCCATCTCCAGATCTTCAGATTTCCATGCATTTTTCTGGGCATCGATAGTTCTTGAAAATGCATCATAGTTTTTGCCAGATGCTTTTACCCATGACTTGATAATCTTTTGTGCTTTTTCAAAATCAGAAAATAATTTTTGATTATCAAGTTCCAAAGCCTCAATTTTTAAAACTGACTCCTTGAGAGCCAACTGGACACTTTGTAAATCATTTAGTTGTGGTTTAACATTGTTCAGTTCAATTAGGATAGTGTCAAGATATCTTTCACTATCAGCTCTTACAGTTTCCACAAATGCCAAATCACCACTTAATGATTCAGCCAGGTCCAGTTTCAGTTCAGGGTCAACCTGGTTATCATAGTCACATACCTTTTTCAGTATGATGTCCACCCATCTTCCAGAGATGACATCTTCTTTCACCACATGCTGCTGTTGTTGATCTTCCAAGGCCATGAAACACATGTCCCTTTCCTCTTCTTCATCATCAGATGAGTCATCAGAGTACTCCCATTTTCCCTCAGTTTGTGCCATTAAGCACTGATCCTTTTTCTTTTCCATGGACAGGAGGGCAATCTGGGCCTTAAGCTTTTTGTATTTAGCTTTGTAGCTATCATCAGGCCGATTGAAATTAGGGACAGAGGGGCCAGTTTGGTTGTTCAACTGACTAGATCTGCATTCCTTCATAAAATGACCTTTCTTGCCACACTTATAGCATGTAAGATTGGTCTTATCCAGAGAGCTGGAGCTGGAAGCATTGTTGGGGCCATTAAATCTTTTGGATTTATGCTTAAACCTATTAAAGGTCTTAGCAATCATGGCGACCAGATCATCATCGTCAGTTTCATTACAACCATCACTGTTTTCAGTGGTCAGTCCAGAGTTTAAGAAACTGTTCAACATCTCCTTCATCGAGTGTACCTGGACACTCTCAGCAGACATTAAGGCAGCACAAGGTCGCTCAGTTGCACTAGCAACCTTGGGACTCTGGGCATGGTTCATGGCATCTTGCTCAGCCACAAGTCTTGCAGCATTATTATCTTCAGTGAATCTGAAGGCTCCATAGAGCGATGCAAGAGTATGAGTGTGCAAGGTTTTACCTTGTCTCAAGACAAGAACCATGTTTTCCCATTTGGAAGGAAGAATATCACAAAACTTCTCAAGAAGAATATCCTTATCCTTCTCTACACCCAATCCTCTCAACTGATTGATGAGGCTAGAAAATCTGGTGTATGTACCAGTTAGACTTTCATTGGGCAAGGCAAAGAAGGATTCATACTTCTTGTTCAAAGCAACTTTTCTGGTGACAATAGTGTCATCACCTCCTTCAAATTGAATCACTAATTCATCCACATAGACTTGGCACTGGGAAACAACACAAGTGTTGGAATTAGGTCTTCAGGGATAGCCCCAAGGATCATGTTTTTCAGTCTGGTGTCCAAGTCCACCAGTCTGCGATCCTCATCAGACCAATGGTCTTCTGGCTTTTCCCTTGAACCTCTTCTTCCAGTTGGATCTAGAAGAGGACTAACCCCAAGGGACATAGGTATATATGGTCCATCCTTAAGGATTTTCAACATATACCTTTCAATCCCACCAAAATGCAAAAGCATTCTAGCCTTCCATGTACCGAAGGTCTCACTGTTTCCATCAAATTTTGGAACAGGAGTGTTAGAGTAATGTACATGGACATGGTTTGGGGCAGTAGGAGGAGGAGGGTTGGTGTTAACATTTTGAAAAGGTTGTGCATTAGTGTTCGAGGGGTTTTCACCTGAACCAGAACCATCTCCACCTTCAGTAGTGTTCATCTTAGCAGATCTAGGCAAGTTTATTAGCCTTCTGCTCTGATACCACTTGTAAGTCCCAACTTGTTAGATGGTACTACTGAAGACACCTCTATGTCGATGGTGGAATTACTTTGCAATATATGCACTGAACTGGAGACGACCAGTTGCAGTGTGTATATACCAAGTTCTAGATAGATTACTTATATAAAAGACAATAAGTAAAGAACAATGCAATAATACAAATAACTTGTAAGATAACTTGATGAGACAATATGTATTTTTCAATGTGTAATTTATTTATTGATATTAAACAAATTACAAGGTTGATGCGGAACCAAGATAATACATGAATGTAAATATCCTAACAACCTATGAAATACAATTGATCTATACTCGGAATTTCTCAAGACAATCGAAACACTTAAAGTTGTGAAATGTTCCTTTTAGCGATTGAGAGAAGATTGCACAAGTTCACCAAGAATATTGCAGGTTTGCAAAGTGAATTCTATCGAAGTGTATTCGAAGAAGTTGTTTTCTTGGTTGTGCAATGACTTGTATTTATAGGCAAAGTTAACATTGGGATGTTAACTTTAGCCGTACAAATGTGGTTGGGAGCATTTAAGGAATAGCATTTAATTCCTTAAAAAGCAGTGTAAAGTCGCATGTTAAAGTAACTTTACATAACCACCTTTATGTACCTTTTAATACTTAAATAATAAGATAAGGCTTATTATCCGGGTAAAGGTACATAAAGCATATAAGTCAATTCCTCGTAATCAGTGTAAAGCTTTGTAACGGCTTTCCACTGATGGTCTCCAGTTTGTAACTGACTAGAATGCCAACTGGGCTTCGCTGCCATTGTCATTCTCTATCTTCCATTTGTTGTCTTCGACTTCAACTGGAATGCTTCTTCAACTTGGTCAGTTCTCAACTGGAGGAAGTCTTCAGTTGCGTTAACTGTACGGTGCAACTGGACTTCAATATATTTCTCGACAAATCATCTTTGGTCACCAGTTTACTGGGTCACCAGATGCAACTGGTGACTGGTCAGTGTGAACTGGTGACTGGCCAGTTCCAGGTGAACTGGTCCTAACAGACTTGTTTCTTTGCCAAGTCGGCTGCTGAACTTAATTGGTTATGGCACAAGCGTATGTCGCATGTGAATTTCAAAACCATTAACTCTTTGGCCAAAAAGAACCTTGTTCGTGGCCTCCCTCATCTTTTATTTGAAAAGGATAGACTTTGTGGTGCTTGTGAAAAAGGTAAAAGCCACAGAGCAACTTTCAAAACCAAGCAGGCCAATTCTATCTCTGGCTGCTTTCATCTTCTTCACATGGACCTTTTTGGTCCAATGAATGTCCAAAGTCTAAAGGGTAGCAAATACACTTTAGTAATCGTGGATGAATACTCACGATACACTTGGACCATCTTTCTTCATTCCAAGAGTGATGCTGCTGAAGAGATTATAAATTTCATCAAGAAAATGGAAAATCTTAACAGCATAAGGGTGAAAGAACTTAGGAGCGATCATGGTACTGAGTTCAGAAACCACACTCTTGAAGCCTTTTGTGCTGATCAAGGGATCTCACAAAATTTCTCTTCTACTAGAACCCCTGAGCAAAATGGTGTCGCTGAAAGGAGAAATAGAACTCTCATCGAAGCAGCTCGCACCATGCTCAGTGAGTCCTCTCTACCCAGCAAGTTCTGGGCAGAAGCTGTCAACACTGCTTGTCATACTCAAAATAGATGTCTAATAATTAAAAGACATGACAAGACAGCGTATGAGGTGCTGAAAGGTAAGAAACCTCAAATCAAATACTTCCACGTATTTGGATGTCATGTCTTCATCTTAAACAACAAGGATCACCTAGGTAAATTTGATCCTAAAGCTGATGATGGATACTTTCTTGGGTATTCGTCCATCAGCAAGGCATTCAGAGTATTCAATACTCGCCTTCAGAAAGTTGATGAATCCATTCATGTTACTTTTGATGAAAGTTCATCAGTACTAAAGGACATTCAATCTTCTTCGTCTGAGGTCATTTTTAATGAGCTAGCTGACCCTCTTACTGAGGAAGCTGACTTATTTGTTGATGCTTCTTGCTCACTGCCTGATACTGTTCAGCATATCACAAAGGATAGTTCAGCTAATGCTGAACTAGAGCAAGTTGCTGCTCATATCTACTCGATTGAGCCAGTTGAGCCTATCTTAAGATCAATCCATGCAGCATCAGCCAAACCTAGATCACTGGCTGATGACGTGCATGCTGATGACCCTACTGAGGAAGAGTTTCATGATGCTTCAGCAAATGCTGAATGAAATGGAGTCTGCTGAAGACTCCGCCATCAATGATAACTCAAATCAGTCGAATTGCTCTGCTGATCATTCTCCTGAACCCATTCTTACCATTGATCTCTCTTCTTATAATGCTCCTGCTGATCCCAAAGCTCCAATTTCCGCTGCCACTCAACTTGGTGCCTCAAGTGCTCCTGCGCTTAAATGGACATCTAGTCATCCAGCTCACCAAGTCATTGGAGATCCTCAGCAGGGGATTATTACTCGATCAGTGACAAGAAATACATGTCTGTATGTAAACTTCTTATCTATGATCACTCCCAAAAATATAGGAGAAGCAATGGTTGACCCCTCATGGGTTGCTGCCATGCAAGAGGAACTAACCCAATTCAAAAGACAGAATGTCTGGTTTTTGGTTCCTCTACCTCCTGGAAAAGAACCCATTGGAACTAAATGGGTGTATAGGAATAAAATGGACGAAGATGGTGTTGTTACACGTAACAAGGCTAGGCTGGTTGCACAAGGTTACCTTCAAGAAGAAGGTGTTGACTATGATGAAACCTTTGCACCAGTGGCCAGACTGGAAGCTATACGCTTATTCTTGGCACATGCTGCTTACAAAAACTTCACTGTATATCAAATGGATGTAAAGAGTGCCTTCCTAAATGGAAAACTTGATGAGGAAGTTTATGTTGAGCAGCCACCTGGTTTTGAAGATCCAGCCAAGCCACACCATGTCTATCATCTTTATAAGGCACTCTATGGTCTTAAACAAGCTCCCAGAGCTTGGTATGACACTCTCTCTGAATTCCTTCTCTCCAATAAGTTTCAGCGAGGATCCATTGATAGCACCCTCTTCATCTATAGAAAGGGTGCTGATGTCCTATATGTTCAGATATATGTAGATGACATCATCTTTGGGTCCTCCAGCAAGAAACTTTGTTCTAAATTCAGCTCCCTGATGTCCTCTCATTTCGAGATAAGCATGATGGGTGAGCTGACCTTCTTTCTTGGTCTACAAATTCGCCAACTCCCAAATGGGATTTTCATTAACCAAGAGAAGTACATTCGAGACATGCTGGCTAAATTTGACTTATCCAATGTGACCACCAAAGCCACTCCCATGTCTCCTCCTAATAATCTCCATGCTGACCCTGATGGTAAGCATGTGAATCCTACTCTCTATAGAGGAATGATCGGCTCGTTGATGTACCTCACAGCGAGTCGTCCTGACATCATGTTTGCTACTTGCCTATGTGCAAGATATCAAGCCTCTCCCAGAGAGTCTCATCTTCTCGCTGTCAAGCGTATTTTCAAGTACCTAAAAGGTACTTCAACATTGGGTCTCTGGTATCCCAAAGACTCCAATTTTGACCTAGTTGCATATTCTGACTCTGACTATGCTGGCTGCATGTTAGATAGGAAAAGTACCAGTGGTGGATGTCAACTGTTGGGGAGGAAGCTGACTAGTTGGTCTAGTAAGAAACAGCATACAGTTTCCATCTCCACTGCTGAAGCAGAATATGTATCAGCAGCGAGTTGTTATGCACAAGTCCTCTGGATGAAAAACCAACTCGCTGACTATGACTTAGAATTCTCTAAGATCCCCATTATGTGTGACAATACAAGTGCAATTGCTATCACACACAACCCTGTTCAACATTCTAAGACCAAACACATAGACATTAGGTACCACTTCATTCGTGACCATGTCATGAAAGGGGATGTGGAAATCTATTTCATACCCACTGATGACCAACTTGCTGATATCTTTACTAAACCTTTAGATCAAACAAGATTTAAATATCTGGTCAGCAAGTTGGGAATGCTGAATGGTGAATCAGCGACATGACTTGTCATGTCTACTGATGCTTCAACTTATCTCTCATAAGTTGAAAAGTGATCTTAAGGTCAGTAATCTTAAGGTCAATAATTTCTTTAATCATGTTCAAAGGTATATTACTTGCTGAACATCAAGCAATGGAGAGCTAGTCTTCATCTAGTCCAGCAGCAAACGGCTGCTGGTAAAGACTAACCAAATCCGTTAATCCCTGTTGCTTTGGAAAAAGCAAACAAAAGCAATAGAGGGCTAAAAGCCTCTATCTAGTCCAGCAGCAAACGGCTGCTGGTAAAGACTAACCAAATCCGTTAATCCCTGTTGCTTTGGGAAAAAGCAAACAAAAGCAATAGAGGGCTAAAAGCCTCTATCTAGTCCAGCAGCAAACGGCTGCTGGTAAAGACTAACCAAATCCGTTAATTCCTGTTGCTTTGGAAAAAGCAAACAAAAGCAATAGAGGGCTAAAAGCCTCTATCTAGTCCAGCAGCAAACGGCTGCTGGTAAAGACTTTTCAAATCCGTTGATGGCTGACAATTTGCCAAAAATTGTACAAAGATAGTCAGTGACAAATGGTTGTTCAAATTTTCTAACTTGGTCAGTGGATATATTTAGATCTCAACTATTCAGTTATGTGAGCAAATCCACTAAGTATACTTATTAATTTTTTAATAAGAATTTCAATCGGTTACCTCGATTTTCCCCCTAATGGGCAACTTGTACACTGTACGCGCCGTAACTACTTGAGTACATTTGAACTTAGGGTACAAGTTGTCACATCAAAACTTTTTTATACGTTACTCACATACGTATAATTAAACGTATTTTCTTTATATATAACTATTTTTCTTGTACTATCATTGGTACAAAATAATTTTCTTTATATATATTACGTATGAAAGAGTCCATGACGATTCGTATGTACTGTTATGGGTCCCATATCCATACCATATATATGGAACCCTCTCCCATACCATTTTTCACGTTCATTTTCTTTCTCATTCACTCCTAAAATCTCTCAAATTTCCTCTCATCTTCTTTCTTATCATCTTGATATAAAATGGCTTCTCAATCTGAACAAATTCCTGAACAACAACAATCACCACAACAAATTCAAGAAAACCTGAAAACATTCCCACTTATCTCACTTCTAAAGTCTTCGATAATGAAGGCATTCGTCCTTCTGATAAAGTTTCTTTTCAAGCCCAGAAACTAGTTGTCAAAGCAAATAACTACTTGGGATCTGAAGAAATCCCTTCCAAGGTTAAAGGATATTATTCTATGCTGGACTTCATCAAAGGATGTCCAGTTAGAAGAGCAATCTATAAAAATCCCCATGAGATGTGTCTTCATCTCTTGAGGGAATTCTGGTGGACTTGTGATTATGATGTGTCCAGTAGCACCATTAAAGGCACTGTCATGAAAGGGAAGCACACCATCACCATCTCTGCATATTTATTGAGAGATGTTCTTAGGCTTCCTAAACAGTCCGCAAACAGGCCCTTTGTAGATTTGGTCCCTACCTCAGTATGGAAAGAATGGTTATTGACCATTGGGTATGGGACAAACATGGTACCAGCACTACCTGTGCACAGTAATCCTCAAAAGAAGTATATTCCTGGTGTATGGAGGTTGCTGTTCACACATGTTATTCAATGCCTAGGTGGGAACAGTGGATCCTTTGATCAAGCCACTGCTGCCCAGATGCAAATGATTTATGCACTGGCAAATGGTAGAAACATTGACTTTGCAAATGTGATATTTGAAGATTTGAAGTCAAAGATCACTGTAAGAAATCGCTCAAGCTCTGTGCCCTTTACACGCTTTCTGACGTTGATATTCAGACATGAGCTGAAAGAAAAGTACATGCCAAATGGTGCTCAATTCATTCTCTCTCCAAGGGTAGCAAGCTCTGTCTATAAAATTCATGCTTGCGACCCTGAGCACTTCGATTCAAAGTATGTTGCGCTTACTCCAGCAATGAAGCAGGTACTTTTCACCATGTACCCTGATGTATATAAACAAAACCCTGCTGGAGCTGGTATGCTGATAACCCCTCCAGCATCCTCCAAAACTCCCAAAGTGGCCAAGAAAAGTCAAGTTATTCCTAAAAGGAAGAAAATATTAAGAAGGGTGGAACTCTCCCAACTCCCTCTCATCGATGAAGAAGAAACCCCTGCTGCTGCTGAAAATGTAGTGCAGCAACAACCTGAATCGGACACTCGTTCATCCCCCAACCCAATCAACTTCTTTATTGCTGAAAGGCACGCAACTGCTGCTAATGTTCCTGAAGTGCAGGTTGCTGGGGGAGAAAATTTGAATGTTGAAACTGGGCGTATTGATGATGTTGTTGCTGAAGAAGAGGTTGTTGGTGTTGATAATGTTGTTACTGATGATGAAAGTGATTATGAGTTAGGTGGCATTGTGGCAGAGGATTTTCAACTTGATCCTGATAGTCATGCTGAAGAAGTAGATGCCAGTGACATGGAGGTCGATGAAAATGATGATGGTGCTGCTGGTGAAAATGCAGCAGCCACAAATGAAAATGTTGCTGATGAGGCTGCTGTTGAATCCTCTGAGGCAGTGACTTTAATTGCAAGACCTCCTACTCCTCCTGTACGACCAGTGAACACCATGCTTTCTATGGGCATGCCTTCCTCTTTTCAAGCTGTTCCTGGTTGTTCTTCTCACAAGACAGCAGAAGCCAAGTCTCTCACTGCCAAGGACTTGGGCATTTCTTACTCCACCTACTCTGCTGAAAGGTTGGAAAGAGTAGAACATCAATTGAATGATCTTACCAAGTCTGCCACACTCATGGTAGATCTCAAAGATAAAGAAGGTGACAGATTGGTAAAGACATTGGAAAGCTGGTATAACAAACAAAATGAAAACAGCAAGGTGTTAGACACGCTGAAAGGAGAACTTGTCTCACTGACTGACGATCAACACAAAATCAGTAAAGACACCAAAGCAATCAAGCGTGATCAGCAGATCCTTCGATCTAGTGCTTTGTCGCTATTGAAATGTGCCAACTCCACCAGTTATTCAGCCAAAAAGGCAGCCTCCACCAGCAAGTCTGCAAATGTCAATGTCAAAAAGCTGAGTGGTCTCATTCCCTCACTGACCACTCAAGTCGAAAGCAACACCAAGGCTATTCAAGCCTTGGAAAAACAAGTGGCTGATCTTCCAATTCCTTCAGCATCCTTCACTGAGGAAGATCGCCAGAGGCATATTAAATTGGAAAAAGAGGTGGATGAAATCAAGACCCTGCTGTCACAGCTTGTTAAGCAGCAATCAAAAAAGCCGGCCACTGTGGAAGTTGTTATTAACAAAACAACTTCCAAGGGGGAGAAGGTTGATGCTGCTATGTTAGAACTGGTAAATGAAGCTGTGTACAAGGCAGTTGCACAAATCTATGATGAATCTGCTGAACAGATTTTGGATGAGAATGATGATGCCACTAACACCACAAAGGAAAATGAAATGGCAATTGTGGCTGTTAGTGAGGAAAAAGAAAGTGAAGTTCCCCCTGCTGGTGCTGAGGGGGAGACTGAAGAGGATGCAAGTATGGAAGTTCCCCTGCTGGTGTTGAGGGGGAGATTGAAAAAGAAACTAATGCTGAAGCTCCCCCAGCTGGTGTTGAGGGGGAGCAACAAATTGTAGCTATCAATGCTGAAGAGCGTTTGGACCCTGAAACGGTCAGAGCTTCATGGGAAGCTGGATTTGCTGAGAGAATGGCCAGGGATAGGTCAAGGGAAATGTTGCCAATCTTTCATAACACATATCTGGCAAATGCTGAAATTACTCCTCTCTCCGATGCTCTCCGAAGACAACTCACTGAGTCTGGTTTCTTCAAACCTCCCACCGCTGCTCAACTCTCCGTACAATCCTCAGCAGCCATCAGCATCAATTGATTGATGTATTGGCACTAACTGCTGATGGAAAAACTCAAGAAGATGCTATCAAAGAGCTGGATAGGATCAAGCAAAATGAAGAAAATGAAAAGAAAAATCTTGAGTTTATCAGGCAGCTACCTCTACTTGAAAAGGATCAGCTTGATGGTGAGCAAAGAATGCTGCTGAAATCAGGTGGTGCTGAAGCCTTGTACAGGCAGAAACATAAGGAAGTTGAGAAGCAGCTCAGCGAGAAAAGAGCCAAATTTGAAGAAGAGAAAGCTAAGTGGCTGAAGCTGATGGATGATCGAGTCAGGCCTCAAAGAATTATTGCCGCTGAGGCCTTTAAAGCTGAAATGGGCCTAAAGACCAACCTAAAGATCTTAAGAGAAGGCACTGGCAAGCCAACCAAGTTGGAAGGGGTCAAAGTAACCAACTTAGGTGCTTCAGAATGGGTGGAAGTGTACATGCTGGTGAAAGATAAAAAGGCTGCCAGCTACCAGCAGCTTCAAAGCATGCTGAAAGAATACTTCAAGAAAGCACTAGAGTTTGAAACAAAGTTCAAGGTGGACTTGCCCATGCTGAGGCAAGTGTTCGGTACTCCAGCAGCCATCTCTACCTCAGCTGGAAGGCAAGTTCAAAGAAAGAGGAAGATGGAGCATCGAACATCGACTGTTGACCTTCCTCCTATCTCTGGTGATGCTGCTTTAAACACCAGACTTCCTCCAAGAAGTGTCTTTGAGGAAGGGAGAGTGATAGAGAATCCAGCTGGTATTTTCTTCACAAATTTTCAAAATACCCAGCTGTTCTTTCGTCTATCTGAACTTGAAAAGGCGTCCACTGGGTTCATCCTGAGCATAAGAAGAAGGTGTGCTGAAACGACCAACAACCGATGGTTTATCAGCAAACTGGATGAGGAGCTGGTTAAGCCTCATAGATACAATGACCCAGCAGTTCAAATTGCCAAGCAAGAACATGCTTGGGAATTTGAAGCTGAAAATGTGTAGATGTCTTACAAATATAAATGCTGTATGAGTCAGCTTGTAATGTTTAAAGTCAAATATATAAGACATCTTTTCAACCTTCTATATTTTTTTTAAAGTCTTCACTCAACAAGTCTTCTCAGCGAATAGGGGGAGATTGTTGAGTCAAGGATTCGCTGACCAGACTTGGTCGCTGACGTGGGTCGTCAGCGAGTTATCAGCGAGTCATTGACTCTCGTCAGCGGGTGGTTTGCTTTCCAAATTGTTGGTCAAGGCGGGAAGATTTCAAACCAAAAGAAGACAAGAGTCATATGGTGGTTCATCCAACTGTATTTTACCCTAAAAGGAAAAGATGCAGGTGGACCAAAACATAAGGGTTTCTCTCTCACACCCGTTTTGGTAAAGAAGACAAAGGCTCCTGGATCCAAGTACTTAGAGCCAATGGAACGTCGACAACCACCATCACATCACTATCATTGTAAGGCTGTGTTGCCCTAATTCCTTTCTATATAAAGCAACACAGCCGCACCATTTACACTTTGTGTTTTGTCACCACAAAGTGTGTGTCACTTTATTTGTAATTGCTTAAGTTTCTTTCTTCCTTTCTAGGCTTAGCAATTATCTAGTTCATTTGTATTCTTGTAAGACAAGTTGTAATATCGACCATGTATTCATCGTTTAATCAATGATACATATGATTAGACTTGCATAGTTCTTCTTACAATTGAACTTGTTCTTGTTTATGTTCTTTACTTTCTATTCTTAACTCTCTTGTCTAGATAAAACAATATAAGTGTGCAAATCAAGGACTGTCACATGGTAATTGAATGGTAAGCGGAAGCAAGACAGAGCGAAAGTCCGAACTAGAGACCACATGTTCACATGAGAAGAGAAAGACTGAAGTGTAAAGATCGAGATATCAAGATTATGGGGGTGATTGTTAGGATAATCTTGACATAAATGGGTCACTTAATATAATCAAGCATGTGATTTTAAGTCTAGCAAATTTAACAAGTTTTAAGTATGTTTTGTTTAAGGCAGTAGCTTGTCTAGTAGAATGTTAAATTGTTAGTATGTCTAGTTTAGTATGTGTCAGTTAGTATGTGAAAGAAATGGTGCAACTTTGACCGAGTAAAAGAAGGGAAGAGTGGTCCATGTCTAGGGAAGTTAGCTGCTAATTTCTAGGAATGTCACGTACTTGATTTGGCAGTTTCTTTAGGACATAGTTTATTATATATATCATGGTAAAGTAGTAGTCTTTTGTAACCACTTTTATTTTTGAATGCAGTAAGTTTTAGAAGCTTTCTTATTTTTCTCTCTAAATATTCATATAATTGTGAGTGAGTAAGAGTGTGTGAAGGGGCCTGATCCGAATAGATGGAAGCCGACAACTTTTGTATCACAATACATTATCAAATATGATCTACTAAGAGAGTTTCGAATGCCTAAAACAATTTAAGGCATAAATTAAGTAGACACGACATATTGACATGATACAAATATTTTAGCAACAACTAACCTTCTCTAGGTGGGGTAGCAAAACACAAATAGAAGCTTTATTCGTTTCTCATTTCTAAATGTTTAACGAGCACTTTTTAATTCTGTCAACATGTCTTGCATTTCACTAGTGATAGAACTGTCTTCATAAGTATCACTGTCTGGCATTAGTGGAACAGTATATAGATCAGTTGGTTCCATTTCAATCATAAGACTACTCGTTTCATTGTAATTGTCTTCACCAACCCAATTCGTATGCTTCCCTAACTTTTTCACAACGTCAAGCTCCATAGTCACTTCTTTCATGCTAGGTCGGTGCGCACCTACATACCAGGATGCTTATTGCTTTAAGTTGATCATAATTTGCCTCCTTTACCACATCCTTCGCAAGAATATCTGGAAATGCATTTTTCTTCACTGCCTTCACAAAATACGTTGAAAGAGCTCGCTCTTGTTGACTTCTTTCCATATTGATGGGTTGTTGTCCTGTTAAGAGTTCCGCAAGAACCACACCGAAGCTGTAGACATCACTTTTATCAGTTAATTGGCCTGTATGAAAATATTCAGGATCTAAGTATCCAAGTGTTCCTTGAACTAGAGTCACGATTTCATCATGACCTAAGGGAACTAGCCTTGAAGCACCAAAATCTGCAATTTTTGCGGTGAAATTTTCATCCAACAAGATGTTAGTAGACTTAACATCTCGATGTATGATAGACATTCTAGCATCTGTGTGAAGATAAGCAAGTGCACCGGCGGATTCATGCGCTATTCTCAAGCGAGTATCCCAAGACAATCTTCTTTTGCCAGTTTTTCGATTATGAATGTGGCTATAAAGAGTATCATTTGAGACAAATTCATAAGCTAGCAATGGGATGTCAGTTTCCAAACAAAATCCTACAAGTTGCACCACGTTTGTGTGATTAATCCGTGTGAGAATCACCATTTCATTTATAAAGTCCTCCCGTTGTGCTTCATCTACCTTTTGGGATTTTTTGATTGCGACAAAACGCTTATCTTTTAGAGTTCCCTTGTACACGGTACCATTGCCTCCCCTACCAATAATCTTACTTTCCGCAAAATTATCAGTTGCTTCTTTTAGCTCTTGAACACTGAAAACATTCATAGAATTTAGACTGACACCACCCTTGGTTTTTATTGTGTCTTTCAATAGTGCGCCCCCATTTTGTTCATAATACTTTGCTCTTAGTTTTACGAGCTTCCTTTTCTGAGCCATGAAGTACAACACCAATAATCCAATCATTATTGTGGGTGATGCAAGTCCAATACCTACATATAATGTTGTTTAATATATTGCGCCTTTAAAATACTATGAAATTGATCAATGAAATATCTAGTTAAAATGTTAGGGTTATGACCTTTTGAAAATTTAAAAAATATACAAGGGGATAATTTCAATCCTTAGGATCAGCCAAAATTCATGATCAAGATTACCACCACAACCATTGTTCTTTCCCGCCCTTTGAGTTTGGGTTTTCTCGATCAGATATGGTTGAAAAATACGATCAGATTCTGATGTAGGCCAAGTGTTGAAGATCAAGCCCTTTTGTATTTAGAAGGTCAAGACATGGTCAAAAAAAGGCATTCACTAAAATGGTCATAACTTTTGTTACAGAGCTCCGTTTTCGACATGCGACCAGTCGAAACGACCGTTGGAAAGAGGAGCATCAAGTTGCAAACTGCCAGGTCAGTCTTCGGGCCCAAAAACGGCATTTTCTTTGAGTTATGGGCCTTTATTTAAGTTTTTCGGGTTTTTTTTGGATTTTGTTTTTGTAATAACTGTCGGCCCACTTATGTTTTAGGGCCCATTCAAATTTTTCCGTTTATTTATATCATTGTAAGCATGGGGAAATGATCCGACTTTGATAAATCAAATATTCATTTTTTTCCCTATACACATGTTTGTGTTTTGACTGTGAAAATCCTTAAATTTCGGTATTCTTTTAGAATCAACGAATCTGAGAAGAATTGTTCCTCGTATTCTTAGAAATCAAAGGTTCAGTTATCTATTCAGAAATTCCGTCTGCATCAGATTCAAGTTAAAGTTCAGAAAGTTGAGTGGTCGAGTTTAGCTTAACTGGTCACGTTATCCATCTGGTCGAGTTTCCATCTCGTCTAGTTTGCCATCTGGACGAGTTTGCCATCAAGACAAGGTATACCCGGGTTTGCCTGGTCGGGTTTGGTTATCTCTTCTGACAGGTCGAGTTTACGTTCTGAACTTTTTATATTCAATTTTAGGACTAGTATTAAACGCATCTGAGTTTTGGTTCCGTTTTTTTAATATTCGAATTAAGTAGTATGTGAATCAATGACGACTCGAGGTGTATCCTTCATACAAGGTTCACTGAAATTCAACATTGAATTTGAGGTACATGGTGGAAACGGGTTAAAAAAAGAGTATTTTGGCGGGAAATCTCGGTGGAAAATTTAATTTTTCCTACAAGTTTAAAGAAGTATTTTTACTCAGGGTTCAAATTTTGATAGAGGGTGAAAATTTTTGGGCCTAAATTTGAGTTTTTGCTCAGATTTGGCAAGGAGTCTCGACACTAATCAGAATTTTCCCATCTTCTTAGAATAAAATGTCTACGACCTACGGGAAATTCAAAGTTTAATGTGAGCAAAAGTTTCCGAGATATTTTGGAGTGAATTAAAACCAAGCCAAAAGGTTGTTTTGGCAAATAACTACATGGTTATCTCTTGATTGCATATGTGAATAACTACATGATGAAGCTTAAAATGTGAGATGTGTTAAAACCGAAAACAAAAGTGTATACAAGTTTAAGAATTTTGCATTGAAAAACAGAAGATAAAAATTTAAAACTTACATGTTTTCCAAGAAAAATTCTTGGATACCCGGAGTATTGAAGATCATTGTGTTTTGATAGAGTTCAGCCATGGTATCTTTCTGACTTAGGAATTCGAGTGATATGTGTCTGACCTAATTTTTGGATCATAGTGATATGATCCCACATCGGCCAAGTATGGGATTGGTTGGTGGTTTATAAGTCAAGGTGTCCCCTCCTCCTTTGAGCTAACTTTTGGGAGTGAGTTCTACATGTAGCTTAAGGCATGATGCGAGCCTATTATGGGATGAATTCGTATCAATTGGTATCAAAGCCAGCCCTACCTTTCGAGGTTCCAACACTCAGAGTGGTGACCTATGGAGTGATGGCTTCAACCGTGACCAACGAGGACGTTGGCTCTTCAAAGGGTGGGGTATTGATATGATCCCACATCGGACAAGTATGGGATTGGTTGGTGGTTTATAAGTCAAGGTGTCCCCTCCTCCTTTGAGCAAGCTTTTGGGAGTGAGTTCTACACCTAGCTTAAGGCATGATGCGAGCCTATTATGGGATGGGTTCGTATCAAAGAGCCTCATCATAGACGAAGATTGAAGAGCAAGTTTAAAAGTCAATTAAATTGTAAATGATATTTGCTAAGCATGTAACATCCTAAACTTTTTCGGATTGACCGTTGACCATAACTTTAGTCAACGTCTGCTTTCGTTAACTTTTGTATTCTTTAATGTGACTAAGTAGTTAATGTGGCCTATGTGTATGTGTGATATGTTAATAAGTGTTATGTCTTAATGAAGTAGAAAATATGTTAATTATATAAATAATGCTAATTATAGTGCCATATGATACTTAATTGCATAGTTATGCTCTAAACGGAATAACTAAAAACTTAAGGGACTTAAGTGTCATAATGGGTAACTTGTGGTTGGAGATTTTAGGTTATATTAAGCCCTAATCCCCTCACTTATATTCCTAATCACATTCGTAAGCATCCACAAACCCTCTCAAAACCTCATTCACAATATAGGGCTTTTCGATAAGGATTTGTTGCCCGTGGTAGCCATAATTCGTTCCTCTCATCAAGATCAGGTCTAAGGTAGTAATGCTTTTCTATTAAGATTGTTTTTCAGGTCTCAATTATATAAGTAATTGTGGGGGATAGAGTCAAGGGTTTGTTAATTGATTTACTTACTGAAAATTAACATTTTTCAGTCGATTGATGCACCGTTCGTGTTGCATACGTTAAAATTGAGTAATGATTGGTTTGTATCTTCAAAAATTAGTCAATTTCTATGACTACAAACAACCCAACAGGCTTGGGGTTATTTCATGGTGGTTTTGCATGGTTAAATGGTGAAAAACTAGGTTTTCGGGTAATCGAATAAATCACTGATGTTTGTAAGTCATTCCTGGATCGATTTATGGCGTCAAACCACCAATTGTACCTTAAAAAGGTTTAGTTTTATACTAGCACGTTAGCCGCACAATGCAGCGGTGGTCGTGGCGGCGACGATGTGGTGGTGGGGTGACTGTTGGTAGTAGATGAGGCATGAAGTGGTGTAGATAGTTGAAGTAATTGATGTATATGGTTAATGAAGATATTTTAAAAGAAAAGGGCTGATAGTGTAATTTAATCATTAATGTTAAGGGGTAGTGTAGTGAAAATATTTTAAGGGGTGCTAAGTAAAAATATTACATATTTTTCAACACTTCCAAAAATAAAATGTAATTTATTTATAATATAGTATAGATGTATAAGTCTTTGGTAAGAGTTGGAGTCGTTTGGGGGTTAGATTGTAGTTTTTTATAGGTGAAAATCAAGTTTTTCTTTCGTTAGACAAATGGAGCAGCCATGTGAGTGACATACATTGCTCAGCGGAAGCGACGAGGTGAATGGCTCTCCAAAGAGGTCAGTGGATCTGAGAAGCTCGGTAGACTCATTTGTAAGTTACATGAAGTAAGATAACTATCTTTGACACATGAGGGATACAATAAAATGTTAACTTCGATTTTAACCCATTTGTAGCTTATAACACCCATACATATGATGATTTATAAAGATGTTTGAATAAGCAATTGTTATATACTAACTTGTTATCTTTGTTAGCTGTTATACCCAAAACTTGTTTTGTGGAAAATATGTTGTGCTCCTTGGGTTAATGGCCGAAGATTTGTGAGATGCTTGTGAGGATGGGTAACTATTTACTGTGGGCTAAATGATGAAGACCTTAATTACCCATTTGTTTATATAGACAATATTTTTATGTCGTTTTAGATATAGTTGACATTGTGATGATATGAATTCGTACACCTTGGTTATATATAATGACCATTCTGTTAGGATTTGTAATGTTTTATTAAATGTTTTCGCAATGTTCAAACGCCGTTAGCCAATTCTTTTTGGAAATCCTCGTTTTCAAAAATCGGGTGTTATAGAGCATGTGTTTGGGATTTTGTCAAAGAGCTTCTGTGATGATGTTAATCTTAGTAGTTGTAGCTTTAACCTTTATTTTATGCCAATGATATAGAGATGACTAATATGGCGACTATGGGTGAGGTTCCAGATAGTAAATATTTATGTAATTTGAAGATGTTTAATTTGAGGGAGATATCTGATATAAAAGTATTTAGGTGTTTGGTGGATTTCTAAAGATATAAGAAAAATTCAGGCACTCTTCATTGAAGACAGGGATCTTGAGTGTTACACATCTTAAATTCTGAGTTAAAAAAATTTCTTATCTTTGTGGGAGTTTATTAATTCGATGATGATTGTTGGAGATTCAACTTGAGATCATATACTGGTAAGCTTTAAGATCAAATGGATTGAGCGATGTTATCTTGCATGATCTCTAGATTTCTACGGAAGCAAGAATATGTGGATTGCATGAGGAAGCAATAATATCTCAATTGCTTTGAAGTAATGAGGTCTGGCATTATAATATTTCTTAGAGATTAATTTGGAAGAGATTTAAAGGGAGAATTACAACCCGAGTGTTGGGTTCTTTAGTAGTCATAATGATACAAGGACTTTGTAGGTTGAAGATTAGAGTGCAACACAAGAAAATCAAGTTTTATCGAAAGAAGACCCAATATCATTGGTTAAAGGGGAGTATGTTGATGCAGATTTTGTAACTAGTGATTTTTTAAGTTTGCTAGAAGTGATTTTTTAAGTTTGCTAGAATTGATAGAACAGTCAAGAAGTGTCAGTTGGTGCATTTATGTGTTATAGTTATGCATTACAAGTGAACACTCCGAAGATCGATAAAGCCTTTGAAGATCGATGAAGACTTCTACATGCTAATGTCAAGGGGGAGTCTCTTAGTGCACTTCTTGGTGACAACAACTTTATAAAGGTTTGTCTTGAGTCAAGTTACTTGTATAGTTTTGCATGTAAGTGTTTGTGGTGTGGACAAATCTAGTTGATTACCTAAATTTGGATGAGTTTAAGTATGAGCCAAATTTAATAGCGGGCAATACCAAACGTGTTTGTGATGTGGCCTAGCCTATGTTCAAGCATATATATATATATATATATATAGAGAGAAGGTTTTAGGTTTCAGTTGATGGTTTAGTTGCAACTGTAAGTTATTCATATGAGATATGAGGTAGAGCTCACCTCAGATTTTAATTATTCATCTTGTAAACATGATAAACGAATCATGGATTAATTCGCCCGCATGTCCAATATTAGACCCAGAACGCGTACTTGCACAATGTATTTAGCGTTAGAGCATACTCAAATAAGACAATGTAGTAAACACTGAGTAGCACTCACCATTATATAATGAGTTATATTACAATTTAAAACACCTCTTTAAAAGATACTAATAAAATAATATTATAATAATACAACAATAATAATAATATAATAATAATAATAAAATATTTAATTAATATTATTATTAAAATAAATAAATAAATAATAATAATAATAATAATAATAATAATAATAATAATAATAATAATAATAAGAGTTTAATCTCTGGATCCAATGTACTTTTCCTCATGTACATGGTTGCCCATTAAGCTGGATTATTGATATGTATTACCCACTTACTTTTCAATTTTGTACATGATTAAACATTTTTGAACTGATGACCTTTAATAACAGGTAAACTCTTTTTTTTATAAATAAAATCATAAATTCATCATTTTTTCTTAACTGCTACTCTTTCATATTATACCTGATTCTCTCTCATATATTCATCATTATCATCAATGTTGAACTTGCCACTCCTACGATATCTTGATTGATAATTACAACTTGCATCACTCAAAGTTTGTTCTTATGTCACCCAAAACATCATTCCCCACCCCCCCACCAACCCCCAACCCAAATCTTTTCCTGTTTAAACTGTGAATCGACACCCAATTTCAAACTCGAAAGAACATGATGGTGGTCAGCTACTGACCATGTGGTGTCTGATGGTGGTTGTACGGTCAGACACCGACCTGAATCTTTTTCACAAACTGACGATGGCCTACTCCTAATCGTCCTCTTTCCTTCCTTTTCATGATCGGAATTACCCTGAACAGTGGTCAGATTCGGTGGTGGTTGTGTGGTGGTTTTATCAATTTGCGGTGCTTCAAAGACGGGAATTTTTCTTTTTTCAGATCTGAATTAGAGGAGGATTCTCTCAGAGTATATTATGATTATACGTACCTTTGATTTGCCTCCATGTCCTAAGAATATGATTGGTCATATTGGCGTAATTCAGGAATTAAATGAAAACCGGCAAGAAAATAATATATGGATGTATATATATGAAAATAATACATGTATATATGGTTGTACGAACACTACTAATACTATATATACATATTTTATGGATGGATGGATGGTTGGACAAATATATTGATAATTTTAAAAAGATACTCCCTCCGTCCCATAGAAGTGTTACATTTTGATATTCAAAGTCTTTATTTTAACTTTGATCTTAAATATTTTTTTGTGTGTTATATAATACTTGATGAAATTTATACCTAATGAAAATATATCTAAAACTCAATCAATTCATATAACTTTCATCAAGTATTATATAACACAAACAAAGTTATTTAAGGTCAAAGTTGAAAAATAAAGACTTTGAAAATTCAAAACATGACACTTCTAGTGGGACGGAGGGAGTATATGAATATAGATATATCATATAGGTACCAGATCGAGGTAAGTTGTTTCAAAGATGAAACTAATTTTTTAATTAAAAAGAAAAAGCATTTAACCGGTTATAATAGGTCATCAGGTCAAATAAGGACAACCATGTAAAAATGAAAAATACATGGTGATACATTCAATATCCAGTTAATGGGCAACCATGTACATGAGTGAAATACATTGGTCATCCAGTGATTAAACCCTAAAATAATAATAATCTCTGTCACCACAAGCACTTGTGCCCCCCAAATGATGAAGACCTTGGCAAAGTGTTATTTTGGTGTCATTGACAAAGACCTAGCTTCTAAGTACTCTCTAAGTCCTCGCCAGGTAGCTATTCTTAGCAACATTCGCGCCCCACACGCTCAGGATTTTTTATTCACCATACCTATTGACGGCTTGGGGCAGAATGAACCATCGTCAGTTTCGTTGTGTTTTGAAATATAGGCTTTCAATACCGATGTTTTCTGAAGGTAATATATGCTCGAGTTGCAATGTGCATCGGATGGACCAATGGGAGATCATGTGGTCCACTGTTCTAGTGAAGTTGGTGTAAAGTTCAGACATAACTTGTTGCGTGTTATTCTTGTTGACATGTGTTTTAAGGTGGGTATTATGGTGCGTAAGGAAGCTCCAATGGGGTTTCTCTCAGATAATGGCAAAGATCTACGCCCTGCTGACCTTCTACTTTTTAATTGGGTCTAAGGTAAAGATGCATGTTTGGATGTGACATGCATTTCTCCTTTTGCTGGTATGGGGGTGACTTCTTTGGCACCCGGGGTAGCCTTGCACAATGTCGTGGAGAAGAAAAATAGGAAGTATGCATCTAAATGTGAGGACAACGAGTACAAGTTCATATCATTCGCTTTCTCTACGTTTGGAAAATTCGACAAGGATGCTTTGGACACACTCTCACGTATTAAGTCTATTTCTAGTAGTCATTCAAATAATGCTAGGAGCCGTAGATTTATCTTTCATAGATTATATTTTTGCATTCAGAAATGGGTAGGAGCGCAACTTTTGTCTAGACTCCCATCCAAATTTATGTAAAAGCTTCTTTTCAATATATCGAATGAAATCATTATTACTAAAAAAATAAAATAATAATAATAATAATAATAATAATAATAATAATAATAACTGAGCTTTACCTAGATAGAATTGGAGAGTTTCGTGGAAAGGTTTTTTCGGTATTTCTCAACATCCGTTTAAAACCTTGGGATCGCCAGAATATTCTTCGGTACAGTTGCATATGTAGTTTCCCGGAATATTAATACAACTTCCATAACATGGATGTTTTTCCTTATCTTTACACTCATCTATATCTAGAAATAAATGAAATGTAGACAACTCGTTAATATTAATACAGCTAAATAAATCATCTTTCTTAGATTCATAATTTGAATCAATAAATCCATATTAACCATCATCATCATCAACAACAACAACAAAAAAGAAAATCAACTCTCAATACCTTTTCTATGAGATATTGGTCTCGATATTGTTTACAACAGTGTATATAGAAATTGAAATGTAGATAACCTTAATTACCCTTTATTAATTACCTAAACAAGGACCTCAGATATTGTCTGAAGTAAAGATCGAACCCTTGACTCGTGTCTCCAAAGTCAAATGTGTTAACTACTTGATCTAAGCCTTGTTTTTTTAATCATTATCATCAACTTATCTTCTTTTATCTATATCATTTATAAATCATTTGAGAAGTGTCCTAATATTTGTTGTTGTTTTTTTTTACTATTTTAAAAACCAAATTAGAAGTTATACGGTCATTTACTTTCATATCTTGGTTAATTACTTTCGTTAATACATAAAAAGTAAATTAAGATATGTCAGTGCATTAAATAACACAAAACGGATGAACGGAAGTCGGTCGCCGACCGCCATAAATTTTAGTTTTAAACTTATTTTATATAAAGGTTTTTAAGAAAATCATTGTAACACACGAAATCTAGTGTGTATATAAATTCGTTATAGATGTAAAAAAAAGGAGTATCCATACTTACTATATAGAATTTCTAACCTCCCGTTTGAAAGTTAGATTTTTGAGATGGAAAATGATTAATCCTTCTAATTAAACCTCCTAAAAGTCCTCCTAACAATATGATTGTGACATTTGATAAAGTTAATGTATGAGATTGGGAGAGAGACTTAATAGAGTACATTTGTCATGTAGATATGGTATTAGGAGGATATTTAGCAGGATATATCATTATCCTTTTGAGATATACTAGCATTTTACCCGCGCAATGCGGCAGCGGCGGTAGTAGCGGTAGTGTGGTGGTGGCGGCGGTGGTTGGTAGTAGCGGTGGCGTGACGGGTGGCGGGCTGGCGGCAGTGTGGTTATTATTATAAAAATAATTAATGTAAAAGGGGTAGTGTAGTTATTTTAGAAGTTGATGGGTCTATGTTGTAAATTATTTCATTAAGGGTATTATAGGTATTTTAAGTGGAGATGTTTAAATTAATGAATAAAAGATAGAGAATTAATTAATTCATTAAAGGTAGAATGATCATTTCCATTGGGACTTTTTTATGAGAGAGGGTGTTGAAAAATGTTAAAAGAGAGAGTGTGATAATTTTTAAAAAGTAGTAGAGATAAGAGTACTATTTTATGTTTAATTAATTAATTTATATAATAAGTCCTTTGTTTCTTAAAATATTTTCACCACCCCTTTTACATAATTTACCTTTAAATCAATTGCCTACACCAATCGATGCCACCCGGGGCGGATCTAGTTATAAACAAGGTAGGTCCTAGGACCTATCTAAGATTTGTATAGTTTTCAGAAAGTATGTAACGAATTCATCAAGGAACTACCTTAAATTTGAGTTAGGACCTACCTTACAATACTTAATTAGATACATGAGATTTTGTAACTGAATTTGTAAGAAAGGAAAAAAGAACTGTTGACTGTATTTAATGGAGGAAGAAATCTTAGATATTGAAAAAGATGAAGATGAAACCCACGTTTCCACCCTTATACATTTATTACAACTTTCAATATAGACCTTGTTAGTTTATAGAATTTCATTTTTGACCCTTCTATCTTAACTTATTAAACTAGTCAACTTACGATAATTTAACTTTGCAATTGCATCATATAAAAAATGTGTTAAAACAACAACTAGGGGATACAAATCCCGTGTTGCGGGACATCAATTATCATGTTGATACGATTTTGTTATACCATTGTAATCCAATTGAATTGAAAATTGATTAATTGAAACACATTATATAACAAATATATATTTGCTAAAACATATTTATTTAAAAGTATTACAACCATGTTGAAAATTTTACAATACATATATTTATGGATTTAGATCCTCTAAAGTTGATCCAACTTCACACTTTTAACCATTGGATTAAATCCAATGGTTAAGATTTAAACATCAAAATTTAATCTTAACCATTGGATTTAATCCAATGGTTAAAGTTGATCACCTTTAAAGGATTCTAGTAAACCGAATAATAAAAACTAAAATAAAGTAAAAGATAAAATAATTAAAAGGGAAAAAAAACAAAAGAGGACAAAGAAAACCCAAAAAACAAAGAATGAAAAGGCTTAAATGGACTGTTGTTACTGAGCCCAAAAGAAAGTCAAAAAGGTGAGTAATTTTATGATGGTTGCTGAATTTTCGAAGCAAAAAAAAATATTAAGGTTGAGGGAATTTGAACCCTTGACCTTTTCTATAAAAGCCAAGGACTATTCTACTCAAACCAACAACACTTTTATTTAGTTTTTGGTGCATTATTTATATATTCAAAACGGCAATTTTTAAATTTTTACTATTCACATCCTTTTGGTTTAATAAAGGATGTAAAAAACAATAATACGTACAACATAGACCAACTTAATATATATTTATCATTAATTTTGATTACACCAATAAATAACTTATTTAACTAATTAAATTTATATATTTACATTAGTCATCACATATTGACCTTTTTCATAAAAACTTTAAAAGAAAAATCCATGCAATTTTAATTCTTTTTTTTTAACGTTCGTGTCACGGGACGGCTAGCCGTTACATTCAATTGGGCAGGCAGTCACTAGCGACCGATCCACGAAGTCAGGGAACCACAGGGGGGGAAAACCACACCAAATTAGCCGTTACAGAAGGCACGACACTAAATTGGGGAAAAACCTTGATTGCTCGGATTCGAACCCTGGTCTACTAAGTTAAACAAAACCTTAATTTTAATGAAGTATCATCATCCTTTTGTCATCTTCATCATTATATGTTTCTAGAACTTTAACATAACATTTTACTTAGAAAATTATTAAAAATTGTTTTTTATTTTTTGTATCAAGCTTTATGCAATAGATGGTATTAGTGTCCACCCGACCTGACAACACCAATTAATACACTCATCATTTCGATTTAACAAAGCCAATAATCAGGACCTATCTAGTTTAGAATCCTAGATTCGCCACTGGATACCGCCACCACCACTAGCCGCCAGTTCCACCCGTCATCGGCTCGTCGCCATCAACATGATGCCTCGCCGTCACATTGTGCGCCATAGTAGTAAAAGTAGGATAGATTTTCGTTGAAAAATTATTAAAGAAAAGTTTTAAGAAGTCAAATATGATATTTGCTGTTCGGAAAAATACTACGGAGACTGACCTTGGCAGCCTGAATCAAGATATGGATTACCCTCGTAACCATTGATGCATCTACAACGATACCCACCACCTTCTACATCATAGCATTCACTATTCTCTTTGCATTCCGTAGCCTCTGAGCAATTTCTGTTGGTTGCAATTACCCAATCGACCACAACAGGGATATTGAGCCGCATCCTGTCCCAAGTTGCGCTAATATGTAATAAATCATCTACTCCGCGAAACTCAAAAGTACCTTCCTCACCAAAAAACATAAAGCTACATTATATTGGTTGAAGGACCAAACTTCTGTGTGGTTCTGAAAACTATTAAGTTCATACGTGTAACTGTGGAGACCCTTTGCTAGAGATATCATACAACACCCATTTCCTGAGCATTGCCCATCATCAGCGACAGCGGATTCTTTGAGACATGAACTAATACAGCCACTAGAAAAGTCATTTGTTGGTGCTGTATAATTAATTTTGCCTTTGATCAATACATAGTCATCACATCCAATGACTGTTAGCTTGTTCTTTTGAGAAAAAGTGTATTCATCTGTATCTAAGGATGAATTCCATCCATTACCTTGAGATACAGTCCCATTTGGGTTGTAGCATCTAAACCCAACCCAACTGTTGAGGCGTAGCTCTGAATCAGAAATGTCAAATACAACTTTGGGGCGGGTTGTTCATCGGTAGAATTTCTGCAGGTCAAGAGGAACGCATCACCTAGGGAACAACTTCTGTCGGCGATACCAAAAGGGTATGGAACCGTCACATTACCACACTGTGTTTGGCATCCTGGCTTTATAGCGCCAACAAAGGTGAATTTTTTTTGAAACGGTCGTATTTGAAGGGTGTTTTGTCAAACAAGTTTTCAAAAAAAAAAATTGTACAAGTGGGTAACCCGGTATTTCAAATACCGGGTTCAAATATTAGGCTCGAAACCGGTATTTGAAATACCGGGTTCAAAAAAACCAAATTGAAGCCGGTATTTCAAATACCGGGTTCAGAGTTTTGCAGGTGATTTGACTAGGGCAGGTACGAGAGTTGACTTGCTACAGGGGCCCCTTTTACGTATTTCGAAACCGGTATTTGAAATACCGGTTTCGAATCCACTATATATATAATTCGTGTTTTGCTTTCATTTGTAACAAATTATCTTATGTGACTTGTTCACCTAGTTCACTAGATTTACTAGGCTGCCATGTCACTTGCACGGTTAAGGGCCAAAACAAAATGAAGGAAATGTGTGACTATGTTTAGGTTGTGTGATGCCTAAACTAATAATGTGTGAAACCGAGCTCGTAAATTTATAATGCAAGGAAGTGTTAAGCTTAACCCGTACTTGCCCTAGCCCGGCGAGTGCGTGAACGTAGGTTGCTTGGGTGGCTCCTTGCAACATGGTCATTTAATGCAGGGCGAGTAATACGAGGGGTCTGACCCGCCTCCATATACGGATTACTCCGGGATTTGCTTGCCATTCCTTAACGATGTACGATGAGTAGCCTTTTGGCTGATCATCTAGTCGGGTGTGATGCAGGGCACACTTATAAGCAGTTAACGAAGATACGTGTGATTATGTGTGATATAAAAGAAGGATAGGCACAATTAGGGTGATTCATCCTAAGTTGATATGCAGGTTGTATGTGTGTGTGTTATGTGGGTTGTGCCTTAATGTTTTGTCAACAAAGTAGAAATGTTTTAATTGGACAAAGCTTTAAACTTTAGTGGAATTC
>CM067167.1:277802982-277857982 GCA_034093135.1 Erigeron breviscapus
CACTCAGTTGCATGTTAATCAAAATCAAAACACATTCGCCATACTCCGTATGATCTTTTAACATACACTTAAATAACCATCTTCAAGACAAGACATCACATTTCCCATGACTTTATACTATCACATTAAACTACCATTTTAAACATATTACTATACAAATAGTTCTCATTGCCATATCTCGTATGATTTTTCAACATTTAAACAAAATCAATATATTACAACTACTAAACGACCCATTTAGAATACCCAAAAACTCGAGTCTAACACTAGACATCATAATAATTTTCAAAAAGACAAAACAAGAGTACAAAGAGCCGATAGTTCAAAGGGGTCACTATGGGTCCTATTACCAATTCCATTATCCGCATTTAGCTAAAGCAATCAATATCCAAAATACCAACTTGAAAGAACTGAACTCGATAAACCGAAAACACAAGATTTTTTTTTTTTTTTATATATATACCCCACTGCGCCGCAGTGGGTGGAGAACTCTCCCACTGCGCCGCAGTGGGAAATCTCGGACTCAAGTCCAGAAAAGCCCCACTGCGCCGCAGTGGGTTTGACACTCTCCCACTGCGCCGCAGTGGGAGGAAAAACTGTTAAGGCCGTGGGATTCCACTGCGCCGCAGTGGGCAAAACCACCCCCACTGCGCCGCAGTGAGCATCAGCACAGCAAACCTAAGACCATTTCAACACTTGAACAAACTTGTAACCTTCCAATTTCAAAACAACATCTTAAAACACATTCCAGAGATTGACATCAACTTCATGGACACCTTTTAAACATATAATACAACATCATCTTGTTTCAAAACCCATGAACACCATCAAATGGGTCATTTACCCATTTTGACACTATTTTCGACCAAATATGCAAATTCACAAACTTTCCCAAAAGCTTTACACCTGATCGTTTACATAATTTTTAACAAAAGTATGACCATCAAATCAAAATGTACCAAGAGCCATGAGGAGGGGATTTCTAAGCCTCTAAACCAAAAAGTGTCATTCTTCCACGAATGACCTAATACCTTCAAGTCTTCCGAAAACACTTCAAGCTCTAAACCAAGTCTTTCAATTCAACAACACTAGTTCCTTCTTCCGGAACTACCTATAAAATGGTAAACAACTAAAATATAAGCAAAGGCTTAGTGAATATACTTGCATACATTTACGAATACGAAGGAGGGCAACGCACAAAGGACTATTACATGTAACCCATGACACCGTCGTGCCATACCTACATGCTCACCTTTGCACAATAAACAACATATATGGATCCATTAGAGAATATCGGGGTTCTTAGGCCCCGAGAGGTTCTTAGGCCTTTTCTCAACAACAATAGGGGTTCTTAGGCCCCGGAGGTTCTTAGGCCTCATAACAATTGACCCCACCCGGGTCTAGCCAAATCAATTACCATGCTCGGAATATCCACGTCTCATGGTAATTGACCCAACGTAAACATAAAGGTATGCAAATATACTCACCTCCTCCGCAAATAGATCAACAAAGCTAAAACGATTAAGCATAAACAAGCTTCAACCTATAATCATATCATAAAATGCATAAGCTTATAATCACAACTTGACTAGCTTAACCTAGCCATACTCAAACACTAGCCTTTCTAAACCCAAAACCCAACCCATTTGTTATTGAGTCTCCTTTTTACTTCCACCATATCATAGGTAGTTCAACCTACCATTTTCATCAACATTTCAATTACTTGTAAAAACTCATCTTTACTCATAAACCAACATTATCACATAAGCTTATCAATTCATGCATTCCTTCACACATTTCTTCAAAACAAGAGTAACCCTCTCAAGTTCAAGAATAGAAATCATAATAATAATAACAATCACCACCAAGTAATCTTCATTCAAGAAATTAAAGTTAGGGATTGTAAGTGGGGTGGTGGTGGCCGTTTTTAAGAGAAAGGGAGAAAGAAGGATTCTCAAACTAAAAGTCTTGCATTGGATTGTTGTTGTTGAGGTATTGAATTCCCCTAATTTAGTTTTTATCCTTCTTTCAAAATTAGGGTTTTTTTTTTTTTTTTTTTTTTTTTTTTTTTTTTTTTTTTTTTTTTTTTTTTTTTTTTTTTTTTTTTTTTTTTTTTTTTTTTTTTTTTTTTTTTTTTTTTTTTTTTTTTTTTTTTTTTTTTTTTTTTTTTTTTTTTTTTTTTTTTTTTTTTTTTTTTTTTTTTTTTTTTTTTTTTTTTTTTTTTTTTTTTTTTTTTTTTTTTTTTTTTTTTTTTTTTTTTTTTTTTTTTTTTTTTTTTTTTTTTTTTTTTTTTTTTTTTTTTTTTTTTTTTTTTTTTTTTTTTTTTTTTTTTTTTTTTTTTTTTTTTTTTTTTTTTTTTTTTTTTTTTTTTTTTTTTTTTTTTTTTTTTTTTTTTTTTTTTTTTTTTTTTTTTTTTTTTTTTTTTTTTTTTTTTTTTTTTTTTTTTTTTTTTTTTTTTTTTTTTTTTTTTTTTTTTTTTTTTTTTTTTTTTTTTTTTTTTTTTTTTTTTTTTTTTTTTTTTTTTTTTTTTTTTTTTTTTTTTTTTTTTTTTTTTTTTTTTTTTTTTTTTTTTTTTTTTTTTTTTTTTTTTTTTTTTTTTTTTTTTTTTTTTTTTTTTTTTTTTTTTTTTTTTTTTTTTTTTTTTTTTTTTTTTTTTTTTTTTTTTTTTTTTTTTTTTTTTTTTTTTTTTTTTTTTTTTTTTTTTTTTTTTTTTTTTTTTTTTTTTTTTTTTTTTTTTTTTTTTTTTTTTTTTTTTTTTTTTTTTTTTTTTTTTTTTTTTTTTTTTTTTTTTTTTTTTTTTTTTTTTTTTTTTTTTTTTTTTTTTTTTTTTTTTTTTTTTTTTTTTTTTTTTTTTTTTTTTTTTTTTTTTTTTTTTTTTTTTTTTTTTTTTTTTTTTTTTTTTTTTTTTTTTTTTTTTTTTTTTTTTTTTTTTTTTTTTTTTTTTTTTTTTTTTTTTTTTTTTTTTTTTTTTTTTTTTTTTTTTTTTTTTTTTTTTTTTTTTTTTTTTTTTTTTTTTTTTTTTTTTTTTTTTTTTTTTTTTTTTTTTTTTTTTTTTTTTTTTTTTTTTTTTTTTTTTTTTTTTTTTTTTTTTTTTTTTTTTTTTTTTTTTTTTTTTTTTTTTTTTTTTTTTTTTTTTTTTTTTTTTTTTTTTTTTTTTTTTTTTTTTTTTTTTTTTTTTTTTTTTTTTTTTTTTTTTTTTTTTTTTTTTTTTTTTTTTTTTTTTTTTTTTTTTTTTTTTTTTTTTTTTTTTTTTTTTTTTTTTTTTTTTTTTTTTTTTTTTTTTTTTTTTTTTTTTTTTTTTTTTTTTTTTTTTTTTTTTTTTTTTTTTTTTTTTTTTTTTTTTTTTTTTTTTTTTTTTTTTTTTTTTTTTTTTTTTTTTTTTTTTTTTTTTTTTTTTTTTTTTTTTTTTTTTTTTTTTTTTTTTTTTTTTTTTTTTTTTTTTTTTTTTTTTTTTTTTTTTTTTTTTTTTTTTTTTTTTTTTTTTTTTTTTTTTTTTTTTTTTTTTTTTTTTTTTTTTTTTTTTTTTTTTTTTTTTTTTTTTTTTTTTTTTTTTTTTTTTTTTTTTTTTTTTTTTTTTTTTTTTTTTTTTTTTTTTTTTTTTTTTTTTTTTTTTTTTTTTTTTTTTTTTTTTTTTTTTTTTTTTTTTTTTTTTTTTTTTTTTTTTTTTTTTTTTTTTTTTTTTTTTTTTTTTTTTTTTTTTTTTTTTTTTTTTTTTTTTTTTTTTTTTTTTTTTTTTTTTTTTTTTTTTTTTTTTTTTTTTTTTTTTTTTTTTTTTTTTTTTTTTTTTTTTTTTTTTTTTTTTTTTTTTTTTTTTTTTTTTTTTTTTTTTTTTTTTTTTTTTTTTTTTTTTTTTTTTTTTTTTTTTTTTTTTTTTTTTTTTTTTTTTTTTTTTTTTTTTTTTTTTTTTTTTTTTTTTTTTTTTTTTTTTTTTTTTTTTTTTTTTTTTTTTTTTTTTTTTTTTTTTTTTTTTTTTTTTTTTTTTTTTTTTTTTTTTTTTTTTTTTTTTTTTTTTTTTTTTTTTTTTTTTTTTTTTTTTTTTTTTTTTTTTTTTTTTTTTTTTTTTTTTTTTTTTTTTTTTTTTTTTTTTTTTTTTTTTTTTTTTTTTTTTTTTTTTTTTTTTTTTTTTTTTTTTTTTTTTTTTTTTTTTTTTTTTTTTTTTTTTTTTTTTTTTTTTTTTTTTTTTTTTTTTTTTTTTTTTTTTTTTTTTTTTTTTTTTTTTTTTTTTTTTTTTTTTTTTTTTTTTTTTTTTTTTTTTTTTTTTTTTTTTTTTTTTTTTTTTTTTTTTTTTTTTTTTTTTTTTTTTTTTTTTTTTTTTTTTTTTTTTTTTTTTTTTTTTTTTTTTTTTTTTTTTTTTTTTTTTTTTTTTTTTTTTTTTTTTTTTTTTTTTTTTTTTTTTTTTTTTTTTTTTTTTTTTTTTTTTTTTTTTTTTTTTTTTTTTTTTTTTTTTTTTTTTTTTTTTTTTTTTTTTTTTTTTTTTTTTTTTTTTTTTTTTTTTTTTTTTTTTTTTTTTTTTTTTTTTTTTTTTTTTTTTTTTTTTTTTTTTTTTTTTTTTTTTTTTTTTTTTTTTTTTTTTTTTTTTTTTTTTTTTTTTTTTTTTTTTTTTTTTTTTTTTTTTTTTTTTTTTTTTTTTTTTTTTTTTTTTTTTTTTTTTTTTTTTTTTTTTTTTTTTTTTTTTTTTTTTTTTTTTTTTTTTTTTTTTTTTTTTTTTTTTTTTTTTTTTTTTTTTTTTTTTTTTTTTTTTTTTTTTTTTTTTTTTTTTTTTTTTTTTTTTTTTTTTTTTTTTTTTTTTTTTTTTTTTTTTTTTTTTTTTTTTTTTTTTTTTTTTTTTTTTTTTTTTTTTTTTTTTTTTTTTTTTTTTTTTTTTTTTTTTTTTTTTTTTTTTTTTTTTTTTTTTTTTTTTTTTTTTTTTTTTTTTTTTTTTTTTTTTTTTTTTTTTTTTTTTTTTTTTTTTTTTTTTTTTTTTTTTTTTTTTTTTTTTTTTTTTTTTTTTTTTTTTTTTTTTTTTTTTTTTTTTTTTTTTTTTTTTTTTTTTTTTTTTTTTTTTTTTTTTTTTTTTTTTTTTTTTTTTTTTTTTTTTTTTTTTTTTTTTTTTTTTTTTTTTTTTTTTTTTTTTTTTTTTTTTTTTTTTTTTTTTTTTTTTTTTTTTTTTTTTTTTTTTTTTTTTTTTTTTTTTTTTTTTTTTTTTTTTTTTTTTTTTTTTTTTTTTTTTTTTTTTTTTTTTTTTTTTTTTTTTTTTTTTTTTTTTTTTTTTTTTTTTTTTTTTTTTTTTTTTTTTTTTTTTTTTTTTTTTTTTTTTTTTTTTTTTTTTTTTTTTTTTTTTTTTTTTTTTTTTTTTTTTTTTTTTTTTTTTTTTTTTTTTTTTTTTTTTTTTTTTTTTTTTTTTTTTTTTTTTTTTTTTTTTTTTTTTTTTTTTTTTTTTTTTTTTTTTTTTT
The DNA here is from genome assembly GCA_034093135.1 of Erigeron breviscapus. Classification (NCBI taxonomy): domain Eukaryota; kingdom Viridiplantae; phylum Streptophyta; class Magnoliopsida; order Asterales; family Asteraceae; genus Erigeron; species Erigeron breviscapus. Next base: position 277,808,415 of record CM067167.1, read on the forward strand.
TTTTTTTTTTTTTTTTTTTTTTTTTTTTTTTTTTTTTTTTTTTTTTTTTTTTTTTTTTTTTTTTTTTTTTTCTTTTTTCTTTTCTTCTTTTCTTTCTTCTGCTTTTCTTTCTTCTTCTTTACTTTCTTCTGCTTTTCTTTCTTCTTCTTTTGTTTCTTCTTCTTTTGTTTCTTCTTCTTTTTTTGGGTATTTTAAATGGGTCGTTTTGTAGTTGTAATGTATCGATTTTGTTTAAATGTGTTTTGGAGAACTCATAATCCGTAACAGGTTTGGATGATGATTTTACGAATGGGTCATGCCGAAATTTCCAATTTTGAATGTCGTCTTTTGTAATGTGTCAACTTGGGTAAAATGACCCGTTTCGTTGTAAATGCTACACTTGATCAAATAAAAGCTTTCGGAATTTTAAATCACGTGTCTTTAACTCATTTTAAAGTTTGGTAAAGGGATTTAAGGTTTGAATATGACTGGTAAAAGATTGTGCAAGATTGAAGTTTGGATTATGATTTTCAAAAGTTTTAGACCTGCAGGAAAACTGCAGGCTGAGATCAGAAATATCCCACTGCGGCGCAGTGGGAGTGTTTCCACCCACTGCGGCGCAGTGGGGAAGTTTGGTCGTCTGCTTCCGTAACTTCCCACTGCGGCGCAGTGGGAGGTGTACCCCTCCACTGCGGCGCAGTGGGGGCTTATAAAAAAAAAAATTCTGTTATAGGGGTGATTTACACGTGACAAGGTCAGGGACAGAATCTGTCCAGTTTTTGTTCTCACATAATACTCATCAAAACTTTCATGCACCCAACTAGAAACCCCCAAATTGATTAAATTACCATAACCCTAACTTGTATTATATAAATTAACTCATATATATGAAAACCCCCAAATTATTAAATTACCATAACCCTAACTTGTATTATATAAATTAACTCATATATATGAAAACCCCCAAATTTCCCAAATATAATTGATTGCATGAACCCTAATCCTTAAAGAAATCAAGAATTGGAAATTAGGTTATGAAGATTGTTACCTCAAGAACTCAAGGAATTAGACTTTGTATTAAAATTTCTTCTTTCTCCCTTTTCCTTCTCTTGAATTAGGCCAGCCCCTCAACCAAACATAAACCCTAGCTTTTTAATTTTGATGATTGAAGATTATTATTTCAATCTTAAAGGAATTCTTGAATTGTATAAAAGAATTAGATTTGATTTGGATGGAAGGAGAAGAAGAATCAAGAAGTGTTTTGAAGGTGTAATGGAATGGTTAGTAACAGAGGAAAAACCATGGCTGGCACCATCTTGTTATGCCACGACCCAACTCACATTTTGGTGGGTATAATACCCGCTATCCGCTAAAGTTCCAACTAATTTAGCCCCTTATTCCAAAATAAAATGCTAGGAAATTATTTTAAGGTCAAAACTATTAATAAGGTTAATTTTCATTGGCCTAAAAATTTTAGGATGTTACAAAGTCACTTGATGTGACTTATAGTACTAGGTTCCAAGCCTATACTTTGTACCTTTTATTAATAGATAAATCTATTAACCGGATAAAGGTGTAAAGTAAAAGTCTTCCTCGTAATCAGTGTAAAGTGTTGTAAATACTTTACACTGAGATGCTTCAGTCTTGATCTGGTAGAATCACTCTTTGCTCGCTTCTGAGATGATTCTCTTCTTCATACTTCAGTCTTTGACTTCAGAATGAATGCTTCAGATTTATCTCGATCTGAACTGAAGTGAAGCTTCAGTGAAGGAATTCTGAGATAGCTCAGAATTCTGTACGGACGTCTTCACTAAACTTCAAGCTATTTCTGAACAAATTATACTTAGTCGATTTTCGACCTAACAGTTGCATGTTGTCTTTTTGCCGTGGCTCGTGAAACCGGTATTTCAAATACCGGGTTCGAGTGTGTTGTCACATCTACTGTACACCCTGCATCAGACCTGCATCAGACGCTGTCACATCTACTGTACACCTGCAAAACTCTGAACCCGGTATTTGAAATACCGGCTTCAATTTGGTTTTTTTGAACCCGGTATTTCAAATACCGGTTTCGAGGGTAATATTTGAACCCGGTATTTGAAATACCGGGTTACCCACTTGTACAACTTTTTTTTTCGAAAACTTGTTTGACAAATCACCCTTGAAATACGACCGTTTTAAAAAAAAATTCCAACAAAGGTTCCCCTGGCCATTGCAGGAAGAAATGAAACTAGACAAAGGATCATGTAATAAAGAATCATGTTTGTATCTATTCAATTGTGTATAACACCTTTATTGTTTATGTTTCAACACAATATCATATTATCATTGCATTTTATATAATGGCCGGCTATCAATACAAATGCTCCAATGTTTTAAAAACCGGTATCTTAGTTATACCGGTGTGAAAAAAAATTCCGGTATTACCGGTATTATCGGTATTACCGGAAATACCGGCCGGTACGCCTATTCTTAATTTATTTTTATTTTTTTTTATAAAAATACTACAAAACTTGTTATAATTTAACGAAAATAGTTAAAATACAATTATAATCCACTTAAAAATAATATCAAATAGGTATTTCATAACAAAATATTAGTTTTAAAGTTCACAAATAACAAAAAATAACATTAAAGTATCATAAAAACAATTTTAAAAAAATTCAATTTTTTTTTAAAATACAATTATAATCCACTTAAAAATAATATCAAATAGGTATTTCATAACAAAATATTAGTTTTAAAGTTCACAAATAACAAAAAATAACATTAAAGTATCATAAAAACAATTTTAAAAAAATTCAATTTTTTTTTAAAATACCGGATACCCTCCGATACCGATAATACCGGCCGGTATTTACCGGTATTTAAAACATTGAAATTCCAAAGAATCCCAATGATTAGTATTTTTATAGTATATATATATATATATATATATATATATATATATATATATATATATATATATATATATATATATATATATATATATATATATATATATATATATATATATATATATATATATATATATATATATATATATATATATATATATATATATATATATATATATATATATATATATATATATATATATATATATATATATATATATATATATATATATATATATATATATATATATATATATATATATATATATATATATATATATATATATATATATATATATATATATATATATATATATATATATATATATATATATATATATATATATATATATATATATATATATATATATATATATATATATATATATATATATATATATATATATATATATATATATATATATATATATATATATATATATATATATATATATATATATATATATATATATATATATATATATATATATATATATATATATATATATATATATATATATATATATATATATATATATATATATATATATATATATATATATATATATATATATATATATATATATATATATATATATATATATATATATATATATATATATATATATATATATATATATATATATATATATATATATATATATATATATATATATATATATATATATATATATATATATATATATATATATATATATATATATATATATATATATATATATATATATATATATATATATATATATATATATATATATATATATATATATATATATATATATATATATATATATATATATATATATATATATATATATATATATATATATATATATATATATATATATATATATATATATATATATATATATATATATATATATATATATATATATATATATATATATATATATATATATATATATATATATATATATATATATATATATATATATATATATATATATATATATATATATATATATATATATATATATATATATATATATATATATATATATATATATATATATATATATATATATATATATATATATATATATATATATATATATATATATATATATATATATATATATATATATATATATATATATATATATATATATATATATATATATATATATATATATATATATATATATATATATATATATATATATATATATATATATATATATATATATATATATATATATATATATATATATATATATATATATATATATATATATATATATATATATATATATATATATATATATATATATATATATATATATATATATATATATATATATATATATATATATATATATATATATATATATATATATATATATATATATATATATATATATATATATATATATATATATATATATATATATATATATATATATATATATATATATATATATATATATATATATATATATATATATATATATATATATATATATATATATATATATATATATATATATATATATATATATATATATATATATATATATATATATATATATATATATATATATATATATATATATATATATATATATATATATATATATATATATATATATATATATATATATATATATATATATATATATATATATATATATATATATATATATATATATATATATATATATATATATATATATATATATATATATATATATATATATATATATATATATATATATATATATATATATATATATATATATATATATATATATATATATATATATATATATATATATATATATATATATATATATATATATATATATATATATATATATATATATATATATATATATATATATATATATATATATATATATATATATATATATATATATATATATATATATATATATATATATATATATATATATATATATATATATATATATATATATATATATATATATATATATATATATATATATATATATATATATATATATATATATATATATATATATATATATATATATATATATATATATATATATATATATATATATATATATATATATATATATATATATATATATATATATATATATATATATATATATATATATATATATATATATATATATATATATATATATATATATATATATATATATATATATATATATATATATATATATATATATATATATATATATATATATATATATATATATATATATATATATATATATATATATATATATATATATATATATATATATATATATATATATATATATATATATATATATATATATATATATATATATATATATATATATATATATATATATATATATATATATATATATATATATATATATATATATATATATATATATATATATATATATATATATATATATATATATATATATATATATATATATATATATATATATATATATATATATATATATATATATATATATATATATATATATATATATATATATATATATATATATATATATATATATATATATATATATATATATATATATATATATATATATATATATATATATATATATATCTGGCTCACTATGGTATGGTTTATGCTATGGTTAGTTTATTTTCTTATGATTTTTATTGGTTTTTTGGTTACATAATTGGAGTTGTATTCCCGTGCATATGAAGATTTTGGTGCAAATCAAGGGATTCATATGAGCCCTTGGATCAGTTATAATGTAAGGTGGAGATCAGGCTCAAAAATAACACTGGAAGGCTAATTACGTCAATTTACATCCAAAAACAAATGCACCGTACCTTCACACTCCACTTGATTCCTGAACCTGATCGGAAAAATGATTCGCCGGAGATCCCAATTTTCATTGCTGCCGTAAAGGATACTTCTTATAAACATATTCTCCGTTACAATCGTCATCATTATTATTAAAAACCTAATCGGAAAAGCGTATCATCACCGCCGTCAAAGCATACGTTTTCTTCATCGTCGTCCTAAGCTCTAGCGAGTTGTTTATAACCGCTGTAACCGTAATCAACGTCATCAATAATCATCGTTTAATCAATGGATATACAAGATGAAACTAGTGATGAAGAAAGTATCCAACACGAACCGGTATGTATAAATACACGATTCTATTATACATTATAGCATTTGAGTTTTTTAATAATCATACGAGAATTGTATATCTGAATTTGTGTTATATTACACATTCTGATTGTACTTTTGAAAACAATTGTTCTATATAAAATTACACATTGTGATGTAAGTAATCATAAAAAAAGGAATTTGAAAGGATTAGAAGGCTAGCTGAGTTGTATTGATTATGAGACACATTCGGAATAACGGAACTTAGCAACTAATCCTGGAATTTTGTTAACTAAGTACTGATGTGCTTTAGATGGAAAAGTAAGCTTTTTTTTGACAGAATTCTGTTTTGGTTCATTACCTCTCTGAATTGCACATAAACTGTTTGACAAAATGCCAGAAAAAAACATGTTGCCTGTGTAAATTTTTTGGTTATTTTGTTGTTACTTGTTAGTGTAGTTCAGTTTATAGTAAATTTCCTAGGTTTATAGTTGCTTTCCTAGTTTATATTTTGTCGTTACATGCTTAATGCTCGATACTATAAGTTTAGTACTTCTCAAACTCGGTATTCTGTTTGTTTTTATCTTTGGTCGTGAACTCATGAACTCTCTAGTTTGGTAATTAGTTAGTCTAGTTTATTAGGTGTCCATGTAGTCAGTTCGTTATTGTTTTGTTATTTGCTAGTCTAGTTTGCTATTTCTGTGTTAGTTAGTTTGATAGTCTAGTTTGCTAAAAGTCTAAAACTAGCCGACATGAGATTGTTCCTATTTTAATTCTTTTTACTGTTGTGGTTGTTTGACAAAATTTTCAACCTTGTGGGCTAAAAGTCGAGCTCACAGGCGTGGTTAACAAAACAAATCTCTCACTAATTATCCTTTTAGCTGTTAAATGATGATTTCACAAGTTAAAATGACTTGCACATAGGATAGGGAATGAACAAGCTCTTGCAACTGATCGGCGGAAAAACCAACCTGATCTAGAATACTTGGTAATGGGTTGGTCGTGTCGTCCCCTAAAAAACGACATTAAATTGAGTCATTTCAAACCAATCTGATCTAGAAATACTTGGTAATAAGTTGGTCGTGCCGTCCTCTAAAAAACAACATTAAATTGAGTCATTGTATTTTTATCCCCAGAGAAAAGATAAACATTCTGATAATACTTACAATCGGTCAATTTTGAGCCCAAACTCCCCAAAGTTTTGTTCCACCTGGTAATCGTCTTTTAGACAGAGCGTATAGCCACATGTCAAAGAACTCAGCCTTTATCTAGACTTAGCTCTGGATAAAGACACCTCTTCTTTGTAGGTGCATACTTTGCAGAATCTGTTGTTTTTCTGTTAGATAACTATGATCGATTTTTGTGCATGTTTATTGCTTCTTCACATGAAATAAAAATATATTTTTTACATCAGCTGGGTCATTAACTTGAGACGGAATTTGTGTTTTTGGTTTAGATTTTACGACAGACGGAATATGGTGCTACATAATATTATGGCCTTATGGGTGTTTCTGTAAGATGGTCAAACATTAACAGCCTACATCCTAGCTATAAGTTTAAACCCTGATTGTAAGTTGCTATGCTGCAGGTTCGTTATCTCCAGATTATTCAAAAAAGCGGATACCAGACGATTCCATGGGTGAGATATATCACAATGGATGGGGGATACGAAATACGAATAACTTGACAATTGATAATTATCTTCAGTGATTGCTTCTAACATCCATCATTTTCTTTGTTCAGTGGTAGTCTCTACTTTTTACTTTCTTTGGCTTTACAAGTCACAGCTCTAATTTTTGCAGGATGCAATAAGCCTACTTATTATGTGGTACATAGGAAAGCAGATACTTAATGGCAGTTTGAATTCAATAACTATCCAAAAATCATGAGATGAATTTTAGTCATACGTGAGTTTTCAGTTATGTTACGTATTTTGATGTTCTTGTAATGTTTTAGGAACCACTCACTAAATAAAGCGGCTAGAACAGCATATCAACGAGTTTCTGAACCATACCATACCACACATGGGCAGTCAGAACCATATTTTCTTTGCTGGAATGTGCACCCTTCCTACAAGAGGTCAACTTTTATTGATTCTAAATGAAACCGTACATGGTAATCAATAGACATTATATATCCAATTGGTCAAAGTGGATAATATATTTATGAGTTGTTTTAGTCTAGCCAAGATGGAGTAAATGTAAGCAGTTGGTTGTCATTTGGTATATCTATAGTCGTTTTTAAAATTATTAACAATGTAGTATGTGTATGTACTAGGTAGGTTGTTATTACATGAGTAGGGTCGATTTACTACTAGTAAGAATGTATCTTATGTTTCAATTTGGCTCATCGGGTTATTGCTTTCTTGCTTTAGTGGCCCGTGCTACTAGTGCAGCTACTGTGTTGCAGCCTGTGCTACTAGTGCAGCTACTGTGTTGCAGCCTGTGCTACTAGTGCAAGTACTGCCGCTGTTGCAGCTCTTGCTTCTGGTCTCACTTGTGGCGCAGCCACAGCTGCTAGTTTATTGTTGCTGCTGATGCAGTTGCAGGTGATACAACAATAAGGGCAGATTAGTCGATCTGAGTATGTTCATGTTTCTCAACCTTACATGGAGTCAGGATTAGCCATGGTGTGTGATGAGGCTCATTGGATGACAAGTGCAGAATAAGTGACTAAGTTTGCAATAAGGTACCGTTTGGAAAGACGTGGGTAAAGCAGGATGAGTCTTCTCTTTGGATTAGGGTCAATCCAACGTACATTGCAACTGCTCGAGGAGCATAAAGAGCAAGTAGCTCAGCTTGCAGAGCGATTACTTGATAAAGAAGTACTGCACCAAGAAGATATTATTGTGGATGCAGACTATACAGCTTTAGTCGTCTATTAGGAATAAACATTTGGTTTCTCATGTTTCTTCTATCTATAGTTAATAGCTTTTTGTATATTTAAGACTTTGTAATGTAATGTGGCTTTGATTCTAATGATCTCAATTCAAATACCATTGTTTTGTGCAAGAGGTGATCTTCAGAAATTACAAACTACATCTCATTTGTGTTTTTTAGCTTTCAACCACAGATGATATAATTTGATAAAATGGTGACCTATACGTTTGTTACAAGACTACAATCCATTATAATTCATGATGTATTGATAGAAGTTGTAAGGAATGTGTTTAAAATATAAAATATATTATTAGTTTGAATTCAATAACTATCCAAAAATCATGAGATGAATTTTAGTCATACGTGAGTTTTCAGTTATGTTACGTATTTTGATGTTCTTGTAATGTTTTAGGAACCACTCACTAAATAAAGCGGCTAGAACAGCATATCAACGAGTTTCTGAACCATACCATACCACACATGGGCAGTCAGAACCATATTTTCTTTGCTGGAATGTGCACCCTTCCTACAAGAGGTCAACTTTTATTGATTCTAATGATCTCAATTCAAATACCATTGTTTTGTGCAAGAGGTGATCTTCAGAAATTACAAACTACATCTCATTTGTGTTTTTTAGCTTTCAACCACAGATGATATAATTTGATAAAATGGTGACCTATACGTTTGTTACAAGACTACAATCCATTATAATTCATGATGTATTGATAGAAGTTGTAAGGAATGTGTTTAAAATATAAAATATATTATTTTTGAATTCAATAACTATCCAAAAATCATGAGATGAATTTTAGTCATACGTGAGTTTTCAGTTATGTTACGTATTTTGATGTTCTTGTAATGTTTTAGGAACCACTCACTAAATAAAGCGGCTAGAACAGCATATCAACGAGTTTCTGAACCATACCATACCACACATGGGCAGTCAGAACCATATTTTCTTTGCTGGAATGTGCACCCTTCCTACAAGAGGTCAACTTTTATTGATTCTAATGATCTCAATTCAAATACCATTGTTTTGTGCAAGAGGTGATCTTCAGAAATTACAAACTACATCTCATTTGTGTTTTTTAGCTTTCAACCACAGATGATATAATTTGATAAAATGGTGACCTATACGTTTGTTACAAGACTACAATCCATTATAATTCATGATGTATTGATAGAAGTTGTAAGGAATGTGTTTAAAATATAAAATATATTATTTTTGATTCACTAGCCAAACAAATCACATTGTGAATGGAAATTTCAATCACCATGGGATTGTATTTGTTAGCCTTATTAAATTAAGAGTTAATTACATTTTTCGTCCCTGTGGTTTGCCCCACTTTCAAGGATCATCCCTGAGTATACGAAATTACGTCTTTCATCCCTAAGTATGGAACTCCGTTAACATATTTGGTCCACGACCAAAACGTCCGTTAAGTAGCGGGTCACGTGAGAGGCACACCATGGGCAAAATGGTCAGTTCGCTTTTTCAGGGATCAAAAGTTGGTACAAACCACAGAGACGAAAAATGTAATTAACTCTAGTTTTTATATAAATCCATCGATCCATCTGTATCTATATCTACATCTTTGTCTATATCTATGAAATATATGTATCAAAAATAAATCTGTACATAAATCCATCCATCCAGTTATACAAAGCAGATCACCAGATCACATATTGGGAATAAAATACGAACTATATATCAAGAACCAAAATCATCATCATCTTTACATCCATCCATATCCCTATCATCTATATCTCATACGTATGTCTTGATCAAAATCCAATTTTTAAACTATATATAACTCATAATACAAAAGCATACCAATTTTTAAACTATATAACTCATAATCTCAAAGAAAACCCATCAACTTAAGATTATGAAAACAAATCATTACAATTTTTACAAATTAAACAAGCCATTGAACAAAATCTCTAAAAAATTAAATCCTTTTTGACACAAAAACTTATGTTTCATCCAGATAAGATTTCAACAAAATTAATAATAATAATAATAATAATAATAATAAATAATATATTATACGTATTCTTACTAGATTATTAAAAGAGTTGATTTGTTATGTGGTATATTGAGGTTTTCATTACTGGATTTTTTCTTTTGGAGAAAGACGTGGGTAAAGCAGGATGAGTCTTCTCTTTGGATTAGGGTCAATCCAACGTACATTGCAACTGCTCGAGGAGCATAAAGAGCAAGTAGCTCAGCTTGCAGAGCGATTACTTGATAAAGAAGTACTGCACCAAGAAGATATTATTGTGGATGCAGACTATACAGCTTTAGTCGTCTATTAGGAATAAACATTTGGTTTCTCATGTTTCTTCTATCTATAGTTAATAGCTTTTTGTATATTTAAGACTTTGTAATGTAATGTGGCTTTGATTCTAATGATCTCAATTCAAATACCATTGTTTTGTGCAAGAGGTGATCTTCAGAAATTACAAACTACATCTCATTTGTGTTTTTTAGCTTTCAACCACAGATGATATAATTTGATAAAATGGTGACCTATACGTTTGTTACAAGACTACAATCCATTATAATTCATGATGTATTGATAGAAGTTGTAAGGAATGTGTTTAAAATATAAAATATATTATTTTTGATTCACTAGCCAAACAAATCACATTGTGAATGGAAATTTCAATCACCATGGGATTGTAGTTCGCTTTTTGGGATCAAAAGTAGTGGTTCCGGCTGATCTTGATACTGGTAAAATCAAGATTGGTAGTCTGGTTTATGCCAATATTCATCCTCCTTCATGGGCAAAAGGATACGATGAGATTGTGGCTTCTTATGGCATCATCCATTCGGCAAGGTGATGATTGAGAAGCCAGACTGGGTGTTTCAAGATCTTTTGTGTGAATTTTGGGCGAGCTGTGTTGTGAAACGAAACAAGAAAGGAGATGCTGCAATTTATGGCTCAATCCTCAACGGTAAGAAAAAGGTATACATTTCTTATGAGAGGCTTAGGTCTGCTTTTGAGCTGTCTTATATGCCTGATGATGAATATGATGTTGTTGTGTCTCATACTGAAGCCAAAAATGTTTTACAAGAAGTTGGATATACTGGTCCATTGGCTTCAGTAGTTAAAATGAAACATTTAACTCGTATTTGGAACTACTTATTGAGCACAATTTCAAAAACCTTACAAGTAAAGGCAGGCAGCTTTGATCAGCCTAATGTCCTAGAATTGCAGATTTTTCATGCAATGGTCACCATGACCAGAATAGATTTTGCTGCTTTAATCTTTAAGGACCTTGTTGATCGCGTTCATAAGAAGAGTCTTACCATAACTTATGGTAGGATTCTTGCTCTTATCATTGAAGCTATTCTTGACAATGATTACAGTCTGGCAACTGGTCAGACTGTTGAATGCAAGTCTATCAATAACAACATCTTCAATAGTCCCAAGGTATCTGTGCAGGGTCTGACCCGAGCAATGCAGATCTACCTTGATTTTTGCAGGAAAAGAGAAGAGGATCAAGAAGCACTTAGGGAAGCTGTCCCTTCTTCGACGCGATCTGAGTCTGACACTCAATCTGCTAATCAGGGGGACCCAGGTACACATGCTTCTGAACCCTCAAACTCTTCTGAATCTATTCAACATTCTACTCCTACAAAAGAGGGTGAAGGGTTGGCCAAAACATTAGCCACCCTAGCCACACCTTCGTCCACTCGTTCAAAATCCGACTCTAAAAGACCCCTTGTTGAGGACTTAGTACCTCTCAAGGCCAAAAAGAAAAGATCACATAAGAAATCTGTGTCAGCTTCTGGGGTTGATAATGCAACATCTTCTCTTGAGATCCCCCAAGGTGCAGGGAAAGCTAAGGAACGTTCCAAAGTTGTCCCTGTCACCCAAGCTGACAAGCCGAAAACGCCACGCCCATCTGCACTCTCCCAAAAGAGTGTAGACGAGTTAAAGGGAACACTTACTGCTACCCAACTCTCCAAACAGGGTGAAGGTATTGAAAGAAAGACCTCCTCCCAAGGTCATACTGTGTCTAAACCGAATTCACCATCATCAGCCTCCCAAAAGGTTGGTGATATCATTAAAGGGGTAACAGAGGATCTAGCCCAGATCCAAAGTGAGTCAGAGTCAATGCACATCATTTCTGAGGATGGTCAGCCTAAGGAGAGAAGTATCGAACGCATTGGTGACACTGCTTCTCCTCTCCAAGCTGATCAGACTCCTTCTATCTTACACTCTGAGTCTACACAGGCTGCCAATGCCCCTTCTATGTCACAAGGAGGGGTACAGGCCTCAATTCTCCCTAAGGATACTTTGGTGCAACAACACACCTCTGTTTAAGGGCAATCAAATGCACAAAACATTACACCTGCAGAGTCTGTGTCTGCATCTGTCCTTGGACAGAGGGATTCTGCAGGTTACTTGGCTGTCTTTAAGGCAGTCATGTCAGCCCCTTGTGCAGCAAAGGGAACCATTGATGGTCCTCTCGATGTCAATGAGAATCTGATCACTATCTCCGGAAGTGATTCTTCATTCGATGATGAGTTTGCCCATCCATCCTCAAGGGATGCTCTGATGGAAGATGTCAGTGGAGGAGTTGATCAAAATCAAGATCAACACATTCCCACTGGCCCTCAGCCTGAATTAACATTAATCTTTCTCAGGCTGACCAACTCATCATCAATTCTGACAGATCCACTCATGAGACTCACTCTCATGAGCAAATGTTCCAACACTCCTTAAACCTCCACCCCCTTCTAAATATGCCAATGACCCTGATATTAAGGATTGCAGGCTGCTCTTTCCAGAGTCAGTGGCTTTTAAGCCAACTGCAAGTTCTTCCCAAGCTGCCACTATCTCATTTTCAGATGTGGTGGGTCAGCTCACTGAGTTCATTTCAACCTCTAAGGTTGAGAGCTCAAAGCTGACCGAATGCTTGGAAAAGATCCAAAAGGATCAGGATTTGACGGATAAGAAGATGGATAAGCTGAGTCAAGATCAGAATGCATTGGAAGAATATGTTAAGAAAGCAGTTGAGTTGATGCAGCAGAACCAGAGCAAGCTGACAGAGTCTCTTGATAGTCTTACTAAGGCAGTCAATGAAGAAAATGAAAGAAACAAGAGTACTCTGGGTCAGATTGAGAAAGCTGCAACCAGGTTTACAAGGGAGGTCACCATAGAACTTCGATCTGCAAACAAGTCACAAGCAGATTTCAAGAATGATCTGATTGAAGTTTCTAAGGGTGTTAAATCCAAGATAAAACTCCTCCATGAGGATTATGTTGAGCTAAGAAGAGCCTGTTGTCTCACCAATGTCAAAATTGACTTGATCAACCAGGATCTCAAAGACTTCCTCGTTACTCCAGTGAGCTCTTTCCCTGCTGATGATGACAAAAAGGGGGAGAAGAATGCTACTAAGAGAAAGAGGAGTGCAATGAGTGAAGCTGAAATGGAGCTGGAAAGAGAAAGGCAAAAAGCTCAGGTTGACAAGGACATTGAAGAATACCTTGAAAGATTGAAAGAGAGACAGAATAAGGCCAGAGCTGAGGAAGCACTAAATGATAGAAGATTGGTTGTGCATGGTTCTAGGGTGGAAGCTGAGAAAGAAGATGTGGAAGAGATAAAAAGACCAGAATCTGAGTCTGGTGGTGAAACTGTTGGAAAATTGAATGAAGAGACTGAAAAGGAGAGTGATACAATTAAGGGGGAGACTGTTAATGCTGAAATGGGAGATATAAGGAAGGATGTTGGTGTTGAAAAAGAAAAGAAAGTTGAAAAGAAAAGAAAGTCCTCCCAAGCTGTTCCTGTGCAAGCTGTGCCAACTCAAGCTGACCCAGCTCCCAAAGTACAAATTGATGAATCTTCATCTAGTGAAGACACAGCCACTCTGTCCCAGTTCATGATCAAGAAAAGAACAACAGAAGCTGGGTCAAGTGGTGTGAAGATCTTAACTGAGAAAGAAAAGGATTGGGAGATTGCAACTGAAACTGCTCCACAGCTTGGGGTAACAGTTGAGATGGCATATAAAATGATTAAGGAGGACAGATTAGAAAGAGAGAGAATTGCTGCAACTAAGTCTGATTCTGAAATTGCCAAGGCTGTTCAAGAACAATTAAATAAGAAGATGAATGTAACATCCGCGAATTTTGACTCGTTGACTTTACATGTAATATGACTAACAATACAGGTTGATGAAGTATTCGGGTCGTTTTGGTGATTAAATGACAGTGTGGAAACTATTTGGGTCGTTTCGTGAATTAAATGGCAACGTGTCGTATTCGGGTCAATAATGTGTTTTGAGCGATGTTTAAGTGTGTAACGATGGTAATCTGGCTAGGGAAGAGAAACGGGTCGGTCCGTGGGTAGTCCATGACCCACCAGCCACTAATGACCCATTTCTCCCCCCCACCTTATCTCTTCTTTCCCTCTTTCATTTCTCTCCTCTTCCTCTCTTTTCTCCTCCAAGAAACACACACCTCTCTCTCTCTTGATTCTATCTCATATATATTGGGAATTAAGCAAGATTTTGTTTGGGGTTTTCATCATCAACCTCATCTTAACAACATATCAAAAATTTGGGTTTCAAAGTGCAAGATTTCTAGCCATTTCGGGTCAAATTCGGGTTAGAGACTAGGTGAAGGTTTTGGTAAGTCAAATTCATCCCATTTACTTCTATTTAAGTTTGTTTATGCATTTCTAGTCATCTTGACCAATTGCAAGTCTCGAATCGAGTCAAAAGACGATTTGGGTCAAATTAGGGTTTCGTTTAGGGTTGGAGCGATTTGTTATGATTTTGATGTTTTGGGTCGAATTGGTGGATTGGGTTATGTTTATTTATGGTCAATGATGTTTATTTATGCTTCATTTCAAGTTATAAGTTCCTACAAATCGTTTTGGTGAGGTTTGGGTCGAGTTTTTAGGGTTTTGGCCTTGCTTTTCTTGCTGCTGGTGCAGCTGCTGCTGCTGGTCAGATTGGAGCCACTGCGGCGCAGTGGCTAGGGTCTGGTCTAGTTTGGGTAGCCCACTGCGGCGCAGTGGCTAGGGTCTGGTCTAGTTTGGGTCAGCCCACTGCGGCGCAGTGAGCTTGGCTAAGGCTCACTGCGGCGCAGTGGTTAGATGCTGGAATTTATGCGCGCCGATTTTGAAACGTTAATAACTTTTGATCCGTAAGTCCAATCGAGTCATATGACCTATCGTTGGAATCGTAAGAGAGTCTAGTTTCTTGTAGTAACACTCATCTTGTATGATTCTTAATCCATTTCTAAAAATGTCGAGTCAAAGCGTCTTGTTTCATATACGGTAAAGTTGTAAAGGCGTCTAGGGTTTGCGATTTGACCTAATTGTGCTAAACTTACTTGTTTATGTTTGTATAGTTGACATCATGGTATTATGATATATATTGATAGGTTGTGGACTCGTGACGGTCGTTGGACATTTATAGCTCGATATTAACTTGTCGTTTTGCTTGGAAATCAAGGTGAGTTCCGTAGTTCCCTACTCGCTTGAGATTCGGGCTGAAAAGTGTAAACTTATGTGATTACTTGTTATTTGTGTTTGTAAATGATTGTTGGTGTTGTTTGATTTTACTCGCGTACAAAATGTCTAGTTGGTGACATTGGATGAATGATGGATAGTTTTGCTTAAATGCTTGAGGGGTTTGTATGAGATTGTGATATTGTTAAATAAATTAGGATAGTAGTGTATACATAGAGGTCGGTTTTACTTTCAAAAGGTTTTAGATGTGGTGGGAAGGCTGCGGGTGACCCTATACATAAGCATCTAGAACTCGATGAAAGTAAAATCCTCCGAAGGGTATGTACGCGTTGTTTAGAGTGATTGGTGGATATTGGGAATGTGTTGGGATGTTCATATACGCTTTGTTATACTTGACTTGTGCGGTGCACACTCAAACATACTTTTATTGTTGCATTGATGACGTTATTGATACGCATTTGATATACATCATGGTCTTACATACGTACGATACATGATCTGACGTTAATAATTCGCGTACTCATTTATTATGCGATGTTGCTTTACCCCATATGGTCTTGTAGTGATTTGATATTGTGATTAGGATAGTTGTACATACAGGGAAGACGACGATACATTTAGTGAATTATAGATGTGGTGGGAAGGCTGCGGGTGACCCTATATATAAGCATCTATGATTCCTTAAAAGTAAAGTCGTATGAAATGTATGTGCAATGTAATTATGGTTGATTCTAGTAAAGGATTGAGATATATATATATTATTATGATTATTATACTATTTAGGATGGACGTGCATACATGGAAGTCGGTTACGCCTTCAAAGAGTTCTAGATGTGGTGGGAAGGCTGCGGGTGACCCTATATATAAGCATCTAGAACTTGATGAAAGCAGAATCCTCCTAAGTGTATGTGCGTGTAGTTTATTTTGCGTTAATTATTGATGGTTGACGATTGTTGAATTGTGGTTGGTGTTTGTACGCGGTTCACACGCAATATATTTATACGCGGTTCACACGCAAGCATATATATATTTTACGCGGTTCACACGCACGCGGTTCACACGCAAACATGGCCTATTTATATACGCGGTTCACACGCATGTATATCCTGTTTAAGCGGTTCACACGCAGGCGCACCCTATTTGGAGCATTTGTGGCATGGTTGATACGAATTTGATATACATTATGATATGCGTTATGACTGTTTATGCATTTAGTACTTGTATTGATATTCACTTCATTTGTGTACATTTATTACACGCTTACTCGTTTTGTGTGATCTTGTTGTTGGACGTTATTGTGTTACTTAGAGGCTCACTGTAAGTCATGTTTTGCCTCTATTAGTGTATTATGATTTGGAGGATGGTTTCCTTGTGGACCATTACTACGAACTCACCAACCTTGTGTTGACTATGCTTAGTACACTTTTCAGGTAACCAGGTTATCCATGGCGTGAAGTTTGATTGTTTGCGTGCTGTTGAACCCGGACTGGACTTATATGGATCAAGGATCCATTTGCCTTATGTTGCATTATACTTTGAATCATTCGTGTTAGTTGCTTGGCTTAGTGTATAATAGGGAACCGATATGCTTAATGGAAGTTGATTGGGTGGAGGGTTAGCCGTTGGTACACCCTGTATACATACCCGATCAATAACTAGAAGGCATATCGAATTCGGATTATACTTTGAATCATTCGTGTTAGTTGCTTGGCTTAGTGTATAATAGGGAACCGATATGCTTAATGGAAGTTGATTGGGTGGAGGGTTAGCCGTTGGTACACCCTGTATACATACCCGATCAATAACTAGAAGGCATATCGAATTCGGATTATACTTTGAATCATTCGTGTTAGTTGCTTGGCTTAGTGTATAATAGGGAACCGATATGCTTAATGGAAGTTGATTGGGTGGAGGGTTAGCCGTTGGTACACCCTGTATACATACCCGATCAATAACTAGAAGGCATATCGAATTCGGATTATACTTTGAATCATTCGTGTTAGTTGCTTGGCTTAGTGTATAATAGGGAACCGATATGCTTAATGGAAGTTGATTGGGTGGAGGGTTAGCCGTTGGTACACCCTGTATACATACCCGATCAATAACTAGAAGGCATATCGAATTCGGATTATACTTTGAATCATTCGTGTTAGTTGCTTGGCTTAGTGTATAATAGGGAACCGATATGCTTAATGGAAGTTGATTGGGTGGAGGGTTAGCCGTTGGTACACCCTGTATACATACCCGATCAATAACTAGAAGGCATATCGAATTCGGATTATACTTTGAATCATTCGTGTTAGTTGCTTGGCTTAGTGTATAATAGGGAACCGATATGCTTAATGGAAGTTGATTGGGTGGAGGGTTAGCCGTTGGTACACCCTGTATACATACCCGATCAATAACTAGAAGGCATATCGAATTCGGATTATACTTTGAATCATTCGTGTTAGTTGCTTGGCTTAGTGTATAATAGGGAACCGATATGCTTAATGGAAGTTGATTGGGTGGAGGGTTAGCCGTTGGTACACCCTGTATACATACCCGATCAATAACTAGAAGGCATATCGAATTCGGATTATACTTTGAATCATTCGTGTTAGTTGCTTGGCTTAGTGTATAATAGGGAACCGATATGCTTAATGGAAGTTGATTGGGTGGAGGGTTAGCCGTTGGTACACCCTGTATACATACCCGATCAATAACTAGAAGGCATATCGAATTCGGATTATACTTTGAATCATTCGTGTTAGTTGCTTGGCTTAGTGTATAATAGGGAACCGATATGCTTAATGGAAGTTGATTGGGTGGAGGGTTAGCCGTTGGTACACCCTGTATACATACCCGATCAATAACTAGAAGGCATATCGAATTCGGATTATACTTTGAATCATTCGTGTTAGTTGCTTGGCTTAGTGTATAATAGGGAACCGATATGCTTAATGGAAGTTGATTGGGTGGAGGGTTAGCCGTTGGTACACCCTGTATACATACCCGATCAATAACTAGAAGGCATATCGAATTCGGATTATACTTTGAATCATTCGTGTTAGTTGCTTGGCTTAGTGTATAATAGGGAACCGATATGCTTAATGGAAGTTGATTGGGTGGAGGGTTAGCCGTTGGTACACCCTGTATACATACCCGATCAATAACTAGAAGGCATATCGAATTCGGATTATACTTTGAATCATTCGTGTTAGTTGCTTGGCTTAGTGTATAATAGGGAACCGATATGCTTAATGGAAGTTGATTGGGTGGAGGGTTAGCCGTTGGTACACCCTGTATACATACCCGATCAATAACTAGAAGGCATATCGAATTCGGATTATACTTTGAATCATTCGTGTTAGTTGCTTGGCTTAGTGTATAATAGGGAACCGATATGCTTAATGGAAGTTGATTGGGTGGAGGGTTAGCCGTTGGTACACCCTGTATACATACCTGGTCAATGACTAGAGAGCATATCGAATTCAGATTATACTTAACCCATTGGTGTTAATTGTTTGATTTTATGATGTATTGAGCATGATTACTTGAGTTAATAATGAACGATTGTAATGAAATTGACATAATGATATGCTAAGTAACAATCTCATAGAATTCTAACACTCTTGCCTTAGCTTAATGATATGAAATGAGTATGTGGTATCGGTACGAGAGCATTGACTACTTGTGAGACTAACATGTGAGCATTTGAGACTAACTCTCGGGTCAATGTGTCACTTGCTTTATAGAAATGGTGAGACCAAGGAGAACCGGAACGAACTACAGGGATGAACCGGAAGAACCTCAACCGGAAGCTCAACCGGAGGTACAAGGAGTTAGAGGTAGGGGCCGTGGTAGAGGCAGGGGTAGAGGTCGTGGTAGAGGCAGGGGAGAGGTCGTGGTAGAGGCCAAGGAAGGGGTCGTGGTGAAATTCCTGAACCAAACATGGCTGAGGTGATCGCTCAAACGATCGCTAATCTCATGCCAACCATTATTGCTCAAGTCACGGCAAGTCTTGGGCAGAACAATGTGGCTCAAAACAATGAAGCCCCAGAAAATGTAAATAATGAAAATGCTCAACCTCAGGACGCAGAAAACGAAGAAGAGGAACCAGTGAGAATTGATAACCGCATGCCCATGTATAATCAATACGGGGGATACCGACAGGGATGTATATTTAAAGACTTCAAAAGCTGTGGGGCGCCAGAGTTTAATGGAAGAGGCGGTCCCACAGAGTGTATAAGGTGGTTTGAAGAGATCGAGGCAGTGATTGAAAGAAGTCATTGCACATATGACGACCGGATTTCTTATGCATCCGGCATGTTTAAAAGCGACGCCTTGAGTTGGTGGAACCAAGAGATAACTTTGGGGCGGACTTATAACTTGGAATGGATCGATTTCAAGAACAAAGTGAAGGCAAAGTTTTGTCCTCCCTATGAACTACAAAACTTGACCATTGAGTTTGCTAATCTCAATATGGAAGGAGCCGATTTCAAGAGTTATGTTAGACGATTTCAAGAGTTGTCTACCCTCATTCGAGTTTGCTAATCTCAATATGGAGAGCCGATTTCAAGAGTTATGTTAGACGATTTCAAGAGTTGTCTACCCTCATTCCTCACTTGGTGGATTCTGAGGCTCGGGCCATCGAGAAGTTTGTATTGGGCTTGAATCCTCAAGTCCGATCCTATGTGAATTCTAACATGCCTACTTCTTTAGCCGATGCTGTCAACCGAGCCGGTAGTGTGACTGAAGACTTGTTGAGAAGCGGTGTTCTGAGTAACTCCTCAACAAACAAGAGAAAGGAAATTGGAGAATCAAGTGGAATGAAGAAAATGGGAAGGTTTGATCCCACGAATGTTAACCGGGGAAGGGGGATGGCGGCAGTTAAGCCGGCAAGGAGGCCTTATGTGGGACCTCATCCTTTTTGTAACAGGTGTAATAAGCATCATCCCATTAACACCCAATGTGGAGCTTGCCTCAATTGTAATCAACTTGGACATTTGGCAAGAGATTGTAGAGCACCGAAAACGGCACCTTTGAATATAGTACCTCTTCAAACCATTCATCCTCAAGGCAACTTTCCATGGGGTACGTGCTTTAAATGTGGAAGCCCTGATCACTACCGAAATAATTGTCCGCAATGGATTGGACAACAAGTTGAAGTGGCGGTCCATCCGAATCAACTCCAAATTACCGGGCCGAACCAAAACCGTGGCCAACAAGGCCATCAAGTTCATCCTCGTGACCGAGCTTTTGCGGGAATTGGCAATGGAGGCCAAAATGATCCAAACGTTGGTTAAGGTACATTCTTCTTAACAATCGTTATGTTATGACACTATTCGATATTGAAACAGACTATGACCTCGTTTATCCTAACGTTACTCCTTTGAATTACGCTCGTTCGTGTGTTTTCGAACTATATGTTTAAGATTTCGAGTGTTTAACGACTCACTAACCAAATTGGTCAAATACCCCGTGTGTACGCCTTGACCCTAGAAGACGACAAACTCTTCACGTACGTTGTGCTCTATGATATTAAGGTTCTTGACGATCGAGTGAGTGCAATTTGAATACCAACGGTTAATACGGTTCTTAGTTGTGTAGTAGGGTTACCAATGTAGAAATATTTAACGGTAGGGTTTCTCGGGTTTCATGCAAATTGTCAAACTCAAGCGTCCTTAGAGCTACCGTCTCAAGAGTCTGAAAGCTAACGTTGTCCTTGTTAATCTTGAGTCTCCCGAGGCCTTCCGGGTGACTTACCGGGTCTATCCCATCTCGATAACTTAAATTTCGTATATGCTTAACGTCCTAACATCGCGCGCGTAGTCAAAGCCCTTATAGACTTCTGAGAGGAGAATAAGCGTGTAGTGAAAAACGGGAGAGAGTTTGGAAGAAAAACGAAGTGGAATGGACTTCGCCGTGAAGTCGCCGACGACAAGAAGTGATCATGATATGACGAAACCGGTAAAATGTGACAACTGGGCACATTAGTATGTTAGAAGAGATGGGTTATGGTCAATGATGTTTATTTATGGTCAATGATGTTTATTTATGGTCAATGATGTTTATTTATGGTCAATGATGTTTATTTATGGTCAATGATGTTTATTTATGGTCAATGATGTTTATTTATGGTCAATGATGTTTATTTATGGTCAATGATGTTTATTTATGGTCAATGATGTTTATTTATGGTCAATGATGTTTATTTATGGTCAATGATGTTTATTTATGGTCAATGATGTTTATTTATGGTCAATGATGTTTATTTATGGTCAATGATGTTTATTTATGGTCAATGATGTTTATTTATGGTCAATGATGTTTATTTATGGTCAATGATGTTTATTTATGGTCAATGATGTTTATTTATGGTCAATGATGTTTATTTATGGTCAATGATGTTTATTTATGGTCAATGATGTTTATTTATGGTCAATGATGTTTATTTATGGTCAATGATGTTTATTTATGGTCAATGATGTTTATTTATGGTCAATGATGTTTATTTATGGTCAATGATGTTTATTTATGGTCAATGATGTTTATTTATGGTCAATGATGTTTATTTATGGTCAATGATGTTTATTTATGGTCAATGATGTTTATTTATGGTCAATGATGTTTATTTATGGTCAATGATGTTTATTTATGGTCAATGATGTTTATTTATGGTCAATGATGTTTATTTATGGTCAATGATGTTTATTTATGGTCAATGATGTTTATTTATGGTCAATGATGTTTATTTATGGTCAATGATGTTTATTTATGGTCAATGATGTTTATTTATGGTCAATGATGTTTATTTATGGTCAATGATGTTTATTTATGGTCAATGATGTTTATTTATGGTCAATGATGTTTATTTATGGTCAATGATGTTTATTTATGGTCAATGATGTTTATTTATGGTCAATGATGTTTATTTATGGTCAATGATGTTTATTTATGGTCAATGATGTTTATTTATGGTCAATGATGTTTATTTATGGTCAATGATGTTTATTTATGGTCAATGATGTTTATTTATGGTCAATGATGTTTATTTATGGTCAATGATGTTTATTTATGGTCAATGATGTTTATTTATGGTCAATGATGTTTATTTATGGTCAATGATGTTTATTTATGGTCAATGATGTTTATTTATGGTCAATGATGTTTATTTATGGTCAATGATGTTTATTTATGGTCAATGATGTTTATTTATGGTCAATGATGTTTATTTATGGTCAATGATGTTTATTTATGGTCAATGATGTTTATTTATGGTCAATGATGTTTATTTATGGTCAATGATGTTTATTTATGGTCAATGATGTTTATTTATGGTCAATGATGTTTATTTATGGTCAATGATGTTTATTTATGGTCAACTAGGGTTTATTTAGGGTTGAGGATTTGTTATGATTTTGATGTTTTGGGTCGAATTGGTGGATTGGGTTATGTTTATTTATGGTCAATGATGTTTATTTATGCTTCATTTCAAGTTATAAGTTCCTACAAATCGTTTTGGTGAGGTTTGGTAAGTCAAATTCATCCCATTTACTTCTATTTAAGTTTGTTTATGCATTTCTAGTCATCTTGACCAATTGCAAGTCTCGAATCGAGTCAAAAGACGATTTGGGTCAAATTCGGGTTAGAGACTAGGTGAAGGTTTTGGTAAGTCAAATTCATCCCATTTACTTCTATTTAAGTTTGTTTATGCATTTCTAGTCATCTTGACCAATTGCAAGTCTCGAATCGAGTCAAAAGACGATTTGGGTCAAATTAGGGTTTCGTTTAGGGTTGGAGCGATTTGTTATGATTTTGATGTTTTGGGTCGAATTGGTGGATTGGGTTATGTTTATTTATGGTCAATGATGTTTATTTATGCTTCATTTCAAGTTATAAGTTCCTACAAATCGTTTTGGTGAGGTTTGGGTCGAGTTTTTAGGGTTTTGGCCTTGCTTTTCTTGCTGCTGGTGCAGCTGCTGCTGCTGGTCAGATTGGAGCCACTGCGGCGCAGTGAGCTTGGCTAAGGCTCACTGCGGCGCAGTGGTTAGATGCTGGAATTTATGCGCGCCGATTTTGAAACGTTAATAACTTTTGATCCGTAAGTCCAATCGAGTCATATGACCTATCGTTGGAATCGTAAGAGAGTCTAGTTTCTTGTAGTAACACTCATCTTGTATGATTCTTAATCCATTTCTAAAAATGTCGAGTCAAAGCGTCTTGTTTCATATACGGTAAAGTTGTAAAGGCGTCTAGGGTTTGCGATTTGACCTAATTGTGCTAAACTTACTTGTTTATGTTTGTATAGTTGACATCATGGTATTATGATATATATTGATAGGTTGTGGACTCGTGACGGTCGTTGGACATTTATAGCTCGATATTAACTTGTCGTTTTGCTTGGAAATCAAGGTGAGTTCCGTAGTTCCCTACTCGCTTGAGATTCGGGCTGAAAAGTGTAAACTTATGTGATTACTTGTTTATGTTTGTATAGTTGACATCATGGTATTATGATATATATTGATAGGTTGTGGACTCGTGACGGTCGTTGGACATTTATAGCTCGATATTAACTTGTCGTTTTGCTTGGAAATCAAGGTGAGTTCCGTAGTTCCCTACTCGCTTGAGATTCGGGCTGAAAAGTGTAAACTTATGTGATTACTTGTTATTTGTGTTTGTAAATGATTGTTGGTGTTGTTTGATTTTACTCGCGTACAAAATGTCTAGTTGGTGACATTGGATGAATGATGGATAGTTTTGCTTAAATGCTTGAGGGGTTTGTATGAGATTGTGATATTGTTAAATAAATTAGGATAGTAGTGTATACATAGAGGTCGGTTTTACTTTCAAAAGGTTTTAGATGTGGTGGGAAGGCTGCGGATGACCCTATACATAAGCATCTAGAACTCGATGAAAGTAAAATCCTCCGAAGGGTATGTACGCGTTGTTTAGAGTGATTGGTGGATATTGGGAATGTGTTGGGATGTTCATATACGCTTTGTTATACTTGACTTGTGCGGTGCACACTCAAACATACTTTTATTGTTGCATTGATGACGTTATTGATACGCATTTGATATACATCATGGTCTTATGATATATATTGATAGGTTGTGGACTCGTGACGGTCGTTGGACATTTATAGCTCGATATTAACTTGTCGTTTTGCTTGGAAATCAAGGTGAGTTCCGTAGTTCCCTACTCGCTTGAGATTCGGGCTGAAAAGTGTAAACTTATGTGATTACTTGTTTATGTTTGTATAGTTGACATCATGGTATTATGATATATATTGATAGGTTGTGGACTCGTGACGGTCGTTGGACATTTATAGCTCGATATTAACTTGTCGTTTTGCTTGGAAATCAAGGTGAGTTCCGTAGTTCCCTACTCGCTTGAGATTCGGGCTGAAAAGTGTAAACTTATGTGATTACTTGTTTATGTTTGTATAGTTGACATCATGGTATTATGATATATATTGATAGGTTGTGGACTCGTGACGGTCGTTGGACATTTATAGCTCGATATTAACTTGTCGTTTTGCTTGGAAATCAAGGTGAGTTCCGTAGTTCCCTACTCGCTTGAGATTCGGGCTGAAAAGTGTAAACTTATGTGATTACTTGTTATTTGTGTTTGTAAATGATTGTTGGTGTTGTTTGATTTTACTCGCGTACAAAATGTCTAGTTGGTGACATTGGATGAATGATGGATAGTTTTGCTTAAATGCTTGAGGGGTTTGTATGAGATTGTGATATTGTTAAATAAATTAGGATAGTAGTGTATACATAGAGGTCGGTTTTACTTTCAAAAGGTTTTAGATGTGGTGGGAAGGCTGCGGATGACCCTATACATAAGCATCTAGAACTCGATGAAAGTAAAATCCTCCGAAGGGTATGTACGCGTTGTTTAGAGTGATTGGTGGATATTGGGAATGTGTTGGGATGTTCATATACGCTTTGTTATACTTGACTTGTGCGGTGCACACTCAAACATACTTTTATTGTTGCATTGATGACGTTATTGATACGCATTTGATATTGACATCATGGTATTATGATATATATTGATAGGTTGTGGACTCGTGACGGTCGTTGGACATTTATAGCTCGATATTAACTTGTCGTTTTGCTTGGAAATCAAGGTGAGTTCCGTAGTTCCCTACTCGCTTGAGATTCGGGCTGAAAAGTGTAAACTTATGTGATTACTTGTTATTTGTGTTTGTAAATGATTGTTGGTGTTGTTTGATTTTACTCGCGTACAAAATGTCTAGTTGGTGACATTGGATGAATGATGGATAGTTTTGCTTAAATGCTTGAGGGGTTTGTATGAGATTGTGATATTGTTAAATAAATTAGGATAGTAGTGTATACATAGAGGTCGGTTTTACTTTCAAAAGGTTTTAGATGTGGTGGGAAGGCTGCGGGTGACCCTATATATAAGCATCTAGAACTTGATGAAAGCAGAATCCTCCTAAGTGTATGTGCGTGTAGTTTATTTTGCGTTAATTATTGATGGTTGACGATTGTTGAATTGTGGTTGGTGTTTGTACGCGGTTCACACGCAAGCTTAATATATGTTTATACGCGGTTCACACGCAAGCATATATATATCGCGGTTCACACGCACGCGGTTCACACGCACGCGGTTCACACGCAAACATGGCCTATTTATATACGCGGTTCACACGCATGTATATCCTGTTTAAGCGGTTCACACGCAGGCGCACCCTATTTGGAGCATTTGTGGCATGGTTGATACGAATTTGATATACATTATGATATGCGTTATGACTGTTTATGCATTTAGTACTTGTATTGATATTCACTTCATTTGTGTACATTTATTACACGCTTACTCGTTTTGTGTGATCTTGTTGTTGGACGTTATTGTGTTACTTAGAGGCTCACTGTAAGTCATGTTTTGCCTCTATTAGTGTATTATGATTTGGAGGATGGTTTCCTTGTGGACCATTACTACGAACTCACCAACCTTGTGTTGACTATGCTTAGTACACTTTTCAGGTAACCAGGTTATCCATGGCGTGAAGTTTGATTGTTTGCGTGCTGTTGAACCCGGACTGGACTTATATGGATCAAGGATCCATTTGCCTTATGTTGCATTGTACTTAGGATTGTTAGCTTTCTTTCGTTGTCGTTTTGTAAACCTTGACGATTACTTGCTTCTGTTACAATTTGATACTTGTTTCTTTCATTGTATGGATTCACTGAATCCTTTATTTGCATTTAGTTCATGTTCTACATTAATCCCACCTTGCGCTATATGATTTCCGTGATATTCTGAGCCTTGGCTTGGGGTGTTACAATGATCTTAGATGTGAAAAAGAAAGTGTGAAAGCTCATAATTGGTTTGATGCTTTGGAGAAAAGACAAATTACTAAAAAGATTCATTATAGAAGGCATCCAGAACCAATCCTCCAGGTTCTACTGAAAAGACGAAAAGGAAAGAAGAAAGTGGTGGTTCATTCTACACCATCACAGAAGGTCAAAGATGTGAAAGAAAGTGTGAAAGCTCATAATTGGTTTGATGCTTTGGAGAAAAGACAAATTACTGAAAAGATTCATTATAGAAGGCATCCAGAACCAATCCTCCAGGTTCTACTGAAAAGACGAAAAGGAAAGAAGAAAGTGGTGGTTCATTCTACACCATCACAGAAGGTCAAAGATGTGAAAGAAAGTGTGAAAGCTCATAATTGGTTTGATGCTTTGGAGAAAAGACAAATTACTGAAAAGATTCATTATAGAAGGCATCCAGAACCAATCCTCCAGGTTCTACTGAAAAGACGAAAAGGAAAGAAGAAAGTGGTGGTTCATTCTACACCATCACAGAAGGTCAAAGATGTGAAAGAAAGTGTGAAAGCTCATAATTGGTTTGATGCTTTGGAGAAAAGACAAATTACTGAAAAGATTCATTATAGAAGGCATCCAGAACCAATCCTCCAGGTTCTACTGAAAAGACGAAAAGGAAAGAACATTCCCAGCATAAGGTTTACAAGGAGATGTTATGAAACCAACTGGGAAACCCATGATCTTGACAAACTGCTTGATCTAGGATACACAGAGTGGGTGGAACTACATAATACCATTACTGGTATGTCTGGAGTTCACAAAGAGACGGTCTTGGAAGCCATTGAGAAGAAGTTAGCTGCTATTGTGAAGTACAAGATTGATATCTCTGGCCTTCCAAGACCAATTGCATATGATATGGATTATGAAGATGAGTCAGCTGAGCCACTAAAGAAGAAAAGAAGAAGGTTTGAAAAGATTGATGCTCCTGGAGGTGACCATTCAGTTTTTCTCCAAAACTTGTCTCCTACAGAGTTGCTTGCACAATTATCTTCTGGTGCTATTGACAAGATTCTTGATAATCTTAATCTGTCTCTACCTGCTGGTGTTGAAGATGCAAGATGTGGGAAGTTCATCACTGAACCTGAACATGGGATGTACTTTGTAGATGCTAAAGGGAATTTGGTGTTTCAAAGGACTGCTGAACTAAAACAGGTACCATCTATGCACCTATTTACCTTATACAGATTCTGCAGAAACTTTAGTGAAGAAGGAAATGGGTATGAGCAGTTCCTTATAGATGAAGGGTTAGATAGGCAATTAGATGTGAGAGTTGCTCCATCATTTGAGGTTAAGCAAGAAGCTATTGAAATGCTTGGAGAATAGTGATGTAACATGTAATATCTTTGATTTATTCTCTATATATGCAAAGGCAGTTGTACAAATCTAGTTTCTTGGTTAAAATTTCATATCAGATTGAAAAGAACCCAAAAGATTCAAAGGGTCACAAGCTGTTAGTCATATTTTCGTTTGATTCTTTGTAAGCTGATAGTCAAAAGTGTAGTTGGGTTTTGTCATCATCAAATAGGGGGAGATTGTTGAGTCCCAATGTTTATTGTAAATTTAATGATGACAAATCTGACTTATAAACACTTAGTAATCTTTGGTTCTTGTAATCTGATCTGGGTCAGACTAAGCTGACACAGCTTACGATCTGTCTCTGACCCAGATCATGCTTCATACTTGTAATTGTATTATCTTATGGAAGCAAGTGTTATTCAAGCTGCATCAACAATGTATTAGCATTTAGTCCAAGTCGAAGAGGAGGATTGAAGATAGAAGACCAAGATGTTAGTGGAAGACAGCTTGGGATTAGCAGTCAGCTTGGAAACACTTAGGCAGATTGGTGCCTTGACAAACGGCCCAATCTGTGTCTGACAATCAAGTGAAGATAACAACCTGGATTGAAGATAAGGACAAATGATGTGACTAGGAAGATTCCTAGGATCCAGGTTGTTGGTTGTTTTACATATGCGTGTCCATACTCCTATTGGTAGATGAAGAATGTGCGTCAGTACGTGGGGGACCACAAGTACCATGAAAGGCACGATTGATTATTCCTTTATCAACCACTGATTGAAGAACACGTAGCTGCAACGGACACCTAATGAAGGAGCGCTTGTGCCTATAAAAGCCTCATTCATGGATTGCATATATGTGGCATTTCCTGAGAATCATTCTTCACACAAGTTTCTCTGCTCTTACACACAGCTTAGTTTGTACGAGATCAGCTTGGGCTGATTCTCTTGAGCTAAAACTTATTGATTGTTGTTTGTCATTTCATAGGGTTGTTTAGATATCTATAGGCTATCTTTATTCCGCAACAACCCTGTAATTCTTTGTATAGATTATTTCTTAATAAAGGATTACATTTGAAAATAACAATCTGTGTTCAAGAATGTTTTTAATTCTTTACTGCTTTACTGTTTTAATGATTCCTGGTCTTTACTTACTTGCTTGATATTTATAAACTGAATCTTAAAACGTTTTGTGTTAAAAGTTTGTAAAGATTGTGAAAAGTTGTATTCACCCCCTCTACAACTGTTCTGTGTTCAATATACTTTGGTATATTGATACACCGTGGGACGTATCAGTATTTGAGCACATTCCAACAAGAACCAATTAACCCACAATCCAAGCCAATCACAATGTGATTGGATAGTTAAACACAATTGACTAGAAAACCAAGTAACAAAAGCTAGCCAAGCCAATCACATTGTGATTGGAGATTCCAATCACCATGTGATTACGTAATTGAACAAATTCCGAGCGGCTGTAGTAGGGGAAGGACGCATTCTTAAACCCTAAATGCTAAACCCTAGAATGCTAATACGAGGGGGACGTATGTATACGGAACGCTTTAGGGTTTATGGTTTAAAGTCGTAGGGTTAGCCTAACTACAAACCCTAAACCCTAAAGTTTAATTGCTAATCCGAGGGGAAAGCTAGAATCCAAAAAACCTAGAAATTCTAAACCCTAAATTCTAAACCCTAAAATGCTAAACCCTAAAATGCTAAAAAGGATGAGGGTTCCCACTCTAGGGTTTATGGTTTGAAGCCCGAGGGTTAGCCTATGACCTTCAAACCCTAAACCCTAGAGCGGGTACACGGTACGCTTTAGGGTTTAGGGTATGAAGTCGTAGGGTTAGCCCCATAAACCCTAAAGCTTAATTGCTAATCCGAGGGGAAAGCTAGAATCTAAAAAACCAAGAAATTCTAAACCCTAAAGCTTAATTGCTAATCCGAGGGGAAAGCTAGAATCTAAAAAACCAAGAAATTCTAAACCCTAAATGCTAAACCCTAAAATGCTAAAAAGGATGAGGGTTCCCACTCTAGGGTTTATGGTTTGAAGCCCGAGGGTTAGCCTATCGGCTAACCCTCGACCTTCAAACCCTAAACCCTAGAGCGGGATGTAATAGGGGGACAGATGTATACGGAACGCTTTAGGGTTTAGGGTTTGACGTTGTAGGTTAGCCTAACGGCTAACCCTACAACTTCAAATCCTAAACCCTAAAGCTTAATTGCTAATCCGAGGGGAAAGCTACATTCTAAAACCCTAAAATCTAAACCCTAGAATGCTAAAGCCTAAAGGAGGGGGACGGATGTATACGGTACGCTTTAGGGTTTAGGGTATGAAGTCGTAGGGTTAGCCCCATAAACCCTAAAGCTTAATTGCTAATCCGAGGGGAAAGCTAGAATCTAAAAAACCAAGAAATTCTAAACCCTAAAGCTTAATTGTTAATCCGAGGGGAAAGCTAGAATCTAAAAAACCTAGAAATTCTAAACCCTAAAGCTTAATTGCTAATCCGAGGGGAAAGCTACATTCTAAAAACCCTAAAATATATCGGCCAAAGGCCCAATAGTCTTGTTTTCATAAAATAAAATGTTAGTGTTGAAAAACTCAATTACAGATTCAATGAAGATTAAATTATGTATTCAATTTTGTAAACAATCACTAAGAGATTCAATTACCCTATGATTGATATCAATTACCCTATGACTGATATCCCCATGGGATTGGCACATAATCCCCATGGGATTGGCACATAATCACTAAAAGATTTTAACCATAACTGGCTAAAAAATTTACGAAGAACAAAAGCAAATAATCCCCATGGGATTGGCACTTGATCACTAAGAGATTCAATTATTACATTCTAATTACCATATGACTGATATCCCCATGGGATTGGCACATAATCCCCATGGGATTGGCACATAATCCCCATGGGATTGGCACATAATCACTAAAAGATTTAAACCATAACTGGCTAAAAAATTTACGAAGAACAAAAGCAAATAATCCCCATGGGATTGGCACTTGATCACATGGGATTGGAATAATCCCCATGGGATTGGAGTTAATCCCCATGGGATTGGCACATAATCCCCATGGGATTGGCACATAATCACTAAAAGATTTAAACCATAACTGGCTAAAAAATTTACGAAGAACAAAAACAAATAATCCCCATGGGATTCCCCATGGGATTGGCACTTGATCACTAAGAGATTCAATTATTACATTCTAATTACCATATGACTGATATCCCCATGGGATTGGCACTTGATCACTAAGAGATTCAATTATTACATTCTAATTACCATATGACTGATATCCCCATGGGATTGGCACATAATCACTAAAAGATTTAAACCATAACTGGCTAAAAAATTTACGAAGAACAAAAGCAAATAATCCCCATGGGATTGGCACTTGATCACTAAGAGATTCAATTATTACATTCTAATTACCATATGACTGATATCCCCATGGGATTGGCACATAATCCCCATGGGATTGGCACATAATCCCCATGGGATTGGCACATAATCACTAAAAGATTTTAACCATAACTGGCTAAAAAATTTACGAAGAACAAAAACAAATAATCCCCATATGGGATTGGCACTTGATCACTAAGAGATTCAATTATTACATTCTAATTACCATATGACTGATATCCCCATGGGATTGGCACATAATCCCCATGGGATTGGCACATAATCACTAAAAGATTTTAACCATAACTGGCTAAAAAATTTACGAAGAACAAAAACAAATAATCCCCATGGGATTGGGACTTAATCACGAAGAGATTCAATTTTTACATCTAGCC
This sequence comes from Erigeron breviscapus, assembly GCA_034093135.1. Lineage (NCBI taxonomy): Eukaryota > Viridiplantae > Streptophyta > Magnoliopsida > Asterales > Asteraceae > Erigeron > Erigeron breviscapus. Next base: position 277,841,260 of record CM067167.1, read on the forward strand.
AATGTAATTGTAACAGCTGTCCTTCCAATCGCGATCCATTGACCATAATAAGAACCTATAGTGTACCTTATGATTTTGAGATTGTGAGAAAAGAACCTAGATTGAAACCATACCAACAAAATCATAATAGAACCTACTTATTTTTTCCAATTAGCAATTCCAATTAGCATTAGCACTTACTTTCTCACACAAATAGGTGATCGAAAGATTCGAGAAGAGCAAAGATTAAAGAAACAAAAAGATAGTGAATAACACGAACACAGTGGATTGTGAATCCACCACGCGCGGGTTCAATCCCCGTCGTTCGCCCATCAATAAATGGACCATTTGTTACGGAGACAGAAGACAAACCTAGAAAGCTTTTTTTCCGCAAGTCATCTCGAGGCTTCAAACGCATCCAAGCAATTGGTATCCGATTGAAAGAAATAGATTCGCGTCGCCTACTTGCTGAAAGCACAAATAAAATGGCCGATCATGAATTCTATGAGAAGTTTTTAAGACCTTTTTTAGTTCATAATGAATGAAATCTGTGTCCACCAGTTTCTATGCATTAATATTACATATTTTCAGATACTAGATGATAATGAGCTATAACATATAGATTATATATCTCTGAATTTTAGCAAACCGTACAAACTCTCTATTAAGACCAATTAGATGCAGGATGTTACCATCTGCATAATAACCAAAACAATCAATCACATATAAATTAACAAAAGAAAGCTTGCATGTAAAAAATAAAGAACCAAAAGAAACTAGACCTGCATCATTGGCCAACTTTAAGTGAGTTTATCTCCATATAGTGTAATCTTCCACCAATCAACTTGACGCATAAATACAAAAATCTTCTTCAGCACAACTGACATAGGTTGAAAACATATTTGAAATCAATGTAAGCATTTCAATAGTAACCTAAATAATGACAATCACCCCTGTGTAGCAGAGAGCTCAAATGACCTAATCTTTTGAAAAAAACGATCATTACCTTAAAATTTATTATCTATTATAACTATTCCAAATGTTATGGCAGTTTCACGAATCATGATGCCACTCACTCCCTTGAAGTCAGTCATTCTGCAGTCTACGACAATGACATATATTTTCTTAAGTGTAATTTGATGCAGTCACTAAAGGACCAGATATTAAGAGGAAGGAAAGAATGGAAGAAAAGAAAACTGACTTGTAATCCATTTTTGACGTTATCAAGCTGCCAGATGAGTTGGCGAGTAGGAAGGTGCCATTTCATTGGATCCCAAAGGATAGTGATGTTGAAACCAAATCCTGCTAAGTCTGCGTGAAATCTATGGAACTTTCTATGCCATTTGTTGAAACTGAATCTATGTCATCCAACCACTTTGTGTCCCATTACATATAGGTCCCACAAATGCAGCTACCCTTGTGCTCTTCTTTATTTTTGCTATTGGCCAAGTACCAGACCGCCTTCAAGCTAAAGATTAACAATTCAACAATTTAGACAAATCATGAACGGATGATAAACCGTAGAATAAAAAATCATACTGGCACACGTAACAAGTTTTGGCGGAAGAAAATAACTACAATCAGTAACACAGTCAATAGATAAAATTATAGATGGCTTCACCCGTTTACTTTAGCTTTATCTTGAACTGGTCAAACGGTAAAAGAAACCAATGCTACGTAGAAACCAGCTTTATCTCGAACTGGTCAAACGGTAAAAGATATCAATGCTACGTAGAAACCAGCTTTATCTTGAACTGGTCAAACGGTAAAAGAAACCAATGCTACGTAGAAACCAGCTTTATCTCGAACTGGTCAAACGGTAAAAGATATCAAGTTCTTGACAGACTTCCCCGTTGAAAACCAGATTAAAGCATCAGTGGTAGTACATTGTAAATGTAGTGCAAATGAAATTCAGAATGTGGTAGATAAAAGTTCCACTTTTTTAAAGATGAAAATATAAAATAAATACTAATGTATTTTATTGGGTTTGAAACAACGAGTTAAGAAGTGTTTTTATCCAAAAAAATATGTTTTCTAAACTATGGAAACACATAAATAAACTCCACATTTATACCACCTCAAATCCATAATAAATGACAAAATAACGCAATAATCTATAGAGATTTCTGAAACAAGAACATATGCATAATCCACATTATGTCTTTAAACAAAAACAAAGAAATATTGCTATGTAAACCTCTGTTGAAAGTTTGAAGGCTCCAACATAAAATTTGCCTGGGATGGAGCTGTAAGCGATGCAGAATGACTAGAGGAAACTGCAGTCAAAACATTAGGGCCCTTGGACCTTCTGGCTGAAACAACAAAGACAAACCATAATGTCAATTCATTCACCTAAAACACACTTTTTACAATAATAGGAAGACGGGAGATAACTTACGATTAAGTGCTATTCTCTATCCTTTGGGAAATAATTTGATGTGTTCCTTTTTTAATGGCAGAATCTATCTGATGAAGTGCTATTCTCTATCCTTTGGGAAATAATTTGATGTGTTCCTTTTTTAATGGCAGAATCTATCTGATGAAGTGCTATTCTCTATCCTTTGGGAAATAATTTGATGTGTTCCTTTTTTAATGGCAGAATCTATCTGATGAAGTGCTATTCTCTATCCTTTGGGAAATAATTTGATGTGTTCCTTTTTTAATGGCAGAATCTATCTGATGAAGTGCTATTCTCTATCCTTTGGGAAATAATTTGATGTGTTCCTTTTTTAATGGCAGAATCTATCTGATGAAGTGCTATTCTCTATCCTTTGGGAAATAATTTGATGTGTTCCTTTTTTAATGGCAGAATCTATCTGATGAAGTGCTATTCTCTATCCTTTGGGAAATAATTTGATGTGTTCCTTTTTTAATGGCAGAATCTATCTGATGAAGTGCTATTCTCTATCCTTTGGGAAATAATTTGATGTGTTCCTTTTTTAATGGCAGAATCTATCTGATGAAGTGCTATTCTCTATCCTTTGGGAAATAATTTGATGTGTTCCTTTTTTAATGGCAGAATCTATCTGATGAAGTGCTATTCTCTATCCTTTGGGAAATAATTTGATGTGTTCCTTTTTTAATGGCAGAATCTATCTGATGAAGTGCTATTCTCTATCCTTTGGGAAATAATTTGATGTGTTCCTTTTTTAATGGCAGAATCTATCTGATTAAGTGCTATTCTCTATCCTTTGGGAAATAATTTGATGTGTTCCTTTTTTAATGGCAGAATCTATCTGATGAAGTGCTATTCTCTATCCCCAAATGAAAAAATGTATATCTGTACCCTCAATTTGACACATACACACCTTTTAAAAAAAAGGTAAGAAGCATAAGAGTAATAAAATATACTAAGCTGAAAGCACAATAAGAAAATGTCGTTGGATCGGGTTTGACTTTGGTCTTGGTCATTTGTTCAAATGTGTCAACAACTTCTTTACCATATCCTGCTGACCATAATCTGAAAGAAGTGAATTCTAGGATACGACTTAAATAAGTTATACCCAAAGCTGATTTATATGTCAAAAAGGTTAAGAGTTTGACACATTTACATAATTCAAACAGAAATCTTCAAGATTTGGTGAAAAAGAAGGGACTCATATGCGCAATCGAGTTCTGGTAAACAACTCACGTAAGACAATTTGCTAGTAAACTCATCGAAACGCTATGTATTTTGTATCAAGCATTTCAACAAACACTTTCTACGCACTCTAAATATCTCATTCACTATAACCAAAATAAAAATCAATAAAGGTTGTTTATTAAATAAGGTTCATATGGTCTAAAACCTCATATAATATGTGTCTAAATAAACTTTAAATATTCCAAATGTCTGGACTATAATAGATAAAAATTAAAAAAAGCTATTCATTAAATAAGTTCATATGGTCTAAAACCTCATATAATATGTGTCTAAATAAACTTTAAATATTCCAAATGTCTGGACTATAATAGATAAAAATTAAAAAAAGCTATTCATTAAATAAGTTCATATGGTCTAAAACCTCATATAATATGTGTCTAAATAAACTTTAAATATTCCAAATGTCTGGACTATAATAGATAAAAATTAAAAAAAGCTATTCATTAAATAAGTTCATATGGTCTAAAACCTCATATAATATGTGTCTAAATAAACTTTAAATATTCCAAATGTCTGGACTATAATAGATAAAAATTAAAAAAAGCTATTCATTAAATAAGTTCATATGGTCTAAAACCTCATATAATATGTGTCTAAATAAACTTTAAATATTCCAAATGTCTGGACTATAATAGATAAAAATTAAAAAAAGCTATTCATTAAATAAGTTCATATGGTCTAAAACCTCATATAATATGTGTCTAAATAAACTTTAAATATTCCAAATGTCTGGACTATAATAGATAAAAATTAAAAAAAGCTATTCATTAAATAAGTTCATATGGTCTAAAACCTCATATAATATGTGTCTAAATAAACTTTAAATATTCCAAATGTCTGGACTATAATAGATAAAAATTAAAAAAAGCTATTCATTAAATAAGTTCATATGGTCTAAAACCTCATATAATATGTGTCTAAATAAACTTTAAATATTCCAAATGTCTGGACTATAATAGATAAAAATTAAAAAAAGCTATTCATTAAATAAGTTCATATGGTCTAAAACCTCATATAATATGTGTCTAAATAAACTTTAAATATTCCAAATGTCTGGACTATAATAGATAAAAATTAAAAAAAGCTATTCATTAAATAAGTTCATATGGTCTAAAACCTCATATAATATGTGTCTAAATAAACTTTAAATATTCCAAATGTCTGGACTATAATAGATAAAAATTAAAAAAAGCTATTCATTAAATAAGTTCATATGGTCTAAAACCTCATATAATATGTGTCTAAATAAACTTTAAATATTCCAAATGTCTGGACTATAATAGATAAAAATTAAAAAAAGCTATTCATTAAATAAGTTCATATGGTCTAAAACCTCATATAATATGTGTCTAAATAAACTTTAAATATTCCAAATGTCTGGACTATAATAGATAAAAATTAAAAAAAGCTATTCATTAAATAAGTTCATATGGTCTAAAACCTCATATAATATGTGTCTAAATAAACTTTAAATATTCCAAATGTCTGGACTATAATAGATAAAAATTAAAAAAAGCTATTCATTAAATAAGTTCATATGGTCTAAAACCTCATATAATATGTGTCTACATAAGCTTTAAATATTGCAAATATTTGGACTAAAAAAAAAAATAAAAAATAAAATGGAAAAAATGAAAAAACAAAAAAAGATAGAGCTCAGTTCGAACTATGGATCGCTTGACTTGCTCAGCTTATTTGGGCTAAGCTAAGGCCCCGTTAGCAAAAATAAGCCCATTACCAGAAAAAATATATGATATGCTGTGATTAAAAAAGGTTCCAAGATTCGAACACCGAACGTAGGCAAGCGACTTAACCACTATTCCAACTGATACTTTTTGTTTATAGTTGCTTTTAACTTCTATATATATTTTGAGAAAATTTCATTACATACCCCTGTGGTTTGCCATATTATCAAGTTTCACCCCTCTTGTTTTTTCTTATCATTAGATACCCATATGGTGACATTTTGCTTCATTACATACCCCTCCCTCTAACAGCCGTTTGTTCCACTCCGTTAACCCCTTCACGTGAGCATCACGTGAGGCTATTTCTGTCCTTACGACCTAATCTCTAACCTCACTTATCATTCATCATCTTCATCTTCAATAACAACCACCACCAAACCCAGATATTTCCTGATCATTAAAACCCAAATTAATATTATTATTATTATTATTATTATTATTATTATTATTATTATTATTATTATTATTATATACTATAACTATTATTATTATTATTATTATTATTATTATTATTATTATTATTATTATTATTATTATTATTATATTTTGATGTATAATCTTATTATTATTATTATTATTATTATTATTATTATTATTATTATTATTATTATTATTATTATTATTATTATTATTATTATTATTTATTATTATTATTATTATTATTATTATTATTATTATTATTATTATTATTATTATTATTATTATTATTATTATTATTATTATTATTATTATTATTATTATTATTATTATTATTATTATTATTATTATTATTATTATTATTATTATTATTATTATTATTATTATTATTATTATTATTATTATTATTATTATTATTATTATTATTATTATTATTATTATTATTATTATTATTATTATTATTATTATTATTATTATTATTATTATTATTATTATTATTATTATTATTATTATTATTATTATTATTATTATTATTATTATTATTATTATTATTATTATTATTATTATTATTATTATTATTATTATTATTATTATTATTATTATTATTATTATTATTATTATTATTATTATTATTATTATTATTATTATTATTATTATTATTATTATTATTATTATTATTATTATTATTATTATTATTATTATTATTATTATTATTATTATTATTATTATTATTATTATTATTATTATTATTATTATTATTATTATTATTATTATTATTATTATTATTATTATTATTATTATTATTATTATTATTATTATTATTATTATTATTATTATTATTATTATTATTATTATTATTATTATTATTATTATTATTATTATTATTATTATTATTATTATTATTATTATTATTATTATTATTATTATTATTATTATTATTATTATTATTATTATTATTATTATTATTATTATTATTATTATTATTATTATTATTATTATTATTATTATTATTATTATTATTATTATTATTATTATTATTATTATTATTATTATTATTATTATTATTATTATTATTATTATTATTATTATTATTATTATTATTATTATTATTATTATTATTATTATTATTATTATTATTATTATTATTATTATTATTATTATTATTATTATTATTATTATTATTATTATTATTATTATTATTATTATTATTATTATTATTATTATTATTATTATTATTATTATTATTATTATTATTATTATTATTATTATTATTATTATTATTATTATTATTATTATTATTATTATTATTATTATTATTATTATTATTATTATTATTATTATTATTATTATTATTATTATTATTATTATTATTATTATTATTATTATTATTATTATTATTATTATTATTATTATTATTATTATTATTATTATTATTATTATTATTATTATTATTATTATTATTATTATTATTATTATTATTATTATTATTATTATTATTATTATTATTATTATTATTATTATTATTATTATTATTATTATTATTATTATTATTATTATTATTATTATTATTATTATTATTATTATTATTATTATTATTATTATTATTATTATTATTATTATTATTATTATTATTATTATTATTATTATTATTATTATTATTATTATTATTATTATTATTATTATTATTATTATTATTATTATTATTATTATTATTATTATTATTATTATTATTATTATTATTATTATTATTATTATTATTATTATTATTATTATTATTATTATTATTATTATTATTATTATTATTATTATTATTATTATTATTATTATTATTATTATTATTATTATTATTATTATTATTATTATTATTATTATTATTATTATTATTATTATTATTATTATTATTATTATTATTATTATTATTATTATTATTATTATTATTATTATTATTATTATTATTATTATTATTATTATTATTATTATTATTATTATTATTATTATTATTATTATTATTATTATTATTATTATTATTATTATTATTATTATTATTATTATTATTATTATTATTATTATTATTATTATTATTATTATTATTATTATTATTATTATTATTATTATTATTATTATTATTATTATTACTATAATTCTGTTTTTGTATATTTGTAGATTATTATTATTATTATCATTACTATTATTATTATTATTATTATTATTATTATTATTATATTACTATATTAAGTTAGATTAGATCTATTATTATCTATTATTATTATCTACTATTCTTATTATTATTATTAGTTTAGATTTGGTCAACATATGGGAACTTGATCGACTTCAGTGAAGATTTGGGGGTGTTGATGGATTTTTGAAGAATAAAGGGATGGTGTTTAGATCTTGGAAAGAGAATCAAAAAGAGGAAGAAAGTGTTTGAAGGTAAAATGACCAATATACCCTCACGTGGAACACACATGAGGGGGTTGACGGCTGGGTACAAACGGACGTTTGAGGGAGGGGTATGTAATGAAGCAAAATGTCACCATATGGGTATCTAATGATAAGAAAAAATAAGAGGGGTGAAACTTGATAATATGGCAAACCACAGGGGTATGTAATGAAATTTTCTCTATATTTTTTCAAAATTCGGAAAATTATAAAAAAAGATTTGCACGCAGTCCCGTACTTCCACTTTTATTATTACGAGAGATAGTGTCCGCGCGTTGCGGCGGTGAGATGGTGGGGGTGATAGGTCAAGTCATAGAGTATGATAGCCAAATGCCTTAGCCGTACGGGCTCCGCTCTCGGATTTAAAAATTCGTCGAAAGTATATCGAATGACATCTCTAATGAAAGAGCATGGAATTTTAAGAACACCATACAATTTTTATAATTTATCGATATACGGTTTTTGAGATAAAAGATTTTGAATGAATTAGAGAAATAAAATGATTTATGGATGAGAGAGAAAAAAATGAGTGGTTGAGATTTGAGGAGAGAGAAAAAAATGAGTGGTTAAGATTTAAGGTTATTATAGGTATATTAGGTAGAGATGTTTAAATTAGTAAATAAAGAATAGAGGTATTTTGGGTAGTTCAAATCATCTTTTCTTAAAAAAAAGGGGCAAAATGCTTTATAAGATAGTATTAGATGTATAATGAATTGTGATTTAGGTATATCTTTGATGACTTGCGGCTAGTATGAACAAGCTGTTCTCTCCATTCTTTCTTTTTTTAACGACAACGAATAAGATAGTTTACGTATACATACATTTAGGTTAGGTTTTATAATACATAATTAGGGTGGGTTAATCCCTAACTATAGTTAAATGACTTTAACTAAACCAACACTTAACACCCCTCTAACCTAATATCCCGAATAACCTCATTTAACGATATGTGGCACGCACTCGACACTATACAGAACACATACTACTTTAGCTAGCATTAATAGTAAACATGTATTGACATGACATACCTAGAAAAACATATATCCACATAAATGACACATTATTCTACCTAATTGCTACATAATATACAATATTATTATCACAATAGTTATCTCCATCAATTGTAAAACCACTTAATAGAAGACCAACTTTGACTAACGGTCAATGTCAATAAATGAACTAAAAAGTTCGGGATGTTACAACACGCGTGGGGATCATAAAGTCCTTACGATCATGGTTGAGGCTGTCGCTTCACAAGATTTATGGATTTGGCATTCGTTTTTTGGTCCTCCCGGGTCAAACAACGATATAAATGTGTTGAATCAGTCGTGTTGTATGACTCGGTTCGAAATGGGATGGCTCCAGACTCATCATTCATTGTTCGCGGTCGGTATTACAAACGTGGCTATTTGCTAACTGATGGGATTTATCCTAGGTGGTCTACGTTTGTTAAAGCGTATCCACACCCTGTCGATCCAAAAGAAAAGAAGTTCAAGAGAGTACAAGAAGCGGCAAGAAAAGACATTGAAAGGGTTTTTGGTGTTCTTAAGGGAAAATGGAAGATTTTGGATCGCCCGCTTCGTTTTTTCGATTTAGACAAGATCGGCAAAGTCGTCGAAGCGTGTAGTATATTGAACAACATGATCATAAAGGACGACGGGAGGACAATATCACCGGTTCATATAATGGACCCACCGACACCGATAGTGTATGATCCTAGCGTTTTACCGGAGTTACATGACGAAAACGTCCATCATCGTCTCCGGTATGATCTTACAGAGCATGTATCGGGTCTAGATTTGTCATACCTCGATGACCCGGCTTTTCAACCACCACCGATTGAAGATTTAATTTAGTATGTTTTAGTATGTTGTGTGTTTTAGTTTTAAAAATAAGGGATAATGACTTGTCAGTGTAGTGAACTATGACAAAATGTCTATGTTATGTAATGAACTCGTTATTTTGTCCGCTTAATGTAACAAGTTACCAGCTCAATAGGTAACCGGTTGCCATTACTTTTTTGTGTCTGAGGTGGCAAGTGAGTCAACTCATTGATGCTTACATGGCTTTATTACTATGCAATCTGGATACAGGGGCGCAGCTATGTAGGGGCCGGGGGGGCGCCCGACCCCCCGAATTTTTTTTTGCGATGTAGGGGTATATTGTTTTCGTGTAGAAAAATTTTGATATACTCGGTTTCGACCCCCATTTTAATAGCGTTAGGAAAAAAAAATTTAGATCCCGACCCCCACTCAAAAATTTCTAGCTTCGCCACTGTTTGGATATATATATATATATGGAAAAGTGGAGTTATTAGCCAAAATGGTGTGTTTAGAAAAAAGTAATTACCAAAATGGTGTGTTTAAAAATATATTTACCATAGTGGTATTTTTTTTTAAAAAGTATTTACCAAAATGGTGTTTTTGATAAGTTTTGTATCATTTGGCTAAAAACTCTAGTTTTCAACTATCTTTCTTTCTCTCTTGCTAAATTTTTAATGATTTTCATATATTCCAAATGTATATTATGGCCACTAGGGGTGAGCAAAAACCGAACCAAAAAAAAAAAAAAAAAAAAAAAAAAAAAAAAAAAAAAAAAAAAAAAAAAAAAAAAAAAAAAAAAAAAAAAAAAAAAAAAAAAAAAAAAAAAAAAAAAAAAAAAAAAAAAAAAAAAAAAAAAAAAAAAAAAAAAAAAAAAAAAAAAAAAAAAAAAAAAAAAAAAAAAAAAAAAAAAAAAAAAAAAAAAAAAAAAAAAAAAAAAAAAAAAAAAAAAAAAAAAAAAAAAAAAAAAAAAAAAAAAAAAAAAAAAAAAAAAAAAAAAAAAAAAAAAAAAAAAAAAAAAAAAAAAAAAAAAAAAAAAAAAAAAAAAAAAAAAAAAAAAAAAAAAAAAAAAAAAAAAAAAAAAAAAAAAAAAAAAAAAAAAAAAAAAAAAAAAAAAAAAAAAAAAAAAAAAAAAAAAAAAAAAAAAAAAAAAAAAAAAAAAAAAAAAAAAAAAAAAAAAAAAAAAAAAAAAAAAAAAAAAAAAAAAAAAAAAAAAAAAAAAAAAAAAAAAAAAAAAAAAAAAAAAAAAAAAAAAAAAAAAAAAAAAAAAAAAATAAGAAACTATAAAAAAAAAAAAAAAAAAAAAAACAAACAACTATAAACCAAAAAAAAAAAAAAAAAATAACCGAAAAAACCGAACCAAAAAAACCAAAAACCGAACCAAACTGATTGGTTTGGTTTTGGTTTTTTAAAAACCGAAAGAATCGGTTCGGGTTTCGGTTTCACATGCAAAAACCGATCGTAGAAACCGAACCGAACCGAAAACTATATATTTTTATTTTATGTTTATATCTAGTATCTATTAATGTTATATACATTTTTTTTATGGCCGATTAAATATATATGCTTGAAACAAGTTACTGTAAAATATATATATTTGAAATATTTCCATGAATGTATGTAGTTGAATGGTTGTAACCAGGTTATTTTGAAGCATTAAATGAATAATTTATACACTTACGAAATAAGGATCAAGTTTGATCTGTAACAATCTACAATTCTACATACTGGAATTTTGTGCATATATTTCTATCAGTTAGTGAATTATTTCTAAACTAATTTGCGATTGTATTAGTCGATCTAAATATATATGGCCAGTGCAATATAGTTATTTATATCAATCTTTAATTAGTGAGGTGTTATCATATATAATTCATAACTAATTATTTAAAAGATGTAAGGGAAAAAACCAAACGAAACCGAAAACCGAACCAAACCGAACCGAGAAACCGAAAACCGAACCGAACTAAAACCGAACCCAACGGTTTCTGGTTTCCAAAAACCGATAGATTCGGTTCGGGTTTCGGTTTTAGGTCAAAACCGACCCATGCCCACCCCTAATGGCCACTATAATAATGGTATACTTTACACTAATACGTGAGGCTCATTTTTAAGTAAAAAAAGATTAAGATGATACTTTTCTCTTCTTCATTCAGTAAAAATCAATTCAATATACCACATCAACCAAGGTCTTACCCAATTTTTCCAAATCAACTATAGTTTTCATGGTAAATGGATAACATATACTGCATAATATCTTTGGTTTGAGACGGGATGTGGAATCAAACTTCAAATGCATAAAATAAGGAAAAGAAACAGACTGGCTTTGTCCCGTAGTATCCAAGCACTTGGAGGAAATCTAGGTATCCAAGCACATTTGGAGGAAGTCTAGGTAGTGACTTCGAAGGAAGTGTTAACATCCACTCGGGATTTCAAGGCGGCTTAAAATTGAGCATGATAGTAAAAATGCCTTTTTGTGTACTTATGTAATTTACTGAAACTTCGTCCCTTGAATATTTCAGTTTTATTGTTGACATCTTTTCACGTTAATCAAAACTAGCCATTTTCAAGCTATGGATTTTGTTTAAATTTGCATTCTAACAAATGAAAGTTTAACAAGAGAGAAAGAAAGGTGGTTGAGAAGTTGAATTTTTAACCAAATGATACAAAATTTTCAAAAACACCATTTTAGTAAATATTTTTTGAAAAAACACTATTTAGGTAAATACTTTTAAAAATAAACCATTTTGGTAATAAAAAAAATTTCACATAGATATATATATATATATATATATATATATATATATATATATATATATATATATATATATATATATATATATATATATATATATATATATATATATATATATATATATATATATATATATATATATATATATATATATATATATATATATATATATATATATATATATATATATATATATATATATATATATATATATATATTATATATATATATATATATATATATATATATATATATATATATATATATATATATATATATATATATATATATATATATATATATATATATATATATATATATATATTATATATATATATATATTATATATATATATATATATATATATATATATATATATATATATATATATATATATATATATATATATATATATATATATATATATATATATATATATATATATATATATATATATATATATATATATATATATATATATATATATATATATATATATATATATATATATATATATATATATATATATATATATTATATATATATATATATATATATATATATATATATATATATATATATATATATATATATATTATATATATATATATATATATATATATATATATATATATATATATATATATATATATATATATATATATATATATATATATATATATATATATATATATATATATATATATATATATATATATATATATATATATATATATATATATATATATATATATATATATATATATATATATATATATATATATATATATATATATATATATATATATATATATATATATATATATATATATATATATATATATATATATATATATATATATATATATATATATATATATATATATATATATATATATATATATATATATATATATATATATATATATATATATATATATATATATATATATATATATATATATATATATATATATATATATATATATATATATATATATATATATATATATATATATATATATATATATATATATATATATATATATATATATTATATATATATATATATATATATATATATATATATATATATATATATATATATATATATATATATATATATATATATATATATATATATATATATATATATATATATATATTATATATATATATATATATATATATATATATATATATATATATATATATATATATATATATATATATATATATATATATATATATATATATATATATATATATATATATATATATATATATATATATATATATATATATATATATATATATATATATATATATATATATATATATATATATATATATATATATATATATATATATATTATATATATATATATATATATATATATATATATATATATATATATATATATATATATATATATATATATATATATATATATTATATATATATATATATATATATATATATATATATATATATATATATATATATATATATATATATATATATATATTATATATATATATATATATATATATATATATATATATATATATATATATATATATATATATATATATATATATATATATATATATATATATATATATATATATATATATATATATATATATATATATATATATATATATATATATATATATATATATATATATATATATATATATATATTATATATATATATATATATATATATATATATATATATATATATATATATATATATATATATATATATATATATATATATATATATATATATATATATATATATATATATATATATATATATATATATATATATATATATATATATATATATATATATATATATATATATATATATATATATATATATATATATATATATATATATATATATATATATATATATATATATATATATATATATATATATATATATATATATATATATTATATATATATATATATATATATATATATATATATATATATATATATATATATATATATATATATATATATGTAATGTATAATATATTATATTATGTATATCTATATATATATATATATATATATATATATATATCTATACTCCTTTATAATAGAGGAAACCCTTTTTCAATTTCTCAAATTACAACGTTGATCTACCTAATTTACCCACCTACTAGCAAAATCACAAATGGATTAGTAGGAATTTACCCACCTACTAGCAAAATCACAAATGGATTAGTAGGAATTTACCCACCTACTAGCAAAATCACAAATGGATTAGTAGGAATTTACCCACCTACTACAAAATCACAAATGATTAGTAGGAATTTACCCACCTACTAGCAAAATCACAAATGGATTAGTAGGAATTTACCCACCTACTAGCAAAATCACAAATGATTAGTAGGAATTTACCCACCTACTAGCAAAATCACAAATGATTAGTAGGAATTTACCCACCTACTAGCAAAATCACAAATGATTAGTAGGAATTTACCCACCTACTACAAAATCACAAATGGATTAGTAGGAATTTACCCACCTACTAGCAAAATCACAAATGGATTAGTAGGAATTTACCCACCTACTAGCAAAATCACAAATGGATTAGTAGGAATTTACCCACCTACTAGAAAATCACAAATGGATTAGTAGGAATTTACCCACCTACTAGCAAAATCACAAATGGATTAGTAGGAATTTACCCACCTACTAGCAAAATCACAAATGGATTAGTAGGAATTTACCCACCTACTAGCAAAATCACAAATGGATTAGTAGGAATTTACCCACCTACTAGCAAAATCACAAATGATTAGTAGGAATTTACCCACCTACTAGCAAAATCACAAATGGATTAGTAGGAATTTACCCACCTACTAGCAAAATCACAAATGGATTAGTAGGAATTTACCCACCTACTAACCCTAATAACAAATATGCTAGTAGGAATTTACCCACCTACTAGCAAAATCACAAATGGATTAGTAGGAATTTACCCACCTACTACAAAATCACAAATGGATTAGTAGGAATTTACCCACCTACTAGCAAAATCACAAATGGATTAGTAGGAATTTACCCACCTACTAGCAAAATCACAAATGGATTAGTAGGAATTTACCCACCTACTAGCAAAATCACAAATGGATTAGTAGGAATTTACCCACCTACTACAAAATCACAAATGATTAGTAGGAATTTACCCACCTACTAGCAAAATCACAAATGGATTAGTAGGAATTTACCCACCTACTAGCAAAATCACAAATGGATTAGTAGGAATTTACCCACCTACTAACCCTAATAACAAATATGCTAGTAGGAATTTACCCACCTACTAGCAAAATCACAAATGGATTAGTAGGAATTTACCCACCTACTAGCAAAATCACAAATGGATTAGTAGGAATTTACCCACCTACTAGCAAAATCACAAATGGATTAGTAGGAATTTACCCACCTACTAGCAAAATCACAAATGGATTAGTAGGAATTTACCCACCTACTAGCAAAATCACAAATGGATTAGTAGGAATTTACCCACCTACTACAAAATCACAAATGATTAGTAGGAATTTACCCACCTACTAGCAAAATCACAAATGGATTAGTAGGAATTTACCCACCTACTAGCAAAATCACAAATGATTAGTAGGAATTTACCCACCTACTAGCAAAATCACAAATGGATTAGTAGGAATTTACCCACCTACTAGAAATATCACAAATGATTAGTAGGAATTTACCCACCTACTAACCCTAAATCACAAATGATTAGTAGGAATTTACCCACCTACTAGCAAATCACAAATGGATCATAAGAATTTACCCACCTATGACCCCAAATAACAAGAACATGATTATATGCATATACACTCACCTTATTTGCGACCACAATTGCAAGATGAC
>CM067167.1:277865482-277892869 GCA_034093135.1 Erigeron breviscapus
ACAAATTTTTATAGTTTTATATATATAATAAATACCTTATTTTTTTTGTTGGTTGGTGCATTATAGAAAATAAGGGGATGTTTGGTACGATGGAAGGAAAACGGGAAAAAGGGGTTGAGAAACACTTCTCTTGTTTGTTTACACCGGAGAATGGAATCGAGAATGGAGAAGTGGCAATGGTTTCCATTCTCTACATTCTCTACAAATTGTAGAGAATGGATGGAAATGGAATTTTTTTTTTGATGATATTATATGTGTTAATATTGATTGTTAATTAAAACTTTGTATTTCTCTTATATTCATTTTCTATTTGTACCAAACAACATAATCCATTCTTTTTTCAAATATGCATTCTCTTACCCACTATTTTCATTCTATACTGCATTTTCATTCCTTATGATTACCTTCTACCAAACACCCAGGGATAACATGTACAACAAAAATGGTATAGTGCGATAGAGCTTACACCTCCCACCGCATGCTCTATATATATAAATATTAAACTAAACTCATACGTTGCGTGGTGAATAATTATTGTTGTAAAAGTCTGTTAAGTTGATTATAATTATAGTATTTATATAATATATATATATATATAATATAGTTCGCTAAAATAAAACTAATTAAATTACAAATAAAAGGATAGATTTATATATATATAATATATATATATAATATATATATATATATATATATAATATATATATATATATATATATATATATATAATATATATATATATATATATATATATATAATATATATATATATATATATAATATATATATATAATAGATGGTACGGTTATATCTTTCATATATATGTTTTGTTATATAACCAAACTAGTTACATTACTCGGGCTTTGCCCCGGGAGATATAACGTTGTTTCAGAAACCTTATACACGCGGAATATACATTCGTTTGTTTATTATTTAAACGTGTCTCTAGAAATGTATTATCATGTACAAACGTAAGATATAGTAATCATTTACATGATCAAATCTATGAATAGTTGAAGGAATAAAAAAACAAATGTTAATCAAATAACAACTATATATGATTAATTGGAAAAATTTGTGACAAAACGGGAAAAAAATGAAAAACACACTAAAATTATATTATTATATGTGAAATACAAAAAGAAATGGAAAGTATCATTGTAGAAAATAGAAAGACAGATGAACGCGGATACCATATTAAATTTGTACAATAAATTGGAAAAAGCAAAAGACAATTCAAAGAATGAAAATTCATTTAAAACTATAAGGCAAAAATAAAAATGTAAAACAAAAACTACACTCCGACGCCCATTAAAAAAACGAATCAGATTTGCAGTAGCTTTTGTAACTCTCATTTTACACAAAAATATCTAATGATCGTTGAAACTCATTTGAGAAAGGACATAACTTCATGTTAGAGAAAAGCACCTAATTTCCAGCCGTTAGTGTTACCTCCGTTAAATATGCAACAAAACTTAACGACCGTTAATGATGAGGACTTATAATATTAAACGACAGGGACTAAAACTGTTGAAAAATTGACTTAACGGCCGTTAATGATGGGGACTTATAATGCAAGATATTAAACGACAAGAAATATGTATATATATATATATATATATATATATATAATATATATATATATATATATCTTTATATAATATATATATATGTGTAATATTATATATATATATATATATATATATATATATATATATATATAGAGAGAGAGAGAGAGAGAGAGAGAGAATTAACTAACTAAGGGTGTGTTTGATTTGTACTGATTGGTTACATTCAGTGTTGAATGCTGATTGTCAGCATCCTTTGTGTTTATTTCTCACATCTAAATGGTATAATGGTACTGAATGAAAATTAAATAATACTGAATGTTCATTTTTAAAACATCTCCCAAACCATTTAGCAGCCACATTTGCCTTTAATGCTCTTCTTTACATCCCTTTTTCCCACCTTCGGCCCTTCTAACGCCTCTTGCCTGCCAAGGAATTTTCTTCATGTAATTTCACACAAGTAAGATTTTATCCTCTCATCTACATGGTTCTTTTTTATTTATTTATTATTTTATTTAATCCTTTACATATCAGTTTTTTTTATTTCAAATTACAATAATAACAAAATAGTAAATTAATAATCCCCTTTAAAAGAATTAATAATAATAACAATAATAAAGGCATGTGATTATTGTATACGTAGTTAAAAGAAATAATCATAATCATGGTGGTGTTGGAAAACCTCCAAAGTCTTTTAATAATTCTCGTATTCTTTTAAAATTAAAGTCTTTTAATCATCATAATCATTTAAAACCTCCAAAGTCTTTTAATAATTCTCGTATTCTTTTAAAATTAAAGTCTTTTAATAATTCTCGTATTCTTTTAAAATTAAAGTCTTTTAATAATTCTCGTATTCTTTTAAAATTAAAGTCTTTTAATAATTCTTATTCTTTTAAAATTAAAGTCTTTTAATAATTCTCGTATTCTTTTAAAATTAAAGTCTTTTAATAATTCTCGTATTCTTTTAAAATTAAAGTCTTTTAATAATTCTCGTATTCTTTTAAAATTAAAGTCTTTTAATAATTCTCGTATTCTTTTAAAATTAAAGTCTTTTAATAATTCTTATTCTTTTAAAATTAAAGTCTTTTAATAATTCTCGTATTCTTTTAAAATTAAAGTCTTTTAATAATTCTCGTATTCTTTTAAAATTAAAGTCTTTTAATAATTCTCGTATTCTTTTAAAATTAAAGTCTTTTAATAATTCTCGTATTCTTTTAAAATTAAAGTCTTTTAATAATTCTTATTCTTTTAAAATTAAAGTCTTTTAATAATTCTCGTATTCTTTTAAAATTAAAGTCTTTTAATAATTCTCGTATTCTTTTAAAATTAAAGTCTTTTAATAATTCTCGTATTCTTTTAAAATTAAAGTCTTTTAATAATTCTCGTATTCTTTTAAAATTAAAGTCTTTTAATAATTCTTATTCTTTTAAAATTAAAGTCTTTTAATAATTCTCGTATTCTTTTAAAATTAAAGTCTTTTAATAATTCTCGTATTCTTTTAAAATTAAAGTCTTTTAATAATTCTCGTATTCTTTTAAAATTAAAGTCTTTTAATAATTCTCGTATTCTTTTAAAATTAAAGTCTTTTAATAATTCTTATTCTTTTAAAATTAAAGTCTTTTAATAATTCTCGTATTCTTTTAAAATTAAAGTCTTTTAATAATTCTCGTATTCTTTTAAAATTAAAGTCTTTTAATAATTCTCGTATTCTTTTAAAATTAAAGTCTTTTAATAATTCTCGTATTCTTTTAAAATTAAAGTCTTTTAATAATTCTTATTCTTTTAAAATTAAAGTCTTTTAATAATTCTCGTATTCTTTTAAAATTAAAGTCTTTTAATAATTCTCGTATTCTTTTAAAATTAAAGTCTTTTAATAATTCTCGTATTCTTTTAAAATTAAAGTCTTTTAATAATTCTCGTATTCTTTTAAAATTAAAGTCTTTTAATAATTCTTATTCTTTTAAAATTAAAGTCTTTTAATAATTCTCGTATTCTTTTAAAATTAAAGTCTTTTAATAATTCTCGTATTCTTTTAAAATTAAAGTCTTTTAATAATTCTCGTATTCTTTTAAAATTAAAGTCTTTTAATAATTCTCGTATTCTTTTAAAATTAAAGTCTTTTAATCATCATAATCATTAACTAACTAAATGTTGTAAACTTACATAAAATTAAAATATTGATTTTATGTCATATTGTTATGTATTTTCAGTTTAATTTCTCATTGATTATATTTTATCTTATTATATTTTAATCCTAATCAACAATAAATGTAAAATATATATATTATATTTTATAAATTATTGAATATATCTAAGTTATTTAAAGTATATCCTCTGAATTCAGTTTCATATTTTGCATGTAGTCATATTAGAATAATAATTATTATTGCATTATCACATTTAGTTATTAAGCTAACTATTTGTTTATTAATTTTATAAAGTGAGTTATTTTATATTTATCTTTTCTTACTTAATATTTATATTTATTTATTTTTGAAAAGTTTCAATATCTCATATATATTAAAATTTTTATTGTTAACTAATTATGGAACTGAAAGTCCCTTTGCCACCGGATCAACGAGATTGAGTAACTAATGTATAAGTGCGGAAATTCTTATACAAAAGCAATCAACAACACGAATATGAATATGAACTGGAACCGTATATTACTTCAGTAAATGCAATTACAAGTAAAATACCGAGTTCGAAAACTGAAATACGAAAACAAAACGACTGAGAGATTAACCCTTAAACATAAGGTTTAATCTTATTTGTTTCAAAGGAAGTCTGAAGCCTTGCAAGACCGGCTTCCAAAAGGGTGACACCGGCGTTCGTATTTGATTCCCATAAACAACCCACGAAAGCCCCATTCCTAACCGCTTCTACTTCAATCTCGACATCCCTCTGCATTAGTTTCCTTCTCATTAGTGTTGGTATGTGATCACGTTATAATAAACGCATGTCCGGAAGTAATTTAAGCCTACGGGGTCACACGAAATGACACGGTAACTCTATATTATTAATTATTATATTAAAGTAATATATTAATTAATTTGATCACGAAATGATTAATTTAAATAAATTAAAGGGTTAATTTTATTTAATTAATTAAAAGGAGGTTAAAATGTGAAATTAGGAAATTAGAGTTGGACTCTAATTCCTAATGGGTTGGGCCGAAAATTTCAAGCTTGGAAAGCCTTGAGATTACTTGCCCACCAAGGATAAAAACCCTAGATATATCCCTATATAAAGGGGGCTTAATTCCAAGGGTTTATATATTCCTTCACATAAAAATTCTCTCATCTCTTCCTCTCTTATTTGGTTCGGCCGTAGGTAGCAAGTCAAGGGGTTCTTGGTTTTGCTTTGGTTCGACTTTTAGAGGGTACAAGCAAAGGGTTGTTTGATCGTGATCGGGGTACTAGCATACGGTATAAGGGGTGTCTAGTGTGCGATCGTGGAGGGGTTTTACTTTAAACCCTACAACAATAATAATCTTATTATTATTGATTTTATTGGAAGCTTTGCATAAGGTACATGTTTCGATTTTCTCTTTGTTAATTAATGTGATTGCATATTCGATTCTTCCGTTGCGCATACTCGTGATTATATGTGAATATTTATATGATTTATGTTCGCATATTCTAACAGTGGTATCACGAGCCACATATGTGATCTATTAGTTACAAAGATCAAAACTTGAAGGGGTTAAGGGTTGGTTGATTTTTAATTAATTGTTAAATAATTAAAAGTTGTTTTCTTATTTTTTTTAATTAAAAATCGGATTAAATTAAATAAAAATAAGAGTTTTTTTTGTTTAATTAAAATTAACCTAATTCAATGGAGATTGAAACCCTCATGGCAAGTTTTGAGTTAGTGAATTGACATGATTTATTTGTATAAATTGCATGTTTTGTGTATCTTAATTATTTAAAGTTGTTAAATAAAAGTAAAATCACAAGAATTCATGCAAATTACTTGTGATTTTTACTGATATATAGAGATATATTTAGCAAAGCATGATGATCCAATAATTAGGGTTAATTATTAGATAATTGTGTGACTAAGTGAATTTTTTTGTGTGATTTTTCTGATTTGCGACAGTTCACTAAAAAATTCATATCTTTTAATCTGTAATGAGTTAGAAGTTGTGCTTTGGACAGTAGGTGCTTGACACATAGGGCTACAACTTTGTAGTTCTGGTGGAAAGCTGATTCGGACTAGAAACAGGGCTAAACAGGTCGTGAAGCTGCTTGAAATTTCCAGTCAGCATGTTTATGTGAATTACTTGTTAATTAAGTTGTTTAAAGGCTTATGAAATCAAGGCAACTTGATGTATGTGGTCCTCTTCTTCGGAGGGGGGAGCCGGCTTTAAACATATGCATGAACCATAGTGACCATGTTTAGGTGGCCTACCTTAACTTGTTACATGATTAATTAGTTCGGTAATTAGTAAGTTTATTAATTTTTGCGTGTTTATAAAGAGCTATAAAGGTGATGCAAAAATTGTTTTGAGAAAAGAATAAACTTGACTAAGAACTATCGAAATAGAGATTTCTTTAATAAAATTGGAGTCTTACAACCTTGAGATACACCGGCTCACCCATTTGAACAAACTCTAAGAGAGGTATAAGTCGGAGTGCGCTAGCCTCCTAAAAGGGCGGGTTTTTAATTGCGTCTTTCGCAAACCTTTGCCCTTGCGCTTCTTTGTGCGTTCAAATGGAGCTACCGAGCTCTCTTGTGTTACTAAGACTATAAAATGATTTATTAAACATTATGTTATGAAGATTTGCATGAGTCTTCATACATAAACTTTTGATTCACATCAAATGCATTACCCATTTAAAGTTAAGTCATTGCCACCCACTTTGCTAAGAACACTTGCCAGTGCTTTCGCTCCTACGTGAGACCGTAGGCGAATTGTATCTCTTCAAGGTAAATTACCACTCCACCGTGAGACCGGTGGTGGACTATTTACATGTTCTTAATTGGGCGACTTAAAACGAGTTAAGAGGTGAGATCCTTGACCCGTGGCATAAGATGGACAAAACATGTTTACAAAACACTTAATACCCCTTTAAAGTGTTGTTGTAAGTTCCATATCTCTAGGAATTGCATGAATGCAATTATTGATCGTCAATTACCTTTTGAGTACCGTCATTTCTAGATGATCAACAGATGAAATGATTGTATGTCAATTGGATCCTAGCCTTAATGAAATTAATTGTTAAATGAATTTAACAAGGGTAAATTACATTTCTTAAGGATTATTATCGAAAAAAACCCGATAATTGAACTTTTGTCTGTTTTGTAGATGGCAACAACAAATCCTTCTCAAAACATACACCAATCGGCTTTCAGGTCGATGCTAGAAAGAGGGGGGGGGGGGGGGGGGGGGGGGGGGGGGGGGGGGGGGGGGGGGGGGGGGGGGGGGGGGGGGGGGTCGATGCTAGAAAGAGAAAAACTTTCTGGACCTAACTTCAATGATTGGTTTCGTCAGCTAAGAATAGTTCTAAGAGCTGAAAAGAAAACTGAAATCCTTGAAGAGCAGACACCCGTTGTTCCGGGAGCTAATGCTACAACTGAAGAGTTGGCTGCATACACTGTTGCGTATGATAGACACAATGAGGTTGCTTGTCTGATGTTGGGAAGCATGAATGCTGATCTTCAAAAGCAATTTGAAAATTATTTTCCTCGTGATATGATTATCGAGCTCAAGTCTTTGTACGGAAAGCAAGCGGGAGTGGAGTTGTTCGACCTAGTTGACACACTTCATGACTTGCGACACTAGCAAGGAACACCGGTTAGTCCTCATATACTCAAGATGAAGAGGTATTTTGAGCAATTGGAAAGGTTGAATTATGCTTATCCTCAGCCTATTGCTATTGGCATGATTCTCAAGTCTTTATCTAAGGATTTTGAGGAATTTGTGCGCAATTACAATATGCATAGCATGAATAAAACCATTGCTGAACTTCATGCCATGGCGAATGAGTATGAAAAGAAGCTTCCAAAGAAGTCCCACACCCCAAGTTCTCACGATCAAAGGGGGAAAGATCCAGAAAGGGAAACAACCAAAAGGAAAGGGCAAGAATCAAGGTAAAGGAAAGCAAGTTGCTACTCCTAAACCTAAGAAGACCCCTCCAGCGAAAAAGGAACATCCCGCTAAGGACCAAACATGTTATCACTGCAATGAAGTGGGACATTGGAAGCGGAATTGTTCTAAGTATCTAGCTGAGTTGAAGAAGAAGCAAACTGGTTTGACCAGTACTTCAGGTATCTTCACAATTGAATTATATTCCTTTTCTAAGCGTAATTCATGGGTTTACGACACTGGGTGTGGTACTCATATCTGTAATTGTTTACAGGGGCTTAGAAGGAGAAAGAAACTGAAACCAGGATCTTTACAACTGTTCGTGGGAAATGGCCTCTACCGGCAGCTGTAGAAGAAATAGGCGACTATCATTTAGTTTTACCTACTGGTTTAGTCATTGTTTTAGACAATTGTCATTATGCACCGTCTATACTAGAGGTGTCATTTCAGTTTCTTTGTTGAAAAACAACGATTCATTAATGTTTTTAATGATATTGGTATTTCAGTTTCACGAAATAATGTTCATTATTTTAATGCTATTGCTTGTGATGGTATTTATGAAATTGATATGCATGGTTGTGATTCAAAGGATAATTCAATGTATAATGTTAGCAAACGAGTCAAGACCAATTTGGACTCGACTTATCTTTGGCATTGTCGTCTTGCTCATGTTGGCAAGAAACGCATTGAAAGGCTTCAAAGAGATGGAATCTTACAAACAAATGATGAATCATTTGACGAATGCGTATCTTGTGTTTCCGGCAAAATGACAAGAAAACCTTTTCCAAATAAACCGGAGAGGACAAAAGAACTACTTGGACTAATACATACGGATGTATGTGGCCCATTTAGACATGTGTCAAGGAAAGGTGCTAGCTACTTCGTCACTTTTACGGATGATTTCAGTCGTTATGGTTATGTTTACTTGCTTAAACATAAACATGAAGTCTTTGAAACATTCAAGGAATTTAAAAGTGAAGTAGAGAATCAACTCAGTAGAACCATCAAGATTCTTCATTCGGATCGAGGTGGTGAATACTTAAGCCAAGAGTTTAAAGATTATCTTAAAGCTTGTGGAATAGTTCAACAGCTTACTCCTCCATATACTCCACAACATAATGGTGTATCGGAGAGGAGAAATCGAACCTTGTTAGAAATGGTTCGATCAATGATGAATCATACAACTCTTCCTTTTTCGTTTTGGGATTATGCCTTAGAGACTGCTGTTCGCATTCTCAATATGGTTCCAACCAAGAAGGTTGACAAGACACCGCATGAATTGTGGCATGGAGTGTTCCCAAGTTGTCTTACTTAAAGGTCTGGGGATGTGAGGCACTCGTGAAACGAGATACGCCTGACAAACTCGAATCTAGATCTGTTAAGTGCATCTTTGTTTAGATACCCAAAGGAAACAATGGGTTACTACTTCTACTTTCCTACCGAAAACACTGTTGAGGTTTCTCGATTTGCTGAGTTCCTTGAAAGGAAACTCATATCTCAAGAAGACAGTGGGAGGATTGTTGAACTTGATGAGGCTCAAGAAGATGTGTCAACTTCTGAAAATACTAGCAATCATCAACTTGGGGGGGAAAATGTTCAAAGAGATGAATCTCAAAATGAACTTCAAGTTGAAGATGAAGCGATTCCACTTCGTAGGTCCTCAAGGACAATACGTGCTCGTGAAAGATTAAATCTTATGATTGAGTCTGAAGAACACGTAGTAGGAGACTTAAATGAACCTCCTAATTTCAAAGCTGCATTATCAGATCCAGAATCTGAAAAATGGCTTGAAGCTGCGAATGTGGAAATAAAATCCATGAAAGATAATCAAGTCTGGAACTTGGTTGATCTTCCACCAAATGGTAGAACCGTTGGGTGTAAATGGATCTTCAAGAAGAAGACCGACATGGATGGAAATGTACACACCTATAAAGCTCGTCTTGTGGCAAAAGGTTATACTCAACTTTATGGAGTTGATTATGAGGAAACCTTTTCTCCCGTTGCGGACATTAGAGCTATTAGGATCATCTTAGCCATAGCAGCGTACTATGACTATGAGATATGGCAAATGGATGTCAAAACCGCTTTCTTAAATGGTTTTCTAGATGAGGAAGTCTATATGGTACAACAGAAGGTTTTGTCGATCCAAAACATCCCGACAAGGTATGCAAACTTCAAAGGTCCATTTATGGATTGAAGCAAGCATCAAGGAGTTAGAATAAAAGGTTTGATGAGGAGATCAAAAAGTTTGGTTTTGCTCAAAATCCTGATGAGCCATGTGTATATCGCAAAGCTAGTGGGAGTAATGTTACTTTCCTTGTCTTGTATGTAGATGACATATTGATAATAGGAAATCACATTCCAATGTTGAAAGACGTTAAATCTTATCTTGGAAAGTGTTTTGCTATGAAAGACTTGGGTGAAGCGGCATTTATTCTTGGAATCAAGATCTATAGAGATAGAAGTAAATGGTTGATTGGATTAAGTCAAAGTGCTTATATAGATAAAATCTTGAAGAGATTCAAGATGGAGAATTCTAAGCGCGGTAATTTGCCGATGCAAGAAGGACTTAATTTATCTAGCAAGAATGGTGCTTCTACACCTGAAGAGGTGGAGCGTATGAAAAGAATTCCTTATGCTTCGGCTGTGGGATCTATCATGTATGCGGTAAGATGCACTAGACCTGATATTGCGTTCGCGCAAAATATAGTTAGCCGCTATCAGCAAAATCCTGGAGAGGATCATTGGACTGCTGTGAAGAACATTCTGAAGTACATGCGTGCTACTAAAGAATTATTCTTGTTGTATGGAGGAAATCCCGATGCAGAGCTCAAAGTAACTGGATACTGTGATGCTGGATTTCAGACTGATAAAGATGATACAAAATCTCAGTCAGGATATGTCTTCACTTTAAATGGAGGTGCAGTAGATTGGAAGAGCAAGAAACAATCTACAGTTGCTATGTCTGCTACAGAGTCTGAGTATATAGCTGCTTCGGATGCAGCCATGGAAGCTGTCTGGATCAGAAAGTTTATTTCTGGGCTTGACGTGATGCCCTCAAATAACTCACCTATGGATCTGTACTGTGATAATTCGGGAGCAATTATCATTGCCAATGAACCTGGAGTTCAGAAAGGTGCCAGACATTACCAAAAAAGATATCACTATGTTCGTGAGCGAATCGAATCACGTGAAATCAATTTACTCAAAGTTCACACAGATTGTAACTTAGCAGATCCTTTTACAAAGGCTTTGTCAAAAGGAAAGCTCAATAAGCATGCCGAGGGCATAGGTCTTAGATTTTTCTAGTTATATCATGTAAATCTGTGATTGGTATTTGGATAATGGGATGTTAAACGATTGTTATTTTAATAAATGAATTATGATACTTGGTATGAATGTTTCATTTTATAATAATTGTGTCCTATATTTGCATGTTTTAATCCATGAATATTTTTTGATATATTCTAAACGTCCATTGTCGATTAACTATATGAGAATATAGTTAAACTAAGACAAATGTGAGAGATTGGTTGAAATATTTAAGGGAATATTTGGAGATGGTCTGCCAAACTCACATGGTATTCAAAGAGGTGAATATCGGACTTACCCCACGTAACGAATTGTCATTTTATGGATCAGCATCATTAAGTGAAATTCGTGAAATGGTTGCTTTATTTATCCTTAGACTTGAGATACAAGCAGGTTATGCATGTGTGGATTGCATTTCTAGATATAGTTCTAACTGTCCTGAACAAGGTAGTAATAAAGGGCTATTTTCAGAAATGTAGTGAAACGACATGGCTAACACGTGTAGTCAATATAGGATTTGTTCCTTCAATTTGCAACTGAAGTATGATACCATTTTGGCGCCCTCATTGATTAATTAAGATGTTTGTATGCGCATACCCAAATGAACTCAAGAGGTGGTCTTGACTAATTTGGTAATCTTGATTAATTGTAGAAATGAGAAACATAATCGTTAAATTATGAAATGACATTGATCCATATTCATAATTAACAAGGGTATCTGAAACAAAGGGATATTAAAGACTAAATCATTTCAAAAGATAATTTAAGAAACTATCCTTAAATTTTTTCGGGAGCATTGGCGTGTTGCTAGACGCTAACCAATGTTATTGCCTTTATGATAACATGCTCAAGTGGGAGCTGTTGGTATGTGATCACGTTATAATAAACGCATGTCCGGAAGTAATTTAAGCCTACGGGGTCACACGAAATGACACGGTAACTCTATACTATTAATTATTATATTAAAGTAATATATTAATTAATTTGATCACGAAATGATTAATTTAAATAAATTAAAGGGTTAATTTATTTAATTAATTAAAAGGAGGTTAAAATGTGAAATTAGGAAATTAGAGTTGGGCTCTAATTCCTAATGGGTTGGGCCGAAAATTTAAAGGCTTGGAAAGCCTTGAGATTACTTGCCCACCAAGGATAAAAACCCTAGATATATCCCTATATAAAGGGGGCTTAATTCCAAGGGTTTATATATTCCTTCACATAAAAATTCTCTCATCTCTTCCTCTCTTATTTGGTTCGGCCGTAGGTAGCAAGTCAAGGGGTTCTTGGTTTTGCTTTGGTTCGACTTTTAGAGGGTACAAGCAAAGGGTTGTTTGATCGTGATCGGGGTACTAGCATACGGTATAAGGGGTGTCTAGTGTGCGATCGTGGAGGGGTTTTACTTTAAACCCTACAACAATAATAATCTTATTATTATTGATTTTATTGGAAGCTTTGCATAAGGTACATGTTTCGATTCTCTCTTTGTTAATTAATGTGATTGCATATTCGATTCTTCCGTTGCGCATACTCGTGATTATATGTGAATATTTATATGATTTATGTTCGCATATTCTAACAATTAGTGACATTGCCTCATCAGAATAAGCCTCCCCCCTAATGGGGCATTTAACACCAGATAACGAGAAAACAATGCTGCACGCTTCTTTTGGAACAAAAAGCTTATATCGGTGACCACTTAGTACGTTTTCAACGATAGCAGCCATCCTCTTGTTACGTTGCAAAGTTGGCAGATACTCTTTGGCTTTCTGGGATGCCGTTGTTAGATCTGTAACATTCACAACTAGAGGAATTTTAGAAGAATGAATCCCCTTGCCGCGAGTTACAGCCCCTGACTCCTCTTCAAGAAATTTCTTGTAATAGTGAGTTCTTTCCTTGTTATTATCGCTATATCTAACGACAGTGCCAAAACCACGAGAAATAATAAGTCGAGCAACATTTAGACCAGGCTCTGCTGAGGGTACGTCCTCACTATCCTTCTGTTGAGACTGTTGGGTTATATAACTAATTATCAAATTAAATCACAAAGCACGCAACGGAAGATTTAAACTATGCAACTAATTAATTAACCAAGGAAGAAAACATGTACCTTTAATTGTAGATGATAAAGTAAGAAACTTTATAATAAGGTTTAAAATAAAACCTCTCTACGATCGCACACACGACACGTCAAACAATACCCGAAGATTGCTAGATCTTGAATCACCAAAAGCCAAAGCTCCTAGCTTGCCTTTAATAATGTTTTTCGGATACAAGTAAGAAACACAAATAATATATGTTTCTGCCGAACTAAACCTCTCTACCAAAATTAGTTGTTATATTATGTATATAATATAATATTGTCTTGGCTTTGAATTGTATTCAAATTGGGTTTTGTGTTTTCGGTTTTGTTTTGCCGAATGAGAGAGCTTACGAATAGATATGTTAAAAAATAGTTAGGGTTAATTATTAGGCTATATATAGGGTATAAATATATCCTAATAACTTAACCTCTTTTGACTTGGACAAGGTTTAATTAATAATTACATTAATTATTAATTAATATTTAATAATTAATAAATCATATTTATTAATTAATAATAATTCTAATTAACATATCTAGTTAATAATGTCCAATTATCATTTCTCTCAATTTGGTGATTATAAATATGTAGATACAATATATACATATTACCGGATATCTAAGTGCCAACGCGTGTGACCCCGTAGGCTTAAATACTTTCCGGACATACGTTCATTTTTACGTGATCATATACTAACAGAGACAACAAGAAAACTTGTGTTTCTGTTGTTCCCATTTGGATCAGTAGATCCATTGGCTGTGGGGACGTATTCCATCGAAACTTGTACCTAAAGAACAAAGAAACATATGTAAAATAATGAGATTCTAAATCTATATATTCGAATGATTCGTTTAAATTGACTATATGTAAAGATTACACTTACTTGGCGGCCGATTAACCTTTTTCTCAGAAGTTCCCTTGCTTCACGGGCATAAGAATATCCCATTTTTGGACACTTTACGCAAGACAGGTTTACTCTCTTTTCAGCGGCTGGGCTGCCAAATGGTACAGAATCATCCGCAACGATGATGCAGTCCCCACTGACAACTTCAACTACCTGTCCAGTAAAAAACTTTGCGACTGCCTTTGGCTTCGTAGCTGTCAAGTTGTTTGAGACTGCCTTCTGACTTGGCTTTGGACGCGTAAGTGATGGTGGAACATAGTGTGTCCACATCCTCAACTTATTCTTCTTTGCTTCAAGTTCCGTGTCCTTCAACGCCTTCTGATCCTCAGCTTCCATCATACTTCCACTCCATTGGACATACTTGGCAAACCCCTGCACGACATGATAAAATAGTTACATATGTGTTTAAACCCCCAAAAAGATTAATAAATGGTAGTTACAATTTGAGCATTTGTAATATATGAATCAGATCTTACATTTTCCAGAAGCTCTAGTGCAAGGTTTTTTTCATCTTCTTCAGCATCAAGATAATACACAGAGCCAACTAAGTTATTAAACTTGTCCACACCCTTTAAGTCAATCCAGACATCTCGACATAATACACGCACTACTAGAAAAATAGCCTTTAATGACACCTAAATTATGACACACGCATTTTAATGACAAGCAAAAACGTGTGTCATAAAAATACTGTCATAATTTGTAAAATCTGAAGGGTTTATGACACGCAATTTTTGGTGTCATAAAAAAAGGTAGTGTAACACGGGATACACTTTCTTTGCGTGTCATCCCCGAGTGTCGTCTTATAATTTTGTTTACAAAAGCTTATATCTTTGCTAATCCAAAAAAAACCCAAAAAAAACCCTAAGTGTTCAAATTGAAGCCCAGATTTCCCCTAAAATCGAAAGAGAGAGAGAGTGTTCCTATTTATGGATTTTATGATTAAATCTCAGAAAAATAACTTCAATCTCAGGCTGATTTTATGATTGTTGTTGCCGTCGTTCTTTTATATATATATAGATATAATATCAATCTCAGAAAAATAACTTCAATCTCAGTTTCGTCTCTTTCTCAACGTTGCTCACCATCGGATCTGTACATCTCTGTCGCGCGCCGTCGGATCCCGTACATCTCCGTCGCTGTCACCCGCCGTCGGTCTCCGTCAGTCGCGGTCAGCTCTCCGTCGTTTTTTGCGTTGTTGCTCATTGTAGATCACTGTAAGTCTTTCGATTTGTAGATTTCATGCTTAAAAATTATATATATATATATATATATTATCTCACCCCTATATATATATGTATATATATATATATATATATATATAATCTGTGTGTGTGTGTGTGTAATGTATAGGTAGAGTATATGATTAAACATTTATGTCATATTATCGATCTCATAAGCGAAATATAATACACACTGCTTGAATGAAAATACACAAATAAGTTGAATTGTAGACAAAGTGTTTGATCTAATGCCTGAATGAAAAGACACACTGCTAATTCTTTGTTCAGTCCACTAATAAGTTACGTGTAATCTTAATTTTATCATCTGATCATCTTACTGTACCGTGTGTAATCTGCTTGTTACTTTGTCCTATATGATGAATAATGGGTGTTAGCTTGTTAGCTTATTATCGGATTCAGTAGTAGCAAGTTTAGGTACATTGTTTTTGCTCAGTCTTTACTAGCTGATGTGTATTGTTTGTTCCTTAGTAGGTCAGTAGTTTCGTATGTGTGGTTAGTGGTTATGGTTAGCTGCTGGTTCATGCTTGTCAATGATGAAAATTCATTATTTGTAAATGTTTATAAACAATACTATTACTAAAGAGTTCCATACTATATATCTTCATTGATGAAACAAGTTCAAGTGTTCCATTAGGAACATTGACAGAAACCGATTTTTTGTATTTATTGTAGATGATAAAAGTATGTTGATAATTAGTTTATTGTGGACAATAATCTTTTTAAGCCCGGGGAGCGCATTGCCATCGGTGCTTCTGGTGGAAAAGGTGAGAGCTGCTATTTAGTTGTATCACATGTTAGCCTTAATTTTTGGCAGTGTAGTGAATTCACAAGTCAAACAATTGATCTGTGTGGCTAGTTAGGTGTTGCAAATATATTGGCATGTGTTGGGAGCATTTAGTTGATATTATTATAATCTTCTAAAGTTGGATATTTCTGCAGATTCCACAGTTCTTGCATATGTAATGTCAGTATTAAACCAGCGCTACAACTATGGCCTGGATCTTTTCCTCCTTTCGGTCGATGAAGGGATCACAGGCTATAGGGATGACTCACTCGAAACTGTTAAAAGAAATGAGGTTCAGGTAATAATAGCCACATTTATGTTGAATGCAGCTAGTTTAAAATTCTCTTGTTATATCTTAGTTCATTTTATACTTCAAGAAAAAATGTGTATTGACGAACTTGATAGCAGTATTAAGGGGTGTAAGAAACCCGGTTTTGAGTGTTTATGATTCTAGTTTTACTTTACAAAATTATGTATAACTCTAAGATTTACACTTTACAGTACGGTCTGCCACTCAAAGTCGTTTCATACAAGGATCTGTATGGATGGACGATGGATGAGATTGTGAAAATGATTGGTCTCAAGAACAATTGCATATTTTGCGGTGTGTTTCGTCTGTCAGGTGAGCCAACTTCAATAAGTTGTAATCTACATTATCAGTTTACCAGCTGGGCAGGTGGCATTTATGTGGCACGGATGATGATTTGGATGAAGTTCGTGAAGAATGGGCAAATTATGTGGCAAACTTCATTTACCGGTCTTGAATTTTATATAATTTAGCGGTTGTAAACTTTTATGGTTAATATTAGAATTTAAAATAACTTGTAGTTGTATGAAACGCATTGTTTTGATATATATGAAATGCGCTCTTTTGCTATTTGTGTATTTATTTTTATTATGAGATTAACTGTTATTTAATGTGTGATATTAATAATTTTATAAAAAATATTTTTTTTAAAAAAAATTTGAACCATGACACGCAAAAGAGGGGTCATAAAATAGTGTCATAAAAGTTTGTCGTAAAAGGGTGTCATAAAAGCGTGTCATAAATTCATGACGCGCGAAATGCGTGTCATAAAGCTTTATGACGGCTCGATTTATGACACCAAAAAGCGTGTCATCTGACCCCTTTTATGACACGCAATCGGTGTCATTAAAGACATTTTTTCTAGTAGTGACGTGTCTCAGTAAAATGTTTAGCTTCCCATCCATACGAATCAGAGGATACTTCATTGTCAATTGATGGAGCCTAGTTAGAAATCAAACAAATTTAGTGTCTGTATATATATATATATAAATCTACAAAACTTATTTATAAGTAACAGTTTTATAACAACATACCTGGATTCCAGCAACAAACACTTTAACAAACTGATAGGTTCCTGATGGCAGCCACAAATAAACATAAAGACAACTGCCGTCACGAACATGCTCAACAATTGCATCCATTGATACACCTTTATTTGCAGCTACGAGGGCCTTTGCATCCAAATTGCTTGGATTGGCAACGGCTGAAGGTGGAAGTTTCCTAACGGCAGCTTCAATAGCACCAGGAGACTAGAAGCAACAACAAATTAAGTAATTAATTAAAGTTAATATCGATATATTATACAATAAAGGTTAACAAACTTCTCTTAATTGATCAATCAAATTAGGCGTAAATAAGTCTATGGTAACGAACCTCGTCCCATAGGCCCTTGCCTTGAAGCTTGGCTTGTTGTTCAAGGTTTAACAATTCAGCATGCTTACGAGTCACCCGTCCTCTAGCCTTTTTAGAAAATAGAAGAATGATAGAAAGATGTCTTATATTTCATCATTAAACATTACATGCTGACACATCAAGCATTTACATTATATTATAGAAGAATGATAGAAAGATGTCTTATATTTCATCATTAAACATTACATGCTGACACATCAAGCATTTACATTATATTATAAGACATCTAGAGATTCGCAGCCTCAATCTCCCAAGCATCTTCTTGCTTGGCTATCCTCAGCACTGGGTCATCTCGTCTGTGAGGCTTCAGCAACTCTTCATCTAACTTGCCGATGAACCATCTGTTGTTGGTTGTCTCAGCACACCTTCTTCTTATACTGATGATGAACCCAGTAGATGCCTTTTCTATCTCTGCCAATCGAAAGAACAGTTGATCGTTCTTAATGTTGGTGAAGAACATACCTACTGGATTCTCCAGCACTCTTCCTTCTTCAAAGAAGCTTCTGGGAGGAAGTCTGATGTTCAACAATCCATCACCAGAGATAGAGGAAGATCAGCAGGCACATATCGATATTCTACTTTTCTTTTCCTTTGAATCCTTTTGCCTGCTGACGAGGAAATGGCTTCTGGTGTTCCAAAGACTTGCCTCAGCATTGGAAGGTTTGCTCTGAACTTTGTTTCATACTCTCTAGCCTTCTCAAAATATTCTTTAAGCATCTTTTGGAGAGGGGCATAGCTTTGAGCAGTCTTGTCTTTGATCAGCATGTATACTTCAAACCATTCAGAGGCACCCAGAGTGGTCATTTTGACCCCTTCAAGAGTAATTGGTTTGTCAGCCCCTTCTCTTAGGATCTTCAAGTTAGTTTTGAACCCCATATCAGCAAGGAAGGCTTGGGTGATCTTTTGTGGCCTCTTTCTCGTCTCCATATGCTTCAGCCAATTTTCCTTCTCTTCCAAGAAGGCCTTTCTCTTCTCACTTAGCTGTTTTTCAACCTCTGCATGCTTCTGTTTATATACAGCTTCAGCACCACCAGTTTTTAAGAGCATTCGCTGTTCACCATCCAATTCATCTTTTTCAAGAAGAGGCAGCTGCTTGATGTATTCAAGATTTTTCCTTTCGTTCTCTTGATTTTCTCTTATTCTATCCAGCTCTTTAATGGCCTCTTCTTGAGTTTTACCTTCAGCAGTCAAAGCCAGTATGTCTATCACTTGATGCTTGTGACCTGCTGAGGTAGCTGCTGTTGGAACGGATGGTTTAGCAGCAGGATGAGAAGATGAAGGCTTCTTGTGCTGAATTTGAGCAAGTCGCTGCCGCTGAGAGTCAGTCATGGGAGTAATGACAGCATTGTTAAGGAAACGCTTGTGAAAGATTGGAAGGGCTTCCTTGGACCTATCAGTGGCCATCTCCACAGCGAAATTAACCTCCCATGCTGCTTTAACTGCTTGGGGATCATCGAGGTCAATTTGTTCCCCCTGAGCAGCAGCTATTTCAATTTGTCTCTCCCCCTCAGCACCACCAGGGGCTTCTGCAACATTAACTTCTTTTTCAGCCTCTCCCTGACCACTAGCTGGGGGAACTTTAGCACTAACCATTTTAACATTTTCAGCATCTTTTTCAACTAATGATTCACCAACTTCAACTTCCTTCAGCTTATCATCAACTACCTTATCATTGTTCTCCCCCTTGGAAGTTGCATTACCAGCAGCAACTTCCACATCAGCATGTGTGGTGGATGATTTGTTCACCAACTGACTTAACAAGGTCTTGATGTCAGCCATCTCTTGCTCTAACTTGATGTTTCTGATTCTATCATCTTCAGTGAACGAGGCAATAGGCTTGGAAATTTCAGCAACTTTCTTTTCCAAAGAAGTGATAGCCTTGCCTTGTTCTTCGATTTTTGAGACCAGAGGAGAGATAAGCTTACTGAGCTTGTGAACCTCAGAGGCAACAGTTGAGCTGGTGGAGGCTGCCTTTTTAGCTGAGTGAGAAATGCCCAAGTCCTTTGCTGATTGGAGTTCAACTTCCTTTGGCATGGAAGATTTGCAACCAGGAACAACAAGAAGATAAGTAATTAATTAAAGTTAATACCGATTTACACAATAAATGTTAACAAACTTCTCTTGCTGATTGATTAATCAAATTAGGCGTAAATAAGTCTATGGTAACAAACCTGGTTCCATAGGCCCTTGCCTTGTTCCCTGGCTTGTTTTTCAAGGTTTAACAATTCAGCATGCTTACGAGTCACCCGTCCTCTAGCCTCTTTAACCTGATTAAATCGCAAATAATAATTAGTCTCATTGTTCATAGTGTTGGGTTATATAACAATTATCAAATTAAATCACAAAGCACGCAGCGGAAAATTAATCTATGTAATTAATTAATTAACCAAGAATAGAAACATGTACCTTTGATTTGAAGAAAAATAAAGTAAGAAACTTTATGAGGATTTGAAGTAAATCCCTCTACGTTTGCACACACGACACACGGATGTACGTATGCTAGTACTTGATCACGAACCGCAAACACTTTGCTTTCTCTCCTTGATTTGTCAAACAACTAAAACCGAAACTCTTTGCCTTTTTTTTGGAAGCTCGGCCGAAACCAAGAGAGGAGGGAGGAGGAAGAAGTGAAGAGGGTTTTTGTTTTTCCCTTTTTATATTATCTCTAAAAACCCTTTTCGTGTTTGACATAGATTAGGATTAGTATTTGATATAGATTAGGATTATAGAAAAACAAGTTAAATCAATGGGTTAAAACCCATTTAACAAAACCGGCCCCCTATTCTAGAATAATCTAGAATACTTAATTTAATTATCAAATTACAATTAAGTCCTCCTTAACTAACGTCGTTAGCTAGTAACCGTTAGTTTTTAACGACCATTCGTTAATTGAAATCGTGATCATATTAATTAAATACATTCAATATATTAATTAATATTAAATACATTTGTGTCGAGACGTGTGACCCCGTAGGCTTAAATCATTTCTAGACATACGTTCATTTTTACGTGATCATATACTAACAGCTCCCACTTGAGCTCGTAACAAATGAAGGTAATAACATTGGTTAGCGTCTAGCAACACGCCAATGCTCCCAGAAATATTTAAGTATAGTTTCTTAAAGTATATTTAAATGGTTAAGGCATTTATTATCCCTTTGTTCAGATACCGTGTTAAACATGAATATGGATCAATGTCATTTCATGATTTAACGATTCTGTTTCTCATTCCATAACTAATTAATGATTACCAAATATAATCGAGAACCATCTGGATTTATTTGGGCACGGCCATGCAAACATCTTAATTAGTCCTAATGAGGGCGCCAATGGTATCATACTTCAACTTTCAAGTTGAAGGAACAAATCCTGTATTGACTACACGTGTCAGTCATCATACTTCAATACACTTTCTGAAAATAGCCCTTTATGTACTCCCTTATTCAGGAGAGTTAGAACTATATCAAGTAAGTGCAATCCATACATGCTGACCTGCTTGTATCTCAAGTCAAAGGATCAATAAAGTAACCATTTACGAATTTCACTTAATGACGTTGATCCATAAAGTGATAATTCGTTAGTGGGGTAGTCCGATATGCATCAACTATGGATATCATGTGAGTTTGGTGGGACCATCCATTATATATTCCAAGAATATAACCAATCGCTCAGATTTGTCTTAGTTTAACTATACTCCCATATAGTTAATCGACAATGGACAATTTAGAATATTATAAAATATTCAAGGATTAAACATGCAAATATAGGATACAATTAATATTAAATGAAATCAAACATATCAAGTACTTTATTTCATTATGAAAAATATAAATTGTTTAACATCCCTTATCCAAATACCGAAACAACAGATTTACATGAAATAACTAGCTAATTTAAGTCCTATGCCCTCGGCATGCCTTTCAAGCTTGGGCCTAGACAAAGCTTTTGTGAAAGGATCAGCTAAGTTAAAATCTGTGTGAACTTTGAGTAATTTGATCTCTCCTAGTTCGATCTGCTCACGAACATAGTGATATCGTCTAGCATAATGTCTGGCACCTTTCTGAACTCCGGGTTCGTTGGCAATAATTAATGCACCAAGTATTATCACAGTACATATCAGTGGGTAAGTCACTTGAGGGGATCACGTCAAGCCCGCTAATGAACTTCCTTATCCAGACTGCTTCCATTGCGGCTTCTGAGGCGGCAATGTACTCAAACTCTGTTGCAGACATGGCAACTGTAGTTTGCTTCTTGCTTTTCCAATCCACAGCACCTCCGTTAAGAACGAAGACGAATCCTGACTGAACTTTGTGTCATCTCTATCAGTTTGAAATCCAGCATCACAGTATCCGGTCACTTTGAGCTCTAAATCTGGATTTCCTCCATACACCAAAAACATATCTTTAGTAGCCCGTAGGTACTTCAGAATGTTCTTAACAGCAGTCCAGTGACTTTCACCTGGATTCTGTTGATATCGGCTAACGATGTTTTGCGCGAACGCCACATCGGGTCTAGTGCATCTAACCGCATACATAATAGATCCCACAGCCGAAGCATAAGGAACTCTTTGCATACGCTCCACCTCATTAGGTGTAGTAGCACCCTGTTTGACAGATAAACTAAGTCCTTCTTGCATAGGTGTAAACCGACGCTTAGAATTCTCCATCTTGAATCGCTTCAAGACCTTATCAATATAAGCACTTTGACTTAGTCCAATTAATCGCTTTGATCTATCTCGGTATATCTTGATTCCAAGAATAAATGCCGCTTCTCCTAAATCTTTCATGGCAAAACATTTCCCCCCCAAGTTGATGATTGCTAGGAGCTTCAGAAGGTGACACATCTTCCTCTTGAGTCTCATCAAGTTCTACAACCCTCCCACTGTTCTCTGGAACTAATTTCTTTTCAAAGAATTCAGCATATCGAGCAACGCGAACAGTGTTTTTGACGGGATCATAGAAGTCGTAACCCATCGTTTCCTTAGGATATCCGACAAAGATGCACTTAGTAGTTCTGGGTTCAAGTTTGTCAGGCGTATCGCGCTTCACAAGTGCCTCACATCCCCAGACTCTTAAGTAAGACAGATTAGGAACATTTCCATGCCATAATTCATATGGTGTCTTGTCAACCTTCTTGGTTGGAACCATATTGAGAATGCGTACAGCAGTCTCTAGAGCATAATCCCAAAACGAAAATGGGAGAGTCGTAAGGCTCATCATAGATCTCACCATGTCTAGCAAGGTTCGATTTCTCCTTTCTGACACTCCATTATGTTGAGGAGTGTATGGAGGAGTAAGCTGTTGGACAATTCCACATGCTTTCAGATAATCCTTAAACTCTTGGCTTAAGTATTCACCACCTCGATCCGAACGAAGAATCTTGATGGTTTTGCCGAGTTGATTTTCTACTTCATTTTTAAACTCTTTGAATGTTTCAAACACTTCATGTTTATGTTTAAGTAAGTAAACATAACCATAACGACTGAAATCATCCGTAAACGTTATGAAGTAGCTAGCTCCTTTTCTTGACACATGTCTAAATGGGCCGCAAACATCGGTATGAATGAGTCCAAGAAGATCTTAGCCCTCTCTGGTTTATTCAGAAAAGGTTTTCTTGTCATTTTGCCGGAAACACATGACTCGCATTTATCAAATGATTCATCATTTAATTGTAAAATCCCTTCACGTTGAAGTCTTTCAATGCGATTTTTGCCAATGTGTCCAAGACGACAGTGCCACAGATAAGTAGAGTCCAAGTTAGTCTTGGCTCTTTGCTAACATTATACATTGAATTATTTGAATCACAACCACGCATATCAATTTTATAAATACCATCACAAGCAATAGCATCAAAATAATGAACATTATTTTTAGAAACTGAAATACCATAATCATTAAAAACATTAATGAATCCGTTGTCTTTCAACAAAGAAACTGAAACTACACCTCTAGTAATAGAAGGTGCATAATAACAATTGTCTAAAACAATAATTAAACCGGAAGGAAGAACTAAATGATATTCTCCAATAGCTTCAACAGGTGCTGGTAGACCATTGCCCACGAACAGCTGCAAAGCTCCGGGCTTCAGCTTCCTCCTTTTCCTAAGTGCCTGTAATTCATTACAGATATGAGTTCCATAGCCAGTGTCATAAACCCATGATTTACGCTTAGTAAAGGAAAATATTTCAATAGTGAAGATACCTGAAGCACTAGCACTGCTAGCTTGCTTCTTCTTCATATTCAACTCGGCAAGATACTTGGGACAGTTCCTCTTCCAGTGCCCGACTTCATTACAATGATGACAAGTCTGGTCTTTAGCCGGATGCTCTTTCTTAGCCGGAGGGGTTTTCTTTGGTTTGGGGGGATTAGCAGCTTGCTTACCCTTGCCTTTACCATCAAACTTGCCTTTAGCTTGGTGCGATTTCTTAGCTTTCTGGATCCGACCCCCCTTTATCATAAGGACATTTGGGTCATTGGCCTTCTTTGGAATCGTCTTCTCATATTCAATGAGCATAGCATGAAGTTCATTGACGCTTTTTTTCATAGAGTGCATGGTATAGTTTTGCACAAAACCCTCATATTCCTTCGTAAGGGATTTGAGAATCATGCCAACTTTTACCTCTTTATGATAAACGTACTCCATCGAATCCAATTTGTCAAAAATGCTCTTCATCTTGAGCACATGACTGTAACCGATTTTCCAGATTCAAGTTTCATGTCATGGAGTTCCACGACTAAGTCGAACAGTTCCACTCCAGCTTGTTTTTCATACAAGGATTTAAGTTCTGTGATCATATCATATGGAGTGTAGAGCTCGAATTGTTTTTGAAGCTCGGGAAACATGCTCGCAAGCATCAAACAACAAACTTCATTGAATCTAGTGTACTGAATCCTATATTCAGCTTTTTCAGCTGCTGTGGATTCAGCACTTGGTTCGGTTGGCCATTGCCTTTCAATGACATCCATGCGTTCCTCAACTCTTAGAACAATTCTCAGTTGACGATACCAGTCATTGAAATTTGATCCATTAAGCTTTTCTCTTTCAAACATTTGCCAAAAAGCATTGGTGTTTGTGGAAGGATTCATTGCCATCTACAAAACAGATTAAGTTCAAAAATCAGTATTTTCGATAATAAACCCTTAAGAAATCAATTACCCAATGTTTATCAAATAAACAATTAATTCCATTAAGGCTAGGATCCAATTGACATACAATCATTTCATCAGTTGATCTGCTAGAAATGATTGTACTCAAAAGGTAAGTGACGAGCAGTAATTGCATTACATGTGCAATTCCTAGTAAGAATGGGACCTACCAATGACACTTGATTCATCAAGTGATTTGTAGTCATGTTTTGTCCCATCTTTTGCCACGGGTCAAGGTCTAACCGCTTAACTCGCTTTAAGTCGTCCAACCAAGAACGCGCAAATTTGTCCACCACTGTGTACCAGTGAGTGGGATTTGCCATGCAACTGCCATTTCACCACTGTGTACCAGTGAGTAAAACAACAGCCACAAGTGTCCTTTACGAGTTGGATGGCAATGACTTAAGTTTATTGGGTCAATCAATTTGATGTGTGATCAAAAGTTATGTTTGAAGATTCATGCATATCTTCTAAACATAATATGTTTATAAAACTCATTTTT
The DNA here is from genome assembly GCA_034093135.1 of Erigeron breviscapus. Lineage (NCBI taxonomy): Eukaryota > Viridiplantae > Streptophyta > Magnoliopsida > Asterales > Asteraceae > Erigeron > Erigeron breviscapus. The sequence goes on from CM067167.1 coordinate 277,890,833, forward strand.
ATTTCCTTTAAATACAAAAGAGCTCGGTAGCTCCATTTGAACTCACAAAGAAGCGCAAGGGCAAAGGTATGCAATAAACGCGATTTAAAAACCCGCCCTTTTAGGAGGCTAGCGCACTCCGACTTATACCTCTCTTAGAGTTTGTTCAAATGGGTGAGCCGGTGTATCTTTTGATTTTAGGGCACCAATTTTATAAACAAAATCTTATTTCGATATATTTAGTCAAGTTTATTTTTCCAAAAACAATTTTGCACACAATTTTCATAAAAAGGCAAAATTAAACTTACTAAATTTACAACTTAACAATTAAGGTAATCAACCTAATTTGGTCACTATGGTATAAGATTGGCTCCTCTTTCATATGGAAAAAGACCACATTCATCAAGTTGCCTTGATTGCGTAAGCCAAAATTTTATAACAGATTTATCTACCATAAATAACAAGATGCTGATCTGGAAAATCCAGCAGATTCACGACCAAATCTGGCACTGAAGAAGGCCGAACTGGGCTTAGCACAAAACATAAAAGTTGTAGCCCTATGAGTCAAGCATCTACTGTAAAGATTTCAGCTTCTAACTCCTTACGGTTGATTAGTTATGATTTTTTTTAGTGAACTGGTGTCAAACAGGAACTTTCACAAAACATAATCACATTGTCACACAATTAGTTATTCAATTATCTAGCATAATTAACCCTAATGATCAAGATTTCATATCAATATATCTAAGTAATAATCATGAATAATTTGCATGAAAAATTCATGATTTTTACTTCTATTTAACAATTAAATAATTAAAAGTACACCATAAACGCATGCAATTATCACATAATAATGCTTAAAGATCAAAACTTGGAATTAGGGTTTTAAAAAAAACTTTTTTTTTTTATTTAGATCTGATTTCGAAACATATATGAATAAATAAAATTAATTTTGTTTCCATTTAATTTAATATTAACCATTATAAAATAACAAAAATTAATCTAAAATTTATATATAAATTTCGATCCTCATGAACCCTAACTTCCCTTCAAATTTTGATCTTTTTGGTAATTAATCATCACATAGTAGGCTCGTGATACCACTGTTGGGTTATATAACAATTATCAAATTAAATCACAAAGTACGCAGCGGAAAATTAATCTATGTAATTAATTAATTAACCAAGAATAGAAACATGTACCTTTGATTTGAAGAAAAATAAAGTAAGAAACTTTATGAGGATTTGAAGTAAATCCCTCTACGTTTGCACACACGACACACGGATGTACGTATGCTAGTACTTGATCACGAACCGCAAACACTTTGCTTTCTCTCCTTGATTTGTCAAACAACTAAAACCGAAACTCTTTGCTTTTTTTTTGGAAGCTCGGCCGAAACCAAGAGAGGAGGGAGGAGGAAGAAGTGAAGAGGGTTTTTGTTTTTCCCTTTTTATATTATCTCTAAAAACCCTTTTCGTGTTTGACATAGATTAGGATTAGTATTTGATATAGATTAGGATTATAGAAAAACAAGTTAAATCAATGGGTTAAAACCCATTTAACAAAACCGGCCCCCTATTCTAGAATAATCTAGAATACTTAATTTAATTATCAAATTACAATTAAGTCCTCTTAACTAACGCCGTTAGCTAGTAACCGTTAGTTTTTAACGACCATTCGTTAATTGAAATCGTGATCATATTAATTAAATACATTCAATATATTAATTAATATTAAATACATTTGTGTCGAGACGTGTGACCCCGTAGGCTTAAATCATTTTTGGACATACGTTCATTTTTACGTGATCATATACTAACACATAGAAGGTCATATGCAGATAATTAATGGGTAATTAATTATTAATTAAGAAATAACAAAGTAGTTGAAGAACATATATATATACCTTGGCCCAACCATTTGCAACAACTTCCTTAGCAATATTTGTCGAATCATCAAGGAGGACGCTGCAAAATTCTTTGTAGGTATTTGGGAGAGTGTATTCGGTTTTGAATTTGACAACCTATATATATATATAGAGCAATACAGAAATAAGTG
>CM067167.1:277893869-277983869 GCA_034093135.1 Erigeron breviscapus
GTCATTGCATGATTACAAGCTATAATCCAAGTCTTGGTTAGTTTGTGTGGGGTTTATGTCAAGAACACAAACTTGACTTGACTAATTGACTTTGGTTGACTCTAAACTTTGATTCTTGATTTATTATTTGTGTAATTAAGTGTAGTAACTAGTTTATATAAGTATAATTACTTTTATCTATGTGGTTATAAATCAATTACATGTATTTATATATTTATTAGTTAACTAATTTAAGTACACAATTGCATATTTATTTTACTAGTATGTACAATATATCTAGCTAGTTAATTGATTCCGAAATTAATAACACAAACAAAATATTCACGAGCGTACAACTTTTATTATTATAAATCCATAATATGGATAAATCATTTCATATAATATAAAGGTTGTGTCTGTTTTTATCCTATTAATGGAATTATCATCTAGCCACCGACACTGTTCCACCGACACTGTTTCACCGTCACTGTTCCACCGACACTGTTGGAACCGTTCATTATACTTAAGGCTTCTCATATACGTTTCTTCCTGTTAGCATAGTTACTCAATTATCGTCTTATAATATATTTTCCTTATCACATATGGGCCAACATCATGGTCTTGCAACATGGGCTTAATTCTAGAAATTCAAATATGACATTTTAATTGGCCCAATTTACAGATAAATGTACACAATTATGTCCAAATTTCCGTTTATTGAAATAGTTAATCAAATTACATGCACAGTCAAACGGTAAAAATCATGAATGTTACATTATTCCCCAGTTAAAAGGATTTCGACCTCGAAATCTAGACCGTATCGAGTAATTTAAAAATATATACTTATACTCATATAGTATAGACCACTTATACACTTATAGTATAGCATAACCGATTCGTCTAGACACAGGTAAGTCTGACTAAAACACTATACAAAATTCAAATTCACTTTATCTTCCATATTTGACCGTTAAAAACGGCTCCTTTTTAGACTATATAATAATACCTTAGCATACTTTTCTCCATGCCATATCAACTTAACATTTTCCTTTCTTCAGAATCTAACTGAAAACCGAAACCTAATATCGAAAATGTTGAATCCTTTCCTAATCGTAATCTACATTATTATCATAGTGTGGTTAATTACTGTGGCTCAACTTCCATTGGATGAGGCTATTCAGTGGTTAGTCGCGTTCGTTCTTGGCGTGGTTCCCTTACTGTTTGTCACCACTTGGGTTTCTTTGTATGGTTTTTAAATATGTTGTATCCCTAATTGTTGTATTTTTGTTTAAATAATGTAACAAGTTTCACTTGTATTGTACGAATAATGAAATACAACTTTCTTCGATCTCTTTTGGGGATTGTTGTCGATTAGGGAAATTCCCCAGTTAAAAGAATTTCCCATATTTGTCTCATTTTCTTAAATTCAATCATTAAAAGTGATCCACGGTCAAAGAAACAAATATTACCTGGATCACTCCTGAAACAATAGTTTGGATCAAAAATTCATCTAGGATTCAAAAAGATGAATTAGCAATTGATATGGTTCTTGAAAAAGAAGCAGTGAAGAAAAATAGTGATGCGTGGAAGACGGTCTATTCATTAAGCTATTAATTAAGTTGAGGATTTTCTCGACATTGTATACGCTTTTGAGTAAACTGTTCAACTCTTTTCAACCTTGGTTAAAGGGATGATAAAGTTTAGAAATTTTATATATATAATTCGGTAATTACTAATTACCGTAGAAATGATTAAAATTTCTGTAGTTTATGGACACATGTCCGTTTTCCAAGGTCACACTTCGTCTTTCATTCTCTATATAAGAAAGGCACTTTTAAAGATAATAGGCATTCTGAATTTCCTTCTCTCTTTTACATTTTCCTTTGTGTGAAACTATATTTCCACACATCCAAATCAACCATCGTTCTTTCTCAACTAAACCATGGCCACTCACACATTTATTGCACTTGAACATTCAATCGAGCTTTTGTCAAAGCAAATTGAACAACTTAATAATACTATAGTATCACTTGCTACTGAACAAACCACCTCGTTTAAGTCTCTTACTTCCCAAATTGACCAAATACATTATAGCACTCCTTTTCTCCTAGCAGCTGATAGAGCACTATTGAGAAAATCTATCGATAAACAAACAAAACTTGAAGCAGAAATTAGAGAAATTAAAGGGTTGTTGTATCAACTTGCTGATTTCTCACAATCTGAAGAAGTTGAAGCAACAGTTGACTCAACTGTTTTCAAGGGAAAGAGACCTATGTCATCACCTTTTCCTATTATATTTCATGAAATTTTGAAACACTCCGAAGTAGTTCTCAAGACGTGATCCTCAAAGAGATTATAGAACGTCAGAAATACAAGCGATAGAGGAAGAGGCTTCTCTGAAGTTAGCTAAGGAACTACTGCTTGCAGAAGCAGGAGAAACAGGTTCTGAGGTGCAAACACCAGCAAGCCAACATGTCAACATATTAGAACTTGCTAGTAAAAGAGAAGTTGAGTGGTATGCCAAAATGGCTAAAGGTGAAGCAAGTCTAAGGGAGTATCTACAGAAAACTATTGGAGAAGAAGACACTACACATAGAAGCGACGAAAGTAGTACTCCTCTACTTTCTCAAAGACCCGTGAAAAGACTAAGAACTGTTGGCGCCTCATCATCCGCTCCCGATATGCTCCCACCGGCTGACGATGATGCCTTGTTAAATCTTCAGCTTCCAAAGGGCATAGTGTTTGTGGAAGGAAGGGTCTTAAGTAGACCTGCTGGGATCTTCTACACTTCAGAGGAGGGGGATGAGAAGTTCTTTCGTTTAAGCGAGATCGATAAGGCTCCCACTCATTTCCTAACAAACATTTGGAAGATTTGTTCCAAGGATCCCAGTAATACCAACTTCTTAAGGCTGATTGAGCAAGAGTTAGCCAAGCCACACCGAGCCACTTAGTCCAGTGTATGTTCCAGTTGAGAGCGAATGTATTATTAATGTTTGTAATAGTAGCTTGTTATGTTTTACCAAATAAAGTTCTTACTTTGGTTCAAGTCTTATAGTCTATTCAGCTTCATAATCTTAATAACTTTTCCATATGCACTACGATTCTATTACGACTCTTACTCGAACTATTCCCCAGTTAAAAGTTCTAGCAACATTTTTAACTTGATAATCGACTTCATGCTCATTAGTGGAAATGACAGCTTCAATATTCTCTATCTTAGAGAACACTCCTACATCTCTTCCGTTCAACTTTTCCAAGTTTAATTACTTAAACAGCTTGTAGTTAAATCTTCTCATTTGTTTTCCCTTCCTCGAGAAATTTTGTTTAGGAAAGAAAATTCATATGAACTTACAATATATGCGTGAATTAAGGAATTTGTTGTACATATGCTTATATTTAATCATATGAAGTTCAAATTCGTTTGTTAAGGAAAGTCCAAATTCGTTCCAGTTAATCAAATTCGTTTTATGACTAAATTCGTTTGATAGAGCTTATGTTCGTTTGTCAAAATGAATTCAAATTCGTTTGCTCATATGAAGTCTAAATTCGTTTGTTGAAGCAATTCGTTTGCATATGAAGTTCAAATTCGTTTGATATGAAGTCTCAAATTCGTTTGCTCATATGAAGTTCAAATTCGTTTGTTAAGGAAAGTCCAAATTCGTTTGCTCATTGAAGTCCTAAATTCGTTTGCTCATATGAAGTCAAATTCGTTTGTATATGAAGTCCAAATTCGTTTGCCATATGAAGTCCTAAATTCGTTTGTATGAAGTCTAAATTCGTTTGCTCATATGAAGTCAAATTCGTTTGTATGAAGTCTAAATTCGTTTGATATGAAGTCCTAAATTCGTTTGTCATATGAAGTCAAATTCGTTTGCTCATATGAAGTCAAATTCGTTTGTATGAAGTCTAAATTCGTTTGATATGAAGTCCTAAATTCGTTTGTCATATGAAGTCAAATTCGTTTGCTCATATGAAGTCAAATTCGTTTGTATATGAAGTCCAAATTCGTTTGCCATATGAAGTCCTAAATTCGTTTGTATGAAGTCTAAATTCGTTTGCCATATGAAGTCAAATTCGTTTGTATGAAGTCTAAATTCGTTTGATATGAAGTCCTAAATTCGTTTGTCATATGAAGTCAAATTCGTTTGCTCATATGAAGTCAAATTCGTTTGTATATGAAGTCCAAATTCGTTTGCCATATGAAGTCCTAAATTCGTTTGTATGAAGTCTAAATTCGTTTGCTCATATGAAGTCAAATTCGTTTGTTATGAAGTCCAAATTCGTTTCCATTGAAGTCCTAAATTCGTTTGTATGAAGTCTAAATTCGTTTGCTCATATGAAGTCAAATTCGTTTGTATGAAGTCTAAATTCGTTTGATATGAAGTCCTAAATTCGTTTGTCATATGAAGTCAAATTCGTTTGCTCATATGAAGTCAAATTCGTTTGTATATGAAGTCCAAATTCGTTTGCCATATGAAGTCCTAAATTCGTTTGTATGAAGTCTAAATTCGTTTGCTCATATGAAGTCAAATTCGTTTGTATATGAAGTCCAAATTCGTTTGCCATATGAAGTCCTAAATTCGTTTGTATGAAGTCTAAATTCGTTTGCTCATATGAAGTCAAATTCGTTTGTATGAAGTCTAAATTCGTTTGATATGAAGTCCTAAATTCGTTTGTCATATGAAGTCAAATTCGTTTGCTCATATGAAGTCAAATTCGTTTGTATGAAGTCTAAATTCGTTTGATATGAAGTCCTAAATTCGTTTGTCATATGAAGTCAAATTCGTTTGCTCATATGAAGTCAAATTCGTTTGTATGAAGTCTAAATTCGTTTGATATGAAGTCCTAAATTCGTTTGTCATATGAAGTCAAATTCGTTTGCTCATATGAAGTCAAATTCGTTTGTAATGAAGTCCAAATTCGTTTCCAGTTGACAAATTCGTTCCTGCAAATCTAAATTCGTTTGCCCCAACAAAGTTTAACTTCGTTTGAGGCCAAATTCGTTTGATGTTGACAGCCTAAAATCATTTGGAACTAATTTCGTTTGATAGGAGCTTATGTTCGTTTGTCAAAATGAAACTCAAATTCGTTTGCTCATATGAAGTTCAAATTCGTTTGTTAAGGAAAGTCCAAATTCGTTCCAGTTAACCTAAATTTGTTTTATGAGGTCTAAATTCGTTTGGCGTTTGAAGCCAAATTCGTTGGTTAAATTCGTTTTGAAGCTAAAGTGAGGTTTAAGAACAAAACTAAGTTCGATAAGGTCCCAAATGACTTATATTTTATATGTTAATGTACGATAGGTGTCGGAGATTACTATTAAGCACTGTTAGCTTTTGTTTGCGCGCACATACTACTACCAGGTAAGATACACTACTTTGACACGCTGGGGGATCAACTAAAAGCTGGTCTCAAATTGTAAACACTCTCATTCGGTATCTTTATATTGCATGTGGGCATATGGGTTACTTGGAGGTATTATGGGTTATGCAGTTGACCATGAGACCTGAGATGCAGTCCCTATTGTAGTGTAATGTAGTATTGCTTAATGTAGTATGTAGCTATGCAGTTGATGTAGTTTAATGAAGTATCTTGATATGCATGATATATAGAAATGAAGTTGATGTGTGATATGCATGCTTGACTTGTACGCCTAGTTCACTAGACTTGCTAGGTTACTATGTCACTTGCACGTCTAAGGATCCAAACGTAATGAAGTTAAAGTGTGTGAATGTCTAGGAATGTGTGTTACCTAGACTATATGTGTGTGAATGTTTGGGAATGCAGGGACCCAATCTATATGTGTGAAATTGAGCTCATAAAACTAATGCAGGGAAAGTGTTAAGCTTAACCGTACTTGTCTTAAGCCGGATGAGTGCGTAGATGCAGTTGTTGCTTGGGTGGCTCCTCGCAACATGGTCTTTATAACGCAGGGCGAGTAGTACGAGAGGTTTGACCAACCTCCACATACGGATTACTCTTGGATTGGCTTGCCACTCCTTAACGACGTAAGATGAGTAGTCTTTTGACTGATCAACCAGTAGGGTGTGATGCAGGGCACACTTATATGCAGTTAACAAAGATACGCGTGACAATGTGTGAACTAATGCAGGATAGGCACATTTAGGATGATTATCCTAATTAATATGAAGTCGAAATGTAGTATATGTGTGAACGTGTGATGTGTGTTGTGCCTAATAAAACTTGTCTAATAATGAAGATTGTTTTAATTGGACAAATGCTTTTAATTAAGTGTTATCTTACTTAGCTATTCTTATAGCTAACACTTGCTTCTTTAATGTGGTTGTTCCCTCAGGTTTAGCTTGATGGAATTAGACGAAGGATGTGTGAGCTTGGGTAGATTCATTGAAGGAGCCTTAGTTATCCATAGACGATTCTTTGCTTAGACATTTATTTACATTTCGTACTTAATGTCGAATTTATGTTGTGACATGTGAACGGTTGTTTTATGTTGGGCAACCGTTGGGTTTTCATTTGAACTATTGTTTGATATGGCATGTAACACCAAATAAATGCAGCAACCAAAATGTTTTTATCGGTTTTGACTTTTACAGTCTTTACTTCCGCAATTTAACACCGTTAGGTGAAAAGTTTTGAAAACCCATATTTTTAAACGACGGGTGTTACAAGTTGGTATCAGAGCAGTGGTTTAAGTGAACCAAGGCCTATTAACCATAGGATTTGGACTTAAACTTAAGATATGCATGCTAGGTATTTGTAGGATGCCTTAGACTTTGTTCAAATAGGTGAGCCGGTGTATCTCAAGGTTGTAAGACTCCAATTTTTATTAAACAAATCTCTATTTCGATAGTTCTTAGTCAACTTTATTCTTTTCTATGAGTAACCTCAGTTTAAACCATTTTTATGCATCATACAGTTCATGTTGCACACAAAATTTCCTATCATGCATGCTAATATGAAATGTGGGTGTAATGGCTATAGACTAGGTCAATCCACCTAGCTCTCTATAACCACGTCTCTGATACCATTCTGTAACACCCCAACATGGCGGAATCATGGGGTATCACTTAGAAAAGCACAGCACGACATGGAAATTATGTAGAGTCAAACTATATGAAAACATAGGATTGAAACAATCCTTAAACTTGTACAAACGTATACAATCATCAACATTCATCGAAATACATGTTCAATCAATAATAAAAGGCAATTCAATCGATAGTAGTTGATCCTAAAAGTAACCCATAAAAGGGAAGTAAGGATCATGGATCCAGAAAGTCCAAAGCTAGTCCAATCCTAACAAGCAAGCATGCAATTATCCATTTTGTCTCTGATTAACTTGATTACCTGAAAAGTGTACTAAAATGCGTCAACATAAAGTTGGTGAGTTCGTAGGGACAAGTAATATGCGCTAACGGTGCGACTTACATCGTAAACAATGCGCTAACGGTGCGACTTACATCGTAAACAATGCGCTAACGGTGCGACTTACATCGTAAACAATGCGCTAACGGTGCGACTTACATCGTAAACAATGCGCTAACGGTGCGACTTACATCGTAAACAATGCGCTAACGGTGCGACTTACATCGTAAACAATGCGCTAACGGTGCGACTTACATCGTAAACAATGCGCTAACGGTGCGACTTACATCGTAAACAATGCGCTAACGGTGCGACTTACATCGTAAACAATGCGCTAACGGTGCGACTTACATCGTAAACAATGCGCTAACGGTGCGACTTACATCGTAAACAATGCGCTAACGGTGCGACTTACATCGTAAACAATGCGCTAACGGTGCGACTTACATCGTAAACAATGCGCTAACGGTGCGACTTACATCGTAAACAATGCGCTAACGGTGCGACTTATATAATGAATAATGCGCTAACGGTGCGACTTACATCGTAAACAATGCGCTAACGGTGCGACTTACATCGTAAACAATGCGCTAACGGTGCGACTTACATCGTAAACAATGCGCTAACGGTGCGACTTACATCGTAAACAATGCGCTAACGGTGCGACTTACATCGTAAACAATGCGCTAACGGTGCGACTTACATCGTAAACAATGCGCTAACGGTGCGACTTACATCGTAAACAATGCGCTAACGGTGCGACTTACATCGTAAACAATGCGCTAACGGTGCGACTTACATCGTAAACAATGCGCTAACGGTGCGACTTACATCGTAAACAATGCGCTAACGGTGCGACTTACATCGTAAACAATGCGCTAACGGTGCGACTTACATCGTAAACAATGCGCTAACGGTGCGACTTACATCGTAAACAATGCGCTAACGGTGCGACTTACATCGTAAACAATGCGCTAACGGTGCGACTTACATCGTAAACAATGCGCTAACGGTGCGACTTACATCGTAAACAATGCGCTAACGGTGCGACTTACATCGTAAACAATGCGCTAACGGTGCGACTTACATCGTAAACAATGCGCTAACGGTGCGACTTACATCGTAAACAATGCGCTAACGGTGCGACTTACATCGTAAACAATGCGCTAACGGTGCGACTTACATCGTAAACAATGCGCTAACGGTGCGACTTACATCGTAAACAATGCGCTAACGGTGCGACTTACATCGTAAACAATGCGCTAACGGTGCGACTTACATCGTAAACAATGCGCTAACGGTGCGACTTACATCGTAAACAATGCGCTAACGGTGCGACTTACATCGTAAACAATGCGCTAACGGTGCGACTTACATCGTAAACAATGCGCTAACGGTGCGACTTACATCGTAAACAATGCGCTAACGGTGCGACTTACATCGTAAACAATGCGCTAACGGTGCGACTTACATCGTAAACAATGCGCTAACGGTGCGACTTACATCGTAAACAATGCGCTAACGGTGCGACTTACATCGTAAACAATGCGCTAACGGTGCGACTTACATCGTAAACAATGCGCTAACGGTGCGACTTACATCGTAAACAATGCGCTAACGGTGCGACTTACATCGTAAACAATGCGCTAACGGTGCGACTTACATCGTAAACAATGCGCTAACGGTGCGACTTACATCGTAAACAATGCGCTAACGGTGCGACTTACATCGTAAACAATGCGCTAACGGTGCGACTTACATCGTAAACAATGCGCTAACGGTGCGACTTACATCGTAAACAATGCGCTAACGGTGCGACTTACATCGTAAACAATGCGCTAACGGTGCGACTTACATCGTAAACAATGCGCTAACGGTGCGACTTACATCGTAAACAATGCGCTAACGGTGCGACTTACATCGTAAACAATGCGCTAACGGTGCGACTTACATCGTAAACAATGCGCTAACGGTGCGACTTATATAAAAAATAATGCGCTAACGGTGCGACTTACATCGTAAACAATGCGCTAACGGTGCGACTTATATAATGAATAATGCGCTAACGGTGCGACTTATATAATGAATAATGCGCTAACGGTGCGACTTACATCGTAAACAATGCGCTAACGGTGCGACTTACATCGTAAACAATGCGCTAACATGTCCATATCAACAATTCAATCATACAATCAATCAAATCAACAATCAACAGTTAAACAAACATGTACACTTTTCAGTCCGAATCTCAATTGAGTAGGGAGGGTTTACGAAACTCACCTGGAAGTAAAGCAATTCCAAGTACTAGTACAAGTACTTTACTATGCTCAAAATGTACTCCCGGTTACCTAGAACAAGTATAAGATCAACTTATAAGCTACCACAAAGCCTAAGTGCAAAATAGGTAAATTTTAGCATGTTCCCAGCTTTGCGCCATCTACTAGACAACGACTTTGGGAAGTCAAGAAGACTAGATACAACAAAACTTAGTTCTAGACATTTGTTGGGCACTCAATGGCCTTTTCAAAAATGTAAGGTTTGGTTCTTGAAGAGCTTTAATTAAAGAGTTATGATTTTTACAAAAACAAACCTGTAGCCTCGTCAGAAATCAGACCAGTTCTGAAAATTGTCATTTTTGGCACTCTTCTGAGCAAAACCAGAAGAAATTCCGTTCTTATCAAATTTTACTGACACTTGGACCTTTCCAAAAATATAAGATACGTCTCCTAATTCGTTCAGATGAATCTTCTATGATGATCAGCCTCCACATGAGGATGATGATGATGATCAGCCTCCACATGAGGATGATGGTGATCAGCCTCCACATGAGGATGATGATGATCAGCCTCCACATGAGGATGATGATGATGATCAGCCTCCACATGAGGAGGATCATGATGATCAGCCTCCACATGAGGATGATGATGATGATCAGCCTCCACATGAGGATGATGATGATGATCAGCCTCCACATGAGGATGATGATGATGATCAGCCTCCACATGAGGATGATGATGATCAGCCTCCACATGAGGATGATGATGATCAGCCTCCACATGAGGATGATGATGATGATCAGCCTCCACATGAGGATGATGATGATCAGCCTCCACATGAGGATGATGATGATGATCAGCCTCCACATGAGGATGATGATGATGATCAGCCTCCACATGAGGATGATGATGATGATCAGCCTCCACATGAGGATGATGATGATCAGCCTCCACATGAGGATGATGATGATCAGCCTCCAAATGAGGATGATGATGATCAGCCTCCACATGAGGATGATGATGATGATCAGCCTCCACATGAGGATGATGATGATGATCAGCCTCCACATGAGGATGATGGTGATCAGCCTCCACATGAGGATGATGATGATCAGCCTCCACATGAGGATGATGATGATGATCAGCCTCCACATGAGGATGATGGTGATCAGCCTCCACATGAGGATGATGATGATGATCAGCCTCCACATGAGGATGATGATGATCAGCCTCCACATGAGGATGATGATGATGATCAGCCTCCACATGAGGATGATGATGATGATCAGCCTCCACATGAGGATGATGATGATCAGCCTCCACATGAGGATGATGATGATGATCAGCCTCCACATGAGGATGATGGTGATCAGCCTCCACATGAGGATGATGATGATCAGCCTCCAAATGAGGATGATGATGATCAGCCTCCTTATGAGGATGATGATGATGATCAGCCTCCACATGAGGATGATGATGATGATCAGCCTCCACATGAGGATGATGGTGATCAGCCTCCACATGAGGATGATGATGATCAGCCTCCACATGAGGATGATGATGATGATCAGCCTCCACATGAGGATGATGATGATCAGCCTCCACATGAGGATGATGATGATGATCAGCCTCCACATGAGGATGATGATGATGATCAGCCTCCACATGAGGATGATGATGATCAGCCTCCACATGAGGATGATGATGATGATCAGCCTCCTTATGAGGATGATGATGATGATCAGCCTCCACATGAGGATTATCATGATGAGCAGCCTCCACATGAGGATGATGATGATCAGCCTCCACATGAGGATGATGATGATGATCAGCCTCCACATGAGGATGATGATGATCAGCCTCCACATGAGGATGATGATGATGATCAGCCTCCACATGAGGATGATGATGATGATCAGCCTCCACATGAGGATGATGATGATGATCAGCCTCCACATGAGGATGATGATGATGATCAGCCTCCACATGAGGATGATGATGATCAGCCTCCACATGAGGATGATGATGATGATCAGCCTCCACATGAGGATGATGATGATGATCAGCCTCCACATGAGGATGATGATGATGATCAGCCTCCACATGAGGATGATGATGATGATCAGCCTCCACATGAGGATGATGATGATCAGCCTCCACATGAGGATGATGATGATGATCAGCCTCCACATGAGGATGATGATGATGATCAGCCTCCACATGAGGATGATGATGATCAGCCTCCACATGAGGATGATGATGATGATCAGCCTCCACATGAGGATGATGATGATCAGCCTCCACATGAGGATGATGATGATGATCAGCCTCCACATGAGGATGATGATGATGATCAGCCTCCACATGAGGATGATGATGATCAGCCTCCACATGAGGATGATGATGATGATCAGCCTCCACATGAGGATGATGGTGATCAGCCTCCACATGAGGATGATGATGATGATCAGCCTCCACATGAGGATGATGGTGATCAGCCTCCACATGAGGATGATGATGATCAGCCTCCACATGAGGATGATGATGATGATCAGCCTCCACATGAGGATGATGATGATGATCAGCCTCCACATGAGGATGATGATGATGATCAGCCTCCACATGAGGATGATGATGATCAGCCTCCACATGAGGATGATGATGATCAGCCTCCACATGAGGATGATGATGATCAGCCTCCACATGAGGATGATGATGATCAGCCTCCACATGAGGATGATGATGATCAGCCTCCACATGAGGATGATGATGATGATCAGCCTCCACATGAGGATGATGGTGATCAGCCTCCACATGAGGATGATGATGATCAGCCTCCAAATGTGGATGATGATGATCAGCCTCCAAATGAGGATGATGATGATCAGCCTCCTTAGAGGATGATGATGATCAGCCTCCACATGAGGATGATGATGATGATCAGCCTCCACATGAGGATGATGATGATGATCAGCCTCCACATGAGGATGATGATGATGATCAGCCTCCACATGAGGATGATGGTGATCAGCCTCCACATGAGGATGATGATGATCAGCCTCCACATGAGGATGATGATGATGATCAGCCTCCACATGAGGATGATGATGATGATCAGCCTCCACATGAGGATGATGATGATGATCAGCCTCCACATGAGGATGATGATGATGATCAGCCTCCACATGAGGATGATGATGATCAGCCTCCACATGAGGATGATGATGATGATCAGCCTCCACATGAGGATGATGGTGATCAGCCTCCACATGAGGATGATGATGATCAGCCTCCAAATGAGGATGATGATGATCAGCCTCCACATGAGGATGATGATGATGATCAGCCTCCACATGAGGATGATGATGATCAGCCTCCACATGAGGATGATGATGATCAGCCTCCACATGAGGATGATGATGATCAGCCTCCACATGAGGATGATGATGATCAGCCTCCACATGAGGATGATGATGATCAGCCTCCACATGAGGATGATGATGATCAGCCTCCACATGAGGATGATGATGATCAGCCTCCACATGAGGATGATGATGATCAGCCTCCACATGAGGATGATGATGATGATCAGCCTCCACATGAGGATGATGGTGATCAGCCTCCACATGAGGATGATGATGATCAGCCTCCAAATGAGGATGATGATGATCAGCCTCCACATGAGGATGATGATGATGATCAGCCTCCACATGAGGATGATGGTGATCAGCCTCCACATGAGGATGATGATGATCAGCCTCCAAATGAGGATGATGATGATCAGCCTCCACATGAGGATGATGATGATGATCAGCCTCCACATGAGGATGATGATGATCAGCCTCCACATGAGGATGATGATGATCAGCCTCCACATGAGGATGATGATGATCAGCCTCCACATGAGGATGATGATGATCAGCCTCCACATGAGGATGATGATGATCAGCCTCCACATGAGGATGATGATGATGATCAGCCTCCACATGAGGATGATCATGATGATCAGCCTCCACATGAGGATGAACCAGAAGACTCTTTTAGGACACCTGAGGCTGGTCAATCTAGCAACCAACCACAAGATGGCAACCTTAGTGATTCTGAAGATGAGGACTATGAACCAGATGAATCAGATGCTGAATCTCTTGCTTCTTTAGATCATCTTAGTGAGGGTGAGGAAGAGCTGGAACAGGTAAGAAGGGGTAATCCTATTGCTAGGATTCCCACAAGTAAACAATTGCCTAAACTTGGTGGTCAAGTTAAGCATAGAGAGGACAGGACAGTATTACATGAAGAACATGATGATTTTATTTCCAAACTAGTGAATGCATTGAAAGATGATAGCATTTCAGACTGGGTTGATCCCTTAGAACCACCCACTGAAGATGTGCCAAAGTTTCCAATACATGACAAAGATACCCATTGGAGATTGAAGGAACCCAAGGTATGCAACACTTTAAAATTATGATACTTTCTATAGTTTTTATTGTCTAAATGATCTTTCTAAGTTTAAAGTACTTTAATTTCACAGGTTGGTGAGAGGTATGAGGGTCCAGCACAATTGAAAGAATGCTTGTCTTATTATGCATTGGCCAATGGCCAATGGAGATTGTCTGCTTCATGGATGTCTACAGAAAGATCTTTCCAGGTGAAGAATCTGGTTGATTCCCACACATGTGCAAGGAATTTCAAGTATGGCAGTTTGATTAACTACAAGTGGATAGGTAGACACTTTGCAGACAGAATTAGACAGCAACATGATATCAAATGCTCTCTACTTCAAGAACTGGTAATGAAAAAATATAAATGTTTTGTAACACAACAGCAAGTCAAAAGAGCTAGAGCATGGGCATTGAATGAGTATGAGAAGTCATTGGAGGAGCACTATGCAATGCTGAGGCCTTATGGGGATGCACTGTTAAGGACAAACCCAGGTTCAACTGTGCAATTAGGGACCACCACAAATCCAGATGGGAAGACTTACTTTGATAGGTTCTATGTTTGCCTGTTTGGTCTCAAGGAAGGGTTCAAGTACAGGGACATAAGGTATGCAATTACTTACAGTTTAGTGTTACATGTTTACTAGTTATTATATAATCTGTTTACTAGTTATGATGTATATAATCTGTTTACTAGTTATTATATAATCTGTTTACTAGTTATTATATAATCTGTTTACTAGTTATTATATAATCTGTTTACTAGTTATTATATAATCTGTTTACTAGTTATTATATAATCTGTTTACTAGTTATTATATAATCTGTTTACTAGTTATTATATAATCTGTTTACTAGTTATTATATAATCTGTTTACTAGTTATTATATAATCTGTTTACTAGTTATTATATAATCTGTTTACTAGTTATTATATAATCTGTTTACTAGTTATTATATAATCTGTTTACTAGTTATTATATAATCTGTTTACTAGTTATTATATAATCTGTTTACTAGTTATTATATAATCTGTTTACTAGTTATTATATAATCTGTTTACTAGTTATTATATAATCTGTTTACTAGTTATTATATAATCTGTTTACTAGTTATTATATAATCTGTTTACTAGTTATTATATAATCTGTTTACTAGTTATTATATAATCTGTTTACTAGTTATTATATAATCTGTTTACTAGTTATTATATAATCTGTTTACTAGTTATTATATAATCTGTTTACTAGTTATTATATAATCTGTTTACTAGTTATTATATAATCTGTTTACTAGTTATTATATAATCTGTTTACTAGTTATTATATAATCTGTTTACTAGTTATTATATAATCTGTTTACTAGTTATTATATAATCTGTTTACTAGTTATTATATAATCTGTTTACTAGTTATTATATAATCTGTTTACTAGTTATTATATAATCTGTTTACTAGTTATTATATAATCTGTTTACTAGTTATTATATAATCTGTTTACTAGTTATTATATAATCTGTTTACTAGTTATTATATAATCTGTTTACTAGTTATTATATAATCTGTTTACTAGTTATTATATAATCTGTTTACTAGTTATTATATAATCTGTTTACTAGTTATTATATAATCTGTTTACTAGTTATTATATAATCTGTTTACTAGTTATTATATAATCTGTTTACTAGTTATTATATAATCTGTTTACTAGTTATTATATAATCTGTTTACTAGTTATTATATAATCTGTTTACTAGTTATTATATAATCTGTTTACTAGTTATTATATAATCTGTTTACTAGTTATTATATAATCTGTTTACTAGTTATTATATAATCTGTTTACTAGTTATTATATAATCTGTTTACTAGTTATTATATAATCTGTTTACTAGTTATTATATAATCTGTTTACTAGTTATTATATAATCTGTTTACTAGTTATTATATAATCTGTTTACTAGTTATTATATAATCTGTTTACTAGTTATTATATAATCTGTTTACTAGTTATTATATAATCTGTTTACTAGTTAGTATGCAAATTACTTACCTGTTTAGTGTTACCTGTTTACTAGTTATTATATAATCTGTTTACTAGTTATGATGTATATATGTACAGGGACTGATTGAAGCTGTGAAAGATGTGATGCCAAGAGCTGAGCACAGGCAGTGTGCAAGGCATATATATGAGAACTTCAGGAAAGTATACAGTGGGGTTGAATTCAGGAATTTGTTTTGGAGAGCTGCTAAAGCTAGTTACCCTGCACAATTTGACTCTGTGATGAAAGACATTAAAGATGCCAACCCAAATGCCTTCAAGTACTTGATGGAAAGGAACCCAAGATCATGGAGCAGGGCATTTTTCAAGATTGGTGTATGCTGTGAATCTGTTGAGAATGGCTTCAGTGAATGCTGGAACTCTGTGCTGACTAAGGTAAGAACCAAACCAATTATTACTCTCTTAGAAGCATTAAGAGTTATTGTGATGATTAGGTTAGAAACAATTAGAGAGAAATGCTCACTTTGGGAACATGATATTTGTCCTGCTATAAGAAAAAAGTTAGAAGTAATAAAAAGTGGAAGGGCAGATTGGTTAGTGATACATGCTGGTGGAAACAAATTTGAGATTAGGAACTATAGATATGCATATGGTGTAGATATGGACATGGGTACTTGTGATTGTAGAATGTGGGATTTGAGTGGTATACCATGTGTTCATGCTATGCAAGCAATGTATAAGATGAACAGGAATCCTGAGGAATTCTTAGCCATTTGGTTCAGGAAGTCTCACTTTATGTATGCATATGAGCACTACTTGAATCCTGTAGGGGGAATGGACACATGGTTATCATTCCCAGATTCAATTGTGCCACTGCCACCCAGGCCAAGAACTATGCCTGGAAGACCAAAAAAGAAAAGGATTAGGGCAGCTCATGAGCCTAGAGTGTATGGTTCAAGGGTAACAAAACATGGGGTAGAGATGAGTTATTCAAACTGTTTGCAGAAGGGCCACAATGCCAGAGGTTGTAAGAATGAAAAAGTTGAAAAACCAGTGGTTAAAAAGACCAAAGGGAGGCCACCAAAGCAGAAACCTAGTGAAACCATGAGTAGTGGTAGTGCTGCTCCAAGTCAGAGACCAAGTGCACAAGTAATGAGTGAGGGCAACCAGGTTCAACCTAGCCAGGGACCACAACCTCAGGGTACTACTTACACTGGTGTTCCACAAAATGAAAGTCAAACTTCTAGTGTGAAAAAAGACTGTTTCAAGAGAGTCAGAATCAACCAACTCATCAAAGTCAATCAAACAGTCATGGTAAAGCACCAATGACCTCAACTCAAGAGACACAAGCACCTGTTCAATTCAAACCAAGTATGTCTTCAAGTCCACAGAGTCCAGGCAGAAGAATGGGAGTTACCAAAGGAGGATTTAGGTTTCCTATTCCTGTTCCTACACAAGCTGAAACAGGTATGCAACACTAATTTTGTTACTGCTTTGTGAAATGTTTTTTTATACTTGTATATAGTGAAGACAGTGTTACTAATATGCATGTAAAATTTGATAGATTGTGTTGACAAACTGCCTCCTAGATTCCCAAAAACTAAGAGGGGTGGTGGTACCTTAGGGTTAGGAAGGGTGGACCAAGAGTTGCATTTGGAAGGACAATGCCATGGTTAAGTAGTGGGGTGGGTACATCTGAGAAAGTCACATTTTCTACAATAAGGAGAAAAATAAAAAAAAAAAAAAAAAAAAAAAAAAAAAAAAAAAAAAAAAAAAAAAAAAAAAAAAAAAAAAAAAAAAAAAAAAAAAAAAAAAAAAAAAAAAAAAAAAAAAAAAAAAAAAAAAAAAAAAAAAAAAAAAAAAAAAAAAAAAAAAAAAAAAAAAAAAAAAAAAAAAAAAAAAAAAAAAAAAAAAAAAAAAAAAAAAAAAAAAAAAAAAAAAAAAAAAAAAAAAAAAAAAAAAAAAAAAAAAACATGAGACCACAAAACACAAGAGTCAGTGAATGAAGGCACAAGGAAAAAAACAACACCCAAAAAAGCAACACCCAAGAAGCAACAACCCCCATTGAAGAGAAGGACACCAAGCCAGAGGATACTGGAGAAGAAACTGTGCAGGAAGGAGAATGATGATCGCCCTGGACTCACTGAAGATGATGCTATTACTATATTGTAATTTGGTTCTAATTTATGTAACTTTGTACTTTGTACTGTAATATATAGGTCTAGATGGATGGTTTGGGTAGTTTGTTACCATTTTGTGTAACTTCTCTTTTGTGTATCTAGTAACAAACTGCCTTGGTATTTCTGCATATCTGCAGGTAACAAAAACACTGAATTGTTGGGTTTTATGTACCTAACATGTGACAACACTAATCTTTTGTATATCATGGTTTGATGAAGCCATTAAAGCTGCCAACCCAAATGCCTTCAAGTACTTGATGGAAAGGAACCCAAGATCATGGAGCAGGGCATTTTTCAAGATTGGTGTATGCTGTGAATCTGTTGAGAATGGCTTCAGTGAATGCTGGAACTCTGTGCTGACTAAGGTAAGAACCAAACCAATTATTACTCTCTTAGAAGCATTAAGAGTTATTGTGATGATTAGGTTAGAAACAATTAGAGAGAAATGCTCACTTTGGGAACATGATATTTGTCCTGCTATAAGAAAAAAGTTAGAAGTAATAAAAAGTGGAAGGGCAGATTGGTTAGTGATACATGCTGGTGGAAACAAATTTGAGATTAGGAACTATAGATATGCATATGGTGTAGATATGGACATGGGTACTTGTGATTGTAGAATGTGGGATTTGAGTGGTATACCATGTGTTCATGCTATGCAAGCAATGTATAAGATGAACAGGAATCCTGAGGAATTCTTAGCCATTTGGTTCAGGAAGTCTCACTTTATGTATGCATATGAGCACTACTTGAATCCTGTAGGGGGAATGGACACATGGTTATCATTCCCAGATTCAATTGTGCCACTGCCACCCAGGCCAAGAACTATGCCTGGAAGACCAAAAAAGAAAAGGATTAGGGCAGCTCATGAGCCTAGAGTGTATGGTTCAAGGGTAACAAAACATGGGGTAGAGATGAGTTATTCAAACTGTTTGCAGAAGGGCCACAATGCCAGAGGTTGTAAGAATGAAAAAGTTGAAAAACCAGTGGTTAAAAAGACCAAAGGGAGGCCACCAAAGCAGAAACCTAGTGAAACCATGAGTAGTGGTAGTGCTGCTCCAAGTCAGAGACCAAGTGCACAAGTAATGAGTGAGGGCAACCAGGTTCAACCTAGCCAGGGACCACAACCTCAGGGTACTACTTACACTGGTGTTCCACAAAATGAAAGTCAAACTTCTAGTGTGAAAAAGAGACTGTTTCAAGAGAGTCAGAATCAACCAACTCATCAAAGTCAATCAAACATAAACATGAGCAAAACATATAACTTCCATTATATAATCAAAACCCATTACAACACAAAAGTAGATAAAAACCATACATTACATTGATAAATTGACCATTATTCTTAGTTCATCAAAACAAAAGCTAGTACGATGAAAAACATGGCCAGAAATCCGGTACAAACATACACAAATCTTTCAAAGAAACCGAACTTTGATTTCACTGAACACACCTCATCCTCTTCCAACAAAACAGATTCCACCTTCATTCGATTCTGTGAGCGAAGATCAAACAATAGATCTTTGTAGTACTCACTAGGAAGCTCATCGTCAATGAATCTGAAGGTAGTACAGTATCGGGTTTTAACCTGAAATAAACAACATGGTAAGAATGAATTAAACCAACCTTTATATGATGAACCCTAACAAAAATCGAAACCTTACATTAGGGCATCAAACAAAACGCCTCCCCGGGTTTCTGTTGGTCCAAGATGTCATCAGTTTCATCTTTTGTCCACAATGACATTGTATATATCTATCTCCTCGATTTGTAGCAGCCGATGATGATGAAGAAGATGCCATGGTGGTGGGAAAAGGTTCAGAGAGGGAGAAAGAGGGAGAAAGAAAGAAAGGCGGGAAAAAAAGGGGAGGGAAAAAGATTATGTGGAAAACGGAGGGAAAAAAGGGGTTTTTATACTAAAAGCAGCCAACGTGTCATCAAAACCGGGCCCACATCAGCCTTTAGCCGGTTTCGTGATACAATAGAAATTTAGCAGGGTTCATGCATACAATAGAGGTTTTGTAAGTTCATGCACACAATAACTTTTCGGCCATAGTTAGTTACATTCCCATGCACTTAACCCTTTAATTTACATGTTGGAAAATTTACAGAATTCCGACGGAACACCGACGGAATTGAAAACTCCGTCGGAAATCCGTCGGAAATATATTTGTTTAAGAAAGTTAAATTTTATTATTATATCCGTAGGGAATCTGTCGGAAATTTCCGACGGATTTTTAATGTCCGTCGGAAATATATTTATTTAAAAAAATTGTAATTATATCCGTCGGGAATCCGTCTGAAATATTTTTAAAAAAATGTCAAAAAAAAATTATCCATAGAAATTTTCCAACAAATTTGCATACTTACCATGTTTTGCTATCATGTTTTGCACACTTATCATAAAATATTAAATTATAAATATAAATCCCGTATGTATTATATGATAAACAAAAAGAGAGTATACTTTCCAATTTAGATTATACCTTTATAATAATAAACCATATATATATATATGTGTATATACATACATATATACAAGAATACATATATATATATATATAAGTATATGTATATATATATATATATATATATATATATATATATATATATATATATATATATATATATATATATATATATATATATATATATATATATATATATATATATATATATATATATATATATATATATATATATATATATATATATATATATATATATATATATATATATATATATATATATATATATATATATATATATATATATATATATATATATATATATATATATATATATATATATATATATATATATATATATATATATATATATATATATATATATATATATATATATATATATATATATATATATATATATATATATATATATATATATATATATATATATATATATATATATATATATATATATATATATATATATATATATATATATATATATATATATATATATATATATATATATATATATATATATATATATATATATATATATATATATATATATATATATATATATATATATATATATATATATATATATATATATATATATATATATATATATATATATATATATATATATATATATATATATATATATATATATATATATATATATATATATATATATATATATATATATATATATATATATATATATATATATATATATATATATATATATATATATATATATATATATATATATATATATATATATATATATATATATATATATATATATATATATATATATATATATATATATATATATATATATATATATATATATATATATATATATATATATATATATATATATATATATATATATATATATATATATATATATATATATATATATATATATATATATATATATATATATATATATATATATATATATATATATATATATATATATATATATATATATATATATATATATATATATATATATATATATATATATATATATATATATATATATATATATATATATATATATATATATATATATATATATATATATATATATATATATATATATATATATATATATATATATATATATATATATATATATATATATATATATATATATATATATATATATATATATATATATATATATATATATATATATATATATATATATATATATATATATATATATATATATATATATATATATATATATATATATATATATATATATATATATATATATATATATATATATATATATATATATATATATATATATATATATATATATATATATATATATATATATATATATATATATATATATATATATATATATATATATATATATATATATATATATATATATATATATATATATATATATATATATATATATATATATATATATATATATATATATATATATATATATATATATATATATATATATATATATATATATATATATATATATATATATATATATATATATATATATATATATATATATATATATATATATATATATATATATATATATATATATATATATATATATATATATATATATATATATATATATATATATATATATATATATATATATATATATATATATATATATATATATATATATATATATATATATATATATATATATATATATATATATATATATATATATATATATATATATATATATATATATATATATATATATATATATATATATATATATATATATATATATATATATATATATATATATATATATATATATATATATATATATATATATATATATATATATATATATATATATATATATATATATATATATATATATATATATATATATATATATATATATATATATATATATATATATATATATATATATATATATATATATATATATATATATATATATATATATATATATATATATATATATATATATATATATATATATATATATATTACGAATGGGATAAAATTTATAAACACGATAAAATTTAAAAACATTTTTAATCATTCTTTTTGGCATATTTATTTACTGTTCTTTTTAAACTTTTCATTATGTAAAATATTTAAGTTATCTTTTATATTTCAAAGTAAACATATTCAAATATTTTAAAGTATCCTATATTCAACTTTTTAAATTATGTTACATCTTTATTTGTAGAATTTGTAAAATAAATTTATTTAACATCTTTTATGTAAATAATTGATTAAAGGTGTTTTTCTTTTATCACATAATATTATGTTAGTATAATATTATTATAAGTCATTGTTACTCACGTATTATCATTTATATTAATACTGCATGTTTTTGTATGACTTTTTAAAATACATTATAATTTTATATATTATCACACACAATAAATGTTTTGTCTAGTCTGAGGTTATTTTACCAACATATTATTTTAATAGTTCATTACATTATTGTTATATAGGTGTCATTATTTGCATCAATATAGTTATTATATAATGTTTCTAACGCACATTCTAATTTTATGTCTTATCATACACAATAAACATTACGTCTCCCGGGGCAACGCACGGGGACAAATCTAGTTATTATTATTATTTTAATTTTTTTTTAATCACTTTCATTATTATTATTATTATTATTATTATACCTTAATAGATTTTTTTTATAATCTAATTATTAATATTTGCTTAATGATGGAATTTACTAGAAACAAAAAGAATAAGATATGATTTAAGAAAAGGAAAAGATTAAAATGGAGTTAGGTGGGAGTCAAACAAGCCCAAGGCTTGAAATGGTAAAACAAAAGCCCCATTTCCTTCACAAACTTTTCCCATTTCCACCGCCCCCTCTCTCTCCTCCCTTCTCTCCCTCTCCAGCCATTCTTTCTTTCTCTCTCTACAAATACTTTTATTTTTTTTAAGATCTTGGTAACTAATAGCTAATGGATTTCATAATAACAACGTTTTTTCTTCAAAAAACTGCCATTTAAACTCGGTTTATGCTATATACAACAAAACGTGCATATATATGTACAAAAATCACAAAAACCGAAGAATATATTTATATGAATAAAAACCGGGTTAGATCCGAGTTAGATACGTGTAAGAATTGTGGTTTGGGTCTCTTATTCGTGTTCTTCTTCTTCTTTGTGTGTAGATCTCATTAGATCGGGAAGTTCGTACGGATCTGGTCTAAAAGTGGTCGAGTTTTTGTGTTTCATGACATCTAAGCACATATTTTGGTCAGATCTAGGTTTGCTTGTTGGACTTCTTCGAGATTCCGGTCTAGTGCTACGGATCTTATGCGTTTTTTTTGCTGTTTTTTTTATAAATCTAGCATATACACTTGTATATTTACTAACTTTTGTTTTCATCTTTTTGTATATAATATTTTTTTCCTTATGTTTTAGACAGGAACTTCATATTATATATTTTGAACATTAGCAGGTATTTAAATAGTTTTATTTCTGTATTTTTCCAATATTTTGTAACTTTTATTATGTATTGTGATATATTTGGTTTTATGTTTTTAATAAATCTATGTTTCATGTTCTTTGTGTTTCAGATCTGAACCAGTTAATTACATGGTTTAAATGGTGGAAAAGAAAAGAAGATTTTGGTTGTATCTTGATTAAATATCATGTTGCAAATGAGATTTAGATGTAAATATTAGTGTATAAATGAATATTTTTATATGTAATTGAGATTTTTTTGGTTGAATATTAGTGTAAATGAGATTTATTTCTCTGAGATTGAAAGTTTTGTTCCATTTGTTTTATGGGTTTGTAAAATTGGGGATTTAAAAACGTAAATATTTATTAAAAAAAAATTATTTTTTTGTTTGAGATCTGTCGGAAATCCGTAGCTAAGATATCTGTCGGAAAATTTATCACTAAAAATAATCCGTCGGTAATTTGTCGCTAAATATTTGGATTTCCGACGGAATTAATTTTATTCTAAAAAAAATTTCCCACGCAATTCCGACCAAAATTTCTGTCGGAAATAAAAGTTTCCGACGGAATTTTCCGACAAAAATGAATTACCCACGGTTTTATTCCGACGGCCACTTTCCGTCGGTAATCCTTCCGACGGAAATTTCCGTCGGAATATTCCAATTTTGTAGTAGTGGTAATATATGACGTCGTTGTATACAAGCGACGGTGATAGTAAAAAAAAAAAAAAAAAAAAAAAAAAAAAAAAAAAAAAAAAAAAAAAAAAAAAAAAAAAAAAAAAAAAAAAAAAAAAAAAAAAAAAAAAAAAAAAAAAAAAAAAAAAAAAAAAAAAAAAAAAAAAAAAAAAAAAAAAAAAAAAAAAAAAAAAAAAAAAAAAAAAAAAAAAAAAAAAAAAAAAAAAAAAAAAAAAAAAAAAAAAAAAAAAAAAAAAAAAAAAAAAAAAAAAAAAAAAAAAAAAAAAAAAAAAAAAAAAAAAAAAAAAAAAAAAAAAAAAAAAAAAAAAAAAAAAAAAAAAAAAAAAAAAAAAAAAAAAAAAAAAAAAAAAAAAAAAAAAAAAAAAAAAAAAAAAAAAAAAAAAAAAAAAAAAAAAAAAAAAAAAAAAAAAAAAAAAAAAAAAAAAAAAAAAAAAAAAAAAAAAAAAAAAAAAAAAAAAAAAAAAAAAAAAAAAAAAAAAAAAAAAAAAAAAAAAAAAAAAAAAAAAAAAAAAAAAAAAAAAAAAAAAAAAAAAAAAAAAAAAAAAAAAAAAAAAAAAAAAAAAAAAAAAAAAAAAAAAAAAAAAAAAAAAAAAAAAAAAAAAAAAAAAAAAAAAAAAAAAAAAAAAAAAAAAAAAAAAAAAAAAAAAAAAAAAAAAAAAAAAAAAAAAAAAAAAAAAAAAAAAAAAAAAAAAAAAAAAAAAAAAAAAAAAAAAAAAAAAAAAAAAAAAAAAAAAAAAAAAAAAAAAAAAAAAAAAAAAAAAAAAAAAAAAAAAAAAAAAAAAAAAAAAAAAAAAAAAAAAAAAAAAAAAAAAAAAAAAAAAAAAAAAAAAAAAAAAAAAAAAAAAAAAAAAAAAAAAAAAAAAAAAAAAAAAAAAAAAAAAAAAAAAAAAAAAAAAAAAAAAAAAAAAAAAAAAAAAAAAAAAAAAAAAAAAAAAAAAAAAAAAAAAAAAAAAAAAAAAAAAAAAAAAAAAAAAAAAAAAAAAAAAAAAAAAAAAAAAAAAAAAAAAAAAAAAAAAAAAAAAAAAAAAAAAAAAAAAAAAAAAAAAAAAAAAAAAAAAAAAAAAAAAAAAAAAAAAAAAAAAAAAAAAAAAAAAAAAAAAAAAAAAAAAAAAAAAAAAAAAAAAAAAAAAAAAAAAAAAAAAAAAAAAAAAAAAAAAAAAAAAAAAAAAAAAAAAAAAAAAAAAAAAAAAAAAAAAAAAAAAAAAAAAAAAAAAAAAAAAAAAAAAAAAAAAAAAAAAAAAAAAAAAAAAAAAAAAAAAAAAAAAAAAAAAAAAAAAAAAAAAAAAAAAAAAAAAAAAAAAAAAAAAAAAAAAAAAAAAAAAAAAAAAAAAAAAAAAAAAAAAAAAAAAAAAAAAAAAAAAAAAAAAAAAAAAAAAAAAAAAAAAAAAAAAAAAAAAAAAAAAAAAAAAAAAAAAAAAAAAAAAAAAAAAAAAAAAAAAAAAAAAAAAAAAAAAAAAAAAAAAAAAAAAAAAAAAAAAAAAAAAAAAAAAAAAAAAAAAAAAAAAAAAAAAAAAAAAAAAAAAAAAAAAAAAAAAAAAAAAAAAAAAAAAAAAATAAGTTAAGTGGTAAAAATAAGAAAAAAAAAAAAAAAAAAAAAAAAAAAAAAAAAAAAAAAAAAAAAAAAAAAAAAATTACCCGACGCATCAAACCTTGGTCGTGCAACGGCTGCTAGAAACATGACCTTTGTGATAAATTTTTTAGATTTACATGTTCTTAATGGCTCATCCTCACCGGGTACAAGGTAGTAACGTTTAGACGGTTTTGACATGTAAAACCATTTTTCATCGATGTGAACGACGTTAAACATACCATCAAAAGAAGGAGTAGACAAAGATGGAGCAATCATAGATAAACAATATTCTAACCTTGCTTTTTTATTCTCCTCTGTCAAAGTCGGCTTAATAGCGTTTGTGTGTGGTCGAAGTTCACCCTCTTTTATTCTTCTATGCACCGTGGACTTTGAAACGTTGATTGCTTTTGCAATTGATCGGATATTGGTGCGACGACGTAGTGGTATTTGCGTAACTTGATCGAAATTGATTTGTATCCTTCTTTGTTTAACGACATATGGTTTCCTTGAAGAGACGTCGACTAAGTATCCATGGAGGACTTGGAATCTAGCTCGATGCCATATGCGACTTACGGTGCGTGTAGATACGGAAAATCGTGATGCCACGTCACTTATAGATCCATATTTTAGTTTCCCATCGATACTTTGTTGCAATACGGCTTCATATATGGTTTGACGTTGTGAATCCGTTAAGTTGGGTTTTATGTTTGAGTTGCTATTGTTATCCATTCATTATAAAGAAAGAGATTGAATACGAGTACAAAAGAAAAAGACAGTTAATGTTGAAATAGACAAATGGGTTTGTACACAATGGGTGATACTCTGTATTTACACAAATGAGAAGCTATTCTATCAATAGAAAAATATTTAGGCGGTAAAAATGGAACATCAATTGTTAATTCACGAAAACTAAATTTGGCTCCAAAATTTCAATTGTTAATTCACGAAAACAATTTGGCGGTGAAAAATGAATGTAAATGTGGCTCTCAAAGAAACTCAATTGTTGAGTTTTTTAAAAAAGTTGTCAGGCAAAAGTTATGTAGGGCCAAAGATATTTGTTTAGATTTCAATTCAATTGATATTTTTTATGTATATGCCAAGGGCAATTTTGTCATATACCAAGCAAAAAGAACAATCATTCAATCTGCCTAAAAAAATGTGTTTTTCAAATCAAGACATTTGTGAAGGGACGGAGGGAGTATCATGTTCTTTGTGTTTCAGATCTGAACCAGTTAATTACATGGTTTAAATGGTGGAAAAGAAAAGAAGATTTTGGTTGTATCTTGATTAAATATCATGTTGCAAATGAGATTTAGATGTAAATATTAGTGTATAAATGAATATTTTTATATGTAATTGAGATTTTTTTGGTTGAATATTAGTGTAAATGAGATTTATTTCTCTGAGATTGAAAGTTTTGTTCCATTTGTTTTATGGGTTTGTAAAATTGGGGATTTAAAAACGTAAATATTTATTAAAAAAAAATTATTTTTTTGTTTGAGATCTGTCGGAAATCCGTAGCTAAGATATCTGTCGGAAAATTTATCACTAAAAATAATCCGTCGGTAATTTGTCGCTAAATATTTGGATTTCCGACGGAATTAATTTTATTCTAAAAAAAATTTCCCACGCAATTCCGACCAAAATTTCTGTCGGAAATAAAAGTTTCCGACGGAATTTTCCGACAAAAATGAATTACCCACGGTTTTATTCCGACGGCCACTTTCCGTCGGTAATCCTTCCGACGGAAATTTCCGTCGGAATATTCCAATTTTGTAGTAGTGGTAATATATGACGTCGTTGTATACAAGCGACGGTGATATATATTTGTGAATCGTTGAAAGACTACTCATCTTGACTGGATCTGCTTGAGTTGTTTCGATGGAGTGGGTCATCATGGGTTGGATTGCAAGGTTGAACGAAATAGTCGTTTAAGGGGAGATAACTTTGTATTGGTTTTTTCGCTTCCTACTTTTTCTATCCTTTTTCACATATTTTTTGTCAATGGGATTGAATATTATGGAAAGAGAAACGATTAGTATTAGATTTGTAAATGACCGGGTGAATCGGATTTTAATGCGGATTGTCCAGTGGTTGAACCTAAAATCGGCGGCTTGGGATTGTATGAATTTTTTGTAACATTTGTGAAATTTGACTAGATTTGACTCATAAATTTAATGTAAATGATTTTCGAGAAAATATATGAATAGTAACCGTATTTGTGAATAGTACCGTATACGTGAATAGTAACCGTATTTATGAATAGTAACCGTATTGTGAATAGTACCGTATACGTGAATAGTAACGTATTTGTGAATAGTACCATATTTGTGAATAGTACCGTATATGTGAATAGTAACCGTATTCATGAATAGTGATTAAGAATAGTAATCACGAATAGTAACGGTAAATAGTAAAGGTAAAAAGTAAATTGTAAATAGTAAAGGTATAAAGCATATTCTAAGGCATATTCCAAAGCATATGCTAAAGTATATTCTAAGGCATATTCCAAAGCATATGCTAAAGCATATTCTAAAGCATATTCCAAAGCATATGCTAAAGCATATTCTAAAATTATTTTATATATTAATGAGCTTTAGTGTGTGTTTTAGTGTGTGTCAATGGCGGTTTTAGAGAGAGAAAGTAGAGAGAGAGTAGAGAGAGAGTCAGGGAAAGCTTGGATAGTATTATGGGGTAAAAAGGTTACAAAATACATTATGGAGGGGGTTTATATACATAAGAGCAATTTACACTATGCCCCCTTCCATATTAACATGTTTACATTCTAAGTATAAAACAATATAAAGTATACAAATCAACTACTACATTTATATTTCTAACAATCTCCCCCTTAGTAGTGATTTGTCAAAAATATCCAGTCCTTGTCATTCTTCAAGCTCTTGTATTCGGTCTATCTTTATTTGGATGCCAGAACCAATTATCTCCTTCTGGTCTGTCATCAGGAACAATCATGTTTGCTTCATAGTTTCTTGGTGGAATGTTTTGTGGGCCTGGAAGATGACTTGGCTCGTATTTGATCCAACAACCTCCTCTTCGACGTACGACGTACTTAGACTTTTGAACATTCTTTGCCTCTCTCATCATTCTGATACTGTCTCTGTACTCGAGTCTTTGGTTGATCTTGGATATTACCTTATCAAATACTTCTTTTTTCTTTTCATCTTGATCATCTTCTCTCAAGCACAACAAAACATTTTTACAAAATTCTAGTGTTCCATCTGAATACGAAGCAAGTTCATCCATACGAATGAAGATCTTCTTTTTCCTGCTGTTCAAAAAGACAACACCAAAGGATGGTTCTTCTATGATCTGACCAATACTGAGCTGTTTAATATTTCTGGTGTAAAGACTTTGATCTGGATATGGTACATTGATCTTTCTCTTAACCACTTCAAAACCAATTTGAAAGTCTTCCAATGAAGCGTATTGAATGCAGCTTGACATGTATCTTTTAACTGCTTCAAAGGCAATAACATCTTCCTTGTACCTTTGCATTGCATTCAAGAAATGGTTGTAGAGAAAGATAATGTCATCAACTGGCAGCAGCTTGAACTGAGCTTCTGTGAATCTGTACATCTTATTGTTATCTCTTTTCACATGAAAGCAAGGTACAGATATAGAAATCCTTTTAACCAAAATCACTCTGACGAGCACCAAAATCTTGTGGTTTCTTTGTTCTTCAAGAAGCTTTGGATTGTATTGCTTAGTGAGTTTAAGAAGCTCTTTGTATTCTTCGATTTGTCTTGCTTCCTTAAACTTATACATCGAATCCAATTCTGGTCTCTTTGTTTTGGTTACTTTTGTAGCTCCACAGAAGATCGGATAAGCTCTTTCTTCCAGAAATCTTGACTTCTTAGCTGCCTCCTTTGGCTTAACACCCAGAGCAACCATTCTTTCTTTATCCCTCAAGAAGTATCCCCGATTAATAAACCTCATTTGTTCCTCAGTTAAATCTGTTGGAAAGTAATCAGGAAGGACTTCCTCGGATATGATTGCTTCTTTCAACACTTGTTTATACGTTGATTTCTTGAAATTCTGGGATGCAGCTTCAGGAGTCTTTCTTAATTCATCAAAACTATTGAAGTCTTCAAAAGTATAGTGTTGAGGAGTTGTGAAACCCTGAGTAGAAGATTCTCCAGCTTCTTTTCTGCTTGAAGAACCTGTTTCAAAATAATCAAGATCTGGGAAATCTTCAAACACAGGTTCCTCAACAGCTTCATCATTTGTTGGATTCTCAACTATTTCTGGCTCATCAAATGTTACATTATCTTTCAATGCTTCAATATCTGCATCATCTTCAGCATATTCCATAACTTCACTTTCAATCACAAATCCTTCTTCTTCATTAACCTCAATATTTCCAACATCTTCTTCTACATCCGACTCAGCACCAAAAACATCAACTAACCTTCTTCTAATCACATCATCTAATGTTTCCTCAACATTCTCAACATTCTCAACATTCTCAACATTCACGCCCTCTGCTCTTTCTTCCATCACCACATCTCCAACATTTCCTTCAACTCTTGCCGAAGAATTATCAATGTTTGTTTGACCTTCTCCTTGGTTCTCCCCCTCGGGGTGATCATCAGAATCAGGATCATCCCGACGAGAAGGAACCGAGGCCGGTCGGCAAGATTCTAAAGCTATCAATCTTAACTCAAAAGCAGCAAGCTTTGCATCATATTCAGCCTTTTGACGTGCAACTTGATCTTGTAACTCTTTCACTCTTCTTTCAGTGGCTATTTCTCTTTCTCGCACCTCAAGAGCATTCAACACCCCTCTTTCAGTCACCGTCAACAAATCACCTTCAGACCTTAAGATATTCAATAACACTTCACAAGCAGAGTCTTTTGTAGGTAAATTTGTTGAAGTTGATGGAATTTCATTTGGTGTTGGTGTTCTTTGTGTTTGTGTAGGAGGTGAGTAGCCAACCCGGGGGTTGTTGGCACACTTGTGGTGTGACCTAAATTCAGCGATGCTGATTCAGGATTTCCTGCGGATCCTCGGGTTATACCCTCACCGCAGTTTCAGATTCATGGGCTTTGCAACCCGAATCAATTGGTGTCCTAGACTGTGATAAATCACTGTCCTGGACTTGTTGTTGGGCAACACCACTAACACCGGGGTCACTGAGAATGCCCGTTAATACAGTCTCAGGTTGATCCTGAGGAACAGCAGTGTCACTACGGCGTTCATACTGCTCCCCAGTCTCGGTCTGAGGACTGTTACCTGCGGCTAAAGCTGGCGTGATGTTAGCTAAGGCAGGATTTCCAAGCTGTCCTTGAGGGTCACACAAAGTGGGTCCCTCTCCGCTTGTTCCGGCACCAGTACTCAACTGGGCTTGTGATTCAGTGTGCCTAGGAGATCTAGACTCTTGTGCAAGAACTGAAGGCGAGAGGTGGGGCTGGTCCTCTCTAATTTCAACACTCTCATCCTCCAAATGAGGAGAGTGTGGTGAGCGTGGCTTATCCCCGTGCGTTTCTGAGACTAACTCCTGTTGTGAGGAGTCAGAATGGCTAGGAGAGGTTGGTGCATACGAGAATGGGCAGTTCCCGATTTCTACCCTAGGGTAAATAACCCGGCTAGACACATTTGTTTGAACTAATGGAGGGCTAACGTTTTCTTTTTGCCCTTGTCCTAACCCGGACCGCTCATCCTCTCTGGTATTTTCAACCCCTCCCTCAGTCCTGCCTTGTTCCTCCTGCACATCATCATCTCCAGTGCAAACATTCTCAGTCTCAAGCTCATTTACAACATCATCCACAATTCTTGTTGCTTGTTCAACATCAAACTCCACAGAGGCACCAGGTTGTTCATTCACTTCTGCTGAAGTAGATTCATGTCTGTGTCTTGCAGATTTAGACGACTTATGTTTTCTCTTTGATTTCTTCTTCTTTGAAGTCTGCTTTAGTACACTTCTAGCAGACATTTTGAGTCGTCTTCCTGGTGGTGGAGTTGGTTCTTCAGGTAATGCTGAAGCAATTGGTGTAGGATTAAGTACTTGTGAAGAGCGAGGTGGTGTTAGAAATGGTGGATTCGGTGAAACGACGGATGGTAATGGTGTAGATTGCGAAGGTGAAGATTGCGAAATGCGAACGGTTGGTGTAGATTGTGTAGATTGTGAAGGTGAAGTTTGTGAGGTAATGTTTGGTGTAGATTGTGAAGCAGGTTCAGGTGAAGCAACGTCTTGCTCAAACATAACTCTCTTTGACTTTCTTTTCCTCTGCTCAGAGGCCCCTTCATCACTAACCCCTCTTTTTCTTTTTGACGAACTAGGACCCTCACTTGGTGACCTATGCTCAGCTTGGGAAGGAGTCTGTCGGCTTTCAGACCCCAGAGCTGAGACTAACCACTCAAGATAAGACCTAAGGTGAGGACTCTGAGCAGGAACCAAATTTATCAGGAAAGGTGGAATCGGAAAAGGTCTGACTTTATCACTTCCAGTGCCTCTCATATTTGATTTGTACATAGCAATGACACACTTGAAACTATCCTCCATCTTTGGAATATCTTCATTATTGTCAAGAACATCATCCACAATCAATGTAAAGAATCTGATGTAAGGAATGTACTTCCTTTCTTGTGCATCCTTCCCTTTGACAACTTGGGCCATCTTATCCCATATAATCTTGGCAAAATCACACTCAACATTGTGAGTGACTGCATAAAAGATGGACAACGAATGTTTTGTCATTGCATCAATCCCTTTTTGTGAAGGCATCAAACATGTAACCAGAACATTATACATAGTATGCCAGAGAGAAGCTATTTTCATCCTTTTAAAGTCTCTCATCGTTGCCAATTCTCCTTCATAACCCAGAGCATGAACTGCATCTAACATCTCTTCAATAGAAGGCAGTTCTTCATATTCTTCATGTTCAGGAAAACCAATAACAGTTCTGAATTCATTGAATGTGAATGTGCATTCAACTTCATGATCTCCAGATCTAAGAGTGAATCGGAAGAAATCTTCAGTCTTTCTTCTCTTACTTGCTTTTACATATTCAATCGATTCCCATAGATCAAAGATATATTTCTCTGGAACTACAGCACCATTGGTTAATGCATCTCTCAGTGGGTGATGGCTTAGAATCTCAGTGATAATTGGAAATCTTGAATTGAAAGGAATGTGAAGAGCTTGGTTGGCTTGCATTTTCATTGTAGCACCTTCTTGAAACATCACCATCTTATTTTATCTTTATGAATTTTCTGAAAATATAAACTGACCAAAAGAAATATTTTGACCAGACAATTATTTTAGAAAATAACAAACACACACAATTACTTTATTAAAAATACAATGTCATATAGAATCTCATAAGTATTAAAAGATAAGACACCAAAGGTAGTACACAAAGGCGTTCGATACCTTGTTTCTTACCCTAACACTTATGAAAAACTATATAGACAACAAAAACAATAATACACACATACATACATACATTTAGACAATTTATCAACAAACAAGATTAAAAACAAAATAGAGAGAAAGAAAGAAAAAAAACTTAAAAAATGTGCATTTGCCGAGCTTAGATCTCGGCAAATGACATGTTCAGTCAAAAGTTTTGCCCAGACAAATAACAAGTATGAAAATTGGTTTTGGGCACATGGTTTGATAAAAACATATGATTTGCCGAGCTAATATCTCGGCAAATGCGAGTATTGAGATCAGCGACCAGCATGTAAGCAAATCATTGAGTTTTTGAAGTCAATCCTCGTAAATGCCGAGCTTATATCTCGGCAAATAAGCAATTCAGACTAAACTTCAATTTGATATATGAAAAATCCTTTGATTTGAATAACAAGTATGTTATCAATGTATAAAGGATGTTTTTCAATGAAGAAATGTGCATTTGCCGAGCTGGGAGCTCTGCAAATGACACAAAGACTTAGATTATATTAGCATTTTCAAAAATCTTTCATTTGCCGAGCTATGAGCTCTGCAAATGACACAAAGCTTAGATTAATTCATTTTCAAAAATCTTTCATTTGCCGAGCTGGGAGCTCTGCAAATGCCTTTTCAAGAAATTTCTTGATCACATACAAGTAAAGCATGCATTTGCCGAGCTGGGAGCTCTGCAAATGGCCATTTCAAACCTTAAAACAAAATCTTATATAATGATGACCAGAAACACATGCATTTGCCGAGCTGGGAGCTCTGCAAATGATGGTTTCAGAAAAACACTTGTAAATTTTAAGTGGCAAAACAAGTTTCAAAAATTTATAAAACATGCATTTGCCGAGCTGGAGCTCTGCAAATGGCATTTTTAATGACAGACTTGTTAAGACTAACACAACATGTAAAACTAGATAATATGAAGATTTGAAGGCCAAGATGAACAAACATAGTGTTTGCCGAGCTGGGAGCTCGGCAAATGGACCAAATCTTCAAACATTCATCATAATACCCAGCCCTTTAAATGATCAAATTCAGAGAACTTATTCACAAAGCAGTTTAATGCATTCAGAACTTATTAACAACAAATATAAACCCTAAACATGCATCTACGATCATCAAAACACACAACAAATTATCACAAAGCATACCGAACACTAACATTTTATCTCGGCATTTAATCAAACAGTTGGTGACAAATGTTGAAGATAAGTATATTACCTTGAAATGGAGATTATGATCGATGAACAGTTAAAATGAGTTACCCACTGATGAACAAAATCACAAATCTACTTTAAAGGTTACACAAATGATGATTGATATGATTGATTAATGACAAGTTAAAACTGATAAAGAGAGAGAAAAAAAATAAAGTAAAATTTTGGTTTGAATTCGAAAATGAGAAATGAATTTGGGTCGCCCATTTTCCATTTATAACACAAAAACGGGTCGCGGGTCTGGGTGTGACCCGCGTCTCAACCCTATTCAAACAGGTTATGGGCTTATCATGCAGTTGGACTCAATTTGATATTGGGCTTGTTTTGGGTTTTGGGCTTAAAACACAATTTGGGTTGGTCAAGTTGGGTTTTCACTTAAAACAAACAACAAACACACACAAAAAAATATAGAAATGAATAATAACAAAATAATTAACAAACAGAAAAAAAAAATAAAACATTTAAAAAAAATTAACAAAAAAACTTTTTATCTGTTTAATGTTTTATAATTTTGTATTTGGTTTTTCAATTTTAAAACAAACACACATAAAAAAAATAAAAAAACGAATGGTACTTTCACTTTCGCAAATACGAGAATCCTGAACCAAACTTCAATTTCTACTAGATGCCGAGCTAATATCTCGACAAATAGCACTAATTCCAAATTGATCTCCAATTCTTAGACTAATTAAGCTGAACACCTTGTTTGCCGAGATAATATCTCTGCAAATGAACCAAATCAAAATGACTTAGTCACACCAGTGTTGAACTTAGTGTTTCCCGAGCTTAGTTCTCTGCAAATGGAACAACTTGTCCAACACTTAGAAAAATTTCCTTGATGCAATGATTTGCCGAGCTTATATCTCTGCAAATCGCACTATTCGTCCAACACTTAGAAAAATTTTCTTGAAATGATGATTTGCCGAGCTTATATCTCTGCAAATCACACTATTCGTCCAACACTTAACCAGCGACCTCTGCAAACACGAGAATACACTAAATGACAAAATAGACGGTTTCCAGTTGTCTTCTTCGTTCAGCCAAACACTCAAATGCCGAGCTCACACAAAAACTTCAAATTCTCACTCATTCTTGTGAATTAAAACTTGAAAATTGTATCAAAATGTTCAGAATTAGATCGCGAACAAATCCTCGAACAGAATTTGAACAAATTTCCACTCAATTCAAATCCCAATGAAACCTCTGTTTGCCGAGCTCGAACAAAACATGATCAAAAGTTGAAATTGAGGTCTGAAATTGATACTGAATGATGATTTACTATCAACGAATTGATCGGTGAACAAAATTCTAACCAAAACACACTCAAATTGCAGAATTAACTCGAACAGTTAACTCGGCATATGACAGTTTCAGAAAAACTCAAAAAATACCAAAATTAAGCACATAAACAGCTTGATTATTGCTTGTGGATCGTTCAGATATGCTGATTGTTCTGATACCAATTGTTATATATATAATTGAGCTTTAGTGTGTGTTTTAGTGTGTGTCAATGGCGGTTTTAGAGAGAGAAAGTAGAGAGAGTAGAGAGAGAGTCAGGGAAAGCTTGGATAGTATTATGGGGTAAAGGTTACAAAATACATTATGGAGGGGGTTTATATACATAAGAGCAATTTACACTATGCCCCCTTCCATATTAACATGTTTACATTCTAAGTATAAAACAATATAAAGTATACAAATCAACTACTACATTTATATTTCTAACATATAAATAGCCACCTTAGTTTAACCATAAAACTCACACCATTATATATTCACTTCTAAAAATCTCTCTTTCTCTCTATAAAGAAATTAACTTATAACAATAATCATCTTCAAAGAATCAAGAATTCAAGGTTTTAATTGGTTCAAAGTGTTCATCCTCTCTATTTACTCTAAAATTCGAATTTATGCATCAAAAGACTTTTGGTAAGTTAAACTCATTCCATAATCATCATTTTATGTTCATTAACTTGTTTCTAGTTGATTTCAAGTATATTCGAGTCACGAATCGGGTCAAAATGCAATTAAAGTCTTAGAAATGGGTCAAATGATTTGGGCATGATTTTGATGTTTTAAGATAAAACTAGTTGATGGGTTATGTTTATGTGGTGAATTCATATTTAGTATAGGTTCAAACATGAGTATTTTAGCTTCCTTAATCGATTTCTAGGCTAAAAATGAGTTTTGGAGAGTGTTTGGTTCGTATTTGGGTTGATGAATTATGCAGAACTGAAAACTGAAGTGTAACGGCCGTTACATATGTAACTCCCGTTACTATATGTAACGCCCATTACTTTTGTAACGCCCGTTAGGGACTGATTTTGACAACATTTTCAAACGTCAATAACTTTTGAACCGTAAGTCCGTTTTCGATGATTCAAGCGGCCACGGAAGCGTAATTGAGTCTATTTTCCAATGGTATAGGCCTCTGAGTCCAGAACATAGTTCTAATATTTCAAAAGTTTTGATAAAGCAACAGTGGTCAAGTTTCGACTAGTCATTGTGAAACAAAATGTAATGACTCCACTTCGGTTGGATCAAAGCCTTATAAAATGGACATAATAAAGCTTTTATAGTAAGATTAGGTCAATATTCATAGGACCTTACCCCTTGAGATGCTTTAGGATTAATGTAATACGTGTATGATTAGGTTTTGGCTATCGTGGACATCGGTTCTACTTTCTTTCGACTTGGGATTTTATTGCTCATTTCAGTTGAGTTTCGTAAACCCTCCCTACTCAATTGAGATTCGGGCTGAAAAGTGTACATGTTTGTTTAACTGTTGATTGTTGATTTGATTGATTATGATTGAATTGTTGATGTGGACATGTTAGCGCATTATTTATTATATAAGTCGCACCGTTAGCGCATTATTTATTATATAAGTCGCACCGTTAGCGCATTATTTATTATATAAGTCGCACCGTTAGCGCATTATTTATTATATAAGTCGCACCGTTAGCGCATTATTTATTATATAAGTCGCACCGTTAGCGCATTATTTATTATATAAGTCGCACCGTTAGCGCATTGTTAATTATTAACTATGTAAGCCGCACCGTTGTTGAATGTTATTGATTGTTATGGAACGTTGTTGAACGTTATATGGAATCGTTGTTGTTGAACGTTGACTTGTATTGAATTGTGATAATGTGAAACCTTATAGGTTTTCCTTGGATGTGATTAGTTCTAATCCTCACTTATTGTTAACGGTTGTTATCCGACACGGTTATTCCTTGTTACTTGTCCCTACGAACTCACCAACTTTATGTTGACGCTCTTTAGTACACTTTTCAGGTAATCAAGTTAATCAGAGACAAAATGGATGATTGCATGCTTACTTGCTAAGATTGGACTAGCTTTGGACTTTCTGGATCCATGATCCTTACTTCCCTTTTATGGGTTATTTTTAGGATCAACTACTATCGATTGAATTGCCTTTTATTGATTGAACATGTATTTCGATGAATGTTGATGATTGTATACGTTTGTACAAGTTTAAGGATTGTTTCAATCCTATGTTTTCATATAGTTTGACTCTATATAATTTCCATGTCGTGCTGTGCTTTTCTAAGTGATACCCCATGATTCCGCCATGTTGGGGTGTTACATTTTTGATGAACTTTTCTCTAGATTTTTTTTTTACACACGTGATAATGAATTTTGTGAGTGGAAAGGAGTAAATAATTAATATTATTTACTTGGCAGTGTTTCATGGTGATGAGTTTTGGTGCAAGGTTTCAATGGAAAAAACGGATTTGATGAAAAAACATGATCGGTGGTTTTAACCAAGTGGCAGGGACGAGATGTATAGTGTTATGTCCCACGGATGGCGCCAATTTGTTTGATCCAAGAATCG
Source organism: Erigeron breviscapus (assembly GCA_034093135.1). Taxonomy (NCBI): domain Eukaryota; kingdom Viridiplantae; phylum Streptophyta; class Magnoliopsida; order Asterales; family Asteraceae; genus Erigeron; species Erigeron breviscapus. Next base: position 277,932,820 of record CM067167.1, read on the forward strand.
CATGGACCTTCGATCGGGAACAAGGAGGGGTTTTCTTCGATTTATTGGCGATTCCCTACCGGTGTAAAGCTTTGAGAAGCTTAACGCCATTGTATCAGAGGTGTTTGTGTTTGGCGGTGGAGACTTCCTATGGTAGAGAAGCCGGCCACCTTAGGTGTTTTGGGGGTGAAGAGAACATGTCTCCATCCAATGATGAGAACCTCTATTTATAAGGGGAACTTATCTTGGGGAATAAGTTAGGTCATTAGGGTTTTACCCTAGAGTTTAGGAAGGGATTTGGGTAGATCCCTTTTCTTTAGGAGGAAGAAATAAGAGATTTCCTCCATATTTGGCGGAGCTCCGTTCTGACAGGTGAGCTCCGTAATAGGATCTTGGACATTCTGAGGTGAGCTCCGTCCTAATGGAGGTGAGCTCAGTTCTGACGGAGGTGAGCTCCGTATTTCTGCCAGGAAACATCCTTAAGCAGCCTTCGTAATAGCAGATTTACATACGGAGGTAGGGCTCCGTATAGGGTATATCATCATCCGGCGTGTTTGAGAGTTTTTCGGCGAACTTCAAATCAGAAATCTGTTGATTAGCGTTTGTGTGGACACTAATACAGATCATTTTCATACCAATTTCATGTTCTGATTCGTAACAACACGAGAGAAGTCAAGTGTTTACGTCGTCCGGCGAATTGTTGAAGTTTTCGGCCATCGTGTTTTCTGCATAATAAAATATCTCACAATTCAATCTATTGATTACAACAAAGATTTATCTTCGACCCATTTTCTTCTGCCCTCATTTCAAGAATGAACACTCTATCTGAAAAGGATTTAGAAAACTTGGTATGCAAGAAAGTCAAAAGCATATCAAAGCTTACAACAAAAGTACCCTTGGATATCAATGAACTCTTTTTATTTGTTGAGCATAAGATTCTCGGAAATCATTTTTAATTTTTTGCAAACATGTGCTAGATTACAATTTCTAAAATCACTATTTACAAAAAATCCAAACTAAAGCCAAAACATAGGAAAACAACCAGACTTGCGAAGTGGCCAGATTAGGAGCCAAATCATCATGCAGAAAACCCGAACACCTGTCAAACTAGCAGTTTGAAATACAACCCGAGACACCACCTGAACAACAACCCAACAATCTGGAAAATGGGACTAAACAGCACCCAAACAGAATAACAGAAAATAATGACCCAGAATTAATAAAGTAAGATATATGTAAAATTTATAGATAGAGTAGGGTATAAGTCAAACAATATTAGGGCCCTGGGAAAACATAAAACATCCATGTTTAATACTTCTAATCCTAATTTCACTCTCTTCTTACGCTTGAATACTACAATACAAAGCCAACACATACCTAATGGTAATTGACCCATATATTATATATGCAGTTTCCTACAAAATAGAACAAAACTATTATTAAACTAAGCTAGATGGACTAAACTCTGGTCATTTTAACTGCTATGCAAGAACACAAATATATGGACTAAACTGTGGTCACTTTTAACTATTATGCAAGAACACAAATATGCAAATAACAATGGGCCTATAAATTACAACTAAAAACAATTACTTCAGAACCAATCCATTACTACTGTTTCAAACCCTGACCGATGAACAAAACCAGTTAACCTAATAGGTGTGTGAGGATTACATAATCAAATTGATATTCACCCTAAAGAAATCTGCACCAAATAGCCAAATGCTTGGATTTTAGACTGAAACCAAAACCACAAAAATGAACCCCAATGGAAAATGACTCCCCGGAAGCAACCTAAAACACATAACTGAATACCTATCATTCTATTGACCCACAAAACAAAACATGACTCCAAGAAATATAAGAATGGTGCTCTAACAAAAAGAGAGGAAGCGAGAGGTAAAAAGAAAGAGATTACTATCAAATTGCTAACAAACTCGTCTTCACTCACTTCCTGTTCCTTTCCAATACAATCAATCAATTACTATCAAATATACGTATTATTTGGGGACTTAGAAGAACATTTAAAAATCTTATGTGATTATCAAATTATCAACTTTGATCAACTTTAATCAACGTATCAACTTATCAACGTGTCAACTTATCATCTTATCAACTTATCAACTTTAATCAACTTTAACTTTGATCAACTTTAATCAACGTATCAACTTATCAACGTGTCAACTTATCATCTTATCAACTTATCAACGTGTCAACTTATCATCTTATCAACTTATCAACTTTAATCAACGTATCAACTTATCAACTTTAATCAACTATCAACTTATCATCTTATCAACTTATCAACTTTGATCAACTTTAATCAACGTATCAACTTATCAACGTGTCAACTTATCATCTTATCAACTTATCAACTTTAATCAACTTTAATCAACGTATCAACTTATCAACTTTAATCAACGTATCAACTTATCAACTTTAATCAACTATCAACTTATCAACTTTAATCAACTTATCAACTTATCAACTTTAATCAACGTATCAACTTATCAACGTGTCAACTTATCATCTTATCAACTTATCAACTTAACTTATCATCTTATCAACTTATCAACTTTAATCAACGTATCAACTTATCAACGTGTCAACTTATCATCTTATCAACTTATCAACGTGTCAACTTATCATCTTATCAACTTATCAACTTTAATCAACGTATCAACTTATCAACTTTAATCAACTTTAATCAACGTATCAACTTATCAACTTTAATCAACTTAAGCAACTTAATCAACTAACAACTTAATCAACGTAATCAACTTATCAACGTGTCAACTTATCATCTTATCAACTTATCAACTTTAATCAACTTTAATCAACGTATCAACTTATCAACGTGTCAACTTATCATCTTATCAACTTTAATCAACTTATCAACTTATCAACTTTAATCAACGTATCAACTTATCAACTTTAATCAACTTATCAACTTATCATCTTATCAACTTATCAACTTTGATCAACTTTAATCAACGTATCAACTTATCAACGTGTCAACTTATCATCTTATCAACTTATCAACTTTAATCAACTTTAATCAACGTATCAACTTATCAATGTGTCAACTTATCATCTTTAATCAACGTATCAACTTATCAACTTTAATCAACTAAGCAACTTAATCAACGTAAGCAACTTAATCAACTTATCAACTTTAATCAACTTATCAACTTATCAACTTTAATCAACTTATCATCTTATCAACTTTGATCAACTTTAATCAACGTATCAACTTATCAACGTGTCAACTTATCATCTTATCAACTTATCAACTTTAATCAACTTTAAGTCAACTTTAATCAACGTTATCAACTTATCAACTTTAATCAACGTATCAACTTATCAACTTTAATCAACTTATCAACTTATCAACTTTAATCAACGTATCAACTTATCAACTTTAATCAACTTATCAACTTATCATCTTATCAACTTATCAACTTTGATCAACTTTAATCAACGTATCAACTTATCAACGTGTCAACTTATCATCTTATCAACTTATCAACTTTAATCTTATCATCTTATCAACTTATCAACTTTAATCAACGTATCAACTTATCAACTTTAATCAACGTATCAACTTATCAACTTTAATCAACTTATCAACTTATCAACTTTAATCAACGTATCAACTTATCAACTTTAATCAATTATCAACTTATCATCTTATCAACTTATCAACTTTGATCAACTTTAATCAACGTATCAACTTATCAACGTGTCAACTTATCATCTTATCAACTTATCAACTTTATCATCTTATCAAATTATCAACTTTAATCAACGTATCAACTTATCAACGTGTCAACTTATCATCTTATCAACTTATCAACTTTAATCAACTTTAATCAACTTTATCAACTTTAATCAACGTATCAACTTATCAACTTTAATCAACTTATCAACTTATCAACTTTAATCAACTATCAACTTATCATCTTATCATTTATCAAATTATCAACTTTAATCAACGTATCAACTTATCAACGTGTCAACTTATCATCTTATCAACTTATCAACTTTAATCAACTATCAACTTATCAACTTTAATCAACGTATCAACTTATCAACTTTAATCAACTTATCAACTTATCAACTTTAATCAACGTATCAACTTATCAACTTTAATCAACGTAATCATACTTATAAGCAACTTAATCAACGTAAGCAACTTAATCAACGTAAGCAACTTAATCAACGTAAGCAACTTAATCAACTTATCAACTTATCATCTTATCAACTTATCAACTTATCAACTTATCATCTTATCAACTTTAATCAACTATCAACTTATCAACTTTAATCAACTTATCAACTTATCAACTTTAATCAACTATCAACTTATCAACTTTAATCAACGTATCAACTTATCAACTTTAATCAACTTATCAACTTATCAACTTTAATCAACTTATCAACTTTGAATCAACTTTAATCAACGTATCAACTTATCAACTTTATCATCTTATCAACTTATCAACTTTGAATCAACTTTAATCAACGTATCAACTTATCAACTTTAATCAACGTATCAACTTATCAACTTTAATCAACGTTATCAACTTATCAACTTTAATCAACTTAATCAACTTTAATCAACTTTAATCAACGTATCAAATTATCAACTTTAATCAACGTATCAACTTATCAACTTTAATCAACATTAATCAACTTTAATCAACTTTAATCAACTTTAATCAACTTATCATCTTATCAACTTATCAACTTTGATCAACTTTATTCAACGTATCAACTTATCAACTTTAATCAACTTTAATCACCTTTAAGCAACTTTATCAACTTTAATCAACTTATCAACTTTGAATCAACTTTAATCAACGTATCAACTTATCAACTTTAATCAACTTATCAACTTATCAACTTTAATCAACGTTATCAACTTATCAACTTTAATCAACGTATCAACTTATCAACTTTAATCAACGTATCAACTTATCAACTTTAATCAACGTATCAACTTATCAACTTTAATCAACTTTAATCAACGTATCAACTTATCAACTTTAATCACTTATCAACTTATCAACTTTAATCAACTTTAATCAACGTATCAACTTATCAACTTTAATCAACTTTAATCAACGTATCAACTTATCAACTTTAATCAACGTATCAACTTATCAACTTTAATCAACTTTAATCAACTATCAACTTATCAACTTTAATCAACTTTAATCAACGTATCAACTTATCAACTTATCAACTTATCAACTTATCATCTATCAACTTTGATCAACTTTAATCAACGTATCAACTTATCAACGTGTCAACTTATCATCTTATCAACTTATCAACTTTAATCAACTTTAATCAACGTATCAACTTATCAACGTGTCAACTTATCATCTTATCAACTTATCAACTTTAATCAACTTTAATCAACTTTGATCAACTTTAATCAACGTATCAACTTATCAACGTGTCAACTTATCATCTTATCAACTTATCAACTTTAATCAACTTTAAGCATCCCGTTACGCTTTTAACATTGGTGGTTAGTCACTCCACCCGGGAATACTAGATCAACAACTATGCCGCAAGAAAACACTCAAGCGACCACTTATTGTATCCCGTCATGCTTTTAACATTGGTGGTTAGTCACTCCACCCGGGAATACTAGATCAACAACTATGCCGCAAGGAGCCACTCAAGCGACCACGTACGCACTAGCTTTTCAACTAGCACGGGTTAAGCTTAACACAACTTATGCTCGAGACTTCTTATCTTTATTAGCTTAGGCTACACTTTCACCTAAACTAATCACTTATCAACATCACTTCAACTTATCAACTTTATCATCTTATCAACTTATCAACTTTAATCAACTTTAATCAACGTATCAACTTATCAACTTTAATCAACTATCAACTTATCAACTTTAATCATCTTATCAACTTATCAACTTTAATCAACTTTAATCAACGTATCAACTTATCAACTTTAATCAACTATCAACTTATCAACTTTAATCAACTATCAACTTATCAACTTTAATCAACGTTATCAACTTATCAACTTTAATCAACGTATCAACTTATCAACTTTAATCAACTTATCAACTTATCAACTTTAATCAACGTATCAACTTATCAACTTTAATCAACGTATCAACTTATCAACTTTAATCAACTTATCAACTTATCAACTTTAATCAACTTATCAACTTATCAACTTTAATCAACGTATCAACTTATCAACTTTAATCAACGTTATCAACTTATCAACTTTAATCAACTTATCAACTTATCAACTTTAATCAACTTATCAACTTATCAACTTTAATCAACGTATCAACTTATCAACTTTAATCAACGTATCAACTTATCAACTTTAATCATCTTATCAACTTATCAACTTTAATCAACTTTAATCAACGTATCAACTTATCAACTTAATCAATATCATATTCATAGCAACATCAACGTAAGCATTATACTACACATGCATATAATTACTTCAACTTTAAACGTCATCACAACATAATTAACTACTTCAACATGCATATGTTCCCATATAACCTCCCGCATAACCCGGATAACCCAACACACATAAGATAATCCGATTAAGAGGTTAATTAAAGAAAACTACTTTTGTTGTGCCTCCAGCGTGATAAAAGTCATGTATCTTACCTTTTGCACGCGTCACAAACACTTTTGAATAGTTTACCAAGCTCAAAGAATATACCCAAGAACCTAGAACAAGTATATAGCCAACATATAAGCTTAAACTAAGTGTACAAGACTCCAGGACAAAGTTGTGCCGCAACTTTTGCCCGACCTGCACACAACTTTTTGTTACGCACCTCTATTCGATCCTTGAACGTTTCTATCATACCCCCACGTCTTACAAACACCTAATACCTTTAATTTAAGACCTAATTGACTCAATCAAAGTCTCAATTGATCCAAGAATCAATTGCATCAACGATTCACACTTTAGCTTACCCGAAAACGTAAAATCGGTAACGTTTTGTTCAAAAACTCCATACGCCAAGTGGGTTTCCAATTAACTACCTGAATTGACTCTAATACATTTAAATAACATATTTCATCATTAAAGTTTGCAACTTGATGTTGTTAACCAACTCAATTAACGATTTTACTCACGAAAACGTCGATTTTAACCGAAAACAACAACTTTAAACAACCCCAACCCTCAAGGTCGAATCTACAGAGACAAAACCTACTTTAAAACTTAATCAACAATCAATTGATGATATAATACCTGTAGGGTTGATCAACGGATCGAAAACCAAGCAAAAACCCTTCCAAAATCCCACGAAATTGACTAGTTATTGAAGAATTGACCTAGGGTTTTGTGTGTGAGAGTTTCTTAGGGTTTAGATCTGATCAAAAGGCATTAGGGTCGTGCATAGGTCCCCTTATATACTGAAGGAACTTTCAAAACTTTACATCTAGGCCCTCGCACTTCGTTATAACTCGTTTCGGCACTTAACGGCTCGTTTAACGCATACGAAAACACTTATCGACCCTTATATCTTATCGGGAACATTAATTGACTTTATTAATCATTATCAACTTTAATTTCATTACTTTAAATCACTTTAACACATATCTCACGTAAAGCATTTAATTCACGTAAGCACATATAAAACACATAGTAACTAACGGTCGCTAACGACAAATTAACGGTCAACGTCAAAAAGTTTTGGGATGTTACAACCAGAGATTAAATGTCCAATTATGATGTTTAAGCCTAAAACAATGAAGGATGCTCACCCCTTAGCTAGATTGCAGAACAAGGCCAACAAAACTCTAGGCATAAGAACAGGAATTGGCACTGCTAGTAGTCAGATATCAAATTACTCTAGGACTAATGTTTTAACTAGTATTACCAAACAACCTATATTAGCAACTCCAGTCAATTCTGATCCTTCAACTTCGACTGCATTAGTACCGAAGCCTGTTACCAATAAGTTTTTGGATGATAAGAGAGCCAAGGGGGAGTGCTTCTACTGTAATGAGAAATTTGTGGTTGGTCATGCTAGAGTGTGTAAAGGAAAAAGGCAGTTATTTTTGGTAGAAGTTGATGATAATTTTGATGAAGAAATAGGAGAGCAGAGTAATCAGATTGTGGCTGTTGAAGGGCACATTGATATTGAAACCCTTCCTGCTGGGCATTAGTGCAGGGAGACCCCCACATCTCCTTAAATGCAATTTTAGGCATCCCTTCTTATTCTACTATGCAAGTGGTAGGCATAATTGGCACAAGGAAATTACACATCCTTATTGATAGTGGATCTACCCACAATTTCATAAGTAGTTTAGTGGTGGGTTAATTGAGGTGCCAATTAATTCAGGTTCCACAAGTCAAGGTGACTGTGGCAGATGGTAATAAGATGGAATGTGGAAATTTGTGTAGGCAGTTTTCATGGTTAATGCAGGGCAATGATTTCACTGCTGACATGTTAAGCATAGAATTGAACAACTATGATGTGCTATTGGGAGTTCAATGGTTGGAGACTTTGAATAACATTATATGGAATTTCAAGCATTTAACAATTAAATTTGCCATTAAGGGAAAAGAAATTCTGCTTAAAGGGATATCTCATCAAGGAGCCAGTTTATGTTCTATGGAGAAGATCAGTACATTAGTAGGCCACTCAAGAGAGGTAACTCAAGCTCAACTGTATGCTTTTCAAGACTCTAACTATTAATTGTGCCATCAGTGAACCTACAATCAAGCAATTTACTGATACACAAGAATTGAATGTATTGCTGGAATCATTTCATGATGTTTTTGAGGTACCAAAAGGGTTACCTCCTAGTAGAGATTGTGACCACAGAATTCCCCATAAGGAAGGTACCTCTGCCATCAACTTGAAACCTTATAGGTATCCCAAAGCCCAAAAAGATGTCATTGAAGAGATAACAAATGAATTATTAGAAAGTGGGGTGATTAGGCACAGTACTAGCTGTTTTGCTGCTCCTGTAATTTTGGTCAAAAAGAAAGATGGAACTTGGAGAATGTGCATTGACTATAGAAGGCTTACTGAAGCTACTATAAAGGATGTTTTTCCAATTCCATTAGTGGAGGACTTATTGGATGAGATACATGGTGCTTCCATTTTCTTTAAATTGGATCTTAGGTCTGGTTATCATCAAATAAGGATGTTTTTCCAACTCCATTAGTGGAGGACTTATTGGATGAGATACATGGTGCTTCCATTTTCTTTAAATTGGATCTTAGGTCTGGTTATCATCAAATAAGGATGTTTAACTCTGATGTCTACAAAACAACATTCAAAACACATCAAGGGCATTACGAATTTCTTGTTTTACCCTTTGGTCTCACCAATTCACCAGCTACATTCCAATCTCTCATGAATACCACATTTCAGGATATCTTGAGGAAATCTGCATTGGTCTTTTTTGATGATATACTGGTATATAGCAAAGACTGGCAGACTCACTGATGAGCGTTCATTTTGTGATAAAAACCTCTATCAAAAGGCCACATTTCAATGTCTAAAATGAGTTAATATTCCGGAACTATTGGTACTTAATGGATTCGATATATACGCAGGTTCACGGAAGATGCGAGTGAGGGTAAATGGCATCAAGTAACTCAAGATGGAGGCCTATGAAGTTACAAGACACAAGGAAGTGATTCGGGAGTCGAACGAAGCAAATCGGAGAGCAGTAGGAGCTGCCAGCGCCGCTGGCCCAACACCAGCAGGCCCCAGCGCCACTGGACGGCCCAGATCAGCAACCAATTCAAATGACTATTTAAGCCGAAGCAGCCCTCAAAACCCTAAGGGAGAGCCGATTCAGCAGCCCTAGCCGCCACCAACAAACCCTAGGTCGACTTTGCAGATTCCAATGAGGTTTTAGAGCTTCTAACACCTTCTGATCTTCATCCTCTACCTAGATCTACTTTTTATTTTACTTTCAGTTGGTAAACAATGTCTTTCATCTTTTCAGACTTTGTTATTCCTTTAATAATGGTAGGCTAATAGGCTGAATACTTGTTTGGATCGATGTGATCATGTAGACGTTTATCTATTTTACTTTATTTGTTAGATCTGTTGGAGTGTGTTTTACTGTTTATCGTAGATCCATGTTTTACTAGTTCTTCATATTATTATCGGTTCTATATCTGAGTGTATTAGTTTAATTCTGATGATCGGTCTATAATCATACACTAGATTAATACATAAGGATGGAAAACACTAGTCGGTCTATAACTAGATGTAAAAGGTGATTCACTTATAACTGAGGGATCCAGAACCATAGTAATTAGGATGAATAGAACATGATGCTTAACAATGTCAGACGTGATCCAGTGAGATGGAAACGTGCACTGTGGTCACCGGAGGAAATTATTATCTGGTCATGGCTTAAGAGTCGGGTTCTCTGCCCGTTATTGTGTGTTTAGTTTGAGGTAATTACTTGTACAACTTTAATAAATTTTAAATACGAACGAAAAAACACCATCAGGTATTTTGGCGCCGCTGCCAGGGACGCGACGCATTCTTAGTTTAGTAGTGTAATTAGATCCTTTCTTGTGTTTCGGCATGAGAAAGTTACTTTTCAGTTTTTAGGTTAAGTCATTTTAGGGTTTAGTAGTTAAGTCTAGTTAGGTTAGTTAAGTAGTATTTTCATTTTCTTAAAATTTTCAAAAATCCAAAAATATTTTCTTTTTCATTTTTAGTTTAAGTAGTGTAGTTTAGTTTTCATTTCATTTTTATATTGGTGCGTTTGACGTTTTTCTTTGAGTTTTGCAGTTTTACTTAGGTAATCAAGCTGGAGGACAACTCGAAAAGCAAGAACACTAGGGCACCACCACCACCGAAAATTAGGATACACCAATTAGAAGGAGCTTCATCAAACCCACCGAAACCACCAACCGAACCAAACTCACCTAGATCCGAAATGGACGCCTTTGACCGACCCATGATGGAGAGGAAGAGAGTAGTTGCCCCTACACCGGGATCGCCCATTATACCACCAAACCTAGGAGATTCGTTCTCAGTCAAAGGACACCATCTTAAGTTAATCCAAGACAACCAATATGACGGCCGAGCCAAATCCGGCCCACATAAGCATGTAAGCAGGTTCACAAGTTTGTGCAAGATGTTCAAGTATGGAGGAGGTTCACCGATGACGCTGTGAAACTAAGCTTATTTCCGCCGTCTCTCACGGGAGAGGCACGTGCTTGGTTCGATGAGCTCGATGAAGGTACCATCACTACATGGAATCAACTTCGCGAATAGTTCGTCTCGCGATTCTTTCCCCCGAGTTTAGCAAGGAAAATGCTTCGAGACATCAAGGCTTTCAGGCAAGACGAGGGAGAATCACTAGTTGATGCATGGAAAAGGCTTAGGGAAATGATCAGAAATTGCCATGGGAATGGACTAGAAAAGGACGAGATCATGGAGATTTTCTTCTATGGTTTAACCAAGAGTTCCCAAAAAGATTTAGACCTAGCCGGCGGTGGTAACTTTTTGTACAAGTCTACCAATGACGCGTACAAAATGATGGAGGATATGGTGCAAGCTAGCTTAGCTCGAGATTTGGATGACAAGGATCGAGATAGGAGGACGAGAAGGACCGTGGCTAGCATTGAAAGCAGCTCCGACAATGAGGTAATTCATGAACTTAAAGCTTTATCTAACCGTTTTTCTACTTTTGAAGATAGGTTGGACATTATGGACAAGGACCTCAAGGTGATTTCACACGGGTGCAACAATTGCGGAGGAATGCACTATACCGAGGATTGTGAAGAGGAGGCTACCGAGCAAGTCAATTTTGTCCAGAACCAATACCGAGTAGGCTATCAACGAGGACTATTCCAAAGAAATCCCGGTAATTCTAACTTTAATTCTAGTTATGCTAGAAATAACTTTGGATCTTTTCAAAATAGGAGGCAAAGGAGTAATGGTCAACTACAGCAACCAAGAGTGGAGAATGAAGTCAAGGAGGATCCAATTGCCAAACTCACCACCATGATGGAGAAGTACATGGAGATGAACGAAGACGACTCCTTGGACAAGTACACGAGGTTCCTAAATGAGAAGATTGCTAACCTTGACCATAAAGTGGATGTCGTGGTGAGAGATCAACAATCCGCTATCAAGGGTTTGGAGAGAAAGCTGGAGAAATGGATGGAGCAGGTTGCTAAGAAGGAAAATGGTTTTCTTGCAAGCAATGCACAAGCCAATCCAAAGCCGAACCCTCAAGGAGGCCCGAGCACGAGTCAAAAGTACCAACCACCAATCGGACGCAACGAGAATGTGAACGCCGTGTTCACCGAAGGTAATGACTCTACTAAGCTTTCTAATGATTTTTTTTGTAGTGTCCAATCAGGTACAGGTCATACGGGAGCCAAACGGAGAAGAAACGAGCAAAAACGCAAAAATTGAGTCTGTCCAAACTGCCCCAGCGCTGCTGGCTGGAAGGCCCAACACCACTGGCTGGAAGGCCCAACGCCGCTGGAGAGCCCCAGCGCTGCTCTAGGCCCAGGCCCAGCGCCGTTGGTGACTCCGTCAGTCCAGATTCGCGCGAAACTTGGTTTTCAGCTGTTTTTCAAGAAGATGTCAAGACCCAATTCGCTTCAAAGTGTAAAATCAAAGATGGGGACGACTCGGACAATAAGGATGAAGTTCAAAATCCTGAGGCACCGGATGACGGGACACAGCTACCGCAAGCATCTGAAGATCCAGGAAGTTTTCTTATTCCTTGCACTATTAATAATGAGTACTTTTCATGTGCATTAGCTGATTTAGGGTCAAGTATTAATGTTATGCCTACTATGACTTATGAGAAACTTACCCTTTGTTTGCTAAAACCCGTTAACATGAGCATTCGGTTAGCCGATCAGACTTACCGACAACCCAAGGGGATTGTCGAACGAGTCCATGTCAGGGTTAAGGAATTAGAATTTTGGATTGAGTTTGTTGTGCTTGATTCAGTAAGTGAAGTAGTGACACCCCTAATTCTAGGCCGACCATTTTTGCATGATGCGGATGCTATCATCCATGTCCTTAAACGTGAAATATCTTTGTCAAATGGTCAAAATAGGATTAGAATGTGTGAATTAGAAGAAGATAGTGACTTGATTAAGGGAGAATGTCTTAGGATGGAAGTAATAGATGATGACCAAAACCCTAATGAACAATTAGACATGTCACTAGGAGAGGAAACCATATAAACCAAACCTAAAAGGAAAATATGTCATGAAAGTTTCATAGAATTAAAAGAATTAAAGGAGAAGGTAGAAGAACATCTAAGAAATGGTAGAGAAGTAGGACATAGGGTTAGGAGAATCCTAGGAAACATTAAGTGGGAAGAGCGTGTAGCCGACCTAGAAAGAGATAAGATGAATGAGATAATAGCTAGAGAACCAATGGTAAGTTTTACGGTGACCCTAGCATCTTTCAGATTCCTTGCTACATTAGCTCTAACTGTTTTGAGGATACCTACATAGACCTTAGAGCCACATCTAATATCTTGCCCATAGGTATTTACCGTCATAATTTGAGGAAAAATAGAAATGTGGTAAAGTGGGAGGATTTAGAGATTAGGTTAGTAGGAGGAGCCAAGGTTTTAACCAAAGGCTTCATAAGAAATTCCAAAAAAATCAGAAAAACCCAAAAAAATCAAAAAACCAAAAAAATCAGAAAAACCAAAAAAATCAGAAAAACCAAAAAAATCAGAAAAACAAAAAAATCAGAAAAACCAAAAAAAACAGAAAAACCAAAAAAATCAGAAAAACCAAAAAAATCAGAAAAACCAAAAAAATCAGAAAAACCAAAAAAATCAGAAAAACCAAAAAAATCAGAAAAACCAAAAAAATCAGAAAAACCAAAAAAATCAGAAAAACCAAAAAAATCAGAAAAACCAAAAAAATCAGAAAAACCAAAAAAATCAGAAAAACCAAAAAAATCAGAAAAACCAAAAAAATCCGAAAAACCAAAAAAATCAGAAAAACCAAAAAAATCAGAAAAATCCAAAAAAATCAGAAAAACCAAAAAAATCAGAAAAACCAAAAAAATCAGAAAAACCAAAAAAATCAGAAAAACAAAAAAATCAGAAAAACCAAAAAAATCAGAAAAACCAAAAAAATCAGAAAAACCAAAAAAATCAGAAAAACCAAAAAAATCAGAAAAACCAAAAAAATCAGAAAAACCAAAAAAATCAGAAAAACCAAAAAAATCAGAAAAACCAAAAAAATCAGAAAAACCAAAAAAATCAGAAAAACCAAAAAAATCAGAAAAACCAAAAAAATCAGAAAAACCAAAAAAATCAGAAAAACCAAAAAAATCAGAAAAACCAAAAAAATCAGAAAAACCAAAAAAATCAGAAAAACCAAAAAAATCAGAAAAACCAAAAAAATCAGAAAAACCAAAAAAATCAGAAAAACCAAAAAAATCAGAAAAACCAAAAAAATCAGAAAAACCAAAAAAATCAGAAAAACCAAAAAAATCAGAAAAACCAAAAAAATCAGAAAAACCAAAAAAATCAGAAAAACCAAAAAAATCAGAAAAACCAAAAAAATCAGAAAAACCAAAAAAATCAGAAAAACCAAAAAAATCAGAAAAACCAAAAAAATCAGAAAAACCAAAAAAATCAGAAAAACCAAAAAAATCAGAAAAACCAAAAAAATCAGAAAAACCAAAAAAATCAGAAAAATCCAAAAAAATCAGAAAAACCAAAAAAATCAGAAAAACCAAAAAAATCAGAAAAACCAAAAAAATCAGAAAAACCAAAAAAATCAGAAAAACCAAAAAAATCAGAAAAACCAAAAAAATCAGAAAAACCAAAAAAATCAGAAAAACAAAAAAATCAGAAAAACCAAAAAAATCAGAAAAACCAAAAAAATCAGAAAAACCAAAAAAATCAGAAAAACCAAAAAAATCAGAAAAACCAAAAAAATCAGAAAAACCAAAAAAATCAGAAAAACCAAAAAAATCAGAAAAACCAAAAAAATCAGAAAAACCAAAAAAATCAGAAAAACCAAAAAAATCAGAAAAACCAAAAAAATCAGAAAAACCAAAAAAATCAGAAAAACCAAAAAAATCAGAAAAACCAAAAAAATCAGAAAAACCAAAAAAATCAGAAAAACCAAAAAAATCAGAAAAACCAAAAAAATCCAGAAAAAAAAAAAATCAGAAAAACCAAAAAAATCAGAAAAACCAAAAAAATCAGAAAAACCAAAAAAATCAGAAAAACCAAAAAAATCAGAAAAACCAAAAAAATCAGAAAAACCAAAAAAATCAGAAAAACCAAAAAAATCAGAAAAACCAAAAAAATCAGAAAAACCAAAAAAATCAGAAAAACCAAAAAAATCAGAAAAACCAAAAAAATCAGAAAAACCAAAAAAATCAGAAAAAACAAAAAAATCCGAAAAACCAAAAAAATCAGAAAAACCAAAAAATCAGAAAAATCCAAAAAAATCAGAAAAACCAAAAAAATCAGAAAAACCAAAAAAATCAGAAAAACCAAAAAAATCAGAAAAACCAAAAAAATCAGAAAAACCAAAAAAATCAGAAAAACCAAAAAAATCAGAAAAACCAAAAAAATCAGAAAAACCAAAAAAATCAGAAAAACCAAAAAAATCAGAAAAACCAAAAAAATCAGAAAAACCAAAAAAATCAGAAAAACCAAAAAAATCAGAAAAACCAAAAAAATCAGAAAAACCAAAAAAATCAGAAAAACCAAAAAAATCAGAAAAACCAAAAAAATCAGAAAAACCAAAAAAATCAGAAAAACCAAAAAAATCAGAAAAACCAAAAAAATCAGAAAAACCAAAAAAATCAGAAAAACCAAAAAAATCAGAAAAACCAAAAAAATCAGAAAAACCAAAAAAATCAGAAAAACCAAAAAAATCAGAAAAACCAAAAAAATCAGAAAAACCAAAAAAATCAGAAAAACCAAAAAAATCAGAAAAACCAAAAAAATCAGAAAAACCAAAAAAATCAGAAAAACCAAAAAAATCAGAAAAACCAAAAAAATCAGAAAAACCAAAAAAATCAGAAAAACCAAAAAAATCAGAAAAACCAAAAAAATCAGAAAAACCAAAAAAATCAGAAAAACCAAAAAAATCAGAAAAACCAAAAAAATCAGAAAAACCAAAAAAATCAGAAAAACCAAAAAAATCAGAAAAACCCAAAAAAATCAGAAAAACCAAAAAAATCAGAAAAACCCAAAAAAATCAGAAAAACCCAAAAATCCAAAAAAATCAAAAAATCAGAAAATACCAAAAAGAGAAGAAGATGGAAAAGCAACAATGGATCGCCATCAAACGGAGCCGACTCAAGTATTTGAAAACCTACATCATTCATAGTCGCTCCACACATGCCATCTTCAACATTCATGCAATTTAAGCCCGGGAAGTTTCGTAAATCCTTTATCTTTTCGTTTTTTTCCTATTACCCTTTTTGTTATGTCATGTTTAGTACAACGAGGATGTTGTACAATTTAAGTGTGGGGGGATGGAATAGGAAAAACCCGTGGTTTAATTGTTTGATTTATCATAAGTTTTCTACTACTTAATTCATACAAAATTTAAAATTTTTCTTGTGTCTGAAAAACATTTTGAGAAATAAGCTTTGCAAGTAGACAAAAGATGACGATAACTAAGCAACATTAGCTTTGGTAGATGAAAGGTTAGTTAGGACTTTTAGTTTGACTATAGATTTGTGGCTGTTCATTTTTCTAAATGGATTAGAGCTTAGACTGAAACTGAATGCGATTATGTTTGCCATAGCACATTTAACCGGACTTTAATATGCCTAGCAATTAGAGCTATCTAGTTATTAGTATAGGTGTATTAATTGGACTTAAATTATATTAGTGCTTGTGTAGGAACTAGTTTAGACGTATGGTTCGCCTTAATTCTTACACTATTAATTGTGAACTAGTTGCATGCGGAGTAAGTGTATGAGTCATCTGGGGTCTCTAATAATGTCTATTGCATGAATAATGTAGTAATCTTAAGAAAAGGCAATCAGTAGATTAATTAAAATAGTTCAAAGAACTATTATTGAGTAAAATCTATACGCATCAAGTTATGTCGCTTTGCGCGTGGGGAACCACCGACCTGTCACCGCTGTCTTGATGTAAGGTATAAACTCTAACCATTAGTTAAGTTATGTCGCTCTGCGCGTGGGGAACCACCGACCTGTCACCGCTGTCTCAACTATTAAAGATGATAATATCGTATAACTGCTTTAGTGTTTAGCTAGCGAGCATGACTTTAGTGTGAGAGTATGTCTAAGTAGTGACTCACAAGTACACAAACGATAAGATGTAAATGCCTTGCTAGTAGCTAGTAGATCTGATTGCTATACAAACTTTAATTAAGTGCTTAACTAGTCAGTAGAAGGAAGTAAGATTGAGTTGTAGGACATGTGGAATTATAGAACGGTTTTAGAGGTATTAACACGAATATAAGGTTAACTTTTAGTTTTGATTGACTGATTATCTTTACCTCTAGCTATAGCTTACTGATTTTGTCTTAAAGCTTTCTCAAATCATTTGCATGACTAATCTTTGAAATGTTTTATAAAGTAGAATAACTTGTACACTTAAGTTGTCCGCTCATTAGTGTTTTATTTTCTTGGACTATTTGCTTGAGGACAAGCAAAGACTTAAGTGTGGGGGTATATGATGAGCGTTCATTTTGTGATAAAAACCCCTATCAAAATGCCATATTTTAATGTCTAAAATGAGTTAATATTTTGGAACTATTGGTACGTAATGGATTCGATATTTACGCAGGTTCATGGAAGATGCGAGTGAGGGTAAATGGCATCAAGTAACTCAAGATGGAGGCCTATGAAGTTACAAGACACAAGAAGTGATTCGGGAGTTGAACGAAGCAAATCGGAGAGCAGCAGGAGCTGCCAGTGCCGCTGGCACAACACCAGCAGGCCCCAGCGCCGTTGGGCGGCCCAGATCAGCAACCGACTCAAATCACTATTTAAGCCGAAGCAGCCCTCAAAACCCTAAGGGAGAGCCGATTCAGCATCCCTAGCCGCCACCAACAAACCCTAGGTCGATTTTGCAGATTCCAAGGAGGTTTTGGAGCTTCTAACACCTTCCGATCTTCATCCTCTACCTAGATCTACTATTTTATTATACTTTCAGTTGGTAAACAATGTCTTTTATCTTTTCAGACTTTGTTATTCCTTTAATAATGTTAGGCTAATAGGCTCAATACTTGTTTAGATCGATGTGATCATGCAGACGTTTATCTATTTTACTTTATTTGTTAGATCTGTTGAAGTGTGTTTTACTGTTTATCGTAGATCCATGTTTTACAAGTTCTTCATATTATTATCGGTTCTATATCTGAGTATATTAGTTTGAGGTAATTACTTGTCCCTGCGAACGATCATGTACTTACCACAACACTATCTACTTTCGATCGGGTTCACTGCTCGTTAGTCTGTGTTTTTTGAGATATTTACTTGTACAACATTTTATAAATTTAAAACAGTGTTAGTTTTCATAATTAAAAATCATTTTGTTTTTCTCAAAAATAAAACGTACATCAATACTCCTTCTTGAGTAATTATGTGCCGCAAATATTCCACCTGTTTTCCCCCAAAAGCACATTTTGACTTCTTAGCTCTTAGAGAATTGGTTCTCATGATCTGCAGCACTTTGGTAAGTCTGCAAGGTGAGTGATGGTGTTTTTTCGTTTGTATTTAAAATTTATAAAAGTTGTACAAGTAATTACCTCAAACTAAGCCTCTTGCTATATTGCTGTAGTGGGACAATAAGAAGACATATTTAAAATATTCACTATATCGAAAAAGAAAAAAATTGAAACCGATCCATTACAATTCGTAGATTAACTTGCGAATGACGGTGCCAATGGTAGTGGTGGAGCATACGGTGGTGATTTGTGGCGGTGATGGTGATGGTGCAGTGGCGACACTATTTACAAGTTTGTGTTCTTGGCGTGTTTGGGTGTTGAGAGGGAGGAGGGCGAGATGAAGTTAGGGGGGTATCCATATTAGAAAGGTATTTATATAAGGGTAATATGGAAATATTGTAAAAGTGCTTAATTACTTAAAAATTTGACCCACTTTGAATTATAAAGGAATATATAAGGCTTGGCAAAATATTTGACATTTCTATACTTTTTTATAATACAAAGTGGATCAAATTTGTAAGTAATTAAACACTTTTTCTAATATTCTCATATTACCCTTATATAAATACATTTCTAGCACATATACCCTTCTAGACTTCGTCTCTCCCTCCTCCCACTCAACACCCAAACAAGCCAAGAGCACAAACCTATAAAGGGTGCCGCCACTGCACCATCACCATCACCGCCACCAATCACCCCCCTATGTTCCACCACTACCATCAGCACCGCCATTGGTAGGTTAATCTACGAAATGTTATGAATCGGTTTCATTTTATTCTTTTTCGATTTAGTGAATGTTCTAAATATGTCTTCCTGTTCGTCCCATTACAGCAATATAGCAAGATGATCGTTATTAGTCCATCTTCGAATCAGGATTCCCACCAAATCGGCGCCGCCATTTGGTATTGAACATTTAATATTGATAATGTTATAAACCCCGTGTATTGGAGATGAGTCTAAAATCTAGTTGTTTAGTGTAACCTTGAAGATTACAATAAATCATTACAATATTTAAATCTCCCGTCCTTACACGCAAGGATTGCGTGACCCACTTATATTCCAATGGAGAATAAGAGAAAATTATTTTTTTACTAAGGGGTTGTTATTGTAAAAAAAGTATTAAAGTAAAATAAATAGGACAAGATCTTGACCTTTGGATCATTGATAAAACTGATGCACGAAGATTTACAAAGTATAAGTATATATATCGATGCACGATGATTTTTATGATGCACGATTACACGATGCTTTGAGAAGTCAAAAGCAAGCGGTTGACACATGCCAACGTCCATCGCACACATAAAGAAATATTCATAAGGTATGCATTTTTCCATCCATGAAACACATTTTATAGTTTTTTTTTATATAACAGATATCTTATTTTTGTTGGTAGGTGCAATGTAGACAATAAGAGAGAACAATTACAACGAAAATGGTTTAGCGCGAGAGAGCTTACACTTCCCACTGCTCTATATCTATACTATATTATAAAGCAAATAAGGTTTCAACTTTCAACTTTTAATTTCAACAATGTACACATGATAATGCATGATGTACCATACATCAATGTCTCCACAACTTTCAACTTTCATTTTCATCTCTCTCCTCAAATCTCAACCACTCATTTTTTTCTCTCTCCTCCATAAATCATTTTATTCCTCAAATTCATTCAAAATCTTTTATCTCAAAAACCGTACATCGATAAATTATAAAAATTATATGGGTGTTCTTAAAATTTCATGCTCTTTCATTAGAGATGTCATTCGATATACTTTCGACGAATTTTTAAATCCGAGGGCGGAGCCCGTACGACTAATCTATATCTATACTATATTATAAAGCAAATAAGGTTTCAACTTTCAACTTTTAATTTCAACAATGTACACATGATAATGCATGATGTACCATACAACAATGTCTCACAACTTTCAACTTTCAACTTTCATTTCAACTTTTATTTTCATCTCTCCCCTCAAATCTCAACCACTCATTTTTTTCTCTCTCCTCCATAAATCATTTTATTCCTCAAATTCATTCAAAATCTTTTATCTCAAAAACCGTACATCGATAAATTATAAAAATTATATGGGTGTTCTTAAAATTTCATGCTCTTTCATTAGAGATGTCATTCGATATAGTTTCGACGAATTTTTAAATCCGAGGGCGGAGCCCGTACGGTTAAGGCATTTGGCTATGACACTCTATGACCTATCACCTCATATGACCTATCATCTTTTTATCTACGATTAATGAACCTACTACGTGTCCCTAATTATTGAAGTCCATATTTATTGAACCCCACGCATCCGCGCTAGCTTTATTCCTATGATATTTAGCAACTAGCCGGTTCGTGTAGTCTAACATATATTTTGTTGTCAGCAGCAATGATCGAACATCATGTAGAGAGACAATAGTACAAAACACAAATATGGACAAATTATTTGAATGTCTAAGTTGTACATCTCATCTTACCGTAAAAACTAGGCAAATGGTCAAATTATTAAGCTTTTTCGTACCAGCAAGGTCACTAAGTTAACTCATGACTGAGGTCTTGCTCCGGTACTACATATGCTGCGACTAAGAACAGTTAAAAAAACAATATGATCATGACAAGCATCAAACTTTAAAATAAATAGTAATGTATAATCTAATCAGAGATACTAATAGGAAATAAAAAATAATCAAATTAACATAAGAGTCGGCAACAAACGTTTGATTTGGCATGTGTATTTTGAAAGGTGGGAGTTACTCGCGAATATCGGAAGATCTAGCATATGTTGTCTTAACCGGTATCGAATAGATCCATAATTTAAACCACTCGATGACAAACCCCTATCACTCAAAAATTTGGAGGAGAAAACTCACCAAGGGCCCTCATATGTGGAAATTAAATATATGTGACTACTTCAAATATGTTAGGATAGGATTCGAACCTCTGACATTTTGTAAGTAAAGGAGCCTCCTTGCCACTAAACTATTCGGTGATAGTTATTTTGGCAGAGCAACATATAACTCACCCATAAACGGAATCAAACAAAAGCCCGATTCCATGTGCACCAAATCTGCGTACATATATGTATAACTTGTCATCCAAAACTATCTCTGACATGATTAATTCTCATGTCTTGTTTGATGATACTTTTAATACATACATGCACGTCCCTTCTTATTTAAAATTTTTAATATTATTGTGAAATTTTAGTTTTCGAAATTATGTTTTGGAAATATAAGAAGGAACACCTAAATGCTCTGTATTCATTTAAGAAATATAATAAAAACCAAAATATATGTAACATGTATATGTAATCATCCGCTAAATCTTTATTATTGATAGGATCCTGGAATTTACAAGGTAGGGGGCACAAAAGTTTACCTTAAACTATTAGGGTGGATGGTGTACCCTGGTCGGTCACCGAGTTGCACATCATTCCGTCCATCCAGTACTTATTGGGTGCGGAGGGAATCGGGGAGGGCGGTGACCGGCTTCCTCTCCTTTTCTTTTTTGTATTTTCTTGTTTTTTTTTTTCATTATTTGAGTGGTAAACAATGGAAAGTGGTGGTGAGGTATTCTATAAAAGTGGGAAAATGGTGAGGAGTGGTAAGGTACTCTCTCTCCCCTTAAAAAAAACAACTTACAAAATACCTTAGACGATCGCCAAAACAGAGCTAAAAGCATAGCCATAATTCTGCAATAAAACATCCATAATTTTTAGCAAAAACAGCTGCAATTCTGCACTATTTCAACACCAAAAATAGTAGAATTCAGCACCAAAAACATCAGTAATCTACTCTGGTTCAGCACCTGATTACAACATCATTATGCACTATTTCAGAACAAAAATCAGCAGCGATTCTGCACTGTCTAAACACCAACAGCCATAATTTTCAGCATAAAAAAACAGCAGCAATTTTGCACTATTTCACCCAAAAACAACAAGAATTCTACACCAAAACAACAAAAACAAGCTGCAAAAAACGAAACAAAAAAATTGCATCAAATTACAAACTACAATTTTTATGTGGACTCGTGGTCTTGTGGAAAGTGAAAACACTGAATTGGGAATTAATTGGCTTGTGGCTTTTTGTTAAGGGGCTAGGGTTAAAATGGGTTGGGGCATAGACTTAAAAAAAAACAAATTTTATTGTGCTATGTTTTTGACAGTAGGCCGTTCCAACAGCCAACAAATTTCATTGGGCTTTATCATCAAATGTGTTTGTGCCTTTGTGGAGGTGTACTCCACTCACTTAATACAAAACGGTTGACCAGTTTTGACTCAGGGACATGTTTGCTTACGTAACTTAACACTTGCATTACTTAAATAATGGAAATAAGTATTTTGCGGGTGTAAGTATTCCTATGAAACACGACGGAAGGAAATTAGGATGAATTATGATATGGTCTCCATTTTCATGACCCAAAAAAATCCTAACTAGTTATAAAAATGATCATCTTTTAATATTTAGATAACTTATAAATTTCGTTTAAGAGGGATGCTATATTGACAAACAAATTACAAACAAAAATTTACAAATATATGTGTCACCAATAAATCATGGAAAGAGAAACATGAAAGAGAAAAAAGATATCAATTTAATTGGTCCACCTCACATGACATGTAAGTTTGTAACTATTTGTTTGTAATTTGTCTGTCATTCTAGAATTACTCTTCGTGTTTAATTAGGTAAGGTCAACGGTAATATATGGACTCGCGATCACTAACTCCATGGCGGTTAATATCTCATCTAATCTTTCAATTGCAGCAAGAGTAAACCCACCGTATAATACCCTATCCTTTAACTGATCAAAGTTTGACTCCAACAATTAATAATCCTCAAATCAAATTTAAGCAACAATCAACCAATAATTAAGAAGTCATTATTAAATGAAAAAACCCAAACCAATTATCTACACATAAATCATAATAACATAAATAGTCAAATAAACACAAATAATCAAACTAATCCACATAATCACTTAGGTCCTTTCTTTTCTTAGTTATTACGTGTTAAGGGTATGGAATCGCTAAATATAGATAAATAATGTGTATATGTAATAAGTAATAAATAGGTATTTGATAGATATTTTTGTTTATAAGTTAAAAAAAATACATCAAATTTGACTTAATTTATTAATTTCAAAAATATTAAGTGTAACATCCCAAACTTTTCGTGTTTGACTTGTTGACTATTCTGTTAGTTAACGATAGGTTTCGTTAAGTTATGTGCCCTAAACGGGATTATGTGATTAAATGCTTATGTGTTTAATATGATTTAATTAAAGTTATGTTAAATGAAAGTAATTAAAGTAAAGTTAAGAAAGTCAAGTGCTTGTTAGGTGGTTAAGTGTCCCGGTTAGAAAGTTAAGCTTAAAATGTGACGTTTAAGAAGTTGAGGGACTTAAGATGAAGTTATGCAAGTGTTGGCCAGGGGTTAAGAGTTAATTAGGCTTCCCTAATTCTCAAAATTCTGCATACATACGTGACAAAGAACCCCAAGCCGCCGCCCCCTTCCCTCTCTCAAAGCAATTTCCTTCTGAAATCCTTCGTTTCTCGGTGTTTCGAGCAAGTTTTGTTAAGTTTCCGGATCCTCTTGATCATCTACAGGTAATATAGGTGATTTCCCTTTGATTTCTGATCTTGTGAGTCATATATGTGAATTCGATCCAGGCCATGGGGTTTGGGTTTGGTTAATTTGCAAACCGTTTACCGATTTCATTTATTCGGGTGATCAATTAAGTGATTTGTGGTTGTAAAGGTTTAAGGATTCAGTTGGTGGATTAAAGTCATCAATTGTACCATAAAAGATGTTAATTTTATGTCTTCGGGTCGAATTAAGGTGTAAAGGTCGTATAGGGTTCGATTGGGAGTTCAAAAGGGTTGAAATCTGATCTAGTCTGCGATACCGCCGATACACACCACGGTACCTTCGTGACCACTGTTTAGTTTTTGGGTCTGGATTGCCATATCACCGATATGCACCAAGGTACCTTCGTGACCACTGTATGGTCTTTTGGTAGGTGTGTTCTAGAGCCCGATATCGACGAGACCACTAATGGTCTCGGTGATATCATACATCAGAGTGTTCCAAAGTGTGTTTAAGTGTCTAGTTGACTTATATTTCAATTATACTCGTTCTAGGTTGTCGGGAGCACTTAGCAAGCACTATAAGACGTACGTAATTCATTGTTAAGCAGTACCAAGGTAAGATAACATCTTTTGTCACCTGATGGTACAACAAAACATGATTTTCATAAGTAAACTTCCCAAATGATTATAAATGCATGTAAGTATGTTTATGGGTACTTATGGAAGTTTGATATGGGATATGATGACTACCATTAACAATGTATGGTATGATTATGCAGGTTGCAAAGGTAAGTTATGTATGTACATGTTATGAAATGATGAAATGTCTATGAAATGTGATTGCATGCATGGCTTCAACACCTAGTCACTAGACATATGAATAGGATTGTCATGTCACGTGCACGTTTAAGGGCCCTAAAGTAAAGAAAGATGTATGTGATTAGTTTAGGTGAAAGTGTTGCCTAAGCTAATATAATAAAGAAGTCTCGAGCATAAGTAAAGTTTGTGTTAAGCTTAACCCATGATGGCATTTATGTTGGTGCCATGACTTGGATTTTACTTTTATTGTTTTGATGATGCACTTGGTAACACCAACTTTATGAAAGGTACCATCCGTTACGGATGAGGAGCAGTTTTTAAATGTTTATTTCCGCAAAGTTTAAACGCCGTTAGGCAAAGTTTTGAAAAATCCAGGTTTTTAAATGACAGGTGTTACATTAAGTCTATGAATCAAAAAGTAAACGAGGCCTTAATGTTTACAAGATGAAATTGAAAAGAGATAAAGTTTACAACTCTTAAACAACAGACGAAGAAGGGTGATAGAATCTTTACCTTCTATTTTCCCAAAAGCTTCAAGTCTCATAATCTCTTACTCAAAAGTGTTAATCTTTAAAGATGAATAAAATGGATTGAAGGAATTGTTGGATGATAAACATCATGGTAGTGGTAGTGATGGATTTTGAAAGATTTGTTTTTTGGTTGCTGAGAGGGTAAAGATGTGAAGCTCGTAAATGAAATGCTATGAACGCCTCCATGAAGAATTACAATCATCGGGTCACGAGAATAACTCTTTAATTTAGAGGAAACATATATTGGTTACAAGCAAATTAGATGCAGATCAAACAAGCATGTAAAGATACAGGACACATTCCAAAATAAGTGAAATATGGATTTGTCTGCTAAATGCAGATCAAAACCTCCATTCGTTTACATAAATTTTTTTTTATCATTATCCATTGACAATTATTAGGCCATCTTATATGCTTCAATCAATGTTAAGGCAACCCATATTACATACTTGTTGCTACTTGCACCTTTATAAACATGGGAGCCAAGCATAGTGTATATATCTCATGATAACATATTTAGAGCATGATAAAAGTAGGTGAAAAAAGGGTGAAAAGAAGGTGAAATAGAGATAGGTGAGACCATTCATTTTGGATGAAAAGTTAAAGTGTGGGTCTACTTTCTATTATTTTGTTTTATTTTATTTGTTTGTTTTATAGTGATTGGTATATTGTGGTTATGATGAGCTATAGTATGGTATTAAATTTGAAAGTTAAGAGGAAATTTGAAGGTGAATGATAAAGGGGAAAAAGATAAGGGGAATGCGATGAGAAGATGAAATTGACATGACATAAAAAGTGTAGGTGAATGGTTAAAGATAAGAATTGCTCGGATACCTTTTGCTACATTCAACATTCTTGACTGGTATCTTCAATATGTCAATTTAGAGGGATGAAAGTAACGATTTGACCTGTTTAAGTCACATCCAGATAACAAACACGTTAAAGCTTCTCCAGCGGAAGTTCATATAAGAAAAATGGACATATTTTCTCATGACTTTCAGATGTGGGCCTTGAAATATCTGTGTAAAGATAAACTTGAGCTTAATTGATGAATCAATGGAGGAATTAGGGTTAGTGTGTGTTTAAGTAGTGTGTGGAGGGAGGTTGAAGATGATGGAGAGGAGAGAGAAAATTAGATTAACTATATGTTTATTTCTCAAGGGTTATTACAAGGGTTAAGTCATAAATGACTTATGGGAGAGGTATTTATACCAATTAACAACTTAACACTAATACCCCTTCCAATACTAGAATTTACAATTTAACACCACATTTATATTTCTAACAATCTGGCCAGCTTTAGATAGGAACTTTAGATTCCTTCTTTAGTAGACTACCGATTTTACATACTTCAAACTGAAACAGGAAACAAAAAGGATTTGTTTACTAAAGCACGTCTGTAAATCATGTATCATAAATATACAAAGGTCACAACTATCACAAGAGGAGTTTGGGAAAACTCATCAATACTTATTTGTTGTCCATATATTTTTGTATTCTACAAAGTAATAATGTATTGTACTAAATATGATTTTGTAAAGTAAAACTAATTAAAAAGAAGCAGCACCTTTTTAAGGGTGCAGGTAGCGGGTTAGCTGCTCTTTTCAAAGGAGTGTCTGGGAAGGGAGAGACGATTCGATTTTGGTTGGACCCGTGGTTAAGCGATTCTTGTTTGAAAGACTTATTCCCTTTGCTGTTTAAAATGGAAAAAAAGAAGAAATGCTTGGGGAATGATCGTTTTTGCATGGATACAAAGAGCTTTGTTGGAGATCTCGGTTGGTATTCCAGGTTATCTTCTATTGAAGTGTTTCATTAGGAGTGAACCGATATTAGTGAACGGTACATGTTCAAATGGGTAAAAGGGTTGCCGAAAAAGTGTAACATATTCATTTGGTGAGCTGCTCCGCCTGCCTACTTACACTGCACTCCAACTTCGAAATTTCAATTATGCTTCCTTAGCTTGTGGATTATGTGATTCTTGGAATGAAAGTATAGAGCACTTATTATGTTATTGCCAAATCGCAGCAGAGGTATGGGGAAGAATTGATTCTTGGTGTAAAGTTACTCCATTCATTGTGTCGATTGTTAAGGAGCTTATCGAATTGTCTACAAATGTTGGTTTGGGCAAAAAGGTGGGCAAGGTATTTAAATGTATTACATTCATATCGTGTTGGTGTTTATGGAAGACTAAGAATGAGAAGGTCTTTAAACAAGCTACGGTGCACATTGACAAGGTGTTTCTTGAAATCAAGACGTTAAGATTTTTATGGTATAAAAGTAGAATGAAACAAGTTAGTATTTTTTTTTTATTTTGTTTATTATTATATTTTTTTAGCGGCAAACAAGGTAGTATTAGTTGGGATAATTGGAATAATTGCAATGTAAACTAATGTATTGTAAATGTTATACTACTCTATAATTGCGGAGTAATGAGATATATTTACAAATCATACTTTTCAAAAAAAAAAAAAAGGATGTCGTAAGCAATTAAATACACTTCGGGCGACCCCGTTTAGCCTTTAAATCCATCATATTTCCTTTAGCAGACTTTTTCCTTTTTGACCAAATGGAGATAAAACGACCCAAATCAACCCATTTTAGGTAGATAAGCTAAATTGGAACCTCTACTTATGTACCATAACTTGCTCAATAGAAAAGTGAAAAGGTTAGTTTTAACTATTACCAGAAAAGATGTTGCCATCAAGTGTAAGTAAACTCCACTTATGATGTTAAATCATTAGGAGTAATTTTTTAAAACTTTCTCAATACAAATAGAGTCCAACGCCAATCAGACAGATAGAGTGTAAGAGGAACATCTTTGAGGAAGAGTCTGATTATATATACCTTAGTGCATTCACAAAAATATTACTCCAGTGCTGCGCCAAATGAAAGATAATATCATCGTATATCCATCTAAAAGCCACAGCTTACGAAGCAGGTCAAGACAGTAAATCCCGCAAAAGCAACCATCCTAAGGACACATGACAACAGCAACCTAAAGAAATTGATGGCGTGTAAGGCCAATTGTATACGATGGTAGAAACAGTCTGCTTTAATTTCACTCAAAACCTATGTTTAGAGGTCAATTTAGCATTTGACTTGGAAGTTGGCTTGAAGTATAAGTACACAAATTAGGGCGACCTCACCAGTTAACTTTTTTCCTATCATAGTGATAAAAAAAAAATATGTAATACCTTGAGATGTTTACTATTTTCATGGAGTTCAGAAAATATATATATCAATGAGTCCTAAATAAATCTACCTTAGGTTGCAATGAAACATTGTTGAAAAGGTAGTTACCTAGCTAGTTTTCTGTTCATGATACATGTAGCATTGAACAAATTATTTTCTGCCATCAAGGAGTTCAAGTTAAAGCTAATTTCAAGTAAAATTGGAACTGTGGCACCTTGTCGTAACCAGAACTGGAAAAAGAAGTCTTTGTAAGCAGCATTTCCTTTGCCTTTTTCTTTGGTTGCAAAGATGCAGTTTTCTAGATTCGAAATCATTTCCTCGTTATCAAGTAAACTAACAAGATATTTGAATCCAGCGGATCCTTTGCTGTGCCCGTTCTGTGATAAGCTGACTCCCATTCTCACTTGTTCTTTCAATGTTTAATTACTAAGCAGGTATGGTTTAATGTATAATGACAAGACGGTTCAGACCGAAGTCTAACCTAAATATAATGACAAGACGGTTCAGACCGAAGTCTAACCTAAATATAATGACAAGACGGTTCAGACCGAAGTCTAACCTAAATATAATGACAAGACGGTTCAGACCGAAGTCTAACCTAAATATAATGACAAGACGGTTCAGACCGAAGTCTAACCTAAATATAATGACAAGACGGTTCAGACCGAAGTCTAACCTAAATATAATGACAAGACGGTTCAGACCGAAGTCTAACCTAAATATATAGACAAGACGGTTCAGACCGAAGTCTAACCTAAATATAATGACAAGACGGTTCAGACCGAAGTCTAACCTAAATATAATGACAAGACGGTTCAGACCGAAGTCTAACCTAAATATAATGACAAGACGGTTCAGACCGAAGTCTAACCTAAATATAATGACAAGACGGTTCAGACCGAAGTCTAACCTAAATATAATGACAAGACGGTTCAGACCGAAGTCTAACCTAAATATAATGACAAGACGGTTCAGACCGAAGTCTAACCTAAATATAATGACAAGACGGTTCAGACCGAAGTCTAACCTAAATATATAGACAAGACGGTTCAGACCGAAGTCTAACCTAAATATAATGACAAGACGGTTCAGACCGAAGTCTAACCTAAATATATAGACAAGACGGTTCAGACCGAAGTCTAACCTAAATATAATGACAAGACGGTTCAGACCGAAGTCTAACCTAAATATAATGACAAGACGGTTCAGACCGAAGTCTAACCTAAATATAATGACAAGACGGTTCAGACCGAAGTCTAACCTAAATATAATGACAAGACGGTTCAGACCGAAGTCTAACCTAAATATAATGACAAGACGGTTCAGACCGAAGTCTAACCTAAATATAATGACAAGACGGTTCAGACCGAAGTCTAACCTAAATATATAGACAAGACGGTTCAGACCGAAGTCTAACCTAAATATAATGACAAGACGGTTCAGACCGAAGTCTAACCTAAATATAATGACAAGACGGTTCAGACCGAAGTCTAACCTAAATATAATGACAAGACGGTTCAGACCGAAGTCTAACCTAAATATAATGACAAGACGGTTCAGACCGAAGTCTAACCTAAATATATAGACAAGACGGTTCAGACCGAAGTCTAACCTAAATATAATGACAAGACGGTTCAGACCGAAGTCTAACCTAAATATAATGACAAGACGGTTCAGACCGAAGTCTAACCTAAATATAATGACAAGACGGTTCAGACCGAAGTCTAACCTAAATATAATGACAAGACGGTTCAGACCGAAGTCTAACCTAAATATAATGACAAGACGGTTCAGACCGAAGTCTAACCTAAATATAATGACAAGACGGTTCAGACCGAAGTCTAACCTAAATATAATGACAAGACGGTTCAGACCGAAGTCTAACCTAAATATAATGACAAGACGGTTCAGACCGAAGTCTAACCTAAATATAATGACAAGACGGTTCAGACCGAAGTCTAACCTAAATATAATGACAAGACGGTTCAGACCGAAGTCTAACCTAAATATAATGACAAGACGGTTCAGACCGAAGTCTAACCTAAATATAATGACAAGACGGTTCAGACCGAAGTCTAACCTAAATATAATGACAAGACGGTTCAGACCGAAGTCTAACCTAAATATAATGACAAGACGGTTCAGACCGAAGTCTAACCTAAATATAATGACAAGACGGTTCAGACCGAAGTCTAACCTAAATATAATGACAAGACGGTTCAGACCGAAGTCTAACCTAAATATAATGACAAGACGGTTCAGACCGAAGTCTAACCTAAATATAATGACAAGACGGTTCAGACCGAAGTCTAACCTAAATATAATGACAAGACGGTTCAGACCGAAGTCTAACCTAAATATAATGACAAGACGGTTCAGACCGAAGTCTAACCTAAATATAATGACAAGACGGTTCAGACCGAAGTCTAACCTAAATATAATGACAAGACGGTTCAGACCGAAGTCTAACCTAAATATATAGACAAGACGGTTCAGACCGAAGTCTAACCTAAATATAATGACAAGACGGTTCAGACCGAAGTCTAACCTAAATATAATGACAAGACGGTTCAGACCGAAGTCTAACCTAAATATAATGACAAGACGGTTCAGACCGAAGTCTAACCTAAATATAATGACAAGACGGTTCAGACCGAAGTCTAACCTAAATATAATGACAAGACGGTTCAGACCGAAGTCTAACCTAAATATAATGACAAGACGGTTCAGACCGAAGTCTAACCTAAATATAATGACAAGACGGTTCAGACCGAAGTCTAACCTAAATATAATGACAAGACGGTTCAGACCGAAGTCTAACCTAAATATAATGACAAGACGGTTCAGACCGAAGTCTAACCTAAATATAATGACAAGACGGTTCAGACCGAAGTCTAACCTAAATATATAGACAAGACGGTTCAGACCGAAGTCTAACCTAAATATAATGACAAGACGGTTCAGACCGAAGTCTAACCTAAATATAATGACAAGACGGTTCAGACCGAAGTCTAACCTAAATATAATGACAAGACGGTTCAGACCGAAGTCTAACCTAAATATATAGACAAGACGGTTCAGACCGAAGTCTAACCTAAATATAATGACAAGACGGTTCAGACGAAGTCTAACCTAAATATATAGACAAGACGGTTCAGACCGAAGTCTAACCTAAATATAATGACAAGACGGTTCAGACCGAAGTCTAACCTAAATATATAGACAAGACGGTTCAGACCGAAGTCTAACCTAAATATAATGACAAGACGGTTCAGACCGAAGTCTAACCTAAATATAATGACAAGACGGTTCAGACCGAAGTCTAACCTAAAAATAACTACATGAGGGGGATCATTTTAGTTCGTCAAAACACAAGGAACAGTTTAGTCAGCCGACAACATGGCAAGTCAAGACATATAGATCGATTTTCATAAGACATGTATACACATTTTTAGACAGCCGTCTCATGGCAATATAAGACAAATGATTTCATTTACCAAATCTCATGGCGTAGACAAAGACAAATCATTTACAAAGTAGTCGTGTATACAGTACATGCTTTCAGGCCCAAAGTAAAGGAAAAGGGCGCCATAAACTCACCTTAGCGATAACAGAGCTAAAAGTATGAGCAGTCAGAGAATAAGAGCAGTCTAGCCTCCACGTCTATCCAAAACCTAGGATATGAGCACGAATGGTGAGGATCAAATCTCACGACGACAAGTATCCTACGTACCACTACTTAGCTATAGACCCTAGAATGCCATAACCGAGAATGTGTTTCAAACTTTCATTTTACCAACCAAAAGTAAATATACTTATTTGGACTTTCGGATTAAAAGTTATTAATGTTTAAAAATTGATTCGCAAAAATCTTTACAGTGGGTATCCACTGCGCCGCAGTGAGCCAGAACCATGCTCACTGCGCCGCAGTGGGCTAAATCGAACCAGGGACCAGTACAATGGCACTGCGCCGCAGTGAGCCAGAACCATGCTCACTGCGCCGCAGTGAGCTCCCAAACCAGCCCTAGCCACTGCGCCGCAGTGGGCTAAGCCCATGCCACTGCGCCGCAGTGGCCTCATTCTGCAGCCAGCACCAGCAGGTGCAAATATGCAGGAAAGCCCAAATCGTTTTTCAACACAAATCCTTTCATTATAACAAGTATAAACATGTTCAATAGACCTGGAAACATACCATTCCTCCAAAACATTTCGCCATTTCAATCATTTTGATTTCAAGACCAAATTCTAAATCAAAACTTCATAAATTACCAAGAACCCTAATTACATAACAAATTTAAAGCCTCTAATTCCGTTTACAAAACTAAAACAAACCCTTAAATGAATTTAAATCGAATCAAAAGTTTGAGAAAAATGTTTACTTACCAAAATTTGATGTTCTTGAGGTAAAGATGAAGATGGTGATGATTAAGATGATGATGATGCCAAAACCCTAAATTATTGTTGAAATATGATTACCCCTTTGAATCCCCTTTGATTTTTCTCTTCCAGGTATTTGATTCGAGAGCTAAAACTTGTAGGTGTTATGTGTGGGAGTGTGGGTGTCGACAGGTAAGGAAAGAAAACAGAGGGGGTGGGGGGTTTGTTGGTTAATTTCCCTCCATTCAAACATAATTAAGCCCATGTGGCTTCTTTTTGTGATATTTTTGTACCCTTAATTCGGTAAAATGCTTACGATTAAATACCGTTTGACTAAAAGGTTAAAATGTAAAGTAAAGGTATTTTTCCTCGTCTTATTTTAGTCAAGACAAGCCAATAAAGTTTCGTCAAAGTGAACTTTACAAAAATTAAGTCTAGATAGTCTTTTTATTTCGTACAGGACATAACCTTTAAATATAAATTTAAAGTTATTTTAAAGACTCGGCATTCGTCTAGATAGCTAATAGTCTACGTCAACAAGATACGTCTACTTTGACTAAGTCAAAAGTCCAAAAGTCTAATAAGTTCCACGTCAAATGACTGTCTAATTGAGATTAGGACTAACCCAGATGTTAATTAATTACGAGTTGAACGACGTACTGTAGATCAACTAGTGGAAGAAATATACAGCACGGTTCGACTTAAACTTCTCACTGTGCAGTTCAAGAAGACAACCAAATTAGATGGAAGTTTAGCCGCTTGGAAGTTACCTAATATGATAGGAATAACGTAATGTAATTTCTTGTTTTTATTAGTTGTTAGCTAGCTAGTTGGTTTCCTGTTTTCGACTAGTAGTTAGCTTGGGGTCCTTGGATGTTGCACTAGGTGCATGTTTGTAAAAGTCGTGTTGGTATTCAGCCAACGCGCCTGAACTTATTGTTTTGGTATATTTATACAGCTAACCATTTATACCAAAAAAACAAGTGTCTCATGGCTAGCTACAATCAGTCCACATATTTTATGAATTGGAGGCTAGGATGTCAACCAATTTATGTGGAAAACTGGACATGAGTCCATTTGAGAAAAGTTAACCATAAACGTCAAAACGTGCAGTGCCTTTCCAAGGTGACACTTTCAACATGACTTTGTCTCCCACTTGAAACTCAAGTGGTTTCCGTCTACGGTCAGCATAGCTCTTTTGGCGATCTTGAGCCGCCTTCAGCCGTGCCCTAATTTCGACAATTTGATCAGTAGTCTTCTGAACTAGTCCATATTTAAATAAACGACGTTCTCCAGCATCAAGCCAACAGACAGGAGATCTACACTTTTGTCCATATAAAGCCTCATAAGGCGCGCATTTGATGCTAGTGTGATAGCTGTTGTTATATGAAAATTCAGCTAACGGCAAAAAGGTATCCCAACTACCTTTGAAGTCAATGACACATGCCCGAAGCATGTCCTCTAAAGTCTGGATGGTACGTTCACTTTGTCCGTCAGTCTGTGGATGGTAAGCCGTACTCAGGTGCAATTGAGTGCCTAGGGCATCTTGAAAATATCGCCATGATTGTGAAGTGAAACGACCATCACGGTCAGAGATAATAGACAAAGGAACGCCATGAAGAGATACAATCCTTTCAATGTATATTTGAGACAATTTCCTTATCTTCCAGTTCTCTCGAATTGGAATGAAATGAGCAGACTTCGTCAATCGATCGACAATGACCCAAATAGTATCGTATCCTTTCAGGGTTCGAGGTAACTTCGTAATGAAGTCCATAGTAATCTGTTCCCATTTCCAGTCAGGAATTTGGGGTTGTTGGAGCAGCCCAGAAGGCTTTTGGTGCTCCCCCTTGACCATTGAACAATTTAGACACTTCGAGACATAAGTGGCGATATCTCTTTTCATACCAGGCCACCAATAAAAGTCCTTCAGTCCATGGTATATTTTGTCAGCGCCAGGATGGATTGAATACCTAGATCGATGACTTTCGTTCATTAAAAGTTCTCTAAGTCCATTATACTTGGGAATCCACACTCTGCCCTTAACATGTCGGATTCCATCGCCATCCAATTCAAACAAACGTTCAGCA
The DNA here is from genome assembly GCA_034093135.1 of Erigeron breviscapus. NCBI lineage: Eukaryota > Viridiplantae > Streptophyta > Magnoliopsida > Asterales > Asteraceae > Erigeron > Erigeron breviscapus. The sequence goes on from CM067167.1 coordinate 277,968,064, forward strand.
TTCCACAATGCTTCCTTCTCGATACGCCCTGGCCGTAGGGCTTCGTTTTGATCGTCTAAAACTCTATCCCTTAATGACGAGCCAAGATAAGAACTTGCTCTTGTTATGACAGATAGTGAAATTCTATCTTTTCGACTTAGCGCGTCAGCAACAACATTTGCTTTACCGGGATGATATTTGAGTTCACAGTCGTAGTCACTGAGTAACTCTACCCATCGTCGTTGTCGCATATTCAGCATTTTCTGATCGAAGATATGCTGAAGGCTTTTGTGGTCCGTGAATACAGTACACTTGGTACCATACAGATAATGTCTCCAAATTTTAATGCAAAGACAACCGCTCCGAGTTCTAGATCGTGGGTTGTATAGTTCTTTTCGTGGATTTTGAGCTGTCTAGAAGCGTAAGCAATGACCTTACCTTCCTGCATAAGTACACATCCCATGCCCTGATGTGAGGCGTCACAGTATACCACGAAATTTTCAATGCCATTCGGTAATGCTAGAATAGGAGCATTACACAGCCTGTCCTTTAACGTCTGGAATGCCTTTTCTTGGGCATCCTGCCAAATAAACTCCTTAGTCTTCTGAGTTAATAAAGTCAAAGGTTGAGCAACCTTAGAGAAATTCTCAATGAATCTCCTGTAATAGCCAGCCAGTCCAAGAAATTGACGAATTTCCGTCGGAGTCTTAGGGGCTTCCCACTTCTTTATTGCCTCGACCTTAGATGGATCTACATGGATTCCATCTGCATTCACTACATGACCCAAGAAGTGTACTTCCCTAATCCAGAATTCACATTTTGAGAATTTCGCGTACAACTTCTGATCCTTGAGCAGTTGCAGAATGGTTCTCAGATGACCTTCATGTTCGTCTTTATTCCTTGAGTATATCAGTATGTCGTCAATGAACACGATGACAAACTTGTCTAGATACGGTCGACATACTCGATTCATTAAGTCCATAAACACGGCTGGTGCATTGGTTAAACCAAACGGCATAACCAAAAACTCATAATGTCCATAACGAGTTCTGAAGGCTGTTTTTAGGAATGTCCGTCTCTCTGACTCTGAGTTGATGATACCCAGATCTGAGATCGATCTTGGAAAAATGTGATGCACCTTCCAATTGGTCAAACAAGTCGTCAATACGAGGTAAAGGGTACCTGTTCTTGACAGTCAACTTGTTCAATTCTCTATAATCTATACACATGCGCATAGAGCCGTCCTTCTTTTTGACAAATAGAATCGGAGCTCCCCAAGGTGATGAACTTGGGCGAATTAGTCCTTTAGCTAACAACTCTTGAAGTTGTTCGGATAATTCTTGCATTTCTGACGGCGCAAGACGATAGGGTGCCTTGGCCACGGTGCAGCTCCAGGGACTAAGTCTATTCCAAACTCAACTGGTCTGTGAGGTGGAAGTCCCGTCAAATCTTCAGGAAATACTTCTGGAAAATCTTTAACTACTGGGATGTCTTGAATGTCTTTACCCTTCGGCTTCCTTTCAACAACTAGTGCCAAGAAGGCAGGGTATTCTTTTTGTAAATATTTATTCGCCTTTATCGCCGATACTAAAATCAATTCCTTCCCTGACTTGTCTCCTTGCACTACTAGGGTTTTGTCATTCTGAAGGGGTATTCTAACAACCTTCTCGTAACACATTATTTCAGCTCTAACCTTAGATAACCAGTCCATACCAACAATTACATCAAAACTACTGAGTTCTATGGGAATTAGATCAATTTTAAAGTTTTCGCCAGACAATGTCAAATTGCAATCTACTAAATGATCTCTAGCAATATACTTTTGACCGTTTGCATATTCGACAATATAAGTGTCTTTCATGGGGATAGCCACTATACCAAATCGGGACTTAAATTCTAAGGATATAAAGCTTTTATCAGCACCAGAGTCGAATAACACAAAAACATAATGATTATTGAGTATGAATGTACCTATCACAACGTTGGGATCACGTCGTGCATCAGCAGCATCCAAAGCAAAAACTCGGCCTCTACCTCGTCCACCTTGATTCCTTGCTTGATTATTCCCCGCATGGTTCCTTACTGGAACTATTGCATTGTTGTTCGGGTTCAGATTGAGTCTTGGACATGCAGGTCGCAGATGGGTTTCGCTCCCACATTCGTAGCATTGAGCTTGTGCCTTGCCCCTACAAAACTTTTCCAGATGTCCCGCCCTTTTACAACGGCGACAAGTAGGACAATTTCCTCTATGATGGAGATTACACCTATTACACCTAGGATCTGCGCCAGTGTACCTCGTGACGTCCTGAGTAACTACCGCAAAGTTTCTGGCAGTCTTAAACCTCTTGCCATTTCCACCGCCACCATATCCACTACCAGAGGCATGATCACTTCTTCTCTTGACCACTTCAGTTCCAACAGAAGAATCAGTGGTTCTTTTCAAGTCTATCACCATCCGGTTGGTTGCACTAACTGCCGCTTGAAGAGTCATAGGATTAAAAGCGGCTACCAATCTTCGGACATCAGGTGACAAGCCATAACAGTACCTCTCGATCAATTTCTCCTCCGTATCTACCATACGAGGAACTAGTCTAGCCAACTCATGAAAACGAGTTGTGTATTTCTCATTGTCTAGTCCAATCATACTATGATTCCAGAATTCGCCTTCCATTTTCTGTACTTCCTCCCTAGGACAGTATTTTTCCATCAACATACTTTTAAAATCAAACCAAGGTATCCTATTAGCTTGGTCTCGACCTCGGGTCCTAACCTGCTCGTTCCACCATGATAGAGCGTGCTTTTGAAGTTGAGTGGAAGCATATTCCACTTTGTGCTCTTCGGCACAACGACTAATATGAAGCACCGCCTCTATGCTTTCTAGCCAGTTGATTAGACCTACCGGACCCTCGGTACCATGAAATTCCTTTGGTTTACAATAGGTAAAGGTCTTGTAGTCACCCACTCGAAGTTGAGCTCGAGGAACAACTTGTTCAGCAGTAGGTTCAACGTTGTTACTATTATCAGTATGATGATTATTATTGGCGTTCATGCTTGCCGTGATCTGAGCAACTAAAGTAGGCATGGCGGCCAACAGTTGCTGTGTCACAAATGCTGCCATATTATTATCCCCGCCAGTATTTGGGGTAGGTCCAGGGCCAGTGTTCACCTGGACAGTAGCAGTTTCTGGTTCTTGCTGGATTACAGGTTCTTCCTGTTCAGCTTCATTATTCAAAGGAGTGGATCGAGTAACTCTCTTTGGTGCAGTTTTCTTGACTGGAGCCTTTTTCTGAACTTTGCTTTTCGTCTTAGGAGCCATAAGTCTAAGATATGAACAAAAATGTCATTTAGAGATTTCCTTGATAGGTTAAGTAGAAAGTAGCTTTGCAAGACAGATGACAGTACAATGCAAGTCACAAATTGCTGACTTGTATGAATTCATGTACTAGACAAGACAAGAAAAATATGAAAAATCATATTTCTAGAGCTAAGAATAAGCAGTTGACATAGTCTGAACAAGTAAGTAAGCCAAAAGACAATCGTATTTCATTGATGTTCAAAATTTTACATAGTCTGGTATGTACAGTCCAAAAACATGTGGGAAACTTCATCCACAACGATAGACTACATAGTCGGGGCAATACGATTTATAGACACGTGGGAAATACATCCACCAAAAAGATAGACTACAACTCAAAGTACAGAAGTACGAGTTGTTAAAAGTTCTAGGCTTACAATATGGAAAGACTTATTACAAAATTACATCTTGCAAATAACAACGACCAGCAAAGCCACCACCAAAACCACCACAACAGACAGTATCCAGATCAACCTCCCAATAGTTTCCTTCCCCTCTCTAGCAACAGTCAACGCCTCTGCCGCCTGATGATAAGCTCCAGTCAACGCCTGAGCTTGATTCTCTATTTCTAACATACCTTTAATGCTTATATATAGGGTCACCCGCAGCCTTCCCACCACATTTTAAATATGCTGTTAATATAATCCAAACTATCACGTATATAAACCTTATGCATACACATACGATTTGAGTTTCTATTCCTAACATACCTTCAATGTTTATATATAGGGTCACCCGCAGCCTTCCCACCACATTTTAAATATGCTGTTAATATAATCCAAACTATCACGTATATAAACCTTATGCATACACATACGATTTGAGTTTCTATTCCTAACATACCTTCAATGTTTATATATAGGGTCACCCGCAGCCTTCCCACCACATTTTAAATATGCTGTTAATATAATCCAAACTATCACGTATATAAACCTTATGCATACACATACGATTTGAGTTTCTATTCCTAACATACCTTCAATGTTTATATATAGGGTCACCCGCAGCCTTCCCACCACATTTTAAATATGCTGTTAATATAATCCAAACTATCACGTATATAAACCTTATGCATACACATACGATTTGAGTTTCTATTCCTAACATACCTTCAATGTTTATATATAGGGTCACCCGCAGCCTTCCCACCACATTTTAAATATGCTGTTAATATAATCCAAACTATCACGTATATAAACCTTATGCATACACATACGATTTGAGTTTCTATTCCTAACATACCTTCAATGTTTATATATAGGGTCACCCGCAGCCTTCCCACCACATTTTAAATATGCTGTTAATATAATCCAAACTATCACGTATATAAACCTTATGCATACACATACGATTTGAGTTTCTATTCCTAACATACCTTCAATGTTTATATATAGGGTCACCCGCAGCCTTCCCACCACATTTTAAATATGCTGTTAATATAATCCAAACTATCACGTATATAAACCTTATGCATACACATACGATTTGAGTTTCTATTCCTAACATACCTTCAATGTTTATATATAGGGTCACCCGCAGCCTTCCCACCACATTTTAAATATGCTGTTAATATAATCCAAACTATCACGTATATAAACCTTATGCATACACATACGATTTGAGTTTCTATTCCTAACATACCTTCAATGTTTATATATAGGGTCACCCGCAGCCTTCCCACCACATTTTAAATATGCTGTTAATATAATCCAAACTATCACGTATATAAACCTTATGCATACACATACGATTTGAGTTTCTATTCCTAACATACCTTCAATGTTTATATATAGGGTCACCCGAAGTCTAACCTAAATATAATGACAAGACGGTTCAGACCGAAGTCTAACCTAAATATAATGACAAGACGGTTCAGACCGAAGTCTAACCTAAATATAATGACAAGACGGTTCAGACCGAAGTCTAACCTAAATATAATGACAAGACGGTTCAGACCGAAGTCTAACCTAAATATAATGACAAGACGGTTCAGACCGAAGTCTAACCTAAATATAATGACAAGACGGTTCAGACCGAAGTCTAACCTAAATATAATGACAAGACGGTTCAGACCGAAGTCTAACCTAAATATAATGACAAGACGGTTCAGACCGAAGTCTAACCTAAATATAATGACAAGACGGTTCAGACCGAAGTCTAACCTAAATATAATGACAAGACGGTTCAGACCGAAGTCTAACCTAAATATAATGACAAGACGGTTCAGACCGAAGTCTAACCTAAATATAATGACAAGACGGTTCAGACCGAAGTCTAACCTAAATATAATGACAAGACGGTTCAGACCGAAGTCTAACCTAAATATAATGACAAGACGGTTCAGACCGAAGTCTAACCTAAATATAATGACAAGACGGTTCAGACCGAAGTCTAACCTAAATATAATGACAAGACGGTTCAGACCGAAGTCTAACCTAAATATAATGACAAGACGGTTCAGACCGAAGTCTAACCTAAATATAATGACAAGACGGTTCAGACCGAAGTCTAACCTAAATATAATGACAAGACGGTTCAGACCGAAGTCTAACCTAAATATAATGACAAGACGGTTCAGACCGAAGTCTAACCTAAATATAATGACAAGACGGTTCAGACCGAAGTCTAACCTAAATATAATGACAAGACGGTTCAGACCGAAGTCTAACCTAAATATAATGACAAGACGGTTCAGACCGAAGTCTAACCTAAATATAATGACAAGACGGTTCAGACCGAAGTCTAACCTAAATATAATGACAAGACGGTTCAGACCGAAGTCTAACCTAAATATAATGACAAGACGGTTCAGACCGAAGTCTAACCTAAATATAATGACAAGACGGTTCAGACCGAAGTCTAACCTAAATATATAGACAAGACGGTTCAGACCGAAGTCTAACCTAAATATAATGACAAGACGGTTCAGACCGAAGTCTAACCTAAATATAATGACAAGACGGTTCAGACCGAAGTCTAACCTAAATATAATGACAAGACGGTTCAGACCGAAGTCTAACCTAAATATAATGACAAGACGGTTCAGACCGAAGTCTAACCTAAATATAATGACAAGACGGTTCAGACCGAAGTCTAACCTAAATATAATGACAAGACGGTTCAGACCGAAGTCTAACCTAAATATAATGACAAGACGGTTCAGACCGAAGTCTAACCTAAATATAATGACAAGACGGTTCAGACCGAAGTCTAACCTAAATATAATGACAAGACGGTTCAGACCGAAGTCTAACCTAAATATAATGACAAGACGGTTCAGACCGAAGTCTAACCTAAATATAATGACAAGACGGTTCAGACCGAAGTCTAACCTAAATATAATGACAAGACGGTTCAGACCGAAGTCTAACCTAAATATAATGACAAGACGGTTCAGACCGAAGTCTAACCTAAATATAATGACAAGACGGTTCAGACCGAAGTCTAACCTAAATATAATGACAAGACGGTTCAGACCGAAGTCTAACCTAAATATAATGACAAGACGGTTCAGACCGAAGTCTAACCTAAATATAATGACAAGACGGTTCAGACCGAAGTCTAACCTAAATATAATGACAAGACGGTTCAGACCGAAGTCTAACCTAAATATAATGACAAGACGGTTCAGACCGAAGTCTAACCTAAATATAATGACAAGACGGTTCAGACCGAAGTCTAACCTAAATATAATGACAAGACGGTTCAGACCGAAGTCTAACCTAAATATAATGACAAGACGGTTCAGACCGAAGTCTAACCTAAATATAATGACAAGACGGTTCAGACCGAAGTCTAACCTAAATATAATGACAAGACGGTTCAGACCGAAGTCTAACCTAAATATAATGACAAGACGGTTCAGACCGAAGTCTAACCTAAATATAATGACAAGACGGTTCAGACCGAAGTCTAACCTAAATATAATGACAAGACGGTTCAGACCGAAGTCTAACCTAAATATAATGACAAGACGGTTCAGACCGAAGTCTAACCTAAATATAATGACAAGACGGTTCAGACCGAAGTCTAACCTAAATATAATGACAAGACGGTTCAGACCGAAGTCTAACCTAAATATAATGACAAGACGGTTCAGACCGAAGTCTAACCTAAATATAATGACAAGACGGTTCAGACCGAAGTCTAACCTAAATATAATGACAAGACGGTTCAGACCGAAGTCTAACCTAAATATAATGACAAGACGGTTCAGACCGAAGTCTAACCTAAATATATAGACAAGACGGTTCAGACCGAAGTCTAACCTAAATATAATGACAAGACGGTTCAGACCGAAGTCTAACCTAAATATATAGACAAGACGGTTCAGACCGAAGTCTAACCTAAATATAATGACAAGACGGTTCAGACCGAAGTCTAACCTAAATATATAGACAAGACGGTTCAGACCGAAGTCTAACCTAAATATATAGACAAGACGGTTCAGACCGAAGTCTAACCTAAATATAATGACAAGACGGTTCAGACCGAAGTCTAACCTAAATATATAGACAAGACGGTTCAGACCGAAGTCTAACCTAAATATAATGACAAGACGGTTCAGACCGAAGTCTAACCTAAATATATAGACAAGACGGTTCAGACCGAAGTCTAACCTAAATATAATGACAAGACGGTTCAGACCGAAGTCTAACCTAAATATAATGACAAGACGGTTCAGACCGAAGTCTAACCTAAATATAATGACAAGACGGTTCAGACCGAAGTCTAACCTAAAAATAACTACATGAGGGGGATCATTTTAGTTCGTCAAAACACAAGGAACAGTTTAGTCAGCCGACAACATGGCAAGTCAAGACATATAGATCGATTTTCATAAGACATGTATACACATTTTTAGACAGCCGTCTCATGGCAAATATAAGACAAATGATTTCATTTACCACATCTCATGGCGTAGACAAAGACAAATCATTTACAAAGTAGTCGTGTATACAGTACATGCTTTCAGGCCCAAAGTAAAGGAAAAAGGGCGCCATAAACTCACCTTAGCGATAACAGAGCTAAAAGTATGAGCAGTCAGAGAATAAGAGCAGTCTAGCCTCCACGTCTATCCAAAACCTAGGATATGAGCACGAATGGTGAGGATCAAATCTCACGACGACAAGTATCCTACGTACCACTACTTAGCTATAGACCCTAGAATGCCATAACCGAGAATGTGTTTCAAACTTTCATTTTACCAACCAAAAGTAAATATACTTATTTGGACTTTCGGATTAAAAGTTATTAATGTTTAAAAATTGATTCGCAAAAATCTTTACAGTGGGTATCCACTGCGCCGCAGTGAGCCAGAACCATGCTCACTGCGCCGCAGTGGGCTAAATCGAACCAGGGACCAGTACAATGGCACTGCGCCGCAGTGGGCTAAGCCCATGCACTGCGCCGCAGTGGGCTAAATCGAACCAGGGACCAGTACAATGGCACTGCGCCGCAGTGGGCTAAGCCCATGCCACTGCGCCGCAGTGGCCTCATTCTGCAGCCAGCACCAGCAGGTGCAAATATGCAGGAAAGCCCAAATCGTTTTTCAACACAAATCCTTTCATTTTAACAAGTATTAAACATGTTCAATAGACCTGGAAACATACCATTCCGCCAAAACATTTCGCCATTTCAATCATTTTGATTTCAAGACCAAATTCTAAATCAAAACTTCATAAATTACCAAGAACCCTAATTACATAACAAATTTAAAGCCTCTAATTCCGTTTACAAAACTAAAACAAACCCTTAAATGAATTTAAATCGAATCAAAAGTTTGAGAAAAATGTTTACTTACCAAAATTTGATGTTCTTGAGGTAAAGATGAAGATGGTGATGATTAAGATGATGATGATGCCAAAACCCTAAATTATTGTTGAAATATGATTACCCCTTTGAATCCCCTTTGATTTTTCTCTTCCAGGTATTTGATTCGAGAGCTAAAACTTGTAGGTGTTATGTGTGGGAGTGTGGGTGTCGACAGAACAAAGAAGAAAACAGGGGGGTGGGGGTTTGTTGGTTAATTTCCCTCCATTCAAACATAATTAAGCCCATGTGGCTTCTTTTTGTGATATTTTTGTACCCTTAATTCGGTAAAATGCTTACGATTAAATACCGTTTGACTAAAAGGTTAAAATGTAAAGTAAAGGTATTTTCCCTCGTCTTATTTTAGTTATGACAAGTAAATAAAATTTCGTCAAAGTGAACTTTATAATATTAAGTCTAGATAGTCTATTTATTTCGTACAGGACATAACCTTTAAATATAAATTTAAAGTTATTTTAAAGACTCGGCATTCGTCTAGATAGCTAATAGTCTACGTCAACAAGATACGTCTACTTTGACTAAGTCAAAAGTCCAAAAGTCTAATAAGTTCCACGTCAAATGACTGTCTAATTGAGATTAGGACTAACCCGATGTTAATTAATTACGAGTTGTCACACGACGTACTGTAGATCAACTAGTGGAAGAAATATACAGCACGGTTCGACTTAAACTTCTCACTGTGCAGTTCAAGAAGACAACCAAATTAGATGGAAGTTTAGCCGCTTGGAAGTTACCTAATATGATAGGAATAACGTAATGTAATTTCTTGTTTTTATTAGTTGTTAGCTAGCTAGTTGGTTTCCTGTTTTCGACTAGTAGTTAGCTTGGGGTCCTTGGATGTTGCACTAGGTGCATGTTTGTAAAAGTCGTGTTGGTATTCAGCCAACGCGCCTGAACTTATTGTTTTGGTATATTTATACAGCTAACCATTTATACCAAAAAAACAAGTGTCTCATGGCTAGGTACAACCAGTCCACATATTTTATGAATTGGAGGCTAGGATGTCAATCAATTTTTTGTGGAAAACTGGAAATGAGTCCATTTGAGAAAAGTTAACCATAAAAAACAAGTCAACCAATTTTGACCTGCATTTTGAACCCTATAAGGCTATACACTAAAAAAAAAAAAAAAAAAAAAAAAAAAAAAAAAAAAAAAAAAAAAAAAAAAAAAAAAAAAAAAAAAAAAAAAAAAAAAAAAAAAAAAAAAAAAAAAAAAAAAAAAAAAAAAAAAAAAAAAAAAAAAAAAAAAAAAAAAAAAAAAAAAAAAAAAAAAAAAAAAAAAAAAAAAAAAAAAAAAAAAAAAAAAAAAAAAAAAAAAAAAAAAAAAAAAAAAAAAAAAAAAAAAAAAAAAAAAAAAAAAAAAAAAAAAAAAAAAAAAAAAAAAAAAAAAAAAAAAAAAAAAAAAAAAAAAAAAAAAAAAAAAAAAAAAAAAAAAAAAAAAAAAAAAAAAAAAAAAAAAAAAAAAAAAAAAAAAAAAAAAAAAAAAAAAAAAAAAAAAAAAAAAAAAAAAAAAAAAAAAAAAAAAAAAAAAAAAAAAAAAAAAAAAAAAAAAAAAAAAAAAAAAAAAAAAAAAAAAAAAAAAAAAAAAAAAAAAAAAAAAAAAAAAAAAAAAAAAAAAAAAAAAAAAAAAAAAAAAAAAAAAAAAAAAAAAAAAAAAAAAAAAAAAAAAAAAAAAAAAAAAAAAAAAAAAAAAAAAAAAAAAAAAAAAAAAAAAAAAAAAAAAAAAAAAAAAAAAAAAAAAAAAAAAAAAAAAAAAAAAAAAAAAAAAAAAAAAAAAAAAAAAAAAAAAAAAAAAAAAAAAAAAAAAAAAAAAAAAAAAAAAAAAAAAAAAAAAAAAAAAAAAAAAAAAAAAAAAAAAAAAAAAAAAAAAAAAAAAAAAAAAAAAAAAAAAAAAAAAAAAAAAAAAAAAAAAAAAAAAAAAAAAAAAAAAAAAAAAAAAAAAAAAAAAAAAAAAAAAAAAAAAAAAAAAAAAAAAAAAAAAAAAAAAAAAAAAAAAAAAAAAAAAAAAAAAAAAAAAAAAAAAAAAAAAAAAAAAAAAAAAAAAAAAAAAAAAAAAAAAAAAAAAAAAAAAAAAAAAAAAAAAAAAAAAAAAAAAAAAAAAAAAAAAAAAAAAAAAAAAAAAAAAAAAAAAAAAAAAAAAAAAAAAAAAAAAAAAAAAAAAAAAAAAAAAAAAAAAAAAAAAAAAAAAAAAAAAAAAAAAAAAAAAAAAAAAAAAAAAAAAAAAAAAAAAAAAAAAAAAAAAAAAAAAAAAAAAAAAAAAAAAAAAAAAAAAAAAAAAAAAAAAAAAAAAAAAAAAAAAAAAAAAAAAAAAAAAAAAAAAAAAAAAAAAAAAAAAAAAAAAAGTTAGATAGTAAAAAAAAAAAAAAAAAAAAAAAAAAAAAAAAAAAAAAAAAAAAAAAAAAAAAAAAAATAAAAAGAAAAAACATAACATTATATATAGAATTCTCATTAAAACAAAACTATAACAATGTCTGATGGTTAAATCAACGACAAATAATGCAGGCTGCGTAAATGGCCATCCACACACCATCTAATTATGTGCTTAACTTCAAAAGACCATTGACAGAAAGACTTACCATCCATTTGCATAAACAGAACCATGCACAGATTCAGGAACACGAATCTCCTTCTCTAACTGACGCTGACCCCAAAACTTAAACCGGGTAGGTAAAAAAAAAAATTCAGGATTTTCTACTACAAGAAGATTTGTTCTTGATGGTGAAGGAACCATCAGAGATGCACGTGTAACTTCAACTAGAAAAGGTGCCCACTCAACATCTACACCACCATAAGAATTTCCAGAGATGACACTGTACACCATAAGTTTCTTTTCGCTATAAGATTTGGTTGGCTAATCGAAAACATTGTGCGAGATACTAATTAAAATAAGTAAAGGTAGTGATTATCTTATATGAAACAGAAAACAATGCATAGAACTAATTAAAATAAGTAAAAATGATCATCTTTAGCCGGAATACTATAATAGCTAGCACATTAGATTCAAGAACTTATTGTTTTGGTATATTTATACAGCTAACCATTTATACCAAAAAAACAAGTGTCTCATGGCTAGGTACAACCAGTCCACATATTTTATGAATTGGAGGCTAGGATGTCAATCAATTTTTTGTGGAAAACTGGAAATGAGTCCATTTGAGAAAAGTTAACCATAAAAAACAAGTCAACCAATTTTGACCTGCATTTTGAACCCTATAAGGCTATACACTAAACAGTTCAAATTGTCATCATATATCAACTCACCACATGGATGATCTTGGAAGGACTTGGTGCTCCTTCAATGTTCCATTCGATATTATGAAGAGATTGTGAAGCAGAATGTGCCCCAAAGTCTGTACAAGTTTTGGCAGACAAAATCAAAACAAACTTCCCATCTGGGTTGAAAATTAAAGAAACTGAGATGATAATTTTCCAAACGTTCAATATTTCATGCTCCAGGGTCTACCCAAGTATTACATTTATTGAGGACGTCTCCAGTGCAATAACAATAAAGAAGAAAAAACATAACATTATATATAGAATTCTCATTAAAACAAAACTATAACAATGTCTGATGGTTAAATCAACGACAAATAATGCAGGCTGCGTAAATGGCCATCCACACACCATCTAATTATGTGCTTAACTTCAAAAGACCGTTGACAGAAAGCAAGTGATCTACATTTAAACCTTTCATACATGACTCGACTATTAAATTTTATAAATAAATGAAGATATGAAATGGACCGATTATTAAAGAAGATTAAAAGGAAAAAAGATTTCAAACTTCACAAGAAATGCATTAGTCTAGAAAGTATATCCATAATGATGAAAAGGAATGTCATAATGTTTCACATGTTGCTTTCCCCTATTCATATAGGCTTGTGAGTTGAGACACAAATATACATTCTTGAATCCGCAGGTAAGCTAAAAATCCAACTCTAATGAGGAACTTTTAGCCGGCAACCGGCTATTAACAACAAAACGTCAAAATAGGTTGCTCATCCTATGTGCTCAAACCATGGAAAGTAAGCCGTGGTTTAGAATCCAAAGAAAAGCCAGTTACATGGCTCAAAAATACAGAGAGACGCCAATACACTAAATAACTTCTTTAGCAACTATCATTACATAGAAGGGCTGGCATGAGAGAGACAGGTTATGTTCATTCTATAACAATATGTCCAAGCATTGGTGTTTATGGGAAAAAAGTAAATTGTGCTTTCGGGGGGATATTAACAATCTATACAGGTGATATATGATGATCTTAAGAGCATACGGTATGGACTAATTACCCCGACCCCGATTGATTATGTGGCAGTCGGCACCGGACCTTTTCCCATCCCTTCCAATTCTGCGCCGAAAATTTCATCAAGATTCTTCAAGTTTTTGCCGTTGCTCGGCATCTTTAATTTTCTTTGTTAATGATTATTTTATCTACTAAAAACCAAAGTATATCTATCATATAGTCCAATGCATGCCAGCTGTTTCATTTTCTTTTTGTTTTTTAACCCAAAAGAAAATACAACCACCACTTCTCACATCCCTTATATTTATGTTAAAACTTACCACCGCTGATGATGGAGCTACTGTCCTGTGTTTGTGGCTTCATTCCCATTATTTTCCCTCTTGCAAGACAAACAACATTCCAATGATAGATTTGTTTAATGAAAATAGCGGCAGCGGCAGAAATTCGGATAGATGGCGGCTGTAGTATGTGAAATTGGGGAAAAGTGGTTTAGATTTTATATTCTTTTATATAGTATGTTTATGTTTATACCTGTATCATAATAGCTGTAGAAGAGATAGTGTTTATGGTTTTTATCTTTTTAATTGCTTGGCTAAGTAGATAAAATCAAGCTTCGTACGTTGGTAGTTATCTAGTGTATTTTGATTAGTTAATTATTTATTTATCATTTATTGTTATTAATGTATATATTTTGAAGTAAAAAACATAGTGTTCTGCATTCTGCGTCATTCTATAACCATAACGGCTCAAAAGTGGTAAAATGGTGAAAGCTGCGCTGAAGTGGCGTTCTGGATGGTTCTGCATGCCGCCATGAAACTATTTGATGAGCTAGCTTCCAGTTCGAGGTGATAAAGACCCACTTGAGAGTTCACATACAAAATGCTACTCTTCGTCCTATGCAATTTCTATGATTTTTATTGTGCCGGTAAACTTTTTTTTTTTTTTAAAAAAAAAATTGAAACGGGATTTTTATTAGTATGATAAATCCTAACGAGGAGCTAGGAGTTACATATGGAGTTTACAAACAGAGAGAGCATAAAGCAAAAACAAAGAAGTAAGCAGGGAGATGTGCCGGTAAACTATCCAGTGAAACTAAGATACTAGATAGGTGTATGAAGTGGGGTGCATTACAAATGACTGGTCCATAAGAATCCATGGGTGCAAAGCTCGAACCCTTTGTTGATATTGAAGGTTAAGGTTTAAAATATCTAATTTGAGGGATGCTTTCTCTTCTCTTGAGTCAACTGTTACCGAGATTTGAGGGAAATGAAAATGTCTCGGTAGAAGTTGCAACATTGGCCTATCTAATTATAAATGTCTAATTATAAACAGGTCAATATAGGTTATGGTATTATATCTGATGGGTCAAACGGGTAAGATAATTATGAATGAAATACTTTAAGAAATCAGGTCAAATCAAACGAATAAAAAGTCACCCGAACTGCATCTTTTAATAAATATAAGACCGAACTTCCTAAATCGTACCATATATTAGACATTACGGACAAAATTTAATTCATGGAATCATATTTAACGTGCTAATCTATTGTAAATGAAATCTATTTGAAAAAAATCAAGCATATAAGTGTTTGGATCAAACAACCTGTAAAGAGGTACGGGTACTGATTTGACATGTAAACCAACCACCAGTTAAATCATCCCGATTACAATCACAAAATGAGTATACATCTTGGAGAGTCTGAGGTGAGCTCTACCTCAGATCCCATATAAATGATTACAAGTTGCAACTAAACCATCAACGGAAAAACCTAAAACCTAACATCTATATATACATCTATATTTACGCAGGCATGGACAATCGGTTGGGCCACACAAACTTATCTAAAAGTTGGATGTTATGCTAGGGAGGAATATTGCCACTCTTGTCATGATACCTCGAAAGAAAAAAATTAGTGTGATGTCGTTTTTTCATGTCAATAAATGTGACACAAGGTGTGAAGTTTTCCGCCAGCGATTCACATGCCTGGAGCATCAACAACCTCAAATTTAAGACCACCAATTTTATCGCAAAAAAAAAAGTCAAAAACAATAAGAAAACTACCTTGCAGATGAGATGAGACCTGACTCGCTATCTAGGACCTGTTTAAACTGGCTATCGCTAACACCATTTCTGTAGAACCAAAGAAACATTATTAAAAAATTGCATGATGAAAGAATAATGCAAGTTTATTTAGACAGTTTACATAGTTTATGTTTGTATCAAATAACTAGCACTCGAATTTGCTTATCAGGTTGTTTAAAATAATGCTTTCCAAGTAAAGCTCAAAAGAAGTTATTAAACCATTTAGAATTAGGTTATAAGCATAAGTTATTTGGATCGCATTCAAACACTTAGGAAGTGCACAATAGCTATGCCAAAACACAATAAATATAAACT
>CM067167.1:277988869-278024707 GCA_034093135.1 Erigeron breviscapus
AATGAAATATAATGATTGAAAAAAAAATGTAAATTAATGACACTTTTTCTATGATTATTAATATATTTAATAATTAAAGATTTTGTTAGGCCCATATAATTAAAAAATAGCAAAATTGAATTTGATGATATTGAGAATTATGATACGTCGATAACTTATTTTAACAATTGTCCTTAGTATATATATAATTAATAAAAAGATTATAAAATTGGGAGGACGAAAATCACATCACAAACTTTTATTTGGAATAAAAGGCTGAAATTAAATATTAACGTATTTTCTACTATGTACATTGTTGCATCACGAATGTTTTTCATTGTCCTAGTTGTCTTAAAATTTTTAAAACTTATTCACATATGCATGAATGTACTCTTTTCCTATCATCAAATCATAAAACTTTCAAAACTTGTATTAATATACTAAATATAAATTTAAAATTTGATGACCATTTTAAATATTTATAGGACAACTAGATTAACAAAAAAGATCTTTGTGCAAAAGAAAGTTCCTACGTTGACATTTAATTATTCAAAGTGAGGCACAAATTAATTAGTTTTAAACTCATGCATGTACGATGCAGCGATAATTGTGGTAGCGGTGACGGGTGATAGCGGCGGCTGGTGGCGCGAACGGCGAGATAATTGATGTAATTTATTGAAAAGACGGAGAGAGGTTGATGTTTTATATAATAGTACAGGTATAGATTAGTATGCTCGTAATCGGCCACTGCCCACTAGTTATCACCGTTTCTTTAATTTTATAAACTGCATCATCAATTTGCCTTGGTTTTATTTCCACCCAAAATTAAGGTCACAAATGACACAACATTTTTTGGCATCAATACTAAACCGACTATCTATCTTCATTTTGTTGGTGTTTTTGAAAGGGTGTTTTTGTTTGGGTTATACCTATGAATATGGGTGTGCCCCGGAACACTGTGGTGATGGAAAGAATGTAAGCTATCCATTTTACATTGATGGCTTACAAGATCGAGATTGTGGATTACCTGATTTCAAGCTAAGTTGCAACAACAATGGGTCATCACTTCTTCAGATATCTGGAAATAACTACTTAGTTGATCATATAAACTATGACAAGCATACTATACGATTGCTATATATATATTCCCAAATCTTATCATGCCCTTCGGCTATCACAAACTTAAAGTTTAATAACGGCCTGTTTGCAATCTATTCATTTTGGCAAACTGAAGTTGTATTTCTTAGAAAATGTTCTAAAGAGCTGCCCAAGATTTTGACTAGATATAGGATTAATGGGTCATCTTGTGATGCAGTCGACATTAATCAGTTGGTTATGATGACATATGACGATCATTTGGACATTGGAAAGGAAGTTTGTAGTAATGTGGTTGCAGCACCTGTGGAACTGCAAGATGGAGGAGGAGGTAAGGTGGTGGACGGCACGAATTATCAAGAGGTGATGGAGGGAGGTTTCACAATGTATTGGAATGCACCGAATTGTTCCCGTTGTCAGCAGAGTGGCGGGTGGTGTTGCACAGATGGTAAGCTACTAAATACGCCTCTTTCAATCCATTATGTTCGAACAAAATCACTATTCATATTCATATTCATATGAATTATTGTCTAGAATACTCATGTATTTATTCATTCTATGTTCCAATGAAACAAACTTTTTTTAATTCTATTTTTAAAATTAGATCTTATTGTACAATATATAAGACATATTCATAAACGAAATATATAGTTTGTACATGGAGGTTTGCTGTAATTAGCACAAGTGTTTACAACCATTTTGTAAATTAGCAGTTAAAGTTCTGGGCGGTCTCTAGAATGTGTAATTTGTTGTATTTCTAGACTTTGTATTCTTTTTCCTCTAGTTTCTTGCAAGAGGTTCTTATTAATATACGTCATTTGATTGACGTTTAAAAAAAATTATGATGGCTGACTAGCTAGTTAAATTTTGTACATGCAGGAACGAAACCAGGAAGTAAAAAACACACGGCTGTTATCATCGGTAATTAATATTTACCAAACTCTTTCTTTTTTAAGTTACAAATTTCATACTTTGTCGAATTTCAGAAAGAAAATATGCCAACACTTCCCATACTTAATTTGTTGGATGCAGCAGCAATTGTAGGAGTTGTGATTATACTAGTTACTTTCATGATCTTATGTTTGATAAAGAAACTCAAACAGAGAAGAAAAGAAAGAGTAATGTCATTGTGGATAATTTTCTTAAGCATCACGAATTCTTGGCTCCAAAAAAGTATTCTTACTCCCAGGTAAAGAAGATGACTAACTCCTTCAAAGTCAAACTAGGACAAGGCGGCTTTGGTTCGGTTTATAGAGGAGAGCTAAGCAATGGAAACCTTGTGGCAGTGAAGGTTTTAAATGAACTAAAAGGTAATGGTGAAGATTTTATTAATGAAGTTGCAAGTGTTGGCAGGACTTCTCATGTGAATATTGTAACTCTTGTGGGATTTTGCTGTGATGGCCATCATAGAGCATTGATCTATGAATTCATGCCTAACGGGTCCCTTGAGAGGTTCATAAACGGTCGGGAATGTTCAGGTGATATTCAACTCGGGTGGGAAAAGTTGCACCAAATTGCAATTGGGATTGCTCGAGGCTTAGAATATTTGCACAAGGGTTGTAACACACGGATCTTACATTTCGATATAAAGCCACATAATATTCTTTTGGATCAAGATTTTTGTCCTAAGATATCCGACTTTGGACTAGCTAAGCTATTACATGAGAAAAGAAGCATGATATCCCTCTCCCATATGAGAGGAACACCCGGGTACATTGCTCCTGAACTATTTTCTAGGAATTTTGGTCACATCTCCCACAAATCAGATGTTTATAGTTATGGAATGATGATTTTGGAAATTTTTGGAGGGAAAAAAAATATCGAGGTTGAAGTTGATCACACAAGTGATTACTTTCCTTATTGCTTATTCAAGAAACTAGAGCTACATGAAGAACAACTTGGACTGCACGCCATTGTAAGCGAGGTAGAAAACAAGATGGTGAGGAAAATGATCATTGTAGGCTTGTGGTGCATACAAACTAAGCCTGTGAACCGCCCGACAATAACTAAGGTATTGGAAATGTTAGAAGACGATATAGCATCATTGGAAATCCCTCCGAAACCTTATTTCTCTTCTCCAACAAGGTCTGTAGATCCCCTATCTATTGATAAGTCGAATCATAATTGTTCTTTTACCGTTAGCTTGTCACTTTGAAATGTTATTGATTTCCTAATACTCATGTGTGCTAGGTTTAATTTTGTTGAATAACAATGTTATGTGCGCATGTCCTAAATGACTGTTATAATACTCGAAGGAAGTCGATCTCTTGACATTCTCAACATCCAGAAGTTACTTTAAATTATTGTAATATATCCAATTAGATTAATTTAGACCCCAAATCTACATTAACTCAACTCAACCCGCTTGACCCGTTTCCATTACATGTTGGCCCGTTAATGTTAATTTAGTTATCTTGCAAATAAGAGCCGAGTCACCTACAAAGTATTTTGGTGTACCTCGACTCGACTTGTAAGAGTCGAACTCATAAGAGTCTAAGAAATGACGTTCATGAAGGTCTGGCCATGTTGCAAGCATTATATATTATTTATTTGAGCCTAGAGTTCGTTCCAATAGTTGTATGACTCATGACATCAATCCCATACCACGTTGAAAAACAATAACCTGGTTTCCCTTTAGTAAAGTGATGATGATACAAGCATACTATGCAATATAATATTAATATATAAGGCATTTAACGTCGAAATAGTATGTACGTGGAAAAATCAATATATAAGGCATTCAAAGTCGAAATAGTTTGTACGTGGAAATCATGATGGCTGACAAGCTAGTTAAATATTGTACATGCAGGAAGATACCAAGAAGTAAAAAACACATTTCTGTATCATCGGTAATTAATTAATTACCAAGTTACCAATTTAAATACACATATTTTTAACTCGTTAAATATTACTCGTACAAAATATAGTTAAATATTACAACAAATGTACTGCTACTTCTAAAAATATCCTAAATATACCTATATATCAAGGTTTGAACTTCCAAAGAGGCATGACTAATCATAGAAGACTTCCAAGTCAACTATGTCAACCTTGAAGCTTAATATTTCTATATTCGTGGGGTATAATATATGTAGACGTAAGACTACATACATCAAGGATATCCATAGAAGATTTGTGGTGATATGAAGAATGTTTGTAGAAAGGGTATTGTTGTGGGTGATGAGGTAGCCGGATGATATCCATCTTTAGGTGTTTGTGGTGAAGGATGAAGAAAAAGAAGAAATTGTGGTTGTTTGTAGGAGAAGAAAATTTTGGTTGTTTGTTATTTGGTTGTTTGTAAGAAGGATGGATATATTATTGTTGTGGGTAAAAAGTGTTTGTGGGAAGGATGGATGAAAAGCTGACGTAGCATGTTGATTAATCTATTTGTGGTAAGCTGTAACTAATGTGGACAGCCTAATATACACTACATTATTATAAAATATTTGTACATTCCCCTTTTTTTTCAACTTCGTAGTTAATGATCTTTAAATGTTTCTTTATTTTATTCATTATTTTAAATATCTTCACTTGAAACACTTATAATATATACTTGAAATACCTATATGAAATTAATTTACACTCAACCCTTAACTCTTAAAATAACCACACTACTCATTTTACATCAATAACCTACACTACTTGCCGCCGCCGCCGCCACCACCAATCGCAGTAGTCGTCTCCGCCACCATCACCTGTCCACCACCACGGCACCACCACCACATCGTGCGGGTAGTATTCTAGTATACATGACAAAAATGGGATGACGAAAATCACATTAACAACTTTAATTTCAATTATTCAAAGTGAGTCCAGATATAAGTATGCACATAACCGGTCACACTTTATCTCCTTCCTTTTAATTAAATAAACTGCATCAATATTCTTGGATTAAATTCAACTCAGAATAAAGGTCAGAAATGACAGAACACTGTTTTGCATCATTACTAAAGCTACTACCTATTTTCATTTTATTGGTGTTTTTGAAAGGGTGTTTTTGTTTGAGTTTTAGCTATGAAGGGTGTGCCTCGAACATTGTGGTGATGGAAAGAATGTAAGCTATCCATTTTACATTGATGGCTTACAAGATCCATTATGTGGAGACCCTGATTTGAAGCTGAGTTGTAACAACAACGGGTCATTACTTCTTCAAAAATCTAATAATAACGACTACTTAGTTGAGCATATTGACTATGACAACCGAACTATACGATTGCTAAATCCCCAAATCATATCATGCCCTTCGGCCATCACAAACTTAACATTTGACAAAGGCCTGTTTGCAATGGATGGATATTTCGAATCTAGCCTTGTATTTCTTATGAACTGTTCTAAAGAGCTGCCCAAGAATCTCACAAGATACAGGATTAATGGGTCCATTTGTGATGCAGTCGACATTAATCAGTTGGTTATGATGACATATGACGATCATTTGGACATTGGAAAGGAAGTTTGTAGTAATGTGGTTGCAGCACCTGTGGAACTGCAAGATGGAGGAGGAGGTAAGGTGGTGGACGGCACAAATTACAGAGAGGTGGTGAAGGGAGGGTTTACAATGTATTTTTATGCACCGAGTTGTTCCCGTTGTCAGCAAAGTGGTGGAAGGTGTGGATATACTTTTCCTCGGCCCATCTGTCTCTACCCTGATAATATCTCGGCATACCCCTTTTATCCGTTAGGACAGAATTAAAAATGATTATTCATATTCATAGGATTTCTTATTTAATATACTTGGTTATTATTTTTGCAATATATGAGATATTTGAGATTGAAATTGTATGTATGTTTTTAGTTTATTTTCATAAAATAAAATTGAAAAAATCATGATGGCTGACTAGCTAGTTTACATTTTGTAGATGGGCGGGAGACGACGGATGTTGCCACCAGGGGTAATTAGTAGTATATTTTAATTTAACAAATTTAGGAAATTAATCATGATGGCTGACTAGCTAGTTCAACTTTGTACATGCAGGAACGACACCAGGAAGTAAAAACACACGGCTGTTATCATCGGTAATTAATGTTTACCAAACTCTTTCTTTTTTAAGTTACAAATTTCATACTTTGTCGAATTTCAGAAAGAAAATATGCCAACACTTCCCATACTTAATTTGTTGGATGCAGCAGCAATTGTAGGAGTTGTGATTATACTAGTTACTTTCATGATCTTATGTTTGATAAAGAAACTCAAACAGAGAAGAAAAGGAAAGAGTAATGTCAAGGTGGATAATTTTCTTAAGCATCACGAATTCTTGGCTCCAAAAAAGTATTCTTACTCCCAGGTAAAGAAGATGACTAACTCCTTCAAAGTCAAACTAGGACAAGGCGGCTTTGGTTCGGTTTATAGAGGAGAGCTAAGCAATGGAAACCTTGTGGCAGTGAAGGTTTTAAATGAACTAAAAGGTAATGGTGAAGATTTTATTAATGAAGTTGCAAGTGTTGGCAGGACTTCTCATGTGAATATTGTAACTCTTGTGGGATTTTGCTGTGATGGCCATCATAGAGCATTGATCTATGAATTCATGCCTAACGGGTCCCTTGAGAGGTTCATAAACGGTCGGGAATGTTCAGGTGATATTCAACTCGGGTGGGAAAAGTTGCACCAAATTGCAATTGGGATTGCTCGAGGCTTAGAATATTTGCACAAGGGTTGTAACACACGGATCTTACATTTCCATATAAAGCCACATAATATTCTTTTGGATCAAGATTTATGTCCCAAGATATCCGACTTTGGACTAGCTAAGCTATTACATGAGAAAAGTGTTAATTAGTAGAGAACTGAATAATTGTTTTCTTATTGAATATTTCACGATTACACACGATCTATATTATATAAGGAAGAAAAAACACGGTTTAGGGCAACACTAATACTGGGCCTAAACTTGGGCCTACTTTGATCAGTTGGGCTTCAGGTCTTGATCTCTTGGACGCGGGAAGTGATGATATTGAATCTGATCCCACACATTCTAACACTCCCCCTCAAGTTGAATATCGGGATTACCGAAATTCAACTTGCTTAGACACTTATGAAACATAGATGTTCCCACGACCTTGGTTAGAATATCAGCAAGCTGTTCTTCAGATTTAACAAAAGGTAACTTGATGATCCACTCTCCAATTTTTCTTTTATAAAATGACGATCCACTTCCACATGTTTGGTTCTATCATGTTGAACTGGATTCTCTGATATCTGGATAGCAGCTTCATTATCACTCATGATTCGAATGCTTTCTTTGGGAGCAAAACCGATTTCAGACACAAGCTTTCTCAACCATAATGCTTCTGTTAATCCTCTAGCTATACCTCTAAACTCAGCTTCAGCACTTGACAAGGAGACAACTTTTTGTTTTTTGCTTTTCCATGTAACCAAATTATCACCTACCATTGAAAAATATCCAGAAGTTGACCTTCGATTACCTTTGTCTCCTGCCCAGTCTGCATCTGTATATATCTGAATCTTGAGATGACCATTAGCTTTAATAACACCCCATGACCTGAAGTCCCTTTAAGATACCTGATAATTCGCAGAACTGCATCCATGTGATCTTCCTGAGGTTGGTGCATAAATTGACTAACCACTCCAACAGCATACGCTATGTCTGGACGAGTATGCGCCAAATAAATAAGTTTCCCTACCAACCTTTGATACCTATCTTTATCAGTGGCTTTAACATCTGTCTTTATAAACAACTTCTGATTGATGACCATGGGTGTGTCTGCAGGCTTGCAATCAATCATTCCTGTTTCAGCTAAAAGATCCAATATATACTTCTTCTGACAAATAAAAATTCCACGTTCAGACCTTGAAACTTCTATTCCAAGAAAATACTTTAGATCTCCCAAATCTTTCATTTCAAATTCTGCAAACAAAGCTGTTTTTAGTTGATCCATCTCCTTTTCATCATTTCCTGTGATAATCATGTCATCAACATAAATTATTAGACATGTTACTAGATTCCCTCTATGACGAAGGAACAATGTATGATCAGAATTGCTTTGTTGATATCCATATTTCTTCATCGCAAGAGTAAATCTTCCAAACCAAGCTCTAGGTGACTGTTTAAGCCCATACAGGGACTTCTTCAACCTACAAACTTCCCCATGTTTAAAATTACGGGAAAAACCTGGAGGAGGATCCATATACACTTCTTCTTTTAATTCTCCGTGCAAAAACGCATTCTTCACATCGTACTGACGAAGAGACCACCCCTGGTTTGCTGCTATTGAGAAAAGAACCCTTACGGTATCTAGTTTTGCAACTGGAGAAAAAGTTTCTGAATAGTCAATGCCATAAGTCTGAGTGTACCCTTTGGCAACAAGTCTTGCTTTGTATCTTTCTACATCCCCATTTGGTTTATATTTGATGGTATATATCCACCTGCACCCTACTGGATCCTTTCCTTTTGGAAGAATACACTTCTCCCATGTATCATTCTTTATAAGAGCCTCCATTTCACTATCCATAGCATCCTTCCAATTTTTTGATTTTAAGGCATGCTCTACATCTGACGGGAGTTCTTCTGAATATAGTTTTGCTGCAAATGCTTTTGCTTCTTTGGAGAACAAACCTTCTGCGATATTAGCAAATTTGTCTACTGGATACTTAGTAGACCGAGAACTCTTTTCTGGAGAATATCGCTTTGCAGGAATTCCTCTGGTAGACCTTGGTGGAAGAACATATCTTTCTGGAGCACTTTCTGGAGCATTTTCAGGAGGGGTTACTTCTTCTATATTTTCTGACTCTCCATTAACATTTTCCTGTGGGGTTACTTCTTCTATATTTTCTGACTCTCCATTAACATTTTCCTGTACTTCATTAGCAGGATTACCCATATTATTCAAAGTATGGCTTGGCTCAGAACTACTTACCTCGGATATCAGGTCTGGATTTGGGTTGTCACTTTGAGAGGAGGACTGTAAATCTTTATCTGGAGTCTGATCTTCTGATGAGGTAGTGGACTGAACTCCTGATGAATATTGAAGCCAACTCAGTGTGTCACTTTGTTCCTCCCCCCCTGACCACTGAGTTCCTGAGAGTAAAAGTACTTGGTCTCCAAAAAATCACAATTCATCGTAGTAAACATACGATGAGTTTTAGGATTATAACATCTATACCCTTTTTGATTAACCCCATATCCCACAAATACACATTTTTCAGCACACGGTTCGAGTTTATTACGATATGATTTTGGAATATGAACAAAAACCGTACATCCAAATACTCTAGTGGGCAAAGTAAGAACTGATGGGAGTTTATGAAACTCAGAGAGGACTTTCAAAGGGGTTTTCATATCGAGAATCTTTGTAGGGAGACGGTTGATCAAGTAGGTAGCAGTAGCTAAAGCTTCGGGCCAAAAACTTTTAGGAACTACGGACTCAATAATAAGTGCCCTAGTCATCTCTAAAAGAATTCTATTTTTCCTTTCAGCCACACCATTTTGTTCGGGGGTGTGAGGACAAGTGGTTTGATGGATTATACCTTTGGATTGAAAAAACAGGTTCATTTGTGAATTCACATACTCCCCACCATTATCTGTTCTCATGACTTTGATAGATTTTTGAAATTGAGTTTGTACCATGTTATAGAACACAGTAAATCTATCATAGACTTCATCTTTATTTTTCAAAAAATAAATCCATGTCATTCGGGTGCAATCATCAACAAAAATCACAAAGTACTTGAAATTATGACCTCCACTAACCGGTGCAGGACCCCACACATCTGAATGAACCAAAGAAAAAGGAGATTCAACTCTACTATTACGGGGTTTAAAAGGTTGCCTATGACTTTTTGCGAGAATGCAAGTTTCACAATCAATCTTTTTATTCAACGGAAAAAGTTTGGGAAATAAAATGCAAATAACTCACTGATGGATGCCCCAGTCTTCTATGCCATAACCATGCTTCTCTTTCACTAGTTCCATGAGCAAGCATGGCATTCCCACTTTCAGTAACCTCATCAACATAATACAGTCCTCCTTTCTCAGTGCCACGCCCAATAATCCGTCCCGTCCTGATGTCCTGCAACAAACAGAAGGTTGGATGCATGAGAACTGAGCAATTAAGTTCTTTTGTCACATGACTTATCGACAAAAGTTTGTGTGATAAGTCAGGAACATAAAGACAATTAGACAATTGAATGTCTGTGGAGAATTTAATTGTTCCACCATTTTTTACATCCATTTTTCCTTTATTTGCGGCTTTAATATGGGTTTTGTTGGGTTTCGTTATGACTTTAAAATCCGACAAGTCATAGGTCATTGTGTCGGTGGCTCCACAATCAAATATCCATTCTCCTTCACTTCCCTTACTTTTATCTTGGGCTACATTAGCATAACTCTCAAACTTTGGGGGTTTAATTTGAACACTTGCTGAATTTGCATTATTATGAAAACTTGGGGGTTTATTTTGAAACATTTTATAATAAAAACATTTTCCTCCCCCATCCACTGATTGTGTGGATCGGTTTTTTGATAGACCCGAAATATTAGGGATTTCTCCCCCATCCCTCCTTCCTCTTGCTGTACATTCTTCATCTCTGTAATCTTCAGCCGCCACAAGCCCTCCAAATTCGTGGGCCTCCAAACTCGTGGCCTCCACACGAGTTTGGTCTAAACTCGTGGCCTCCACACGCGTTTGGTCTAAACTCGTGGCCTCCACACGAGTTTGGCCTAAACTCGTGGTCGTCGATTTGGTGTTTTTCTTGTGATTGTCGGACCACCATTCCGGGTACCCGATGATCTGGAAGCATTGTTCCTTCGTGTGCCTTTTCATGCCGCACTCGTTACATTTGAGGTGAGATTTATCGGTTTTGGTTATGGATTTTTTTCTGTTATACCGGCGGTTTATCTCACCGGCGAGTTTTGGGTATTGCTTGATATTTGTTTGGGTTACTGGTTGTGATCCAGAGCCGCCGGAATTCCTTTCCATGGTGGCTCTGAGATTCATTGTGAGTTGTGATCCATAGCCGCCGGAAGTTCTTTCCATGGTGGCTTGAGATCGGTTATGAGGCAGAAAAAAACGTTAATTGGTAAAGGATGAGACCAGGAACATTGATGTCTCTGATACCATGTTAATAGTAGAGAACTGAATAATTGTTTTCTTATTGAATTCATTTACACGATTACACACGATCTATATTATATAAGGAAGAAAAAACACGGTTTAGGGCAACACTAATACTGGGCCTAAACTTGGGCCTACTTTGATCAGTTGGGCTTCAGGTCTTGATCTCTTGGACGCGGGAAGTGATGATATTGAATCTGATCCCACACATTCTAACAAAAGAAGCATGATATCCCTCTCCCATATGAGAGGAACACCCGGGTACATTGCTCCTGAACTATTTTCTAGGAATTTTGGTCACATCTCCCACAAATCAGATGTTTATAGTTATGGAATGATGATTTTGGAAATTTTTGGAGGGAAAAAAAATATCGAGGTTGAAGTTGATCACACAAGTGATTACTTTCCTTATTGCTTATACAAGAAACTAGAGTTACATGAAGAACAACTTGGACTGCACACGATTGTAAGCGAGGTAGAAAACAAGATGGTGAGGAAAATGATCATTGTAGGCTTGTGGTGCATACAAACTAAGCCTGTGAACCGCCCGACAATAACTAAGGTATTGGAAATGTTAGAAGACGATATAGCATCATTGGAAATCCCTCCGAAACCTTATTTCTCTTCTCCAACAAGGTCTGTAGATCCCCTATCTATTGATAAGTCGAATCATAATTGTTCTTTCACCGTTAGCTTGTCACTTTGAAATGTTATTGATTTCCTAATAGTTATGTAGCTAGGTTTAATTTTGTTGAATAACAATGTTATGCATGTCCTAAATGACTGTTATAATACTCGAAGGAAGTCGATCTCTTGACATTCTCAACATCCAGAAGTTACTTTAAAGAAGAAAGACTATCAAAGTGAAAACTGCGCAATCAGTCAATCCAAGTTCCAAACTTTCATCTATCGCTCAACCCGCTTGACCGTTTCCATCACATGTTGAACCCGTTTTTTTACAAGTATTATAGTTTAATAGAGTTCAGGGGGTGTATGTGTCAATAATAATAGTTCAGGGGGTGTATGTGTGTAATATTTGAATGTTTGTTAGCCGCTTATTAGTAGTCAACGGTCAAAGACGGTTAATATTGTTTCTTGTATAAATACCGATTATGTGTAATAAGAATCCCTAATTTAAAAGTGTAAATCATTTCTCTCTCTAAAAATTCTCTCTTAACAAATTGGTATCAGAGCTCCATCGATTCCGGCGAGCTTCCGATTACCGTTTCCGGTCAAATCACTCCGATTAATACTCCGATTTAGGTTTCCGGTGGTTAATTGATTCCCTTCCTCTTGAAATCAATGGCGCCAGACACTAGAAATCAGGATTATGAAAGGATGCAGAAGGAATTCGCTCAATCTCAGAAGGATTTAGCTTCTCAGATTGAAAATTCATTGAATCTAAGATCTATGATTGAAAATCTATCAAAAGAGCTTGAAATTTTGAAAAATAATAATCAATTAACTGTCACCGATCATCGGAGCCCTAATAAACTCACAAAGCTTGATTTTCCTCGATTCGATGGCGATGATGTTGATTCCTGGTTGTATAAGTGCGATCACTTCTTCAAAATTGATGAGACACTTGAAAGGAGCAAAGTTCGTTATGCCGCCATACATATGGATGGACGAGCTCTGGCATGGCATCTAGGCTATATGAATTCGAATGAAAAGGCGATGGAAGATATTCGTTGGGCGGATTATGCACTAGCAATAACTGCTAGGTTTTCAGCCACAGTGATGGATGATGCCATAGGATCCTTGAAAGCGTTGCAACAGACTGGAGATCTAGATGATTACTGCAACGAATTTGATGCTTTGCTTACTAAGGTTAGCCTTCCAGAAGAATACACTGTTAGTATGTTTATTGAAGGACTTAAGCCTGATATTAAATGTCCTCTGCGGTTGTTTAAGCCAAAAACATTAAGAGAGACATATATTTTAGCTAAACTGCAGAATAATAGTAATAAAACTTTGAATAGGAGTGGTACTTATGCTAGCAGTTATGGTTATAAGGGAGGAGGCAGTAAAAACACTTCACAATTAACTAATGCTGCCAAACCACCTCTTTTAGCTACACCTCTCAATGTTGTTCCTTCTAATGCTATAAGGCCTACTAGAGTTACAAATAAGTATATGGAAGATAAGAGAGCTAAGGGAGAATGTTTTTATTGTAATGAGAGATTTGTTCCAGGACATAATAAGGTGTGTAAGGGTAAGAAACAACTGTTTTTAGTGGAGGTGGAAGAAGAAGGTGATAGTGTGGAGATTACAGAGGAAAATGCCTTGGCAGTAGTACCACAATTGAACCAAATAGTGCAAGGAGAACCACAACTCTCCTTGAATGCATTGATGGGAATTCCATATTTCTCCACAATGCAAGTAGTAGGAAGTATTGGTACTAGGAGGCTGTATATTTTAGTAGACAGTGGATCCACTCACAACTTTTTGAGTAATGCCTTAGCTGCTAAGTTGAGATGTGTATTGACTCAAATCCCTAATGTCAAGGTTAAGATAGCAGATGGCAATAACATGACATGTGCCACACTTTGTGAGGATTTCTCTTGGTTAATGCAAGGTAGCTTGTTTAAGGCAGATATGTTGTTACTTGAACTCGCCAATTATGATATGGTGTTAGGAGTTCAGTGGTTGGAGACTTTAAATGACATAATTTGGAATTTTAAGCAATTGACCATGAAATTTTCAATTAATGGTCAAAATGTTGAGTTGAAGGGGGTTAGTCAGCAGGGAATAAGCTTGTGTTCTATTGAAAAACTTAATTCACTACTAAGAGAGGTAGATCATGTGGCACAAGTAGAATTGTTCACTATACAAGATTCTGCTAGTGAGGTCAAAATGCACCAGCCTGTGTTGATGAATTGTAGTTATAAGGAGGGATTGGATAAGATTTTAGAGGAATTTAAGGATGTTTTTGAGCTCCCCAAGGGACTGCCACCAAAGAGGGATTGTGATCATAGAATTAGATTGAAAAATGAGGAAATGGACTTGAATTTAAAGCCTTATAGATATCCAAAAGCTCAGAATAACATCATTGAGGGAATGACCAAGGAATTATTGGATTATGGTATTATAAGGCATAGTAACAGTCCATTTGCTGCCCTGTGGTATTGGTTAAGAAGAAGGATGTTTCTTGGAGAATGTGTGTAGACTATAGAAGACTCAATGAGGCCTTATATGGCATTAAACCAAGCTTACACCTTCCTTATATTCCAGATTATACTGCAGTTATGGCTGTGGAGGAACTGCATAGAGACAGAGAGGCCATAGTGAAGAAGTTCAAGCAACATTTGGAGTGTGCCAGAAACCGTATGAAGCAAAGTTCAGATAAGGGTAGGAGTGAAAGGGTTCTGCAGCCAGGAGATTGGGTGTATGTAAAATTACATCCCTTTGCTCAGCAATCTCTGAAGGCACACCATAGCAGAAAGCTTTCTCCTAAATATTTTGGACCTTATTTGGTGCTGCAAAAGATTGGTGCAGTGGCTTATAAGTTGGATTTGCCAGATAATGCTCAGATACATCACACTTTTCATGTATCTCTCCTTAAGAAGGCTCATGGAGAACATGTGGTGACTGCACCCATACCTACTGGTCCAAGATTTCCTTTGCCTTTTTTTGTTGCAAAGAGGCAGTTTTCTAGATTCGAAATCATTACCTCGTTATAAAGTAAACTTACAAGTGTCTCATGGCTAGCTACAATCAGTCCACATATTTTATGAATTGGAGGCTAGGATGTCAACCAATTTATGTGGAAAACTGGACATGAGTCCATTTGAGAAAAGTTAACCATAAAATCAAGCCAGCCCAACTTGTGCATTTTGAACCCTATAAGGCTATACACTAAACAGTTCAAATTGTCATCATATATCAACTCACCACATGGATGATCTTGGAAGGACTTGGTGCTCCTTCAATGTTCCATTCGATATTATGAAGAGATTGTGAAGCAGAATGTGCCCCAAAGTCTGTACAAGTTTTGGCAGACAAAATCAAAACAAACTTCCCATCTGGGTTGAAAATTAAAGAAACTGAGATGATAATTTTCCAAACGTTCAATATTTCATGCTCCAGGGTCTACCCAAGTATTACATTTATTGAGGACGTCTCCAGTGCAATAACAATAAAGAAGAAAAAACATAACATTATATATAGAATTCTCATTAAAACAAAACTATAACAATGTCTGATGGTTAAATCAACGACAAATAATGCAGGCTGCGTAAATGGCCATCCACACACCATCTAATTATGTGCTTAACTTCAAAAGACCGTTGACAGAAAGCAAGTGATCTACATTTAAACCTTTCATACATGACTCGACTATTAAATTTTATAAATAAATGAAGATATGAAATTGATACAGAGAATTTGGAGAGAGAGAAAGATTTTTGTTTTGATTTTTCAATTATGATTGTATTGAAACTAAAATAGGGTATTTATACAAAGAAAATCAGTCGTTGACTGATTTTGACCAGTAACCGCCTCAAACTACTATTTACCAAACATTCAAACTAATTGACACAATACCCCCTTGACTTATTTAGTTATTACATATCGACCCCAAACTCGAGATTAAAACTAATATTTTGTAACAAATGCCCCTCCTTAAAGATTTTTGCCCTCAAAAATCCATTGAAGGAAAACGGCATTTCAGCTCATCAAGATACTCCCATGAAGCGTCCTCCAGTGACAACCCTTCCCAATGAACCAACACCTGAATTGCAGCTTTAGAACCTCTCTTGACCATTCTTCTGTCTACAATAGAACGAGGCTGAAGAATGAACCTTGGACCTGGTGGAAGAGGAGCAGTCTGCAGTAGAGTACCATGGGCTTTTTTAAGCAGAGAAACATGGAATGTATGGTGGATTTGAGCTGAAGCAGGCAGGTCCAACTTATAGGCCACTGAACCAATCCTTTGCAGCACCAGAAAAGGACCAAAATATTTTGCTGAAAGCTTCCTATTGTGAT
The DNA here is from genome assembly GCA_034093135.1 of Erigeron breviscapus. Classification (NCBI taxonomy): domain Eukaryota; kingdom Viridiplantae; phylum Streptophyta; class Magnoliopsida; order Asterales; family Asteraceae; genus Erigeron; species Erigeron breviscapus. The sequence continues at coordinate 278,004,998 of CM067167.1, forward strand.
TTGTTTTCAGAGACTGCTGAGCAAAGGGATGTAATTTGACATACACCCAATCTCCAACTGCAAATTCCCTTTCACTTCTATGCAAATCTGCTGCTTGTTTCATTCTGTTTCTTGCCACTGCCAAATTTTGTTTCAGTTTTTGAATCATGCCCTCCCTTTGTCTGTGCAAGTCTTCTACTGAAGCTAGAGCAGTATCACCAGGAATGAAGGGAATGTGAATGGCTGGCTTAACTCCAAACAATGCTTCATATGGGGACATCTTAATTGCTGAATGCCATGTGGTATTGTACCACCACTGAGCCAAAGGCAACCATTTAACCCAATCATTTGGAGAGTCAAGACACATTGCCCTCAAATAAGCCTCTAAGCATCGATTGAGCACTTCAGTCTGCCCATCTGACTGAGGGTGATATGCAGAAGACATTGAAAGCTGAATTCCTTGAAGTCTCATAAATTCTTTCCAAAAAGTGCTGACAAATATGGGATCTCTATCTGATACAATAGTAGTAGGTGGACCATGAATCTTGAAAACATTATCCAAAAATGCCTTAGCAACTGTAGTAGCTGTGTAAGGATGAGTTAAAAGGATGAAGTGACCAAATTTGGTCAGTCTATCAACTACCACAAAAATTGTATCCTTGCCCTGTATTTTTGGCAACCCAGACACAAAATCCATTGAAATATCAGTGAAAATGGATTGTGGTATAGGCAAAGGTTGCAGTAACCCTGGGTAGGGAACCAACTCATATTTTGACCTCTGGCATACCCCACATTCCTTAATAAAACTTTTTACTTCCTTGGCACACCCTTTCCAATAAAACAAATCATTGATTCTGGTCAGTGTAGGGACAACACCAGAGTGACCACCCACTGCAGAGGCATGGAACAATGAAATAATTTCTTTTCTCAAATTTGGTACCCTGCCCACCATAATTTTTCCTTTTCTTCTCAAATTTGGTACCCTGCCCACCATAATTTTTCCTTTTCTTCTCAATATATGACCATCCCATGTTCTATTTTTAACCACACCACCTTGTTGCAGATTTTCCAAAACCTTCTTAAGATCAGCATCTTGCTGCCAAGAATCTTTAATCCTTCCCAATAACAGTGGATCCAGAGTACTAACCCCCATTTGTAACAATGATAAACCATGAACCCTGGATAACCCATCTGCTGCCACATTATCAACTCCCTTCTTGTAAACTATCTCAAAATCATATTTCATCAATTGAGACAACCATTTTTGTTGTAGTGGAGTGACAATAGTCTGACCAGTGAGATATTTTAGACTATGATGATCAGTCTGTATTATGAAATGATTGTTTATCAGGTAGTGGTGCCATTGCTTCACAGCCAAAATTATTGCCAACAATTCTTTCTCATATACTGACCAAGCTTGCTGTCTGGTAGAAAGAGCCTTGCTAATGAAAGCAATTGGGTGTTTGTTGACAGTCCACAATTTGCACACTTATATTTGTTTTATCTAGACAAGAAAGTTAAGAACAGAAAGTAAAGAACATGAACAAGAATAAGTTCAAATGCAAATATCTAAGCAAGTATAATCATATGTTTCATTGATTAAACGATGAATACATGGTCGATATTACAACTTGTCTTACAAAAATACAAATGAACTAAATAATTGCTAAGTCTAGACACACTATAAACTTAAGCAATTTCAAGAGAGAAATAAAGTGACACACACTTTGTGGTGACAAACACAAAGTATAAATGATGCGGCTGTGTTGCTTTATATAGGGGAGGAATTAGGGCAACACAGCCTTACAATGATAGTGATAGAATGGTGGTTGTCGACTTCTCATAGGCTCGTTGTACTTTGATCTAGGAGCCTTTGTCTTCTTTACCAAAACGGGTATGAAAGAGAGAAACCCTTGTTTTGGTCCCAACTGTACCTTTGCCATATAAGGTAATGTTCAGTTGGAGGAACCACCATGTGACTTCTTGTCTTCTTGTGATTTGAAAACTTCCCGCCTTGACACACAACATGGAAAGTAAACACCCGCTGACAAGAGTCATTGACTCGCTGATGACTCGCTGACGACCCACGTCAGCGACCAAGTCTGGTCAGCGAATCCTTGACTCAACAATCTCCCCCTATTCGCTGAGAAGACTAGACTTGATAAGAATAAGGAATGATGAAAAAATGTCTTATATATCATCTTTAAATATTACAAGCTGACATATTCAGCATTTACATTTTAAGACATCTATAAGTTGTCAGCTTCAAATTCCCAAGCTTCCTCTTGCTTGGCCATTCTGATCGCTGGGTCATCCCTTCTATGAGGCTTTATCAATTCTTCATCCAACTTGCTGATGAACCATCTGTTGTTGGATGTTTCAGCACACCTCCTACTTATGCTTAAGATGAACCCAGTGGAAGCTTTTTCAAGTTCATCCAAACGAAAGAACAGTTGATTGTTCTAGAAGTTTGTGAAGAAGATGCCAGCAGGACTTTCTATCACTCTCCCTTCCTCAAATAAGCTTCTAGGAGGAAGTCTGGTGTTCAGCGAGGCATCACCAGTGATAGGAGGAAGTTCAACACCCACTGTTCGATGCTCTATCTTTCTTTTCCTTTGAACTTTTCTTCCTGCTGAGGTGGAGATAGCTGCTGGAGTACCAAACACTTGCCTCAGCATGGGCAAATCTACTTTGAACTTGGTTTCAAACTCCCTGGCCTTTTCAAAATAATCTTTGAGCATATTTTGGAGTTGTTCATAACTGGCAGCCTTTTTGTCCTTCACCAGCATGTATACTTCAGCCCATTCAGAGGCACCCAAGGAGGTTGGCTTGACACCTTCCAGTTTGATGGGATTGTCAGCACCTTGTCTTAAGATTTTTAAGTTTGTCTTAAGACCCATTTCAGCACGAAAGGCTTCAGCAGCAATAATCTTTTGGGGCCTCTTTATGTCCTTCAGAAGCTTCAACCACTTGGCCTTTTCTTCTTCAAACTTGGCTCTTTTCTCGCTGAGTTGCTTCTCAACTTCTTTATGCTTCTGCCTGTAAAGAGCTTCAGCACCACCCGTTTTCAGCAGCATCCTTTGCTCACCATCCAGCTGATCTTTTTCAAGGAGAGGTAGCTGCTTGATATATTCAAGATTCTTTCTTTCATTTTCTTGATTCTCCTTGATCCTATCCAACTCTTTGATAGCTTCTTCTTCGGTTTTTCCATCAGCAGTCAGTGCCAAAATATCAATCATTTGATGTTGATGACCTGCTGAAGGTTGGATAGATTGCTGATCAGTGGAAGATTTCTTGAAGAACCCAGACTCGGTGAGCTGTCTTCTTCGTTCATCAGAGAGTGGGGTAATTTCAGCATTTGCCAAATATCTTCTATGAAAGACTGGCAATATTTCACTTGACCTATCCCTGGCCATCTCTTCAGCAAACCCAGCTTCCCATGAAGCTTTGACAGTTTCAGGGTCAAACTGTTCTTCCATATCACCAAAAGCTTCAATGTGACCCTCAACAGCAGCAGGGGGTGCATTGAACACAACAATTTGTTGCTCCCCCTCAATACCAGCTGGGGGAGCTTCATCATTTCCATCTTTCTCAATCTCCCCCTCAACACCAGCAGGGGGAATTACAACATTCGCCTCTTTTTCAGTCTCCCCCCTCAACACCAGCAGGGGGAACATCATCAGCTTTGGTAGTGTCATCCATTTCTATTATTTCTTCAGCCGAGTCTTCATAAATTTGGGTAACTGCCTTGTTCACTGCTTCATTTACCATATCTAAAACAGCAGCGTCAACTTTCTCCCCCTTGGAAGTTGTAGTGTTAATGACAACTTCCATAGTCGCTGGCTATTTAGATTGTTGCTTAACAAGCTGGGCCAATAAGTTCTTGATTTCATCAACCTCCTTCTCCAGCTTCACTTGTCGCTGGCGATCCTCCTCAGTGAAAGAAACTTGAGGAATAGGAAGATCAGCCACTTGTTTTTCTAAGGCATGAATTGCCTTAGTGTTACTTTCTACTTGAGTAGTCAGTGGGGAGATGAGGTTACTCAACTTCTTTACCTCAGCAGCAGCAGACTTGCTGGTAGAGGCTGCCTTTTTCGCTGAGTAGCTGGTGGAGTTGGCATATTTCAGCAGCGACAAGCCACTAGATCGAAGGATCTGCTGATCATGCTTGATAACTTTGGTGGATTTATTGATTTTGTGTTGATCAGCAGCCATGGAGATGAATTTTTGTTTAAGCATCTCTACTTCTGAGCAGTTTTCAATTTGCTTATTGTACCAGCTGGTCAAAGTAGAGATTAGTCTTTCAGACTCATTTTCCTTCACTTCTACAGCAATTTCTGCATACTTGGTGAGATCATTCAATTGATGCTCCACCCTTTCCAACCTATCAGCAGAGTAGGTGGAGTAAGAAATGCCCAAATCTTTAGCTGTTTGAGGTTCAATTCCATGGGGAACTGAGGATGAGCAGCCAGGAACACTTAAGAAGGAAGAAGGCATGCCAAGAGACAGCATAGTGTTCACTGGTCGCATTGGAGGAGTTTTGGGTCTTACTATACTTTCACCAGTCACTGCAGCATCAACAGCAATATTTTCATTAGTGGCTGCTGCATTTTCACCAGCAACAGCAGCATCATCATTTGCATCTTCCTCCATGTCACTTGCTTCTATTTCATCAGCATGACTGTAAGAATCTAGTTGAAAGTCATCTGCCACAATATCACCCAACTCAAAATCACTTTCATCATCAATAGTTATTACATCATTAACTTCGTCATCCCCATCACTAGCACCTTCAGCATCACCCAAATCAACATTTCTTTCAACAATTTCTCTTTCATCAATGCTGGCATCCACCTCAGCATGGTCACTCAAAACAACCTTTTCAATTTCACCAACCAGCACCTGCCTTTCATCCAGAGAAAAATTTAAAGGGGTTGGGAATTTGGTGCCTCTGTCTCAGTGTGTTGTACCACTGAAACGTCATCGGCCGAAGAATGTGTTGGCTCTAGCATCACCTTTGATCTGGCTGCTGACAACGACTCAGAGGGTTCTTCTCTACTGACAGCGTCATCAGTAGAGAGAGGAAGAGGAGCACTAAGGTTAGTATTCTCGTTACTTGGAGAGTTATCAACAAGTTGATGAGCAGAGGCATGTCATGATCAATCACATAGGTGTGATATTGATCAGCAGAGGTGACAATGGCTCCAATATCTAGAACAGTCAAGTTGCTGACTTGATTGTTGTTCCCATACTCAATCAGAATGCTACTGTGACCATTAGTAATGATCTCTTGAGAGAGAGGAAAGGAGATTTGCTGAGCTGCAATGAATTCAGCAATGTTCTCTTCAGTGAGATCGGTTGACTCTCCTACACTATTCATGTGATCAGCAGAAGCAGAGCTGTCGCTGACCAAAGTGGAGGAGGAAGCAGCCGCTGAAGAAGAAGGATTAGGTTGAATGTCAACTTCAGGAGCATCCCTGGAGTTGTCACAATCAGAAGCAACATGACCTCTGCTGCCACATAGGTAGCATTTTTTAACAGAGGTGCTGCCTTTTTGATTTTGAAGGAAGAATTCCTTCAGTTGAGAGGAAAGATCATTAACTTGCTGAGCCAGCTCGTTAATTTTAGGGTCAACGGAGGAAGATGCCCTTTTCTTTTGCTTAGACTTTTGCTTATGCTTAAGTGTAAGCTGAGGCATCTTAGGAGCAGGACCCAAAATGGATTTTCCTTTTGGATCCTCAGTATGAGAGGTAGAGGGGATTTTTGATCCCTTGACTACACTCCATGCTAGATTAACAGCAGGGTGAGAAGAAGAAGAAGGACCCTGCTGAGATGGATGCACTCTTTTGGGAGTGATCGATCTAGGTTGCTGATTAGGTGTTACAGACCTCATTTTCCTATGAGGTAAGTATTGCCTATTAGGGGTAGTGGATCTCACTTGCTGATGAGGCAAGTGTCCTCTTTGAGGAGTGATAGGTCTTACTTGCTGATGAGGCAAGTGTCCTCTTTGAGGAGTGATAGGTCTTACTTGCTGATGAGGCAAGTGTCCTCTTTGAGGAGTAACAGACCTATTTTGGGTATTAGATATTCTCACTTTTTGAGGAGTTTTATGCCTCAAAATAGGAGTAGGCATCGATTGTGGTACATGCTGGTGGACTTGTCTATCAGCAGGTCGGACCTTAGATGGTCCAACTTGCTGAAATCTAGCGTCACCAAACCTGACGCGTCTCTGCATGACACGATCATCCTGCACAGTTTTGCAGTCAGCAAGGGTAGGAGCTTGCTGAGAAGATGAAGAAGAAGAGGGTTGAGCAACAGGTTGAGGTTGCTGACTGATATGATTAGCTCGCTGAGGCGTGCTATAGTCATAGGGAACAGCAACTTTACTTCTTCTGAAAGGTTCAGAAGGTCTGATGGTGAGTTGCTGAGGAGCGATGGGTTTAAAACCGTCAGTACCAATATCCTCTTCAAAGGATTCCCCAGAAGAGTATTGAACTCTTCCTTCGTTTGGCATCATGCCAATAATGGGAAGATGAGGATAGGGGTTGCTGGTGCTTGCTGAGGTGCCAGCACCATTTTCCTCAGCAGGATTAGATGGGTCGCTGGTAGTAGAAGTGGTAGTACCAGCTTCCATTTCATTGTGGTAATTGTTAAGACCCCTAACAAAATACCATTTCTTCATCTCTTCAGGAGAGATGACAGTAGATGGAGGAATAGAAATTTCAGGCTTCACCTCATCATTGAACAAGTCAGAAAGAGAGGCAGCGGCATTAAAGTCACCGCCTATTACTGCCTGAACTTGGGCAGGGACTTGTTCGTTTAAACACTGGTGGTGAAACCTGGAAGCTTTTGACCAGGAGGTCACAATCTTCTTAAGGTTGGCAACTTCAAGCTTGAGTTTTTCATTCTCAAGTTGAACCTTTTGTGCCAACAACTCATGAGATTGAAGTTCAACGTGAACATTTCTCAACTCATTGAGTTTTTCAGATTTTTCACTCAACTCTGAACAAACAGAGTCGAGTTTGGATTGGATATCAGCTCGTATAGATTCAACGAACTGGATATCACAAAGAAGAGATTCGAAGATTTTAGGTTTATCTTCGTCAGAGGCAGAAGAATGAGCACATACCTTTTTAATGGTGATGTTTACCCACTGACTGGAAGAAACTTGGTCTTTAGTCAGAGCATCACCATCAGCGAGTGCCATAAGACACATGGCATCTACGTATTCTTCACTGTCTGAATCATCTGATTCAGCCCAGTCGTGCTCTTCAGCTACCAGCCCTTTAGCTGGAGTTTTTGCATCTTCCATTTCAGCAACCTTGGCTTTTAGCTGATAGTATTTGTTCCTGTACTCATCAGCAGGTTTGGAAGGATTAGTTTTAGGAGCAGCAGGAGTTGGTAAAGCAACTCTGCACTCCTTTTGGTAGTGTCCCTTTCTACCACATCTCCAGCACTCCTCTTGAGTTTTGTCAACAGGAGGCTTGTATGGAGCAACCGACTTACGGTTGTTCCATTTTTGAGAGTACCTCTTACCAGCGACTAAGGCAAAGTCCATAAAAATTGCTGATGTGCTAAATCGAGTTTAAAAATTATAAACTAGAAATACCTAGAAACTCACTACTACACACTATCGGGCAGTGGACCCGTTCGTATGAAATATAGTTAAGAGGTAAGTCCGTGTTCGTTCTCGGGGATTGGTTTGAACTAGTTGTTTAGTAAAATGGTTTGGAAAACAGGGTGTTGCTTCAAGTCTCACTTTGACAATTAAATTAAAATAAATTTAAAAGACAAAACGCATAAAAGTAAAGAAAAGCTTTAGACAATATTAATAAAGATCATCCACCTTGAATTCGCTAGACTTCAAACATGATTGCATTCAATTAAGACCAAATTCATTGATTTGAAAAGATAATCGTAAAAGGATTAAGGTGCTCACGTGGTACCACCAACCATGAGCAAATTACCCAATCACCTAAGTTGCTAGTTTAATTACCCAAGCCGGTACCACCAATGCCTAGACAACCTTACAAACAATTAGTTTGTTTGACTATTGTAACACCCGACGTTTAAAAATATGGGTTTTCAAAAATCTTTCACCTAACGGTGTTAAATTGCGGAAGTAAAGACTGTAAAAGTCAAAACCGATAAAAACATTTCGGTTTCTGCATTTAGTTGGTGTTACATGCCATATCAAACAATAGTTCAAATGAAAACCCAATGGTTGCCCAACATTAAACAACCGTTCACACATTATTACATATATTCGACATCAAAATGAGATGTAATCAAAAGTCTCCATAATAAGCAACTAGGGGTAGCTAAGGAATCTGCATGCTTTCTACCCACGCTCTCATGTCCTGCACCTACAAGTCCTTCAAGCTAAACCTGAGGGAACAACCACATTAAAGAAACAAGTGTTAGCTATAAGAATAGCTAAGTAAGACCACACTTAATTTAAAAGCATTTGTCCAATTAAATCATTTCTTCGTTAATAGACAAACTCATTAGGCACAACACACAACACACATAACTGCATAACAACTTCATATCAATTAGGATAATCATCCTAAATGTGCCTATCCTGCATTAGTTCACACATTGTCACACATATCTTCGTTTACTGCATATAAGTGTGCCCTGCATCACACCCGACTGGATGATCAACCAAAGGCTAATCATCGTATGTCGTTAAGGAATGGCAAGCCAATCCAAGAGTAATCCGTATGTGGAGGTTGGTCAAACCCCTCGTATCACTCGCCCTGCATTATAAAAACCATGTTGCAAGGAGCCACCCAAGCAACAACTACGTCAACGTACTCGTCCGGCTAAGACTTGTACGGGTTAAGCTTAACACTTTCCCTGCATTATATTTACGAGCTCGATTTCACACATAATAGTTTAGGCAACACACATAACCTAAACATAATCACACATTACCTTCATTTCGTTTGGGCCCTTAAACGTGCAAGTGACATGGCAACCTACCAAGTCTAGTGAGCTAGGTGTACAAGCCATGTAGTATGCATATGCCACACATTAACTCCATTTCTACATTTCACACATAATAAGATACTTCGTAATTCTACATAAACTACATATCAATACACTACATTAAACAATACTTCATTTCACTACATTAGGGTCTGCATTTCAGGTCTCATGGTCAACTACATATCCCATAGTACCTCCCGTGTAACCCGAGATACCCACATATATCATATGTTACCATTAAGGAAGTTATAAGTATGAAACCTTTTCTTGTTGAACCCTCAGCGTGACAAAAGTAGTGTATCTTACCTTGATACAACTTAACAACAAGCTACAAGCACAATACAACGATGACTAGGTGTCTCCAATAACCTGTATTAGGTGATAAAGATCCAAGATCTAAGCAATACACGATCGATTTGGCTCCAAAACGAATAGATCTAGTGAGAAACTTGAGAGGGAAGGGAGGGGATCGGCTAGGGCTTGTTTAGGAGGAAGAAAATCTGCATAATGGCTCTCTAATGACAACCCCTAAGCTTCTAAACCCGTTTTTTGACTTTGCACACATGTCAAAACTAGCCCTAAGCTTCCTAATCCTTCATTGTTGGTCACAAACTACTTTATTGACCATATACATCATTAATCCTTCATTAAATGTCACTACATAGACATTAATCTTCATATTACACACATTTATACTACATTAACATTTAGGCTTACAAGCCTCACACATAACACACATTAACTACATATAAGCATTAAATCTAAAATAGACTTAACGACACACACAATATTGACTTAACGGCATTAGTCAACTAGTAAAGAAAAGTTTGGGATGTTACAATTACCTTCCCTTTAAGAGGATTCCGTCCTCAGAATCTCATCAGTAAGGAACAACTCGGGATACTTTTCCTTCATTACTGCTTCAGTTTCCCACGTTAAGCTTTCTCCATGATTATGCTTCCACTTTATCAACACAAGGTCAATCACTTTTCGGCGTAACTTCTTTTGCTTTCTTCCAAGTATCGCTACCGGTTCGTCTACTATTCTCTTCATTGGGTCAATACTCACGTCTTTAATAGGAATCACACTTGACTCCTCAGCTAAACATTTCCTCAAGTAGGATGGAAGGTGTTGTGAATTCCATCCAATTCTGGAGGTAATTCCAACTGATATGCCACGTCTTTAATGCGCTTCACAACTTTAAAGGTCCAATGAAACGTGGACTCAACTTTCCCTTCTTTCCAAATCGAATAACTCCTTTCCAAGGTGATACTTTCAACATCACTAAATCACCAACATTAAACTCAATCGGTCTCCTTTTCTTATCTGCATATGTTTCCTGCCTTTCTCTTGCCACACGTAAGGCTTCTTTAGCTACATTAACCTTTTCAGAGGTAATTTCAATAATTTCGGGACCGGTCAACTGCTTTTCACCGGGCTCCATCCAACAACTTGGAGTCCTACACCTTCTACCATATAACATCTCAAATGGTGGCATTCCAATGCTTGCATGGTGACTATTGTTGTAAGCAAACTCAATCATCCTCAAATGATCATCCCATGCTCCACCGTATTCAAGTACACACGTTCTCAACATATCCTCCAAGGTTTGAATGGTTTTCTCACTTTGCCCATCGGTTTGAGGATGATAGGCGGTACTCAAATTTATTCTACTACCCAACTCCCGTTGAAGACCCTTTCAAAAGTTTGACACAAACCTCGAGTCTCGATCCGAAACAATAGATAAAGGAACTCCATGTTTCGCAACTACTTCATCAATATACATCTTTGCCATCTTCGTTAAAGGCACATCTTGTCGGGTAGCTAGAAAATGAGCACTCTTCGTCAATCTATCCACAATCACCCATATCATATCATTCCCTTTCGGCGTTTTAGGTAGCTTCGTTACAAAGTCCATGGTAATATGATCCCATTTCCACTCGGAATGTCTAATTGATGCAACAAACCATACGGCTTTTGATGGTCCGTTTTCACACGTGCACATGTCAAGCACTTTGCTACAAAATGAGGTACTTCTCCTTTAATATCCGGCCACCAATAAATCGACTTCAAATCTGCATACATTTTGGTGACACCGGGATGAACCGAATATCTACTTCTATGGGCTTCCTCAAGGATCAATTCTCGGTTATCACCAAGCAATGGCACCCAAATTCGACCCTTGTATGTTTTGAACCCACGGCTATTAGTCTCCATCACAAGACGTTTCTTCTTCCCAATGCTTTCATTGTCAATGTTATCCTTCATCAATTCCCTCACTTGTGCTTCTTTAATTCGATCAAGTAGCCCCGACTTGGCTTGAACTTGCATGCTCATCAACTTACAAGAAGAACTTTGCACCTTCCTACTTAGTGCATCCGCCACTACATTGGCTTTACCCGGATGGTATTTGATTTCACAATCATAATCCTTAAGTAATTCCATCCACCTCCTTTGTCTCACGTTCATTTCCTTTTGATTAAAGACATACTGTAAACTTTTATGATCGGTAAACAAAGTGCATTTTGTACCATAAAGGTAATGTCTCCACAATTTCAATTAAAAACAACTGCGGCCAGTTCAAGATCATGGGTAGGGTAATTCTTCTCATGTGGTTTCAACTGGCGGGAAGCATAGGCAATCACCTTGTCCCTCTGCATCAGTACACAACCCAAACCCGTGATAGATGCATCACTATACACAACCAAATCATCGGTACCTTCAGGTAAGGCAAGTATAGGAGCTTCACACAGCTTCTTCTTCAATGTTTGAAATGCATCCTCCTGCTGATCGGTCCACTCAAACTTTACTCCTTTCTTCGTTAGTTCAGTCATAGGCTTGGCTATTCAGGAGAAATCCTGAATGAACCTTCTATAATATCCAGCCAAACCAAGAAAACTTTTAATCTCAGTAGGAGTCTTTGGCTGCTCCCACTTTGAAACAGCTTCAATCTTTGAAGGATCTACTTTAATACCTTCCGATGAAATAACATGACCAAGAAACTGCACCTCTCGAAGCCAAAACTCGCATTTAGAAAACTTGGCATACAACTTCTTCTCCCTCAACACCTCCAAAACTGCTTTCAAGTGCTCACGGTGCTCATCTTCTGACTTAGAATAGATCAAAATATCGTCAATAAACACAATAACAAAATGATCTAGAAAGGGACGGCATACCCGATTCATTAAATCCATAAACGCGGCTGGAGCATTAGTCAACCCAAATGGCATGACCAAGAACTCATAATGACCATATCTAGTTCGGAAGGCTGTCTTTGCTACATCCTCCTTCTTAACCTTCAATTGATGATAATCGGACCGTAAATCTATCTTTGAAAAATATGAAGCACCATGTAGTTGATCAAAGAGATCATCAATTCGCGGGAGAGGATATTTATTCTTAACCGTTCGCTTATTCAACTCACGGTAGTCTATGCACATGCGCATAGATCCATCCTTCTTTTTAACAAAGAGAACCGGAGCTCCCCAAGGCGAGGAACTAGGTTGAATGAACCTTCTATAATATCCAGCCAAACCAAGAAAACTTTTAATCTCAGTAGGAGTCTTTGGCTGCTCCCACTTTGAAACAGCTTCAATCTTTGAAGGATCTACTTTAATACCTTCCGATGAAATAACATGACCAAGAAACTGCACCTCTCGAAGCCAAAACTCGCATTTAGAAAACTTGGCATACAACTTCTTCTCCCTCAACACCTCCAAAACTGCTTTCAAGTGCTCACGGTGCTCATCTTCTGACTTAGAATAGATCAAAATATCGTCAATAAACACAATAACAAAATGATCTAGAAAGGGACGGCATACCCGATTCATTAAATCCATAAACGCGGCTGGAGCATTAGTCAACCCAAATGGCATGACCAAGAACTCATAATGACCATATCTAGTTCGGAAGGCTGTCTTTGCTACATCCTCCTTCTTAACCTTCAATTGATGATAATCGGACCGTAAATCTATCTTTGAAAAATATGAAGCACCATGTAGTTGATCAAAGAGATCATCAATTCGCGGGAGAGGATATTTATTCTTAACCGTTCGCTTATTCAACTCACGGTAGTCTATGCACATGCGCATAGATCCATCCTTCTTTTTAACAAAGAGAACCGGAGCTCCCCAAGGCGAGGAACTAGGTTGAATGAAACCTTTGTCAAGTAACTCCTGAAGTTGGGACATTAACTCTTTCATTTCTGTAGGAGCTAATCGGTAAGGTGCTTTAGCAACAGGTGTAGCACCGGGAATAAGATCTATCTGAAAAGTAACTTCACGGTCGGGAGGGATACCGGGAAGATCTTCGGGAAACACATCGGGAAAATCGGACACTACATCAACACTAGCAATAGAAGGCTTCTCCTTTCTCACATCAATAACATAGGCCAAGAAATGACTCTTATTCTTCCTTATACATTTAATAGCCTTCATCATACTAATGATCTTTATCCCCCCTCTCTTCTTATCTCCATAAACCGTTACCACATTACCATCGGATGTAGGAAACCGAATAATCTTTTGGGAACACAAAATATTAGCTTCATTTCTAGACAACCAATCCATACCAATCACTACATCAAAACCGGCTAAAGTAGTAGGCAATAACTGGACCGGAAACAAACGACCTTCAATCTCAATGTCACAATCATCATAACCCACACGTATATCACTAACCGTACCATTAGCAATTTCCACCTCTATCGAGCAATCTAAAGGGGTAGTGACTCTTCCTAGCTTAGGAGCAAATAAAGTAGACACAAACGACCTATTTGCACCCGAATCAAATAAAACAGAAGCAGGTTTTGAATTAACAAGGAAAGTACCACTTACCACCTCGTCGTTGTTCTTAGCATCATCCACAGTCATCTGCAAGGCTCTCACTTTTGTTGCTGAAGTGGCTGCTTTCTTCCCGTTATTCTTCATTTGTGGGCAATCGGCAATAAGATGACCCATTTCCTGACACTTGTAACAACGAGTCTTGTCCCTACATTCCGTTGCAAGATGTCCCGACTTCCCGCACTTATGACACCTTCTTGTCTTGTCGGAACATTGACCTTCATGAACATTCTTGCAAAAAGCACACCAAGACCCATTCTTCTTTTTATCTTTGTCACCACTTGAGCTAGAATTCCCACGAAACTTCTTATTATTGTTATTAGATGACCAATTTGACCCTCTTTTGAACCCTGCTTTCTTGTCATCAACCTTCACCACAACTTTCTCACTTTTGAAGTCATCATCCAACCTCTTTGACTCCTTAATAGCCGCCGATAAAGTCACATGTTGTCTACATAATCCACGATAACTAACGGGGAGACCATCACAATAAGCCTCAATTTGGTCCTCCTGCCTTCGAACCAAGTGTCCAACAAACTTCAACTTCTCCATAAACGAGTGTGCATAATCAGAAATTGCACCGGGTTTAGCAACCAACGATCTAAACTCCTTTTCAATCAACCTTAACTCACGCGTTCCCACATACTCCTCTAGAAACTTCTCCTTAAATGTTCCCCAAGGCATAACTGCAAGTACCTCAGGAGCCATAGACACTGTAGTAGCCCTCCACCAATTACGGGCATTCTTCTTCAACATCCTACTAGCACACAAAACCTTCATATCATCCGAACAATAGCAAGATGCAAAAACTACCTCAATGTCCTCGATCCACTCCATAGCACCCACTGCATTTTGGGTACCATCAAACTCCTTGGCACCACATTTCTGAAAACTTTCATATTTGAAGTTATTAACACGAGGTGCATTAACAACTCCAAGTCCTCCACCATTAACTTCATTAACACCCACGGCTGCCATGGATGGTTCAGCACTTTGGGAGGGATTAGAGTAATTCCCTTCCGAACGCTCACCCCTTTGTTCACTTCCAATCCTTTCTGCATTTCTTTCAGCCCTCAATTGAGCTAACTCCTCTTCATTTCTCATTAAGAGAGCTCGGATAGCTCTCAATTCTTCATGTAATTGGGCTTGATTGGGAACCTGCTCTATTACCGGGTTTGCCCTATCTACTTCAGAGACGGTTGGTGGATCACCAAGACGGCGATTTTGTACATGGGGTAGCCTTTGCTCTACTTCATTTCCAGCCCCGTTTCCATTTGGAGGAACACCACCACCATTTCCTCCTGCTCTCTGATTACTAGCTCTAGTGTTTGCCATTAACTCTACAAAGCAACGACGACGGTTAGCAAGAGTTATAGAGTGACTACATATGTTAAGGCTCTACTACATATAACTACATTATCACACACAATAAACAAGCCTTAAATCACACTCTCACTCACTCCCCAACCCGTCTTAGAGCATTCCACTTCATTAGCTAGGCATCCTACTTAAGCCTAACCTACTTCTCGTCGGTCTAAGTCCAAAATCCTACGGCATAAGTCGAATTTTGGTTCACTTAAACCAATGCTTTGATACCAACTTGTAACACCCGACGTTTAAAAATATGGGTTTTCAAAAATCTTTCACCTAACGGTGTTAAAATTGCGGAAGTAAAGACTGTAGAAGTCAAAACCGATAAAAACATTTCGGTTTCTGCATTTAGTTGGTGTTACATGCCATATCAAACAATAGTTCAAATGAAAACCCAACGGTTGCCCAACATTAAACAACCGTTCACACATTATTACATATATTCGACATCAAAATGAGATGTAATCAAAAGTCTCCATAATAAGCAACTAGGGGTAGCTAAGGAATCTGCATGCTTTCTACCCACGCTCTCACGTCCTGCACCTACAAGTCCTTCAAGCTAAACCTGAGGGAACAACCACATTAAAGAAACAAGTGTTAGCTATAAGAATAGCTAAGTAAGACCACACTTAATTTAAAAGCATTTGTCCAATTAAAACATTTCTTCGTTAATAGACAAACTCATTAGGCACAACACACAACACACATAACTGCATAACAACTTCATATCAATTAGGATAATCATCCTAAATGTGCCTATCCTGCATTAGTTCACACATTGTCACACATATCTTCATTTACTGCATATAAGTGTGCCCTGCATCACACCTGACTGGATGATCAACCAAAGGCTAATCATCGTATGTCGTTAAGGAATGACAAGCCAATCCAAGAGTAATCCGTATGTGGAGGTTGGTCAAACCCCTCGTATCACTCGCCCTGCATTATAAAAACCATGTTGCAAGGAGCCACCCAAGCAACAACTACGTCAACGTACTCGTCCGGCTAAGACTTGTACGGGTTAAGCTTAACACTTTCCCTGCATTATATTTACGAGCTCGATTTCACACATAATAGTTTAGGCAACACACATAACCTAAACATAATCACACATTACCTTCATTTTGTTTGGGCCCTTAAACGTGCAAGTGACATGGCAACCTACCAAGTCTAGTGAGCTAGGTGTACAAGCCATGTAGTATGCATATGCCACACATTAACTCCATTTCTACATTTCACACATAATAAGATACTTCGTAATTCTACATAAACTACATATCAATACACTACATTAAACAATACTTCATTTCACTACATTAGGGTCTGCATTTCAGGTCTCATGGTCAACTACATATCCCATAGTACCTCCCGTGTAACCCGAGATACCCACATATATCATATGTTACCGTTAAGGAAGTTATAAGTACGAAACCTTTTCTTGTTGAACCCTCAGCGTGACAAAAGTAGTGTATCTTACCTTGATATAGCTTAACAACAAGCTACAAGCACAATACAATGATGACTAGGTGTCTCCAATAACCTGTATTAGGTGATAAAGATCCAAGATCTAAGCAATACACGATCGATTTGGCTCCAAAACGAATAGATCTAGTGAGAAACTTGAGAGGGAAGGGAGGGGATCGGCTAGGGCTTGTTTAGGAGGAAGAAAATCTGCATAATGGCTCTCTAATGACAACCCCTAAGCCTCTAAACCCATTTTTGACTTTGCACACATGTCAAAACTAGCCCCTAAGCTTCCTAATCCTTCATTGTTGGTCACAAACTACTTTATTGACCATATACATCATTAATCCTTCATTAAATGTCACTACATAGACATTAATCTTCATATTACACACATTTATACTACATTAACATTTAGGCTTACAAGCCTCACACATAACACACATTAACTACATATAAGCATTAAATCTAAAATAGACTTAACGACACACACAATATTGACTTAACGGCATTAGTCAACTAGTAAAGAAAAGTTTGGGATGTTACAACTATCGAATTAACAATTGTGGCTATGTGAAGATAACGTGGTACCACCAACCATTTCTAAACACGTTGACAAAATGATTCCTATTATTAAAATGACATTCACTATCATACCATGAACTAGTGATAATTGCTCATAGACAAGCAACCGTTTGAAAATCACATATGTATCCAACTAGTACCACTAACGAAGAATACACATGCCACCAATATCACAATAATATATATAAGGAATTAAATCATCAAGATCTCGATACAACGATAATTGAAATCAACTCTTTGAATTAAAACATATAGCAATCACATCATTCGTCTAGTTTCATCAAGGTGGATGATTGAATGTTTAGCCACTCATGATTAATGTAAAATAACAATCAAAATAAAGGAAGAACATGATGTACCAATCGTTTGAGAAATAGAAATTGCAAGATAATAAAAGTAGATACGATCTAAGTGGGTGCCCGTGAATCTTCAATGAATCGGAGGAAGAAATCTTAGCCTTTGAATCTTGAAGGAATTCCTTGGAGGGCAGCTCTTAGAAAGAGTTTTGATATCTTGGGAAATTAGGTTTTGTTTTCTATTTATACCCCTGAAATCTGATGCAAAAATGGGTCAAAAACCCTTCAGCCCCGTACTCTTACTGCGGCGCAGTGGGCGAGTGATGCCCCCACTGCGGCGCAGTCCAATATCACTGGTCTCGGGCTCGTTTGTCTTCAGCTTTACTGCGGCGCAGTGGGCATATGAACTCCCCACTGCGGCGCAGTCTAATTCCACTGGACTGGTCGTTCAATTTCATCATAGGTGACTGCGGCGCAGTGGGCCTTGGTCACCCCCACTGCGGCGCAGTGTAAAATCACTGGTCTAATTGTGCCTTACACTTAGCCGACTGCGGCGCAGTGGTCTGGTGATGCTCCCACTGCGGCGCAGTGTAATCCTGCTGGTCCGAAGACAACCTTTTCTCTATGAACTTGCTGAAATTTTCCATCTTCTCAACTTTAAACAACTCTCGAACTCATAAATCAACTTCTTTGCCTCAGAAAACATCCGAAATTGCACCAAATGGACACGTAACCTGTTTAGAGCCTGAAACACTAACAAACACCATAAACGCGCCAAATGCACACAAAATCGACTTAAAACACTTAATAAAATGGCCAATAATGATGTGGGCGATAGGTATAAATTGGTCACATCAAATCCCCCCACACTTGAGCATTGCTTGACCTCAAGCAAATCCGGAATTAAAGCAAAAGTAATCCTTGGCAATGAAGCTAAATAAACAATTACGAGTATCAAAAAGAAGCAACACCAAGTATGTCAATGACAAAAAGTTGGGTGAAGCAGTTTTAATCTTAAATGAAAACCCGAAATGTTGGACAATATCTGAACAATCCACAAGCCTCAATAACACGACTAAGCACAAGTGAAACAAATGAACCTATCAATATCATTCTACTCCAACGAACTTACTTTTGGGGTTGAATATATCAAGAATCACTCATAGCACGGTCGTGATGCATATCTTACCATAGGCTTGAACAAGGATCATAGCTCCACCGACATGGCGTAAGCACCGAGTACATCATCAAAATAAGCATATAGGACGGTTGTATAGTTAAGCTAAGGTATATATAGTGGATATTTACAAAGGAAAATGGGAGTGTAGGTTAGAAATGAAAGGAAACAATCAAAAGTAAAGGGTATGTATGAAATATGTACAAAATAGTCTAATCAAAACCCGTACCATTGATTGCCAACAAACCATCAACCCATAAGATGTTATCCCGCTAAGACACCTCAAAAGTAACCAAGCAAACCCGACACCATTGTGGTGTATCAACTTCAAACAACTTATAACCAACCAAGTCTTCCATTCTTAATGATACAACAAAACTTCTAGACATATAAAAATGAGAAGTACCCACTAGTAGCCCAAGTTCTTTTTTTTTTTTTTTTATTGAACCACTTTTACTCTACTAGTAGGCACCCTCTTACAATGATGAACATGTCTATAACACAATATGATCAATTTTATCAATCTATAAATGAACAATGAATCTCACAACTTTAGGTGTTTGGGAAATTTGAGTATGCAAGTAATGTTATCAATCCACAAGCTCAACATAACTAGTAAAATTGCTCATTAAGTTGTTATGAATTAAGTGACAAAAGCAATTTACCACGAGGACAAGCTCAACACAAGTTTCAAATCATATCATCCTTCGTCGTCTTACCAAATCGAAACAACCAATCTCAAACATGCACATCATAGTTCAGAATTCACGATAGAACCCTTACTCTTGGATAAAACCCAAAAGTTTAAGAGAGGGACACATCCACAAGAACGGCTAAATCTCAATGGCAAAACAACAAAAGAGATGTATCCGGTAGCTTAAACCTATTTGCCACCCCCCCACACTTAAGATGGACAATGCCCTCAATGTCCATATTCGGTCAAACAACGGTAAATAGGGGTAAGCAACATAGAATAATCAGAACACATACCGGAGTAAGGACA
>CM067167.1:278025707-278030707 GCA_034093135.1 Erigeron breviscapus
CACAATGGAAACCATGACAATCAAAGTCAAGATACCGAAATTCCAACAATGCTAAATTACGTATAGCGAGAAAATGACTTTCTCCATCAAATATCTTCCAACCAAACATTATGAACAATGTAACACATTAACTCCATAATAAAAGGGAAAAGAAATTCTGCTTAAAGGGATATCTCATCAAGGAGCCAGTTTATGTTCTATGGAGAAGATCAGTACATTAGTAGGCCACTCAAGAGAGGTAACTCAAGCTCAACTGTATGCTTTTCAAGACTCTACCATTAATTGTGCCATCAGTGAACCTACAATCAAGCAATTTACTGATACACAAGAATTGAATGTATTGCTGGAATCATTTCATGATGTTTTTGAGGTACCAAAAGGGTTACCTCCTAGTAGAGATTGTGACCACAGAATTCCCCATAAGGAAGGTACCTCTGCCATCAACTTGAAACCTTATAGGTATCCCAAAGCCCAAAAAGATGTCATTGAAGAGATAACAAATGAATTATTAGAAAGTGGGGTGATTAGGCACAGTACTAGCTGTTTTGCTGCTCCTGTAATTTTGGTCAAAAAGAAAGATGGAACTTGGAGAATGTGCATTGACTATAGAAGGCTTACTGAAGCTACTATAAAGGATGTTTTTCCAATTGCATTAGTGGAGGACTTATTGGATGAGATACATGGTGCTTCCATTTTCTTTAAATTGGATCTTAGGTCTGGTTATCATCAAATAAGGATGTTTAACTCTGATGTCTACAAAACAACATTCAAAACACATCAAGGGCATTACGAATTTCTTGTTTTACCCTTTGGTCTCACCAATTCACCAGCTACATTCCAATCTCTCATGAATACCACATTTCAGGATATCTTGAGGAAATCTGCATTGGTCTTTTTTGATGATATACTGGTATATAGCAAAGACTGGCAGACTCACTGATGAGCGTTCA
This sequence comes from Erigeron breviscapus, assembly GCA_034093135.1. Taxonomy (NCBI): domain Eukaryota; kingdom Viridiplantae; phylum Streptophyta; class Magnoliopsida; order Asterales; family Asteraceae; genus Erigeron; species Erigeron breviscapus. The sequence continues at coordinate 278,026,658 of CM067167.1, forward strand.
TTTTGTGATAAAAACCCCTATCAAAAGGCCACATTTCAATGTCTAAAATGAGTTAATATTCCGGAACTATTGGTACTTAATGGATTCGATATTTACGCAGGTTCACGGAAGATGCGAGTGAGGGTAAATGGCATCAAGTAACTCAAGATGGAGGCCTATTAAGTTACAAGACACAAGGAAGTGATTCGGGAGTCGAACGAAGCAAATCGGAGAGCAGTAGGAGCTGCCAGCGCCGCTGGCCCAACACCAGCAGGCCCCAGCGCCACTGGACGGCCCAGATCAGCAACCAATTCAAATGACTATTTAAGCCGAAGCAGCCCTCAAAACCCTAAGGGAGAGCCGATTCAGCAGCCCTAGCCGCCACCAACAAACCCTAGGTCGACTTTGCAGATTCCAATGAGGTTTTGGAGCTTCTAACACCTTCTGATCTTCATCCTCTACCTAGATCTACTTTTTATTTTACTTTCAGTTGGTAAACAATGTCTTTCATCTTTTCAGACTTTGTTATTCCTTTAATAATGGTAGGCTAATAGGCTGAATACTTGTTTGGATCGATGTGATCATGTAGACGTTTATCTATTTTACTTTATTTGTTAGATTTGTTGGAGTGTGTTTTACTGTTTATCGTAGATCCATGTTTTACTAGTTCTTCATATTATTATCGGTTCTATATCTGAGTGTATTAGTTTAATTCTGATGATCGGTCTATAATCATACACTAGTATTAATACATAGGATGGAAAACACTAGTCGGTCTATAACTAGATGTAAAAGGTGATTCACTTATAACTGAGGGATCCAGAACCATAGTAATTAGGATGAATAGAACATGATGCTTAACAATGTCAGACGTGATCCAGTGACATGGAAACGTGCACTGTGGTCACCGGAGAGGAAATTATTATCTGGTCATGGCTTAAGAGTCGGGTTCTCTGCCCGTTATTGTGTGTTTAGTTTGAGGTAATTACTTGTACAACTTTAATAAATTTTAAATACGAACGAAAAAACACCATCAGGTATTTTGGCGCCGCTGCCAGGGACGCGACGCATTCTTAGTTTAGTAGTGTAATTAGATCCTTTCTTGTGTTTCGGCATGAGAAAGTTACTTTTCAGTTTTTAGGTTAAGTCATTTTAGGGTTTAGTAGTTAAGTCTAGTTAGGTTAGTTAAGTAGTATTTTCATTTTCTTAAAATTTTCAAAAATCCAAAAATATTTTCTTTTTCATTTTTAGTTTAAGTAGTGTAGTTTAGTTTTCATTTCATTTTTATATTGGTGCGTTTGACGTTTTTCTTTGAGTTTTGCAGTTTTACTTAGGTAATCAAGCTGGAGGACAACTCGAAAAGCAAGAACACTAGGGCACCACCACCACCGAAAATTAGGATACACCAAGTAGAAGGAGCTTCATCAAACCCACCGAAACCACCAACCGAACCAAACTCACCTAGATCCGAAATGGACGCCTTTGACCGACCCATGATGGAGAGGAAGAGAGTAGTTGCCCCTACACCGGGATCGCCCATTATACCACCAAACCTAGGAGATTCGTTCTCAGTCAAAGGACACCATCTTAAGTTAATCCAAGACAACCAATATGACGGCCGAGCCAAATCCGACCCACATAAGCATGTAAGCAGGTTCACAAGTTTGTGCAAGATGTTCAAGTATGGAGGAGGATCACCGATGACGATGTGAAACTTAGCTTATTTCCGTCGTCTCTCACGGGAGAGGCACGTGCTTGGTTCGATGAGCTCAATGAAGGTACCATCACTACATGGAATCAACTTCGCGAATAGTTCGTCTCGCGATTCTTTCCCCCGAGTTTAGCAAGGAAAATGCTTCGAGACATCAAGGCTTTCAGGCAAGACGAGGGAGAATCACTAGTTGATGCATGGAAAAGGCTTAGGGAAATGATCAGAAATTGCCATGGGAATGGACTAGAAAAGGACGAGATCATGGAGATTTTCTTCTATGGTTTAACCAAGAGTTCCCAAAAAGATTTAGACCTAGCCGGCGGTGGTAACTTTTTGTACAAGTCTACCAATGACGCGTACAAAATGATGGAGGATATGGTGCAAGCTAGCTTAGCTCGAGATTTGGATGACAAGGATCGAGATAGGAGGACGAGAAGGACCGTGGCTAGCATTGAAAGCAGCTCCGACAATGAGGTAATTCATGAACTTAAAGCTTTATCTAACCGTTTTTCTACTTTTGAAGATAGGTTGGACATTATGGACAAGGACCTCAAGGTGATTTCACACGGGTGCAACAATTGCGGAGGAATGCACTATACCGAGGATTGTGAAGAGGAGGCTACCGAGCAAGTCAATTTTGTCCAGAACCAATACCGAGGAGGCTATCAACGAGGACTATTCCAAAGAAATCCCGGTAATTCTAACTTTAATTCTAGTTATGCTAGAAATAACTTTGGATCTTTTCAAAATAGGAGGCAAAGGAGTAATGGTCAACTACAGCAACCAAGAGTGGAGAATGAAGTCAAGGAGGATCCAATTGCCAAACTCACCACCATGATGGAGAAGTACATGGAGATGAACGAAGGCACGACTCCTTGGACAAGTACACGAGGTTCCTAAATGAGAAGATTGCTAACCTTGACCATAAAGTGGATGCCGTGGTGAGAGATCAACAATCCGCTATCAAGGGTTTGGAGAGAAAGCTGGAGAAATGGATGGAGCAGGTTGCTAAGAAGGAAAATGGTTTTCTTGCAAGCAATGCACAAGCCAATCGAAAGCCGAACCCTCAAGGAGGCCCGAGCACGAGTCAAAAGTACCAACCACCAATCGGACGCAACGAGAATGTGAACGCCGTGTTCACCGAAGGTAATGACTCTACTAAGCTTTCTAATGATTTTTTTGTAGTGTCCAATCAGGTACAGGTCATACGGGAGCCAAACGGAGAAGAAACGAGCAAAAACGCAAAAATTGAGTCTGTCCAAACTGCCCCAGCGCTGCTGGCTGGAAGGCCCAACACCACTGGCTGGAAGGCCCAACGCCGCTGGAGAGCCCCAGCGCTGCTCTAGGCCCAGGCCCAGCGCCGTTGGTGACTCCGTCAGTCCAGATTCGCGCGAAACTTGGTTTTCAGCTGTTTTTCAAGAAGATGTCAAGACCCAATTCGCTTCAAAGTGTAAAATCAAAGATGGGGACGACTCGGACAAGTAGGGATGAAGTTCAAGATCCTGAGGCACCGGATGACGGGACACAGCTACCGCAAGCATCTGAAGATCCAGGAAGTTTTCTTATTCCTTGCACTATTAATAATGAGTACTTTTCATGTGCATTAGCTGATTTAGGGTCAAGTATTAATGTTATGCCTACTATGACTTATGAGAAACTTACCCTTTGTTTGCTAAAATCCGTTAACATGAGCATTCGGTTAGCCGATCAGACTTACCGACAACCCAAGGGGATTGTCGAACGAGTCCATGTCAGGGTTAAGGAATTAGAATTTTGGATTGAGTTTGTTGTGCTTGATTCAGTAAGTGAAGTAGTGACACCTCTAATTCTAGGCCGACCATTTTTGCATGATGCGGATGCTATCATCCATGTCCTTAAACGTGAAATATCTTTGTCAAATGGTCAAAATAGGATTAGAATGTGTGAATTAGAAGAAGATAGTGACTTGATTAAGGGAGAATGTCTTAGGATGGAAGTAATAGATGATGACCAAAACCCTAATGAACAATTAGACATGTCACTAGGAGAGGAAACCATATAAACCAAACCTAAAAGGAAAATATGTCATGAAAGTTTCATAGAATTAAAAGAATTAAAGGAGAAGGTAGAAGAACATCTAAGAAATGGTAGAGAAGTAGGACATAGGGTTAGGAGAATCCTAGGAAACATTAAGTGGGAAGAGCGTGTAGCCGACCTAGAAAGAGATAAGATGAATGAGATAATAGCTAGAGAACCTAATGGTAAGTTTTACGGTGACCCTAGCATCTTTGAGATTCCTTGCTACATTAGCTATAAATGTTTTGAGGATACCTACATAGACCTTAGAGCCACATCTAATATCTTGCCCATAGGTATTTACC
>CM067167.1:278035707-278043709 GCA_034093135.1 Erigeron breviscapus
TGTATTCTTGATAACCATGCACCAATCAAGGCAGATTTCGGCTTCCCCCTCAGAATTTGGATCATCTCCCTATGCTCAGAAATCCCAAACTCGTGCACTGAAACCTGATGGTATTCTTCAGCTGCCCTTCCTTCTCTTTTAACAACCAAGTCAAAAAGCTTCAATCCATCAGCTTTTGTTCTTCCATATCAACTATTTTGGCTGAATGAGATCGATGCTTCATATAATGCTCATATTGATCCCTTTCATGTTTTCTTTCAATTTCAATAGCATCATCAGACATTGGTTTGAAGGTAGAAAGATCAGCATCTCGAACATTCTTTCTTGATGATCTGTCCAGTCACTTTGGGCTTTGTGGGTGGTCTGAACAACTCTTTCTCAACCTTCAGAACTTCGGCCAGAATTTCTTTCCTTTTAATCGCCATTTCTTTTTCTCTATTTTTCTTCAAGTCTTCAATAGACAACTTAAAGGTCAGACTCTCTAGCTTTTGTTCCAGAGGTGAGTAATTCATCCCACACATCAACTCAGCATATCAACAATAGCCTTTTGCACTCTTAGATCATTTTTGATTTTCAAGTATCTTTCCAATGATAAACCAAGAGCTGCAGCATCTATATGATCAAGGGTCCCCATCTTCAGATGTTGTTCCCTTTCTCTTTCTTTGTTTTCCCTCCACATAATAAATTGATTGGAAACCTGCTTTTGCAATGCTTCCAATTTTTACTATCAGCCTCAAGATCGTGCAAGGGATAACCATGCTCATCCACATTCTCACCAACAATGATTCCAGAACCCTTAGAACTTTTCTTTGGTTCTTCTACTTCTTGAGCCTTGCCTTTGCCCTTGTCTTTCTTCTGAACTTGTTCCCCCTGAACTGAGGCACTACCAGATGGTACCTCAGTTTGCTTCTTGGTTGCTTCAATAATTTCTTGAGTACTAGCCTAGCAAACCAATAGGCACACCACCACTTCCCCCTTTTGGAATCTCTGAAGGCAATTTAGCATAGAGATCAATCGTAGATTTAAGTGCCTTCAGTGGTTCCCAACTTTGTTGTTCTAGGCAATCACATATACCCTTTGCCATTGTAGCAAACTGAGCCCTTAATCTGAATGAAGAATTAAGGTTCAGTGCTTCTTGATCTTTTACATCCTTCAACATCTTTCTATCTTCTTCAGTGAAAGAAGCAGGGGGAGGAGCAATAACAGTTTCTTTCTTCAGAAGAGTTAGAATTTCATCTAACTGTTTGGACTGATTCTGAACTGAACCTTCAAGCTTGGACACTGAATCTTTTACTTCATTTACAGCCTTGTCCACTTTGTCATTTGTGTCTTTGGTCAGTTCAGCAATCATCACTCTAACCTTCGCACCAACCTTCTCAAAAATGGATTCTGAAATCTGAGTAACTAGATTCTGAGTTAGCTTAGACTTCAGATTATCCAAAATACCAACACTTAAAGAAGCCCCAAGTTCTTTTTCATTTATACTTGGCTTCTGAACCAACTCATGCACTTCTCTTCCAACAGCCAAAAAATCTTGCTTCAACAGCTGAACACAAGATGTCAAGTTTGCAACCACCGAAGCTTGCACATCTCTCTTTGTTAACCCGAAGGCTTCTCTGATTGCAGAGCTCACCTTGTTGCAAGTCATCACCAGCTCATTCAGCTTCCCAACTACTAGTCCTTCGTTTCCAGCAACCTTGGTTAACTCAGTTCCAAGAAACATCTGAGCACCTTTCATATCAACCACAGAACTAGTATTGGCAGTTAGAGACTTGGTTAAATCCTCCACCCTAAGAATAAGGCTTTGGACTTCGGTTTGAGTTTTCTCTAACTGTGCTTCTACATTTAAAGGAGGTGGGGGTTGTGCAGAAGCAGGAGCAACAAATGGTAGATTACCAAGCCCTTTAAGTACATTATTCATTTGTAAATCAGTTGGACTTTCAGATTCTGTCTCAGAATCCAAGTCCTTCTCTATTGGGGCATCATAATTGATAGGCGGTGGGATGTTGTGAATTTGGGGTGAAGAAATTGAAGTGATGGAGTGAAAGTTGGATCGGTGACATAGGCAGGATTAGTGCCTGGTGGAAAAATTGGATGTTGATGAGATGGAGGTGGTGGAACATAAGGATTAATATCTTGTTCTGGTTGAATTTGGATTTCTGGGGGAGGAGGAGGGGCGTTTGCGAGGATGGTGGCTGGCTCAGAATCAGATTGATTCGCCTCCAATAATCCCTCGTCAAACTCAAAATCAGCAAGGGAATCGAGATTCCCCTGAGGTAGCTCATCGTCATCCCAGAAAGCATTCACTTTTACAATCTGGTCAGATATGCTCTGGTTTGGGTCACTAGTACCCGCACCAGTTTCTGGTTCAACATCTGCAGAAGCAGGTGCATCGTTACCAGATTCAACGATTTGCAACTTTTTTTTAGGTCGACTAACGGGTCCCACATTCTTTTGTGGCCCACTTAGTGACCTTTCTAAACCAGCTAGTGTGGCTGAAACAGTTTTATTAAATACCTGAAGCATAGCAGAGGAGAGTTCAGGCTCATCTTCAGCAGTGGATGCCTTTGAGAAATCTCTGCTGTATTCTGGTACTGAAGCTTCAGGTCCAGCTTGTTTATAAGCATCACCAAGAATATCCATGAAACATAAGCTCAGAAATCTTGGAAAGGCAATATGCAAACTTCTCTTTCCTTTTAGTTTTGTAATCAGCTGAGAAAAGAGAATCTCAGCAAAGTCTGCTTGTATCCCATTCCAAATATAATACCCCATCTCAACTTGGGGTAATGAAAGTTGGTCCAACCCTCCATGGTTGCCACCAAGACTTTCCACAATTTGGGTCCAGAAGAACCTCCAGCAATTGCCAAATCCAGACATAAATATGTGTCCGGAGGTCTTCAGATTACCATCAGCATCCTCCATATCGCCATGACCGGTGGCGACTAGAACTTCCCTGAAATTGACTCCTTTGAGTCGTTTAGCAAATACCTGGGAAGGTTCGAGGTAGTTCAGATGAAGGGAATTTCTGAACCCCTCAAGAGTGATAACACACTGCTTGGTGCCCTCATTGAGAGTGAAGGAGATGGATTGTTCATCTTTGCTCACCACAGCAGTATACCAGAATTCAAACAAGTATCGATGATACAATGCCTGAGGATTAGCGGTCAGAGCATAATGGAAAGGGGATTGCTCCCAAAAATTAATTCTTCCCATTAGCGTTTTGGATTTCACATTTAATTGAGCCAAGAAATTGCTCATGTTAAATCGGATTTGTGAAGGAGTGAAATTCTTTGGCCATGTGGCAGATGTTTTCACATCATCCGATGGAGTATATTTAAAATTGATGAGCGATTTAGGTTGTGAAGAAGATGATGATTTAGACATTTTAAAGAGTCGAAAGTGAAAGTGAAAAGAATATGAAGAGTTAAGGAATTTTGAGAGTAAATATGAGAGAGATTGATGATTGGAAAGTAAATGAAAAACGAAGTAAATGAAAAAATGAAAAGGAATTTGAATTTAAGATGGAATACAAAGTGATTTTCCAATTAAAAACAATTTCTGGGGTCAAGTCCGCATTAAATGAAGAGACGTTTGAGTGACCCCACCCCGCAACACTTTTTCAGAAAAAGTACTCATTTCTTTCCCTTTTACGGCGCAACTTGTGTGATACATAAGCATGACCAACGTAATTTGAAAACATAGTATGCAGTAGGTCACGTGTACACACAATTGACCAAGTATCAATTAAATATCTTGAAAAGATTATTGTATTTCAGTGATAACTAAACAACTTCTGAGCATGGTCAGTTCCAAAAAGATCTGAACCATCTCAGTTAATAAAATTCAACTGAAATATTTTTGATTTTCTGAAGTGCTTCAGTTAAATACGTTTTTCTGAGTAAAAGGTTCCCCTTCAAAAAATGAAGGTTTATTTTAAAGTTAGAAAAATATTTAACATTCCCCCTGAAGTGATGATCCATGAATTAATAAGTGCCAAGATAGTATCACAAAGGCGTTCGATAGCTAGGCGAGCAAAAATTACATGGATCGCTCAGACTGGTGAACCAGATCAGTGTCACTGAGGCGTTCATAACAAGATTACCAGTCTAAGGATTTAACATACCCAACTCACTGACTAGATGTTTAAAGGTTTTGACATCTAAAGGTTTTGTAAAAACATCAGCGAGTTGCTTATCAGTGGGAATTAAGTGCAATTCAATATCTCCTTTCAGAATATGATCACGAATGAAATGATACCTGAGATCAATGTGCTTGGTTTTCGAGTGCATCACAGGATTGTGAGATATGGCAATGACACTAGTGTTATCACAAAAGATTGGAGTCTTTGTGTAAGTAACACCATAATCAGTCAGCTGGTTTTTCATCCATAGAATCTGAGCACAACAACTTGCTGCAGAAATATACTCAGCTTCTGCAGTGGATAGTGATACTGCAGTCTGCTTCTTACTGGTCCAGCTTACTAATTTGCCACAAGGAAATGACACCCACCTGTGGTACTTTTCCTGTCTATCTTACAACCTGCATGATCAGAATCTGAATAACCCATTAGATCTAGACTAGAGCCTTTGGGATACCAAAGACCCAGTCTGGGGACACCTTTAAGGTATCTGAAGATCCTTTTAACAGTATTTGCATGTGCTTCTCTGGGATCAGACTGAAATCTAGCACAAAGGCATGTTGCAAACATTATGTCTGGTCTACTTGCAGTTAAATACATCAGTGAACCAACCATACCACGATATTTTGTATGGTCACTGGTTTTCCATGTGGATCAGAATCCAAAGTTAATGGAGCAGAAATAGGAGTATCTTTTGATGAGACTGAATCAAATTGATATTTCTTTAATAAATCTCTGACATATTTTTCTTGGTTTATGAAAATACCATCTTCAGTTTGTTTTACTTGAAGTCCAGAAAATATGTCAGTTCACCCATCATACTCATTTCATACTCAGAAGACATGATTTTAGAAAATTTTTCACACATCTTCTCATTTGTAGAACCAAACACAATATCATCGACATAAATTTGTACTAAAAGGATATCACTTTTATCATGCAATATGAACAAAGTGTTATCAATTGCACCACGTTTAAAACCATTTTTAACAAGATGTTTAGTAAGAGTATCATACCAGGCTCTGGGTGCTTGTCTCAGACCATATAAGGCTTTTTCAGTCTGTACACCCAATGTGGTTTTTCTTCATTAATGAACCCTGGTGGTTGATACACATAAACGACTTCTTCTAGTTCTCCATTCAGGAATGCACTTTTGACATCCATTTGATAGACTTTAAACTGATGATGAGCTGCAAAAGCTAAGAATATTCTGATAGCTTCAAGTCTAGCAAATGGTGCAAAAGTTTCATCAAAATCTATTCCCTCTTCTTGTGCATATCCTTTTGCAACAAGTCTTGCTTTGTTTCTGATGATATGACCATCTCATCCATCTTGTTTCTGAAGACCCATCTTGTCCCAATTGGTTCCTTCTTCAGGTTACTGGGACAAGGAACGAGTTCCCATACATCGTTTCTTTTAAACTGGTTGAGCTCATCTTGCATGGCTTCAAACCAGCTTGGGTCTTGCATAGCCTCGTCAATCTTCTTGGGTTCAATTAGAGATAAGAAGCTGACGTTTAAGCATTGATCGCTTGTGGCTCTTCTGGTCTGAACCCCTTTACTGGACTCTCCAATAATTTGCTCGATTGGATGTGCCTTTGTCCATTTAGAGTATTGACCAGGATGAACAATGATATCAGTGCAAGAACTTCTCTGAGTAACTTCAGGAGGAGCTTCAGAAAATACATCTTCAGCTTCTTCTTCTTCCTGCAGATCATGACTTGCATCATGAAATTCTTCAGAATGAGGTTGCTCAGTGAAGCCTGATATTAGAGGAGAAGCAGCATGTACATCTGATCCAATAGTCAGTTCAGAAGGTAGTTTGAAACTAACTGGAGGATAAAATGGAATGTTGCTAGGCTTGTTTATTACTGGTTCTGAACGGAGATGTTCAGAAGCATGTTCAGGTGACTGATCAGTTTCAGCAATAGGATCAGAATCACCAAAACTTATTGGACTTTCTGAGGGTGGTATAGGAATGGAATTTTTAAAGATTGCAGAATTGGATTCATCAAAGGTAACATGAATTGACTCATCAACCTTTTCAAGTCTCTTGTTAAAGACTCTAAAGGCCTTGCGATTTGATGAATATCCTAGGAAGTACCCTTCATCAGCTTTTGCATCAAATTTTCCAAGCTGATTAGAATTATTCAGAATGTATACTGGACATCCAAATACATGGAAGTATCCAATATTAGGCTTTCTATTCTGAGTACTTCATAGGAGGTCTTCTTGTGTCTTTTGACATAAACAGATCTGTTCTGAGTGTAGCAGGCAGTTGCAACAGCTTCAGCCCAGAAATTCTTGGAAGACCAGATTCATTCAACATACTTCTAGCAGCTTCAATCAGCGTGCGATTCTTTCTTTCTACAACACCATTCTGCTCTGGTGTGTGGGCTGAGGAGAAGTTCTGAGATATGCCAGTTTCAGTGCAGAAGGACTCCAGAGTGGCATTTCTGAATTCAGTGCCATTGTCACTTCTGAGCTAACAAACTTTTCGCTTGTGCTTGAGCTCAATTTGTTTGATGAGAGCAATGATTTCAGCAGCAGCTTCACTTTTGGACCTGAGGAAAATCACCCAGCAGTATCTTGAATATTCATCAACTATAAAAAAAAAAAAAAAAAAAAAAAAAAAAAAAAAAAAAAAAAGAAAAAAAAAAAAAAAAAAAATCACCCAGCAGTATCTTGAATATTCATCAACGATAACAAGGGTGTACTTCTTTCCTGCTCTGGTCTGAACATTCACTGGTCCAAAAAGGTCCATGTGAAGCATGTGAAGAGGTTCAGTTATACTAAAGCTTTGCTTTGTCTTGAATGAAGCTCTTTTCTGCTTACCCATTTCACAACCTGGACATGGCTTGTCTTTATTGAAAGACATAGAGGGTATCCCATCAACAAGTTGTTTTCTAGACAACTTATTGATGTTCTTGAAGTTCAGATGGGATAATCTCTTGTGCCACAACCAGTTTGTGTCTTCATCTGCCTTTGAATAGAAACATTGTTCAGAGGTAGAAGGATTCATATCAATGACATAAATGTTTCCCTTCCTTGTGCAATCAGTACCACCTTTCCATCTCTGTTGAATATGGTGCCTTGTGAAATATCAAATAAAACCTTGAAGCCATCATCACACAGTTGACTGACACTGATCAGGTTATATTTCAAACCGTTCACACATATGCAACACGTGTGAATTTGACTTGACCATTATTCACCACACCATATCCCTCAGTTTTTCCATTACCATCATTTCCAAAAACTATTGAGGGCCCCTCTTGCACCCTATATTCCTCTAGCAGGGTCTGATAACCAGTCATGGTTCGGCAGCAGCACTGTCCAGAAACCATATATTCTTCTTTCGGTCTCCCTGCACACAAACAAAGATTAGTTCTTTTTGGGAACCCATCTTTGGATGGGTTCACTAGACTCTCCCTTAGCAGTCTCAGATTTCTTTGGTTCATAAGGAACAGAAGGATCAAAGGGGATTTCAGTCATTATTTCAGATGACAAAAAAATAGTTGGTTTGATGGGGTTTTCAACCTTTTTCTTTTCAGATTTCTGCCTGATTTGCTTAGAAAAGGGTTTTGTATTTTGTTTTGGTTGAAGAGGAGGAGTTTCAACATTTTTTAAACGTGCATTACAACTCTGCACTTGTCTAGCCAATAGTTGAAATTGACTTTCTAACCTTAACATAATTGATTCTTCATTAGACACCTGAGCCTTACCTGAATCTGAGGTAGATGGCTCAGTGGGGGAGAAATTTTTCTTCTTCTTTAGGTCTTTAGGTCCAGATTTAGTCCAGACTTACTGGACTGGCTCCAGACTGGACTACTGGAACCTTATTGAAGGTTTGTCAAGAAAAACA
>CM067167.1:278044709-278073390 GCA_034093135.1 Erigeron breviscapus
GAGATATTTTTCTTGTCTTACAAAAACTATGTAAGTTGTGTTTTTGCACTCTATGTGTGTATTGTGTATATAATCACACTCCAAGTCCATGTGCCTTATGTCTTGTATCACATACAAGACAACAAGTGTCATAATGCATGCATCACCACATGGGGAGGGGGGGCCGGCCCCTTAGTCCATCACATGGACGTTAACCCACTGCGCCGCAGTGGGTCTGATACACTCCCACTGCGCCGCAGTGGGAACTCTCTGGCCTTCGTGTGCAAAAACCCCCCACTGCGCCGCAGTGGGTTTGACACGCTCCCACTGCGCCGCAGTGGGAACTCTCTGTCCTTATAAACATATTCTCTCAAAATAAATCATCCATATAATTTATTTACATATCTCAAGTGCAATTATTTAGAAAACCACTTTCTAAATGTTTCAAGTATTTATATTTATTTAAAGATCATATCATATAAATAAATATCGTAAGTGTTTGTCTAGCTTGTTATTGGGTATGACCCGACTTGGATCATCACGTACTAGCCACGTCAATTTAATATGTGTCTTCTAAACTTTGATTCTTGATTATTATTTGTGTAATTAAGTGTAGTAACTAGTTTATATAAGTATAATTACTTTTTATCTATGTGGTTATAAATCAATTACATGTATTTATATATTTATTAGTTATCTAATTCAAGTACACAATTGCATATTTATTTTACTAGTATGTACAATATATCTAGCTAGTTAATTGATTCCGAAATTAATAACACAAACAAAATATTGAGCGTACAACTTTTATAAATTATTATAAATCCATAATATGGATAAATCATTTCATATAATGTAAAGGTTGTGTCGGTTTTTGTCCTATTAATGGAATTATCATCTAACCACCGACACTGTTCCACCGACACTGTTTCACCGACACTGTTCCACCGACACTGTTGGAACCGTACATTATACTTAAGGTTTCGTATATACGTTTTTCCTGTTACTACAGTTACTCAATTATCATCTATATATAATTTCCATAACATGTACTGGGCCAATTTCATAATCTGCTAATATGGCCCTAATTCTAGAAGTTCAAATATGACATTATAATTGGCCCAATTTACAGATAAATGTACACAATTATGTCCAAATTTCCGTTTATTGAAATAGTTAATCAAATTACATGCACAGTCAAACGGTAAAAATCATGAATGTTACACTTTTATCCCCTAATCAAATTCTAAGCCAAAAATCATTCCAACGTGTGATTTAGGAGTGATTGATCGTGTGTTTTGCATCCTATTCGTGATCTACAGGTAGAAAAGGTATTGTAATGTAGATTTATTATCTTTTCAATTGTATGGATTATTAAGAAGTGGTTTAGGTCATTGGAGGATCAATCGATGTTGTAATAACATTTGTTTTTATGAAGAAAATCATATGTTGTTTAATGGGGAAGTTTATTGCATTTGATTGGTCATAAAATGAAGGATTTTGATGTATAAAGGTCTGCTAATTGATTTGGGATCGTTTGGTGTTGGTTTGGGGTCCAACTGATCGAAGTTGTGCAGGATCGTGGCGAGTTGCGCGAGTTGCGGCGCAACTCTTAGTTGCGGCGCAACTAGTTTCCAGACAGATAGGTTGCGGCGCAACATATGAGTAGTTGCGGCGCAACTGAGGGCTGGAGTTGCGGCGCAACGTGGTGTTGCGGCGCAACGGGGTCAGTTTTGAAATGAAGTAACTTTTGAACCGTAACGTTGTTTGACATGTAGATTAGACCTGAAACTAAAGTGAGTCATTAATGTGTGTGGGTCTAGCTATTGACTTTAATGACGTGAGTATGTAGTTGTCTAATGATCGTTTACTAATTATAGGTAGACGAGCATAGTTGCTTTACACAGTGACTAGTTGTTGATTGTTGTGGACTACGCCGAGGTAAGATACACTACTTTGACACGCTGGGGGATTCAACGAAAAGCTGGTTTCAAATCATAAATACTTCCATTTGGTATCTTTATATTTCATGTGGGCATATGGGGTTACATGGGAGGTATTATGGGTTATGTAGTTGACCATGAGACCTGAAATGCAGTCCCTAATGTAGTGAAATGAAGTATTGTTTAATGTAGTTTATTGTGATGCAGTTTATGTAGTATTACGAAGTATCTCATTATGCATGAAATGTAGAAATGAAGTTGATGTGTGATATATGCATGCTTACATGGCTTGTACACCTAGCTCACTAGACTTAGTAGGTTGCCATGTCACTTGCACGTTTAAGGATCCAAACGTAATGAAGATAAAGTGTGTGAATGTCTAGGAATGTGTGTTACCTAGACTATATGTGTGTGACGGTTTAGGAATGTGTGTTACCTAAACCATATGTGTGAAACCGAGCTCGTAAATATAATGCAGGGAAAGTGTTAAGCTTAACCCGTACTAGTCTTAGCCGGACGAGTGCGTTGACGTAGTTGTTGCTTGGGTGGCTCCTTGCAACATGGTCATTATAATGCAGGGCGAGTAATACGAGGGGTTTGACCAACCTCCACATACGGATTACTCTTGGATTGGCTTGCCATTCCTTAACGACGAAGTATGACTAGCCTTTTGGTGAAGCATCTAGTCGGGTGTAACTTATGTTACACTTATATGCAGTTAACGAAGATATGTGTGATAATGTGTGAATAAAATGAAGGATAGGCACATTTAGGGGGATTCACCCTAATTGATATGAAGTTGATATGCAGTTATGTGTGAACGTGTGATGCGTTTTGTGCCTAAATAAACTTGTCTAATAATGAAGATTGTTTTAATTGGACAAATGCTTTAATAACATAGTGTTATCTTACTTAGCTAATTCGTTAGCTAACACTTGTTTCTTAAATGTGGTTGTTCCCTCAGGTTTAGCTTGAAGGACTAGTTGATGCAGGAAGAGTGAGAGTTGGGTAGATGCATGCAAGAGAACTTAGCTACCCATAGACGATTGTCTCTTTAGACATTTATTTACATTTCGTACTTGATGTCGAATTTATGTAGTATTGTTGAACGGTTGTTTTGTGTTGGGCAACCGTTGGGTTTTCATTTTAAACTATTTGATGGTATTGCATGTAACACCAACTAAACGTAGAAACCGAACAGTTTTTATCGGTTTTGACTTTTAAAGTCTTTTCTTCCGCAATTTGACACCGTTAGGTGAAAGTTTTTGAAAACCCATATTTTTAAATGTCGGGTGTTACAAGTTGGTATCAGAGAAATGGTTTAAGTGAACCAAGATTCGACTTTGACCGTAGGATTTTGGACTTAAACCGATGTAGGATAAGTTAGGCTTATGCAGGTATGCCTAGCTTTGAGATGAAGTACTCTAGGACGGGTTGGGATTGAGTGAGAGTGTAGGATTAAGGCTATTTGATGTGTGTTTATTGATATGTGGATATGTGTTTTAGCCTTTATTCTTCCGTTTCTCGCTCCTCCGTCGCTAGTTATCCTATTGCTACCATAGACGGTCCCCAAGGTAATATACCATTTCCCCAACTGAATTTAATAAACGTGTGAAATAACTAATGTGTGAAGTAGCTGAGATGAATGAAGTGGAGAGTTAGGTGAAATGGTATCCCATCAACGTTGTCTAGCCCATGGGGTTAGTGACAAGGACCGCAAAGGGTATGAGATGTAGTATGTGTGCTGAAAATTATGTGGATTGGAATAGATGGAAAAAGGACACGATACACAATAGTGGTAACGAACACGCATGTGAAAGGATACAATTACAATTATGGTCCGGAACATAATTGCAAGTGTATCACGACGCGAGTGTGTTTGTATAGCCATACTTGTGTTGACCGGTGTGCAAAGTAATGAAGTTGGAGAGGTTTCTATGTAGTGAACCTTTATGTGTCGAGAGTAAACATTGTGTAGCAACTTTAATGACGTTGATGTCTCGTGTGTGTGGAAATGTGTGAAGATCAATGAAAAGTCATAGCCGGATAAATGTGTATGATGATTGTAATGCACATGAAGTTAATTGAAGACTAAAGGTACGTGAGGAATGAAGTGATTGGTAGACATTGTTGTTGAGTCTACTAGTTCAAGGGATATGGACTTGTAGTTGACAAGTAGAGTTAATGCAGGATAGTTGAAGAGTGATGAATAGGTGATGCACAGCAGGGTTACCGGGTACACGTATGGAAGGATACAGTTACAATTCCGGTCGCGAACGTAATTGTAAATGTATCACGACATGTGTGTGTTTGTGAGACTGAGTCTGTGTTGATCCGAATGAAGAAGAATTGGCTCGAGTAAGGGCCGAAAGAGATGCTGAAATGAGAAGCTAACTTGCGTCGGAATGAGCAAACCGATAAGAATAACTCTAATCCCTTTAATGAAGTTGAGCCATCTAATGTGAGGTCGCAAGTTGCTCCTAAAAATGTTGTTGCAGGAGTGAATGGTGGAGGTAACGTGGTGGAGCCTCGTGTAGTGGTTGCTCCTCGTCCTACTAACTTCAAATACGAGAGTTTTTCAGAAATGTGGTGCTAAGGATTTTAACGGTACACAAGATGCAGTGGTGCAATGGAGTGGATATAGGACCTTGAGGTGGTCTTTGCTTCATGTTATTGTCCTGATGACATGAAGGTTTTGTGTGCAACTCGATTGCTGAAGAAGAATGCCCGAAATTGGTGGAAGACTACTACGGTGTCAATAGCTCCCGAGGTACTAGTGGTGATGCCTTGGGGTACATTTAAGGAGAAGTTCTTGGAAGAGTATGTGGGAACTTGAGAGTTGAGGCTTATTGTGATGGCCTCCCGGCTAATTAACGTGGTTTAGGTAGGCAGCACACTACCTTGTCTACAACTATAAAGGAGTTTAAGAGGTTGAATGATGGCCTCAAATCTGAAAAGTTGTTGAGAAAGCCGATGATAAGAAGTCGAGATTCAAGAGAAGATCTAATTGTTCTTCGGGTTCTAATAAGAAGTTTAAAGGTAGTTCAATTTCGAATAGAAGTAAGGACAAGAATAAGAGTGGCACGTGGTGCCCAACTTGCAAGATTACACATGAAGGTCAATGTTCAGACAAGACCAAAGGGTGCCTTACGTGTGGTTCATTGGGGCACATTGCAGCTAATTATAAGGATAGTATCATTACTACAAGTGTCAAGAAACGGGACATCTTATTGCCGATTGCCCTCAGATGAAGAACGAAGGAAAGAATGCAGCCACTCCAAAGACGAGAGTTCAGGTCCTTCGAATGACGGTGGAAGCTGCTAAGAACGAACGACGAGATGGAGATTCTTTCTCATACTGCAGGAATGAATGGCGAACTAACACGTGAACCTTCCAGCAGTTCTATCGCTTACTGCCTTCGCCGGTGTGACGTGAAGATGATATGGAGATCCTATGTTTGCGCAGAATTTTACGTATGGCTGCTTGTCAAGATAATGAGTTTTCCCTTAAGAGAAGTTAAGAAGAAAAATGATGGATTTAATTGCAGTCTCTTAAATCACTAGAAGTAGAAGTTTTCAGAAGCATTCGGTTCCGAATTGACATGTTTCTCTCCTATGTGATCTACTTATGTAAGGAAAAGATTGTACTTCTAACGTCGAGGTCACCCGTAGTTTCGAGATGTTTTGTGGATGTTCTGGGTTTCGTTGCGATCGTGAGGTCGAACCTTTTATTGATGTGTGACGAGTGCTACCTTTATTACACCTTTTATCGTCAGGCTCTCTAACCGCATTAAAAGCACCAACAATAAACCGACTTTATTACTTTTGCACTCCACAATCCTATCCCACAACTTCCTTTTATCATCCAGACCTTGCGGGGCATAGATATTCATCAAATAAACAATATCATTAATGCCTTTGATCTTTCCAATAGTAAGTAAAAAATTCTTCTCCTTGACACACCCAGTTTTAGTAAAGATTCCGGTATCCCACACACTGATAAGACCCCCAGAACGACCAGTAGGTTCCACAATCTCCCACCCCATTTTAGAAGACCCCCAAAACTTTCTGATAACCAACTCCGATATTCCAGTACATTGCGTTTCTTGAATCGCCATAAAAATAACACCTTCTTTATGTTTAATTCCCTTTATCCAACTTGCTTTCCCTTCCCCACCCATACCCTTGATGTTAATCGAAAGAATATTCATTGCTCGAGCCCATGGAGGTTGACTCCAGCTATATCCCCAATCTGGATAGTCCCCTGGACTTCATCAATTTCCATATCTTTATCTTTTTCCTTATTTGGAACGTCCTGGTTCTGGATCTCTCCTGCATCAGCTTCCTCGACATTAACGTCTTCCATCCCAGTGGGTGGATTGTCATTGGAGAAAATACTATCCCCACCTGCCTTAGGAATAAATAGGTTCAGGTTCCTTTACGTTATTATTAGACAGACTTGGCCCATCGTCCTTTGAGCCCAATTCTTCATTCATATCAAAACATTCATTATTTCTTGGACGTTTTTTGGAGAATTGCCCAATACTTTATTAGCCCACATGTTTTCAAATACCGTCTCACCAGATAAATTAATATCTCTTAACTTCTTTTCTTTATTCTTTTTGTTGTTTCCAAGGGATTTAAAAATCCTGTCCACCTTGAGACCCACAACCACGTTAGCATCATTATGCATGGGGGAGGACACCGAGTTCCCATGCATCGACTCTTCGTTATCCTTTAGCCTTTCATCTTCCACCGGAAAATTAAAACCTGACGTCGAACATCCCGGCCAAACACCCATCGGAGCATCAGAAAATTTAGTATCCCAAGGGCACCAGGCCAGACTTTCTTCCGAAATCCAAACCCGAAAAGACTTATCCCGCCACCTTAAGGTCACCACCTCATTAATCGGCCTTCCTTCACCAACCCTATAGCCGGATCGGTTACGAACCTCTTCACCTAATGATGAAGGAAAGACTATCTTCCCAAATTTTTCAGCTATCTTATTCAGTACCACCATGTTTTCCAGATGAAGTGGAACACCTACAATGTTTAGCCAGGCCACCCTCTCGAAAGGAAACGTACGATTGGCCAACCCAGGTATCCACCATAGAAAAACACCCTCTCCATACATCCTTTTTGTATATAAAATCAGTCACCCTCTCCTCGTTATTAAAAGAGATAAGGAGACTTAGGCCACCCAAGTAGGACAGTCCGACATCATGGTAACCAGCCCCCATCAGAAGAGTCTTTATCGTCATCACCGTTTCCAGGTTAACACATTTAACCACCAACGCTCTATTATGCCAATCACCCAAAGCCCCGATCTTGGAATCAATGACAAGGATCTTCTCCCTCACTGTCGGAACATTGCTCCCAGTCACCATGTCCTTATAGGAGATTCCAGAATTCACGGGTCTGAAAACCCATGGTTTCGGATCGTCCTTCAACTTGTGTCCAAAATCGAACTGAGTTTCTTTCTTAATATATGTTTTCCTTCCTCAGCTCATTCTCAGAAGCAAACTTAGCAACTTTAACCCTCAAAGTAAACTTACCTACTTTAATCCCTTGAAGCCGCCTTTCCAGTTCCTTTCCATCTTTGACACCTTTAAACTTTACGAAACCAAACCTATCCCCATCCTTGTTTTTCTTTCTTGCAATATAGACACCCGCCAGTTGCCCAAAATCCCTGAACGACGATGCCATATCCCAAGGTCTACAGCCATCAGGAATACAAGTGACATAGTACTTCATCACTGTTGGATCCCCATGGTTTTCTTTGATAAAAACGTTTCTTCTTCTTTTGGATTGGACGAACTCCCACTCTTCTCCCTTTTTTTCTCTCACTCCCTCTTTCTCTCTCACATACATCCTCGTGTTTTTAAGAAGTCTGGAAAAAAAAGGGAGTGTTACATGTGTCTTTGAAGAAATTAAACATCTGTCTTTCATAAAAAGAAATACGAGTAGTGAAATACATAGACTCATTTGTTGAAAATGCAATTAATAAAAGATTTAAGATGAGATAGAATTTTAAAAAAATAAGTCTTTTAAACCCAAATGATATAAGACTGAAAATGAATATGCTCAAATTATATAATTAGAAATTAAAAAGTGCATTAACAACCGTTCTAATGACATTCAAGGTCCAAAACCTTCATTTTGTTATTAGCTAAGCTGTGAAAGTCGTCGCCAATAGTCACTTTTGTCGTCGCAAAATGGATTAGCGACGCACTTTGTGACGACAATCAAGCGTCGCTGAAAGTTCGTCTCCTATGACTTTTAGCGACGCCTTTTGCGACGCCGGCAAATGGGACCCATCGGGGGAAAAAATAAAGGAAAAAGAAATTTGAATTTTTTTTCGCGACGCCATTGGCGACGACAAAGTCGTCGCTAAATATTTTTTAAATTTAATTTATTAAATAAAAAAACGGATTAAAGAATATATTTTTTACAAAATAATTTTTTTGCGACGCCATTAGCGACGACAAAGTCGTCGCTAAATAATTTTTTTTATTAAAAAAAATAAAATGCTAATACAGTATTTTGTATATGCTGTATTTATATTTATATAAAAAAATTTTAAAAAAAACATAATGTAATTATATATATATTTATACATTATTTTTAGTCAAAATATGCATAATATATCTAAAATTAACAAAATCTTCTTACAAAACACACAAAATTAATAACAATTTATACCAAATAAAAACTATAAAGCTATACAAATCTTCATATAAAATACACCAAAATTAAAATCATACATACATAAACAAAGTAGTAATAAAAACTAATTAACAAAAATACTACAAATTAAAATCATACAAACATAAAAACTATAAAACATAACAATATACACCCACAAAGATTATAGAAACTTACAAAATTTCAATAATAAAACTATATGAACAATACAATTTAATGGTAAAAATAGAAACCTTGAAAATTGTAAATCATTCATGGTGGTGGTGACTATCGAGAGGTGGTGGTGATGATAATGAGTATAGCAGTGGAGGTGATGGATGCGGTGGTGGTGGCCGTTTTTCGATTATCAATCGGTTATGACGATGGTCGTGGTGGTGAAGATATGATGACGAAGAGGTGGTGGTAGTGAAGATATTATGATGGGGAGGTGGTGGTGGTCGAGTTATGAAGGTGGTGGTAGGGGTGCTGCTGCTGCTGCTAGTGGTGGTGGTGTGTGTTTTGTGTTTTTGTGTTTGAGAAAATAAGAGATAAAGGCACATATAATGTCCTAGAATTTCGATTTGCGACGCCTTTTGCGACGACATTGTCGTCGCTATATGTTGGGCGGGAGTTTAAAATCGTCGTGAAATTTTCAGCGGGCAAATTAAATTTTGGTGAAAATTGTTTTGCGGCGACAATGTCGTCGCTAATGTCGTCGCAAATATATTTTTTTAATTTTTAACTTATTTCTTTCTTATATTAATTAAATCCTTAATGTTTAAATTATTAAATTCATAAATTTTATATTTTATTTGGTTTATTGTAACTTTTTATTAAATTTTTTTTATTAATAGTAATATTAATATTTTATTTAATTTAATATTAATATTAAGTATTTTATTTAATTTAATATTATTTAATTTAATATTAAATTAAGTATTTTATTTAATTTAATATTATTTAATTTAATATAATATTTAAGTATTTTATTTATATAATTAATAATATTTAATTAATAATTATTTAATTTATATTAATATTAAGTATTTTATTTAATTTAATATTAATATTAAGTATTTTATTTAATTTAATATTATTTTATTTATTTATTTAATATTAATATTCAAGTATTTTATTTGATAAATAAATTTAATATTAATATTAATAATAAATTCATTATAGTATTTAATAATACTTTTTCTAGTTATTAACAAAAACACACTTTTAAATTGTATATTCATTCAAACAATATGAACGTTACTCATATAATCTTTTGTAAAAAACATTTGGGCGTAACGGGCCCATTACCTTTTAATTTCATTTAGTTGGGCCTATTAGGCCCATACGTGCTATCCCAGACAAATTAATGAAATGAAAGACGACCCCACTATGATTCATCGATAAGTTTGTCTTATGTTTATCAATTACTCACTTATAAATTGTATATTCATTCAAGCTATATGAATGAAATGAAAGACGACCCAAGATGATCCATCCATATTTATTTCGTATTCAGACGACCCAGGTGGCCCGATACGATCCATTCATATTGAATCAAGACTAATATGTTTCTTTCGTATCTATTTGGGTCAGGTGGCCCAATATGATTCTTTTCTCATCTGTTTGTGCTTAATGGGCCCGATATGATCCATTCATATTGAATCAAGACTAATATGTTTCTTTCGTATCTATTTGGGTCAGGTGGCCCAATATGATTCTTTTCTCATCTGTTTGTGCTTAATGGGCCCGATATGATCCATTCATATTGAATCAAGACTAATATGTTTCTTTCGTATCTATTTGGGCTAGGTGGGCCCAATATGATTCTTTTCTCATGTGCTTGTGCTTAATGGGCCCGATATGATCCATTCATATTGAATCAAGACTAATATGTTTCTTTCGTATCTATTTGGGCCAGGTGGCCCAATATGATTCTTTTCTCATCTGTTTGTGCTTAATGGGCCCGATACGATCCTTTCGTCTTGAATCAGATCATTATGTTTCTGTAACATCCCAAACTTTTTAATTAACGGTTGACTTGAGTCGTTAAGTCAACGTAAAGTGTTCGTTAAGTTTAGGGTGGATTAACGTTTATATGTAGTTAAAGTGTTTTATGTGTGAGACTTGAATGTCTTATTAATTGATGTAGAAATATGTTTAAAGAAGAAGTTATGTGCCTTTTAGAGGTGTTCAAAGTGTTAATCAAGTTGTATATAGTCCATAGAGGTGTTTTGGGCTAATAATATGACTTTACGAAGTTTAGGGACCAGTTTTGACATGGTGTGAAAGTCAAAAACGGGATTAGGGTCAATGGGGGAGTCATTAGTTTATCAAATCAGATATAATAACTTTTCTCCCAAGCCCTAGCCACCCCTTTGATCCCCTATCAAATTCCTAAGCCGAAAATCCTTCAAAACGTGTGATTCAAGTGAAGTTTGATCAAGATCTCTCATCCTTGCTTTCATCTACAGGTAATATAGACGATTTCCCTTTGATTTGTGATCATAATAGTCGATCATATGGATCTTACTTCTGGTCTCTAGGGTTGAGATTGATTTGATTATGTTTCATTGTCGATTATTGGGGTTTTCGGGTAATTTAATGTATTGTAATTGTATCCTCTTGTTCCTGGAACAAGTGATCATGTGAAATCATTATATGAGTCATATTTTGGGTGCATATGAGGTTCATAGGTCGTGGTGGTTGCTATGGTCATCTGATGGTCGAAAATTGCTTGCAAAACTAAGGGTTTACTAGATCTGAAAAATTAGTAATATTGAAAAACTCATATCTCTTTCAATTAGAAGAGTTATAAGATGAATCTTATATTTTTTGAAAAGGTCTATGTGTCCTCTTGATTCGATATGAACAATGTTTCTTTTGATTTTGCCCAGATATGGGTAAAAAATGTCAATTTCCAGAAGTGGTCGGATTTAAGATGAATTCTGTAGGTCTGTTTTGCAGATGCCATAACTAATTCATTAGAGATCTTCAAGAGTCAAACTTTATATTTCTGGAAAGGTCTTTGAATTCCCTACATTCCTTAAGAACTAAGTTTTGACTCATTTGGTCGTCTTGAGGTCGAAAAGTCGCCTGCAAGTGAAGGGCGCAAGTCAGTCTTTAGACCAGCACTCCATATGCGGCGCATATAACCTATGTGCGGCGCATATCGGGGCCTGGGAGGTTTCTGGGTGATTTTTGAAGCAAATATGCGACGCATATTCAAAGCATGAGCCACATAAAGGGTCTGTGAGCCCGTTTGAGGTCCGAAACAAGCGTTTAAGGGTCCTATAAGTGTACCTAAGTTAATGTATGGTCTTATAACCTTATTAGGTTGGGTTTATACAGGTTTAATGACTATGAACTCGAGATAGGTTGTCGGGATCACAAACAAGATACATTAACGTTGCTTATTGATCGTCACGAGGTAAGATACACTACTTTGACACGCTGAGGGTTCAACGAAAAGATGGTTTCAAATAATAACTTCCCAACTTATATCTTGAATTGCTTGTGGGTATTCGGGGCTACACGGAAGGTGATATGGGTTATGTAGTTGACCATTGAGACCTGAAATGCAGTCCCAAATGAAGTATAATGTAGTGTATGTTATGATATGAAGTATAATGTAGTGTATGTTATGATATGAAGTATAATGTAGTGTATGTTATGATATGAAGTATAATGTAGTGTTATGTTATGAAGTGATATGCAGTGGCTTGTGATGCTTTGAGATGTAGTATATGTTGTTGATTGTTGATATGTGCATGATTGTATGGCTTGCTCATCTAGTTCACTAGACTTGTTAAGTTGCCATGACACGTGCACGTTTAAGGGCCCAAAACGTAAAAGCAGTAAACATAGTAAATGTTTAGGTAATGCAGTCACCTAAACTAAATAATGCAGGATCGAGCTCGTTAAACTTTGATGCAGGAAAGTGTTAAGCTTAACCCGTACTTGCCCTAGCCCGACTAAGTGCGTTGACGTAGGTTGCTTTGGTGGCTCCTTGCAACATGGTCATTGAGATGCAGTTGAGTAATACGAGGGTCTGACCCGCCCTCATTTGTCTTGTGCATACGGATTACTCGGGGATTGGCTTGCCATTCCTTAACGACGTTTGATGTTCAACTGAATGGTTGTCATCTAGTCGGGTGTAACTTATGTTACACATTGACGCAGTTAAAATGTAGTAAAGCAGTTAAAACGTAGTAATGCAGTTAAAATGTAGTAACGCAGTTAAAAGTAGTAATGCAGTTATGTGGTTATATGTGTGTAATGCAGAATGAAGGATAGGCACATTTAGGTGTTTCATCCTATTATGTAGTTTTGATGATGTGATATGATTGATGTGTGTTGTGCCTTAATGACGTTGATTAAATCCACAATGTTTGAAATGGATAAATGTTTTATAACTTGAGTGTTATCTTACTTAGCTAATTCGTTAGCTAACACTTGTCTTTTGAAATGTGTTGCTCCCTCAGGTTTAGCGTAGCTGAGGTAATTGATGAAGAAGAGCGAGGAATGGGTAGATAGCTTGCTGATGACCTTAGCTACCCATAGTTGATGCACATTTTTAGACTCTTGCTTATGTTTTGGCATTTATGTAGTTTGCATGTTATGTAGTCGGTTGTTTTGTGTTGGGCAGCCGACGGGTTTCTATTTAAACTTGTTTTGACGATATGACCGAGTAACACCAATGATTAAAGAAACCAAACATATTTTAATTGGTTTGGACTTTCAAAGTTTACTTCCGCTTTGTTATAACGCCGTTAGGCGAAAATTTTTGGAAACCCGTATTTTTAAATGAAGGGTGTTACAGTTTCTTTTCGCATCTATTTGGGTCAGGTGGGCCCAATATGATTCTTTTCTCATATTAAATCAAGACTAATATGTTTCTTTCGCATCTATTTGGGCCAGGTGGGCCCAATATGATTCTTTTCTCATATTAAATCAAGACTAATATGTTTCTTTCGCATCTATTTGGGCCAGGTGGGCCCAATATGATTCTTTTCTCATATTAAATCAAGACTAATATGTTTCTTTCGCATCTATTTGGGCCAGGTGGGCCCAATATGATTCTTTTCTCATATTAAATCAAGACTAATATGTTTCTTTCGCATCTATTTGGGCCAGGTGGGCCCAATATGATTCTTTTCTCATATTAAATCAAGACTAATATGTTTCTTTCGCATCTATTTCGCATCTTTCGCATCTATTTGGGCCAGGTGGGCCCAATATGATTCTTTTCTCATATTAAATCAAGACTAATATGTTTCTTTCGCATCTATTTGGGCCAGGTGGGCCCAATATGATTCTTTTCTCATATTAAATCAAGACTAATATGTTTCTTTCGCATCTATTTGGGCCAGGTGGGCCCAATATGATTCTTTTCTCATATTAAATCAAGACTAATATGTTTCTTTCGCATCTATTTGGGCCAGGTGGGCCCAATATGATTCTTTTCTCATATTAAATCAAGACTAATATGTTTCTTTCGCATCTATTTGGGCCAGGTGGGCCCAATATGATTCTTTTCTCATATTAAATCAAGACTAATATGTTTCTTTCGCATCTATTTGGGCCAGGTGGGCCCAATATGATTCTTTTCTCATATTAAATCAAGACTAATATGTTTCTTTCGCATCTATTTGGGCCAGGTGGGCCCAATATGATTCTTTTCTCATATTAAATCAAGACTAATATGTTTCTTTCGCATCTATTTGGGCCAGGTGGGCCCAATATGATTCTTTTCTCATATTAAATCAAGACTAATATGTTTCTTTCGCATCTATTTGGGCCAGGTGGGCCCAATATGATTCTTTTCTCATATTAAATCAAGACTAATATGTTTCTTTCGCATCTATTTGGGCCAGGTGGGCCCAATATGATTCTTTTCTCATATTAAATCAAGACTAATATGTTTCTTTCGCATCTATTTGGGCCAGGTGGGCCCAATATGATTCTTTTCTCATATTAAATCAAGACTAATATGTTTCTTTCGCATCTATTTGGGCCAGGTGGGCCCAATATGATTCTTTTCTCATATTAAATCAAGACTAATATGTTTCTTTCGCATCTATTTGGGCCAGGTGGGCCCAATATGATTCTTTTCTCATATTAAATCAAGACTAATATGTTTCTTTCGCATCTATTTGGGCCAGGTGGGCCCAATATGATTCTTTTCTCATATTAAATCAAGACTAATATGTTTCTTTCGCATCTATTTGGGCCAGGTGGGCCCAATATGATTCTTTTCTCATATTAAATCAAGACTAATATGTTTCTTTCGCATCTATTTGGGCCAGGTGGGCCCAATATGATTCTTTTCTCATATTAAATCAAGACTAATATGTTTCTTTCGCATCTATTTGGGCCAGGTGGGCCCAATATGATTCTTTTCTCATATTAAATCAAGACTAATATGTTTCTTTCGCATCTATTTGGGCCAGGTGGGCCCAATATGATTCTTTTCTCATATTAAATCAAGACTAATATGTTTCTTTCGCATCTATTTGGGCCAGGTGGGCCCAATATGATTCTTTTCTCATATTAAATCAAGACTAATATGTTTCTTTCGCATCTATTTGGGCCAGGTGGGCCCAATATGATTCTTTTCTCATATTAAATCAAGACTAATATGTTTCTTTCGCATCTATTTGGGCCAGGTGGGCCCAATATGATTCTTTTCTCATATTAAATCAAGACTAATATGTTTCTTTCGCATCTATTTGGGCCAGGTGGGCCCAATATGATTCTTTTCTCATATTAAATCAAGACTAATATGTTTCTTTCGCATCTATTTGGGCCAGGTGGGCCCAATATGATTCTTTTCTCATATTAAATCAAGACTAATATGTTTCTTTCGCATCTATTTGGGCCAGGTGGGCCCAATATGATTCTTTTCTCATATTAAATCAAGACTAATATGTTTCTTTCGCATCTATTTGGGCCAGGTGGGCCCAATATGATTCTTTTCTCATATTAAATCAAGACTAATATATTATATTTATTTCATAAATATATTATAAATTAGTATCTAAAAATTCTATATAGTTTTTGAAATTATCTATCATTTTTAAAATTAATATATTTAAAGTTAACTTTAAATTAGTATTAATAAATTAGTGTTAATTTAAATTAGTATTAAAGTATATTTAAAGTTAACTTTAAATTAGTATTAAATATATTTAAAGTTAACTTTAAATTAGTATTAAATATATTTAAAGTTAACTTTAAATTAGTATTAAATATTTTAAAGTTAACTTATATTATATTTATTTCATAAATATATTATAAATTAGTATCTAAAAATTCTATATAGTTTTTGAAATTATCTATCATTTTTAAAATTAATATATTTAAAGTTAACTTTAAATTAGTATTTAATAAATTAGTATTAAAGTTATTTAAAGTATTTAAAGTATAAAAAAAACTTTTGTGACGACTATGTCGTCGCCAATGGCGTCGCAAAAAGAAGCGGGAAATTTTTTGGGTGGAGGGAAAAAACGAAAAACAAAAAAATAATAAAAATTATTTTTGCGACGCTTTTCGCGACGACTTTAGCGACGCTTTTTCTATTTTTTAAGTAAAAACATTTAATAATTTACCTAAAATTATTAAAAGTGAAAAAATAAATTTGTGACGACTTTGTCGTCGCTAAAAGCGTCGCAAACAAGTTGGCGGGAAAATTTTTGTTGGAGGGAAAACGAAAAAAGAAAAAAATTAATTAAAATTAGTTAGCGACGACTTTAGCGACGCTTTTATTTTTTCTTTGACCAGTCCAGAATTTAATTTGAAATTAAATTAAAAAACGGTTAGCGACGCTGTTAGCGACGACATTAGCGACGACAGTGTGAAGTTTGACTTTCAAAGTCTTCCGGCCGATTATTTTGTCGTTTTGTGGCCTTTGGCGACGAAAATTTGGGCGTCGCTAATTCGTTTGGTCGCCAAAAGTGTAATTTCTTGTAGTGAATGTTTTCCTTCCTCGGCTCATTCTCAGAAGCAAACTTAGCAACTTTAACCCTCAAAGTAAACTTACCTACTTTAATCCCTTGAAGCCGCCTTTCCAGTTCCTTTCCATCTTTGACACCTTTAAACTTTACGAAACCAAACCTATCCCCATCCTTGTTTTTCTTTCTTGCAATATAGACACCCGCCAGTTGCCCAAAATCCCTGAACGACGATGCCATATCCCAAGGTCTACAGCCATCAGGAATACAAGTGACATAGTACTTCATCACTGTTGGATCCCCATGGTTTTCTTTGATAAAAACGTTTCTTCTTCTTTTGGATTGGACGAACTCCCACTCTTCTCCCTTTTTTTCTCTCACTCCCTCTTTCTCTCTCACATACATCCTCGTGTTTTTAAGAAGTCTGGAAAAAAAAGGGAGTGTTACATGTGTCTTTGAAGAAATTAAACATCTGTCTTTCATAAAAAGAAATACGAGTAGTGAAATACATAGACTCATTTGTTGAAAATGCAATTAATAAAAGATTTAAGATGAGATAGAATTTTAAAAAAATAAGTCTTTTAAACCCAAATGATATAAGACTGAAAATGAATATGCTCAAATTATATAATTAGAAATTAAAAAGTGCATTAACAACCGTTCTAATGACATTCAAGGTCCAAAACCTTCATTTTGTTATTAGCTAAGCTATGAAATTCTACGTACCTTTTCACACACTCGAGATATGTAATCCTTAATAAATCTTCCGTATTTTAAACACATATAAGTTTCATTCCGCTAATAGAAAACATTTAAAAGTATTATTTCCCTGTGTATTTATCTCTTTCTATTGCTCTTTCTCATATATACTGTCATACTATGTACTCGTATTTTTTTTTCTTAACTTTCTATTTATACTATGTTATACAACCTTTAAATACTCCCTCCGTCCCATCACAAGTGTCCTAGTTTGAATATTCAAAGTCTTTATCTTTAAACTTTGACCTTTAATATATATTTTTGTGTTATATATAACTTGATGAAAAATTATATCATTGAAAACACTTCTAAAACACAATCAATTCATATAACTTTCATCAAGTATAATCTAACACAAAGAAAATTATTTAAGGTCAAAGTTAGAAAACTTAGACTTTGAAAATTCAAAACATGACACTTCTAGTGGGACGGAGGAGTACTATGTTTTTACATCTAGAATCTATGTCTCTATAATCAATCAACACATCCATTCATATGTTCAACAAACTCACTGGAGAAACCAAACAACCGCCACCACTACCATCATCATTATCTACCGTCAATAACTCAAAAGAATCCGTGCGAGTGTATGGTTGGCTTGAGGCTTCAAGTTATTGCAAGTGGCGATTTAATAGTATGCTATAGGGATTTTGGTGATGTTTTTGGATTGTTTGTGGCTGTCGATCGGAGTTTAAGAAAGAGAGGAAGAGAGTTTGAAAAGGGTGTGTACACAAATAAGTTAAGACTAGTACGTTATGCATATATAATTGTAGTAAGCTATAGTTATACTTTTGGCACTTGAACTTGTACATATAGGTTTTTAGTATATACTAGAATATTACCCCGCGCGTTGCTGCGGGAATGATTTTTTTTATTTGTATTAGTAGTTTAGTACATAAAAGCATATTATATGTGTTTAAAATACGGAAGATAAGATTTATTAAGGATTACATATCTCAAGTGTGTGAAAAGGTACGTAGAATTTCATAGCTTAGCTAATAACAAAATGAAGGTTTTGGACCTTGAATGTCATTAGAACGGTTGTTAATGCACTTTTTAATTTCTAATTATATAATTTGAGCATATTCATTTTCAGTCTTATATCATTTGGGTTTAAAAGACTTATTTTTTTAAAATTCTATCTCATCTTAAATCTTTTATTAATTGCATTTTCAACAAATGAGTCTATGTATTTCACTACTCGTATTTCTTTTTATGAAAGACAGATATTTAATTTCTTCAAAGACACATGTAACACTCTTAGCCTTTGTGATGACACCTTTTTAACTATATCTCTATTTTCATTTCCATCACTTTATTTTGTCACCGTTCTCTCTCCCTTTTTTTCTATTTCTCTCGTAAAGAAAAACTCACTCAACCTTTCTTGTTTCTTTCATCATCTATCAAAGCATTAACTTACACTTATCAATTCTTCTTTATTCTTTATCTACACAAAAAATGACCAACCACTCTAAGGATTTCAACACGTTTGGCTATGGGTGCCGGAAAAGGCAAAGGAATCACATCCAATCATTTTCTCATGGCTATGGGTGCCGTCGCCGTCGACATTTCTATAACACACATCTTAAGTTTCACTTTGATTGTTGGTTTTGGAATCCAGGCTCTTATTATTATCGTTACTTAAGGCCTTTTAAAGTTTCATTGAACGAATCTAGTTTGTTTGTATGTATTTGGAAGGTTATTGTTGTGTTTTTCTTTTCCAGATTTGTTTTCCGACCCAAGTATAAGAAAAAGGTGTTGTATATGTTTTCTTTCATACATACCCATTGTATGTAGTATACAACTTGTGACATCATTGTCGCTGATCAGAAGATAAGAAGAGGAAGCGAAGAAAGAAAATGTTAAGTGACAAAATGTACAGAAGAGGAAGATTTGTGGTCAAAGTAAAAGAATGGAAGTATGCATATATATTTGTATGTAAAGTTGTATAACATGCAATAAAGGTAGTACATATGAAAAGGTATGAATGGTTGTACAATACGCATTAGGAACTTGTAAAAAAGAGTTGGTTTTTAGTATACGAGCATGGTACCCGCGCAATGCAGCGGCAGTGGTGGGGAAGGCGGTCTAGTGGTGTCGGTGATGGTACTATTCGTGGTGGTGGCGGTGTCAAGTTGTGGGGGTTGATGTAATTGTGATAGTGGAAATTTTTAGAAGATAAAGGCTTAAAGTGTTAATTGTTAAAATAAAGGTTTAGAGTGTAAATTAATTCATTAAGGGCTAAACATAAAAAGTCCAAGGGCAAATAAGGTATTTAGGGTGGAGAGGGTATTATGGGAATAAAAAATGTCCAAGGGCAAATAAGGTATTTCAAAGACAGAAATAATTAATAGGAGGGGATTTGCTTTATTAGGTGGTATAGATATGTGAATTCGCATTTGGGCATACGAAATTGCCATTGTGAGTAATTGTAATAGATGCAAAGAAAGTGGTACATAGTACATTATGCATAAGTAGTTGTAAGAAAGCACTTGGTTTTTAGTATATAGATTAATGTAGAAATGATCTATATTTATGAGTTTTGATCATAGAATATTAAATTGATAAAAAGTTTGATCAATATATCAAAAATGAAAAAGATTTAGCATAATTTCTACTTAATGTACTCTATTACATTGTCCAAGATTACTTAGGCCCCTATTACATTTTGTAAAACAAATAGATGATTGTCATTATTTTGTTGTCCCAATTATGACATCAAAAAACTCATATCATGCTTAAATTAAAAGACTAAAAGAAGTTTATTTGTTATTAAAGAAGAAAGGTAAATTCTATAACATACTATAAGTCAGTTACCGCTTCTTTTCTCTTTTAAGTTTAAATACAACAATTTACAGCTTTTTATGCAAATTGTACACTTAATTAAAGGCATTTTTGTACTTTTGTTTCAAGGTTAACTTTCAACAAATTACAATTGGATTATATAGCGTTGCCAAATTGGGCCATTCGGGGTTTCTACTTTCAACATGTTGGCCCACTTATAATGCTGTTAAAGCAAGCCACCAGCTAAACTAAAACATATTGGGCCAATAAAACCCTGTTATATTAGCCTATTAGGTTTCCAATGAGTTACATGTAAACCCTTACGAGTTAGAAGCCGACCCTTACTAGACGATTTGAATTATACAAAAAGCGAGACAACTCGTAAGATGACTTTTATTTTCAACCTAATCTAACGAGTCGGTTCTGACTCGATCCAAGTAAAGACGAGTATCAAACTCGTCCGAGTTAAGGAAAAAACAATGATTTGTATATTATATTTGTATTTTTGAATTTTTTTTTTAGTGCGGTTTTAGAGATAGATTATAAGTTTATAATTCAAAACTATCAAATATGTGAAATTTGATAAATGTATTAAGATAATAAACTTATATTTTGTTTCTAAATATGTTACATATATATTATACTATACGATATTATGTTATATATATAAAGATGACTTGACTCTTACGAGTCGAATTGTCATAGTCAAAATCCAGATTTTCAAGTCAGGTCAAAAGTTACGAGTCGACAAGACGCTAACTATGAATATGAATCATTGAGGGGCCACCCCTCATCTCCCACAAAGTATTCTAAGATATCTATGAATATTCAAATGCAATACTATTCTTTCAAATAACTTGTAATTATGTCAAAATAAAAGATATTTTAATACCATCAATGTCATAAATTATTAGTTAAATAAAATGGCCTCTTGTTGGAATTACTTGATGGCTCGTGATCTTTGTTGCTATATAAGTAGTGTGTCGTGTTGCTTCCCTGTTATACGGTTGGACTTTACATCTTGTAGCGTTTTTATGATGGGTATGAGAGTTAATTTTTCTCTTCTAGATCACTATGTGATAGACATATTGATTGTTGGTCTAGCTTGATGCGCAATGCTTAGGAAGTAGTATGATATTTTGTCTAATAGATCAACGTATGTCATTCTGCACAAGTTAAAGTGATGCTCAAAAGGTCGATCAAGGGGGGGAAAAGTATAGCTGGGGATCAAATAGAGAATTGGAATTGCTGTTAAATAAATAAATAAGTTATGGCCTTGTGGGTACATTCTGAAAATGTTGAACATGAAGATCAAAATATACATAGATATCTCTTGGACTCTTTGAGATTCAATTCATTCAGTCTCATCGATCAGTTAAGCAGATACCTTAATTATGATTCTCATCTCATCTTGATGATAATCAGAAAATCTGTATAAGATTGTCTACGTAGTTTTGTGTAATTTATTCATACACTTTTGTTGCTTATTTGCAAATTTATTTCGTCATTGTTTATTTTTCTTATTTTCCGATAAGGTATAAGTTATTTGGCAATCGTAAAGAAATTCATATACTTGTGACAGACCAACAATCAATCATCAATCAATACCATCAATATTCAAGACACAGCTTTAAGGAATATGTAAAAAGAATTTATTCATAATAATGCTCAAGCTTCATAAAACACCAAACAAAGTGAAACCAAACAATTAGTCTTCCATGAAGTTCTACGACGTTTTTAAGCATCCTAACAATATATTTTCAATATTATGAAACCAAAAAATGGCCCCGTAGAAGGTCTAATACAAGTCAATGGCATCCTACTACATCACAATATAGGATGGTTTGGGGGATAGCCTGATACATGCTTGCCAACTACATATAATGTTATGTGACACTTAAAAATGTACGTCCTAACATGGATCCTTAAACCTAAATGATAAACCAAGTCCTATGTTCATGTCTTTCAAACAAAATCAAGAGTTAAAACGAGTGAAAAGTTACATGATATATATTGAATCAAGGCTGCCCAAAGTCTAATTAAAGGATTGGCCGGCATATCAGCGAGATGGTTTTGTCTACAAAGAAAGAGTGCACAAAAATATAGTACTAGCAACAACTAATTAAGAGCCATCAGAGGCATACCAAATGTAGTATTAATTAGACAACCATCTATCACCCAGCCTATATATATATATGTATAATTAATACTATAAGGGTACCCGCGCGTTGCAGCGGTGTCTCTAAAAACGCAGGTAGTTAAATGTGGCGGTACCTTTCTGTTGCGTGAATTTACGAACAAACTCATGGGTTGTATGTAACATGATACAAACGCGATGTAACGAAATCATACAAAAACAAATTCACAATCTAAACAATGTAGTATTCAACAATGGTAGCAAATACATAACACAAAAATAAGTTTATGTCAGAGGAAAAAGAAAACCGATATTGCCAGTTGACCACAAAAAGAAGAACGACTATTTACTAACGGTTTTCCATCTATAATAGGCTCTTTTTGTTGTCGCCTCACAAACCGCGGCAACCATACACCCTGCCCAGGTCATGCTTGCACATCAGTAAAATTACCAGTTGCATCATGGTTTGTAGCTATGAAAATTGCCTCTTGGATTGTCACGAATGCAAAGAGTTCCATGCATGATAACACATTTTTCACAAGTTCAATTTGTGAGTATTTCAAGCTCAAGCAAAAATCACTTAAATAGTAACTATATGAGTAGATCAGGTAGGATATGTTACTCTGGTATAATGATATGCTACTGTAGTTGTAGTAATTTATATACGGTCAATTCCAATCGTAACCGCTCCAACCTACCATTGTAAATTAAAACGCTAGCATTCACCAATATTAAGCAAGAAAAAGTATAAAAAATATTCAAACAAACACGTTACATTACACGCTTATCCTGCTCGAGAAGACTTAATGACCTGTTCCTAGGACCACAGCAAAGTCTAGTCCCTCATACACTCCAGTCCATCCTCGGATCCTCCAACATGTTAGTCTGGACACATATTAGCCACTTAAAACTGCATTTATAGTTAAGTAAAAACGAAACTTTTTAATCAAGATTTAAGCATCTTAATTTGGAACCTGGCCTCTCAAGTACCATGGTGTCTTAACCATGAGATTGAGTTTAACCAGCTCAATGAAGTCCGAGTGACAGTACCCAGTACAACCGAATCTGTGTCACCATTTTGGTTATAACATGAGATCCCTATAGTTTTTAGATCTCTATAATGCATATGCTACATATGGAGTTGTCAAGATGAGCGGGTCGGGTGGGTTATGTAACATGTGAATTTTGGTATGCGTTGAAACAGATAAGCCCAGGTTGACCCGAACCACCTTTTATTGAAAAACTTTATTTTTTAAATCAATGGATGTAAGAGGTTTATTCCATATGAGTCTTTTCCTTTTAGTTGGTTTTGTAACATGTCTGACCCATTGACGACAGAACATTACGTACTCGAGTGGTCCCATTCATAAGCAAACGGGCCGAAACCGATATGTCTAGTTACAATTTTACAGTGAAAGCAATCTACTTTTTTAAAATGCTTGACCCATTAAAGAGAAAACACTACTCGAATCATTCCATTCATAAGCAAACGGTCGAAACAGAGACCTCTAGTTACAATTTTACAGTGAAAGCAATCTACTTTTTTAAAATGCTTGACCCATTAAAGAGAAAACACTACTCGAATCATTCCATTCATAAGCAAACGGTCGAAACAGAGACCTCTAGTTACAATTTTACAGTGAAAGCAATCTACTTTTTTAAAATGCTTGACCCATTAAAGAGAAAACACTACTCGAATCATTCCATTCATAAGCAAACGGTCGAAACAGAGACCTCTAGCTACAATTATATACTCGTAAAATAAAGTAATTTACCTAAACATCCATACTCGATAACAATTCTTGATTACTTTCCTGTACGTTGTTAACATTGAAAACTGCAGTCCTCGAGAAGTTCATCACTGCAAAAACAATCAAGAAGTAAATCTTGTTAACATCTTGCATAATTCTTGCAAATCAAACCTCAAACCATAATCTATACAAATCTTTAACAATTAGGGATGCATACTCAATTCTTTAATAGCCTTATGCTGTTAAACTAATTACTGTGACGAAAATGAAAAATTTAAGCAAAAAAATAAGAATCACAATATCATACGTATAGCACAATATCCTATTTTTTATAATATGCATCATCCAAATTCTGGGAGTTTCTCTCTCTTCTCTGTCTCTCTAACCTCTCCCTCTCCCTAACGGTAACAAATTTCTAGATCTAAGATCTGAATTTGTGAACCGAAGAGTGGGATTGAGATTGAGATTGAGAGTTTGAGATCGAGATTATCCCTATCCGGTTAAGCTTCCACTCCGGTGGATCTAACCTTATTTTTTTCACCCGGGCCGGAGGTCCTTCCACTGCGGTGGAACCGGAAGCAGCCTCCCTACCTTTGAGTAGTGGTAAGGTCTGTCTACATCATACCTCCCCCATAGCCCGACTTATGTCGGGATTGGGTACCTTGTTGTTGTTGTTGTTGTTGTTGCATCATCCAATTTGAGCAAAAAAGGAGGAAAAAAACAACATTACTAATACCTTTATAAATCGGAAAGGAAAGGATTGCGAACAACTATCAAGATCTGTGAATATAACAATATGAAAAAGAAAATTCAGATTAAAAAAAATATCAAATTATAATCGATAATCTTTCAATATTTTGAAGGCAACAAAAGTTTTTTTTTTTAAAAAAAAAGAAAAAAACCCGATGGTAGTAGATATTTGGAGGAGCGGATGGTGGTAGTGATTGCGGCGTTGTTGGAGGTGGTTCAATCGATAGATGGCGATGGTGATTTTGTGTGAGTGGTGGCGATAGATGGCGGTGGTGATGGATGGATCTGACCGCAATTGTCAGCAGTGAATACAAATTGAAATCTGTCGCCAATGGACTGAATTTTTGGGGGTTGAGATGCGACGACAGTGGATACATATGGACCGCCGGAGATGCGACGGCATCACACCAATGGATTTGGGAGAAAGTAATCGCTTGAGAAAAGGGTTTCAAGCGATCGGCAGAGAGAGGTTTTTTTGTGTGTGTCTGATAGAGATTTGGGGGTGTAAAGTATTCATAAAGGTATTTTAGTCCAACCAGCTCATCGGGTGTAGAAAGATGCAGTAAGTTGAGGGGCATTTTTGACTTATCAGGTTCTTAATAACTTAAACCTATTCCAAGAACAAAAATTAAGAGTTAACATAGAAGGCTTTAATTTCGTTAATTTTCATCTTCTGCACAATCTACACTTAGAAACAAAACGCATGTATAAGTATCAACATATATAGAGCAATTGACATCCTCAAAATCTAATGAAATTATTACGAGTAACACATATGGAAGCTGGAGAAGACGGAGTCTACCCGAATTCAACTACTGCAACTATATTAAAGCTATGTTGTTTCAATTTAAATGTCGTCATACAATCCAAGGCTAAAATGAAATACAGAAAGCATGACTAAATAACATGAGAACGTCTGACCTACTTATCTTAATTTTGTTAGTATATGATGATAAGGATATACATATACATATCATTTTAGCTATTATCTACAGTATTTCATTATTTAACTTACACTAATAACTAAAAATAACTACAATTAATTAGCCCTCTATAGATCATCATAACATAATATTGTTTGGGCAGTACTTATCAGGTTATGTACATCTACTACAATAACAGCTCGTGTTTTTCCTATTAAAAAATAAAACTGTTTATATACAGACAACACTACTTTATTTTGAAATGAGTAAAAGGCCGAAATCGTCCTTGTGGTTTACCCTAATAATCAAGTTTCGTCCTTAACTATTTGAAATGACACTGACAGTCCTTTTGGGAAGGATAAGGATCACATCCAGTTCTTTATGCAAACAGACGTTTTCTCTCATCCGTCAACTCCCGCACGAGATATCCATGTGAGGGTATTTGTGTCTTTTTCCACCTTTAAAGGACCAATATTGCTAATTTTTTTACTCCAATCTTCTACTTTATACATCAAAACCCATAAATCTTCATACCTCTCTCCCACACACACAAATACATAATCTTTCATCATCATCAATCAAATTCCTATGAAACTCATCAATCATAAAACCCATAAATAGATTGAAATAACATTACTCACAATGGTACCAAGCCGTTAATAATCATACACACTTCAACAAATCAAGGGAATACATTATCCAAGAATCAATAATAAAAAATGGAACTAACAACCACTTGTCGGGCCACCTGAAACCGCCGCCGCTTCAAAGTCCACCATCGTCACCAAGATCCGTCCATTACAACCACCTCTAAACATGTTTCTTCTTTTTTCTAGATATTTATACCAATCAGTAGGTTTTGTCGTTTCCAGATCTACGCCACCATCACCACACAAACCCCATCATCACACAAACCCTTTTCAATAACACCAACAACAATTTCAAGCGCATCGATTGGATTTAAAAATTCTGGACCGTGTTGGAGTTAAAGATCTGATTGGATTATGTGGGGCGGTGGATTTGGAGTAGCGGGTTAAGAGGTGGTGGCGCCAACGGTGGCTTCCATTGGTTTAGCGGTGGTTTGTGGTGGTTGTTTTTTGGTATCATATGTTTAGAGGGAAAGGGGAAGAATTTGAGTATATACACCATTGGTTCAACGGGAGTCATATGTTTTTGAGAATCATATGTTTGTGGTCGTTGTTTTTTGGGAATCATATTTTTGGGCTTCCATTGGTTCAACGGGTTATACACCAATAGCCATCAATTTAGAGGATGATTTTCACTTTTCTTGTTCTAAAAAAATGCCCAGGAATGTGAAAACTTGAGCTTGTAAATATATATATGGTTGGGTTTTTGTTTTTTTTTTCTTTTTTGGCTTTATTTACTGTACGAATTAATTTAAAGTGGTGGTGATGGGATTATGGTGATATATGAAGATTTGATAGATTTGAGTTTTTTATTCAAGGTAGATCAAGAAAGCAAAGCAAAAATATCAAGTATGATCCTTTAAAGGTGGAAAAAGACACAAATACCCTCACATGACTTTCTCGTGCGGGAGTTGACGGATGAGAGAAAACGTCTGTTTGCATAAAGGACTGGATGTGATCCTTATCCTCCCCAAAAGGACTGCCAGTATCATTTCGAATAGTTAAGGACGAAACTTGATTATTAGGGTAAACTACAAGGACGATTTCGGCCGTTTACTCTTTTGAAAAGGTAAACTACTTTGGCTCACCCAGCTAGCTAGTAAAGATATTGAAACAATAATATATGTAATAATAATGTGAGTAATTATGTAAATGTAAATTATATATATAGTAAACCGGTAAGTCATACCTCGCTAGTTTAGGTGTAACACCGATGGTGGCATAAACAGCCGGGATGAGAACACCGGTAAGCTTAAAACTGCATTCAAGAACCAGTCGCTTTGTCGTCCAATTTCCAGTTACCAAGTTGCGGCGCCACAAGAAGTAAGAAAATGATCCGCCTTGCTGGTCGGTGGCTACGATAGTAATGTTGATTGTGTCCCCTGTTTGTTCGATGGCCCCTTCTGAGTAAATGAATGTGTGGTCAGGGATGTCATCTTCTGGGACAGCATCAAACAAATCGTATTCATTCCAGCCATCGTTAAGCCGGTACACATAAATCCCATGGAGACGAGTTCTTCCCGGATTCTGATGTGGTTGGACATACCTTTCAACACCCAGCAAAAGATATTTTGAGAGCCTTAGTGAATCCGATTTAATGGATTTAGGAAGGAAAAGGCTGGTTAATCCAAATGGAAATGGGTATGCAACTTACTGGAGTAAGAAGTTGCAAGATGATTACAGGAAAAGATTTTATGATGATTTTGATATAACCAGTTTGTTCATAACGCCAAGATCCTTAAAGAAAGTTACGAAGGATGATGGAACTATTGAATTTGTTCAAAGATCGATCAAGCGTGTATTGAAGGTTCCAGTAAAGAAATGGCCTCAAGATGTTTTGAGTACACTTGATCACTGGGAGATTCATAATAATACTGGTGAGGCGTTGATGTATGGAGATAAGAATAAGAGGGTTATTTTGTTGCGCACATATGATCCTATGCAGATCGTGAATCTTTCCAGAGATGATCAACGAAGGTTATACGACACTCAGTGTTTGTTTATTCCTTCATGGACTACTGAGGAAAGCAGATACAGGAAGATTTTACGTATTTGTTTACATGCTAATATTCATGCGAATAGCAGGAGGTTGTTATTTGATGGATAATGTTTTTGTTTTCAAGACTGAAGAAATCGTGTAGCTGATGTCAAGGGGGAGACTGTAAGTGCATGATTCGGTTGACAACAGCAACATCGATTTGATCAGTATGTTTATGTTTTGTAATATGTAATCATAGATTTATGTTATGTTTAAACTTGTTATTTGGACTTAGATAATGTGAATGATTACATATTGATCAGAGGTTTGGTATGTTTAATGTTTACGACTTGTATGAATGTGATTATAAGTAACATACGGATACAAGTGATAAACTA
>CM067167.1:278074390-278111782 GCA_034093135.1 Erigeron breviscapus
CCCCAACTTGTCATTTATGCACTCGGATCATACCTGAACGTGACGGGCGTCAGTTTGGCCGTTAAGTTGAGGTATGACTACCGTAAATTTTAAACGTAATAGTACGTATTGAATAGTAACGGTAAATAGTAAAGGTAAAAAGTAAATTTTAAATAGTAAAGGTAAAAAGTAATTTTAAATAGTAAAGGTAAAAGTAAATTGTAAATAGTAAAGGTAGAAAGTAAATTGTAGAAAGGGTAATAAAATAAAATAATATAAAGGCGGGACCCACGTCAAATAATTTAAATTCTACGTTGAATCTGATTTCCGAATAAATTCAAAAGTGAATAGTGCTGAATAGTAAACATCGCTTTTATACTTTATTCTTATAATATAAACGTCCAAAACCCGCTCACGGGGGTTAACTGAGCAAAAATTATTAAAATAAAAGTTATAGATTTTAATTCGTTGATTCTGTAGAAACTTGAATCATCTCAATTGGAGTCCGTATGAATATTTTAAAGCCAAAACTAGTTATTAACATTTTTATTGCTATTTTTATAAAGGTGTATGTTGTTTAACCATGTAGGCTTATTGGTAACCAATAGTACAGTTTTGAATCACAATTTTCACAGTAATACAACCAACTCTCACCTACATGTGATATTATGTAAAAATAATTGGGATATAGACTGTAAATATAACCACTTAGATATTATATACCCTAAATATTAAAAATTCAAAATTATTTTTCTTCGTTGATTTCAAGTTAGGACGTACGTGTTGAAATTGTTCGTTTACTTTGAATCTACTACGCTTCTATTTTCTAAATTGGCGAGTAAGATTATTATTATAATAATCAAACGAACGAATTCGTTCGCCTATAAATAGCAAACGATATTAAACTTTAAAACACACACTACTACATAATCTATTCTAAAAACTCTCTGGTATAACTATACAAGGCTTATTTCATCTACTTGATTTCTGCTATTATCACTAAGGTGAGTTTCCATATTCCCCTTTTCAAACTCTTTTATATATTGGGGCTGAGATACATGCAAATAAAAACTGTTTGTTATACTTATATGTATATTTACAAAATTATATATATTATATATATTTTGTAACTCCACTTTATTTATTTTACCTTCGGGGTAAAATACAAACTCTTTACTGTTATGATGAACACAAGTACTCCAGAAATGTATATATGGTTGATTCTAAGTTGCTCTGTTCACTCAAAGTCCTCACCATCATGAACGATTAATTATGGAAACATAAACGTGGGTATATTGAATAGTACTATTGGAGTAGGCACCCCCATTCGTGTTGGTCATACCAACTGGATACGGATGCATTATATTTGGAAAGCTTAGGGTACCCTGAACAAGGTACCTACTCTGGAGGCAAATAAACACACACTTGTCTAGTTTCGGTTCATGAGCTTAGAACTTGATGTATACAGTATCTACTCTTATATTCTATTTAATCCATTGTGTGATCAAATAGTTACTTTAAATCTTGTGGTTCATACTCTATATTTTTATTAAAAACATATGATACTCTTTGCTGATATTGTATCATAACTATTTGACATTGCGGTAAGGCAATGGTCACACTGAACTCTGGCATTTTGTGAAACTATATTTTCTATATGAAAAACTTATGGAACTCACCAACTTTATGTTGACGTATTTTAGCATGTATTCTCAGGTAACTAGACGATACTCTATACATGGGACATTTTTCCGCTGCATACAACATACTGGACCATGGCCTACCCTCAGACTCTAGTAAAGACAAGTCAATTTGCTAAAGTCTTTGTCTACTGTTTAATATTGTTTAATATTAAATAAATGTTTTCAAGAATAATATCTTTCATAAATTGTAATATAAATTTGTGAACAATGCTTTTATATAAATGTATTTTAAAATGACAACGTTTTGTGTCGTTCAGTATATCTTGTGTTGTGAATCCATGTAAGTCATACCCCGTCTAGGGCGGGTGTGACAGATTTCCACCGGCTCCTCCACAAATCTCAACGTTTTATCGACTCGGATCTCATCTAAGGGCACGTGAAGTGTTGGATCCGCTAGACACTTTCGTAAGTTACAAACATGAAAAACATTATGAACTCCACTCAAGTCTTGAGGAAGTTCCAAACGATACGCTACCGGACCAATTCGTTCCAAAATCTTAAATGGGCCAATATATCTTGGACCCAATTTACCACGTTTCACAAAACGGACCACTCCTTTCCACGGAGACACTTT
Organism: Erigeron breviscapus; assembly: GCA_034093135.1. Classification (NCBI taxonomy): domain Eukaryota; kingdom Viridiplantae; phylum Streptophyta; class Magnoliopsida; order Asterales; family Asteraceae; genus Erigeron; species Erigeron breviscapus. The sequence goes on from CM067167.1 coordinate 278,076,647, forward strand.
GAGTAACACATAATCACCAAATTCGAATTCAAGAGGTCGTCGTCTAACGTTGGCATACTTTAGTTGTCGTTCCCGGGCCACTCTCAACTTCTCTTTGATTTGAGAGATCACTTTAGTCGTTTCAACAACAATCTCGGGTCCAATGAGTTGGCTTTCACCAACTTCCGCCCAAGCTAAGGGTGACCTACAAACTCTCCCATATAAAGCTTTAAACGGTGCCATTTGAATGCTAGCATGATAGCTATTATTGTAGGAGAATTCGACCAACGGTAAATGCACATCCCAATTGCCACCAAAATCGATGGCACAAGCCCTTAACATATCTTCTAACGTTTGGATCGTTCTTTCACTTTGACCATCGGTTTGTGGATGAAACGTCGTACTCATGTCAAGTCGAGTACCCATCGCTTTTTGGAACGTCTTCCAAAACTTTGAAGTAAATCGGGCATCCCGATCGGTTATTATGGAAATTGGCATTCCATGTTTAGATATCACCTCCTTGATGTACAAGCGTGCCATGGTGTCAAATTTATCATCTTCCCGGATGGCTAAGAAGTGAGCCGACTTAGTCAACCGGTCAACAATCACCCAAATGGTGTCCCGACCACTACTCGTTCTTGGCAACTTCGTTATGAAGTCCATAGCAATTTCTTCCCACTTCCACACCGGTGTTCTCGGTTGAACTAGTAAACCGGGTGGTTTCTTGTGGTCGGCCTTTACTTGCAAACATGTGATGCATTCACTAACGTATCTAGCAATGTCTTTCTTCATTCCCGGCCACCAATACAAGTCTCTCAATCCAAAATACATCTTGTCGGAACCCGGGTGAACCGAGTAGGCCGACTTATGAGCTTCATCCATCAATTTCAACCTCCATCCGCCAAGAACGGGAATCCACAATCGTTCGACAAAGTATAATCCATCGTCGTCTTTTCTATTAAATTGTTCTTCTAAGCCATGTAGAGCTTCATTGATGAAGTTTTCCGGTCTAGTTGCCAACCTTTGTGCTTCAATGATGGAGTCACGAACACTCCTTTGCACGGTAAGGCTCATGGCTCTAACTCGCCTCGGTTTCACACGTTCTTTACGGCTCAATGCATCGGCTACAACGTTGGCTTTACCCGGATGGTAACGAATGACACAATCATAATCGCTAAAAAGTTCCAACCATCTTCGTTGTCTCATATTCAATTCACTTTGGTCGAAAATGTGTTGAAGGCTCTTGTGATCGGTATAGATCACACTCTTGGTGCCATACAAGTAATGCCTCCAACATTTCAAGGCAAACACTACCGCTCCCAACTCCAAGTCATGTGTAGGGTAATTCTTCTCGTGCACCTTCAATTGCCTAGATGCATAAGCAATCACCTTACCCCGTTGCATTAAGACACAACCCAGTCCTTGCCCGGATGCATCACAATAAACCACAAAATCATCAGCTCCATCTGGCAAGCTTAAAATGGGTGCATCACACAACTTGTCTTTCAACAATTGGAAGGCTTGTTCTTGCTTTTCGCCCCAATCAAACCTCCTTTCTCTTTGAGTTAACAAGGTCAAAGGTTGGGCGATTTTTGAAAAGCCCTCGATGAATCTTCTATAATAGCCCGCCAAACCAAGAAATTGACGGATCTCGGTTGGCGTCTCGGGCCTTCTCCAATTCTTTACCGCTTCAATCTTACTCAGATCAACTTGTATACCTTCCTTGCTCACCACATGTCCAAGGAAGTGGACTTCTTCCAACCAAAATTCACACTTGGAAAACTTGGCATATAGCTTTTCCTTCCGAAGTAACTCCAAAACTTGCTTCAAGTGCTCCGCATGATCTTCCTTCGTCTTGGAATAGATAAGTATGTCATCAATGAAAACAATGACAAACTTATCCAAATACGGATTGCACACCCGGTTCATCAAGTCCATGAACACCGCCGGTGCATTAGTCAAACCAAAAGGCATGATCGTGAATTCAAAGTGCCCATATCGAGTTCGGAAAGCCATTTTTGGAATATCATCCTCGTGTACCCGCAATTGATGGTAACCCGACCGCAAATCAATCTTTGAGAAGTATTTAGCACCTTGGAGTTGATCAAACAAATCGTCGATTCTAGGAAGAGGGTAGCGATTTTTCACCGTTAGCTTATTCAATTCTCTATAATCGATACACATTCGGAAAGACCCGTCTTTCTTTTTGACAAATAAGACCGGTGCTCCCCACGGTGATTGACTAGGGCGGATGAAACCCTTTTCTTGAAGTTCTTTGAGTTGGGTGGCCAACTCTTGCATTTCGGTCATGGCTAGGCGATACGGTGCCTTGGCCACGGGGGAAGCGTTAGGAACAAGATCAATGCGAAAATCGAGTTGACGGGAGGGAGGCAAACCCGGTAAGTCATCCGGAAAGACATCCGCAAACCCGTTGACTACGGGCACGGTCTTCAATTCAACCTTGGTGACGTTAACATTATACACTTTGTTTTCCCAAGACTCGGACTTTTCCCCTTGAACCACTAATTCCTCGCCATTCTCTAACGGTATTCTAACTATTTTATTGCCACAATCAATTACCGCGTTAACGGACGACATCCAATCCATACCAACAATCACGTCAAAACTACCAATGTCAAAAGGGACCAAATCTATGAAAAACGGGTGGTCGTTCAAATCTAGGATACAATCACGAACAACTTGACTAACTCTAGACAATCCGCCATTTACCATCTCGAGTTCAAAATAATACGTCAACGGGCTAAGACTAGCATTAATCAACGGAATAAAATCATTGGATATGAGGCTAAAATCGCCCCGGAATCAAATAACACGGTGGCATATTGGTCGTTGAGAAGAAAAGTACCTGCCACGACGTTTGGATCAACATGGGCCTCGGCCGCATTCACGGCAAAAGCTCTTCCACGGGGGGCCAATTGTTGACGAGGAGCTTGAGGAAGTTGTTGTTGTTGGCCTTGAAGTCCCCGGTTTTGGTTTGGGCCGGCAATTTGTAGTTGATTCGGGTGCACGGTCACTTGAACTTGTTGACCGATGAGATTTGGGCATGTATTTCGGTAGTGCTCTTGACTACCACATTCATAACAATTGCCCCGAACCGGAAACCGAGCATTGAGAGGAACAACATTCAATGGTGCACCCCTAGGATTGGTGGGACACATCTTGGCCGTATGGCCCGGTTGGTTACAATAGAAACATGCTTCACAACGATATTGAGGCTTGTGATGACGGTTACACCTAGGGCACAAAGGAGCCGCCCCGGCATAACCTTCCTTAACCGGCATAGTCGCCGCAAACACCTTCCCACCTCTACTTGGCTTCTTGTTGTGGTACCTCTCCACCTTCTTGGTACCACTAGACTCGGCTACTTCCTTTCTCTTGCCATCATTCTTGCTCAACTTGCCACCCCTTATAAGCTCCAAAGTCACACTAGCGGTGCGGGTGATTGCCTCTTTGATTGTCAAGGGCATGGTGGGGTGAGAAACAAGCATTATCACTTCATGAGGCAATCCCGCAACATACTTCTCAACCTTCACATTTTCGGGTCTCACATAATGGGGAATGAGCCTAGAGAGTTGGCCAAAACGGCGAGTGTAACCCTCATAGTCTCCTCCCTTCATGGTAAGTCTAGAAAACTCTTCTTGCAAGTTTCTCATTTCATGTGCCGGGCAATACTTGGCAATCATCATTTCTTTGAAGTCTCCCCAAATTAGGTTGTTAGCCCCATCGATCCCCAATTCATCCACCTCCAAGTTCCACCATTCAAGAGCATCACCCTTCAACATACCGGTGGCATAGGTAATTCGTTGTGCAAAAGAACAACCACTACGAGCAATAATGGATTCAATTCTCTCTAGCCACTCTAAACAACCCGTGGCACCACCTTCTCCACCAAATTCCGGAGCCCCGCAAGCTTTGAAATCTTTAAACAAGCACCCTTGTTGGTAAGCATCATAACCTCTTTGTTGAACAAAACCTCCTCCTCCATTCTCACCGCCATTCACATTCACGTCTTCGCTTTCATTCTCACTTTCAACATTCTCCGCTTCAACTTCCGGCTCTTCTTGTTCATTTCTAGCTTCCATGGCCGCCGAGATTCGGGCCACTAGATCCGGCATGAGATCATTTAAGGCTTGAGTGATAACCTCGGTTGATACCCGAGGGTTTGCACCACCCCGGCCACCTCGACCACCGCGGCCTCCACGGTTTCCTCTACCACCCCGACCACCTCTACCTCCCCGTCCTCCTACAACTTCTTCTTCTTCTTGAGCACGAGGGCGGCGAACAACTCTTTTCGGTCTAACCATTCTTTCCTGAACACACGTGTTAGATTAGCAAGTTAATTCTCACATTTCACACACGAATAATCGAAACCAGCCGTCAATAATAAACAATATATACCTAATCCCTTCTAAACCGTTACAAGAATATATAATTCTACGGGAGTATTATCATGGTAATAATCTAAGGCATCATCATTTCATGCAATTTATAACCAACATCACAATCACAAGCCAATTAACACAAATATAAAAGGGTCAAGTCATAACAAGGCGGGTAAAGCATAGTCCGAATCTTAACTTCAACATTCAACACATTAAAAGTGTTTGTATACAGGGTGTACCAGCGGCTAACCCTCCACACCGTTAATATATTGAATGGATGTCAAGACTCGGTTTCGTTATGCCCTCTAAGTATTGGTCGGGTATGTATACAGGGTGTACCAGCGGCTAACCCTCCACCTAACCAACACTCATTAAGCATACCGGGTTACCTACTATACTTCATCCACAATGCGCAATCCACGAGGTCATTAACTTTATATGACATAGGGTAACCATAGATTTGTTGATCAAGCGCCTCTAGGGTTACCGAGTGTCATACTCCGTTAATGCCATCGTTTCACTTTGCTAGGGTTAAACAATAAAAGTTCAAGAATATACGTCAACGTTCATTCGGTAAGTCACGGTGTATCCCGACACTAACGCATGCATCAATCAAGTCGTCACATAACAATCAAGTCAACAATCATGGAAAACCTACGAACTCCAGCTAAACAAATCTCATGTCTCATACAATTCACGTTGCACACATAGTTTCCTATCATGCATGCTAATTATGAAATGTGGGTGCAATGGCTATAGACTAGGTCAATCCACCTAATTCTCTACAACCACGGCTCTGATACCATTCTGTAACACCCCAACATGGCGGAATCATGGGATATCACAAGAAAAGCACAACACGACATGGAAATTAAATAGAGACGATACTACATGCAATTAAGGATTGGGCAATCCATGAATTTAGTTCAAATACGAGTACAAATACAACAGGGGATCACAAAATGCATAAGGAGCACATGCCATCAAAGTTACAAAAGAATACAATCCAAAAATGATGGCCGATAATCCTAAGCATAACCCGTCAAGGGAATCAATGAATCACGGATCCAATAGTCAAGCCCAAATCCTAGCAAAGTCATGCAAATCATCCATTACATCCTTGATTAACTTGATTACCTGAAAAGTGTACTAAAACGGGTCAACATAAAGTTGGTGAGTTCGTAGGTTTAAACGTTAAAATCATAGTGTCGGGATAACAACCGTTAAAGGTATACAAGGATGAAGATGAAGATCACTTCAAAACCCTAAATTCTTGCAAAAAGATGTTTATTGTTATTAGGGTTTAAGTATAGATTAATTATGGCATTTAAATCACAAAAACACAAGTATTTATTATGAATTTAATTAGGGTTTTGTGGTAGATGATGATGGTGAGGAAGAGTAAATGAGGGAGGAAAAGAGAAGATAAGATTTTTGGTAAAGTGGAAATGAGTGGGTGAGTGAGAGAGAGTGAGTGGTAGATGGCTAAGGGGTCTCATTTATGAGGCCCCGCTCCGCTAAATTCGACAAATAGCTAAACGTTATCCATTTAATCGCTAAAACAACCGTAAACACAATTAAATTTGACGTTACGTTAAAACACGACAAAACGTTCGATAATTCATATAAATCCATGAAATCGTTTACATTTAATTATGTCACGTTACAAGTCAACTAAAGTCAAAAATCATGAATGTTACATAATGTTCTTTACATTCCCTCATTCTACTACAATCTGCTTTCTGTAACCACTCTAGGCACAGTCCTTAATCTTTCAGTGCTACTCACTCCACTGTCTTGCTATTTCCAGGACCAACACAAGAGGATGGCTCATGGCACCCTCTGTAATGGTCTGTATCTCATTCACCAGGAAGAGAAATTCAAGCATCTCAATCTCTCAACCACAAGAAAAGATGACACCTACTTGTGGCATTCAAGACTTGGTCACTCTTCTTTTCATGTAATAAAAACAGATCGATACAATGTCTTTCATCTTCTATTACTTGTGCAAACTCTGTAAAAGATTGTAATATTTGTCCATTATCCAAGCAACATGCTTTACCTTTCACACAAAGTACTTCACATGCACACACTCTGTTTGATCTTGTTCTTCTAGACATATGGGGCTCCTATAAACAAACAACCCTCCACAACAGCAAATATGTTCTAACAAAGTGGATGATTACTCTAGAGCCACTTGGGTATACTTGCTACCCAGCAAACAACTTGCCACTTCTCACCTAAAATCATTTCACTGTTTTGTCAATAATCATGAACATTCTTCCCATATCATAATAATCCCCATCCTACCTCCCATTGCTCAAATCCCTTAATCTTACTCTATGCTTCCACACACCACTCTTCCCCCACATTCCTTCAAAACTTCACCTACGACACCCATACCCACAAGTTCCACAATACAAAACACGAGTCACCATCCAATGAACCATTCTTCAATAAAACAACCAACTCTCCTATTATCAACTCTCACCACACCTCCACCACCCACTTTGATTCTCAACCTACTGAACCATCATCCACTCACACTTCTACATCTACTTCCTCTTCAAATCACACAACCACAACCATCAACCCGTCCTCCACACAAGTTCCCAAACCACCATCCACAACCCAATGCCTTCCACAAGAACTTCAAACAGAACTCATAATCCTCTACTCAAGCTAAAAGATTACCACCGCCCATCTCTCAAATCTACCGCCCCTTCCAACCAAACAATCAACACCATTACGACCAAATTACACCACTCTAAATTCATAAACTACTCCAATGTCTCTTCTCCGATTACCAAACATTTTCTCAACTCTCTACACTCTCATAGTGAACCACAATATTATACTTAGAATCTAAGAATGAAAAATGGATAGAGGCAATGCATAAGGAAATCAGTGCATTAGAGGCTAACAATACTTGGTCTCTCACTATGTCACACCCCGACCAGGGCGGAAAACTCGGGATGCAACGAATAATACACGTGTCATGGATTTTACGTAGAGTATCTACATGAATACTTAAAACAGCTCACATTTAATTAATTCAAACACCAACATTCAACATAGAATAATACCCAAAACAACATAGATAAACGCTCACGCAGGGGAACAATCACTTAGGGCTAATGTCATAGCCTAAATAAAAAATAGCAACAATAGTAACATGAGATATGTAGCTTCAAATCCTAAGTCTGGATCTCCTAAAGGCCACCATGCTATCATCCTTAGCCACCTCTAAAACGATTCACTTGTTCACCTGAAAGGATACTTAAAAGCGTCAATACAAAGGTTGGTGAGTTCGTACGTTTATAGTTCGTGCTGTAATAGTTACTCGAAAGCTCGACTAGAAAATTTTAGTTTCACGATTTAGTTTTCTTCTACACATAGTTGTTATCATAGTTGTTTCCCATAGTTACGGACTTACGGTTAACTAGCCAACTCACAAAGATATGCTCACAAAGATAGTAGTAGTTGTTTCCCATAGTCAGTAATTTCATTTATTCTCTTTACCTAGTCAATTCATCTTTATATTATTCTATATGATATAATTATTTGTAAAGTGTTTATATTTATATTAATTCCTTTTATTTCAACTGTCTTGATGTTTTCGCGTCTTCTTTTATTTTTTGTTTATAGTTTTTATTTTTATTAAATTTTTAGGATCTCTCTTTAATATTTTACTCTGACTCTCTTTGTTCTTCTTTTTTATTTTTTATTCGCATATATTGCTTATATATTCGTTATTCATATTATCGATTTTTTTTACTTTATCTTTGTATAAATTTTCAATATTAATTATAATTCATTGCCATTTGCTTTGATATTATTTTATATCATTAGTTTTACTTTTTATGCTCACAAAGATAGTAGTAGTTGTTTCCCATAGTCAGCGGTTAACCAGCCCGCTCACAAAAATATGCCCACAAAGATAGTAGTTGTTTTCTATACTTTATGGTCTTACGGACCAACCAGCTCACAAAGATATGCTCACAAAGATAGTAGTTCACATATATATTTTCTCACAAGATAAGTTCACATAATTAAGCTCACAAAAATAAGTTCACACAAATGAATGAGTTCACGAAGATAAGTTCAGAAGATAAGTTCACACAAATAAACACCAAAAAGTCAAATAGCGATAGTTCACAAGAGATAATGTATTCAGCACGCGTAACGAGAAATATCCGAAAAAGATAATTACAAGTGTATCCAAAATAAGTTGTTGCAATATCATCATAATATAGTTTCTAATAAATATGGGTTTACCAGAAAATAAATTGTATCCTTTCAGCCCCATGAAAACATATAAATAGGGATCTATGAAATTCACCTAAAAACTCAACAACAATTATAATAGCAACTAATTCTGAAACAACAATTATAACAGCAACTAATTCTAAAAGCAGACAACCAGTACTCCTTAATCCGTTTCAAGTTACAAGATATTAATTTACGTTCTAGACACTGGTGTTTCACGACGTGCAGTAAGTTCCATCGGTTTTGAAAACTCATTTAATTTGTCTTTATCCATAAATAAGATGTAAATCACCATTTAACCCTCAATTTCTATTTAGGGTATGTTTGGCAAAACTAGCTGGTGGCTAGTAGCTGTCAGCTGGTCTGTAGCTGAAGTTTTTTAATCTATTTTGATATTTGACAGAGGAGCTAGAGCTTCTAATGAAATATGTAAAATGACATAAATGGACATACAAAATAACTAATACCAAACACTTATATATTTACTTCTCGATGAAATATGTATGTATAAAAAAAATTCATAATATAAAATTCATACATGAAAAACACTACATAGCACACATGAATATAAAAACATAAAACTCACAGGAAAAAAAAACTCAAATAATGCTACCTACATAGCTATATGATTCAGCTACACCCTGCTTACAAAATATGATTTCAATATTGAATCCAATACACGTGTCGTTGGCAATTGGAAAGACTCAGGAGCACAAACATGTATCTTTTTCATAGATTTTGTCATCACATCATCTAAGTAATTTTGTAACTAAAAGCCACAAGCTTTTGTTAAACGCTGCTACTACTAGCGTTGGAGCTAGAAGCTTTTTCTTCCAATCCAAAAGCTTGAAACAAACAAAGACTTTTAATTGAATGAGAACTTTATCTTTTCTAAAAACTTCTTGTCAAACACACCCTCAGTCTAGATCCCTATTTACACCCTTTAATTGTTTCCCACAAGTTTCTCTCTCTGCCCTCTCTCTCTCCCTCTCCCTCTCTAACGGTCACATTTTCCAGATCTGAGATCGGAACTTGTGCACCGGAGATTGGGATCGAGCTAGAGATTGAGAGTTCGAGATCGAGATTATCACCATCCGGTTAAGGCTCCACTCCGGTGGATCTAACCCTATTTTTTTCACCCGGGCCGGAGGTCCCTTCCACCTCGGTGGATCTGGAAGCAGCCTCCCTACCTTTGTGTAGGGGTAAGGTCTGTCTACATCATACCTCCCTCATAGCCCGACTTATGTCGGGATTGAGTACCTTGTTGTTGTTGTTGTTGTTGTAATTGTTTCCCACAACATGTAGTATTACAATAAATGAAGCAGCTAACTTTTTAAATAGAATTTCACCACTGCATTAATTTCATAAAAGGTCACGTGCTTATTGAAGATCTATTGCTGCTACGTGTATAACCTCTTATTTGTGAGACTATGCCAACCGTAATACATTTATCTATATTTTATTCGACCATCTTTATCTTCTGTGCATTTCAGTTTCATTACGCTAGGATATATATTCATAAATACGAGAGAGAAAGGTACCGCGTTGCGGCGGTGATGAGGTGATGGGGGGTGGTGATGTAATGGCGGCGGCGGTGGCGGTGATGGGGTGATTTATCTGACGGGCTCCGCCCTCGGATTTAAAAATTCGGTGAAAGTATATCGAATGACCTCTCTAATGAAAGAGCATGAAATTTTAAGAACACCCATATAATTTTTATAATTTATCGATGTACGGTTTTTGAGATAAAAGATTTTGAATGAATTAGAGAAATAAAATGATTTATGGAGGAGAGAAAAAAATGAGTGGTTGAGATTTGAGGAGAGAGAAAGGTATTAGTTATTTTAGGTAAATATAAAATAGATAGGAGGGACATTTTGGGAAAGTAAATGTTGAAACTTAAAATTTTAGACAGAGATTATTTGCTTTATAATATAGTATAGATAGATATCTATATACATGTGACTGTGAAAGAGTTTATTCGGGTTTTGTGCTTAAGAAATCTTGAAATGGCTTGTGATTTTTATATCTATTTTGAACATATATATATGTTTAATTTTGTGGGTATATAGATATAGTTGTATTTGATAGATCTGTAGTTTCATTTTTGTATGAAAAATGAATGTGGTATGGAAAAGGATTTTGTTAGAAAAAATTTGAGAATAAAAATACATAATGTGATGAAGATGATGATATAGATAGTAAATTACACTTTTGGTCCTTTGAGATACTGATAGATAGTTATTACACTTTTGGTCCTATGAAAAGAAAATGACTATTATACCCTTGGCGTGCAAATCACATAACCAAAATTTTAACGTCCATTAGTGATATGGACCCAACTTGTTAACAAAATTCCAAACTTAGGGATGAAACACGTAATTTCATGGTCCGAAGGATGATATGTAAAAGTAGGTACAAACCACAGGGACGAAAAGTGTAATTAACTCAAAGAAAAATATAGACCGGGGAGTAAAAGTTGTTGATGTATAAACTTTGCAATATAACACAAAAAACTCAACACATACTTAAGAAAATTTCTATAGTAGAAGCCGAGTCATGTAAAATCTTAAAGTGAGGAGAATTTGTTGATGCTTCGGTTGGAGCCATTCCACTTCTCTTGGGAACAAGTTCAAATCCAAACCCACTACATGGTGTTTTCGATTCATTAAACGAAAACGAAAGAGTCTTGGATGTTTCATCCCACCACGAAGTGTTTTTCAATAAACCAAATGAAACATATCCCACGAATGTTCTTCTATCATCATTGCTCTCCTCCCAAGCCACATATTCGTATCGAGAATCCGTACCCATCTCATTACACATCACCTGCTTCATTGTTATCTGCACATTAAGGTAGTAATACGGCGAAACAGCACACATTATGAATCCAGCAAATTCATTGTACCAGTTCTCTGGAAGTTGCAGTATACATGTACCTGATCTAACAAGAGAATGTAAAAACCTTTGGAATTCAAGGCCTTCGAGTTCGGAGAATCATACAGTGATTTGAATACCCCTTCCCTAATTAATCAACACAAAATTTATTATTGTCTATTATCTATAATTTATTTATATTCCAAAACAGAGAAAGAGCCCAAGAATATATACCTGAATTATGGATACTAGTAATCTGCCGGCATCATTTACAATACCCCCTCTGATAAGTGAGACTTGGCGTAACCATTTAAAATCTGTGTCACAGTTATTTCCAATGGTTGTAAGTGATTCACACCAGCTTGCTTGTAGCACAGCCACACTTGATGGGAGCTCGGGCAATTCAACAAGACATTTACTATCCGCACATTGAGGATTTTTAGCCGAGTAAGTTGTGATAGGCTGAAACCTAAATGTGAAAAATCATTCCAACTAAGATTGAGCTCTTCTAAGTTGCATAACTCACCAATGTCAGGGGGAATTTCTTCATCTTTCAAACTCCAGCCATCGACACGCAACATTCGTAAATTAATGAGACCTAACATTCGTAAGATAGGTGTAGGCCGAGCTTGAATTTCTATGGGGAACCTACTTAGAGACAACGTTTCTATGCTTTTCAAGTTTCCTTGGATTTCCGGTAACTCAAGAGCATCGCAATCCCTCACCTTTAAAGTCTTGAGTTTTTCCATGTGGAAAATTGTTGGATTCCTTCTAAGCTTATCACAATCTTTTACACTTATGTATTGAAGGCATCTGTGATTTTCAAGTGACGGGTGAATCTCCTCTATCTCATCACACATCCTGATTGTGAGCTTTTGAAGACACGGGAGTCCATCAAAATCTGGCGTACTGACTAGGTTTTTCATATAGCAGAATTCAAGCACTTTCAAATGTGGTAGGCACTAATGCATACAAGCATACAAAAGTTAAAAGCTCGAAGATAGATAACTTAATTAACATAGATAAATGTGATACGAACCCATCCCATAAGCTAGGCTCACTCTGAAAAGCTAGCTCAAAGGAGGAGGGGACACCTAAGCTTATAAACCACCAACCAATTGGCCGATGTGGGATCGTAACAATACCCCACCCTTTGAAGAGCCAACGTCCTCGTTGGTCACGGCTATGTTGGTCATGGTTGGCACCCTTCTTTTTGGGTCCAAGCCACCACTCCATAGGCCACCACTCCGAGCTCGTTGGTCACGGTTGGCACCCTTCTTTTTCGGGTCCAAGCCACCACTCCATAGGCCACCACTCCGAGTGTTGGAACCTCGAAAGGTAGGGCCGGCTCTGATACCAATTGATACGAACCCATTCCATAATAGGCTCGCATCATGCTATAAGCTAGCTCAAAGGAGGAGGGGACACCTAAGCTTATAAACCACCAACCAATTGGCCGATGTGGGATCGTAACAATACCCCACCCTTTGAAGAGCCAACGTCCTCGTTGGTCACGGCTATGTTGGTCATGGTTGGTACCCTTCTTTTTGGGTCCAAGCCATCACTTCATAGGCCACCACTCCGAGCTCGTTGGTCACGGTTGGCACCCCTTCTTTTTCGGGTCCAAGCCACCACTCCATAGGCCACCACTCCGAGTGTTGGAACCTCGAAAGGTAGGGCCGGCTCTGATACCAATTGATACGAACCCATTCCATAATGGGCTCGCATCATGCTATAAGCTAGCTCAAAGGAGGAGGGGACACCTAGGTGTTAGAATATAAGCATATAAACGTATAACAAATCACGAGTACGCAGCGGATAAGAACGTATATGCAATCATATTAATTAACAAAGAGGGAATCGAATATGTACCTTTTAGCGTAAGCTTCCAATAAGATAATAATAATAATATTATTATTAATTAGGGTTTAAAGTAAAACCCTCTACGATCGCACACTTGACACCCCTATGATGTATGCTAGTACCCGATCACAAACTCACAAACCCGTTGTGTATCTCCCTATTTCGAAACCCTATGAACCGAAACCAATTTGTTGCCGTAAACAAATCAACCACAATTAATGCTAAGCATTAATTATGTAGTTCCATATGGATATACGAATGGTACGAAACCGAAAAACTCCTTTTTGTTTGTAGCCGTGGTCGAACAAGAGAGAAAGAGGAGAAAAACTTTGTTAGGGTTTTCAAATCACTTGACTTGAATGAATGAATAAACCCTTAACCTTTGATCTCTATTTATAGGGATTAATTAGAAGGGTTTTTGACTTGGTGACCAAGTTAGAGGAGAATTAGGAAACCTCCCTCTAATTTTCGCCCCCCCTCCTATATTGTATAATTAGGAAACTTCTAATTTACAATTTAATCCATCTCTTTTTATTAATAAACATTTATATAACTATTAACTTATGTTTATTAATTATTTTGTGATCATATTAATTAATATATTACTTTAATATACTAATTAATAACATAGAGTTTACGTGTCATTTTGTGTGACCCCGTAGGCTTAAATGATTTCCGGACATGCGTTTATTTAACGTGATCACATACCAACAGCTCCCACTTGAGCATGTTATATAAAGGCAATAACATTGGTTAGCGTCTAGCAACACGCCAATGCTCCCGGAAATATTTAAGTATAGTTTCTTAAAGTATCATTTGAAATGATTTAGTCTTTATTATCCCTTTGTTTCAGATACCTTGTTAATTATGGATATGGATCAATGTCATTCCATAATTTAATGATTATGTTTCTCATTTCTACAACTAATTAAGATTACCAAATTAATCGAGACAACCTCTGGAGTTCATTTGGGTATGGCCATACAAACATCTTAATTAATTAATGAGGGCGTCAAATGGTATCATTCTTCAGTTGCAAATTGAATGAACAAATCCTATATTGACTACACGTGTTAGTCATGTCGTTTCACTACATTTCTGAAAATAGCCCTTTGTTACTACCTTGTTCAGGATAGCTAGAACTATATCAAGAAAATGCAATCCACACATGCATAACCTGCTTGTATCTCAAGTCTAAGGATAAATAAAGCAACCATTTCATGAATTTCACTTAATGACGCCGATCCATAAAGTGATGATTCGTTAAGTGGGGTAGTCCGATAATAATTCCTTAAGAAATATAATTTACCCATGTTAAATTCATTTAACAATTAATTTCTTTAAGGCTAGGATCCAATTGACATACCATCATTTCATCAGTTGATCTGCTAGAAATGACGTACACAAAAGGTAAGTAACGAGTAATAATTGCATTACTAGTGCAACTCCTAGATTTATGGGACTTACAACAACACTTTAAAGGGGTGTTAAGTGTTTTGTAAACATGTTTTGTCCCATCTTATGCCACGGGTCAAGGATCTCACATCTTAACTCGCTTTAAGTCGCCCAATTAAGAACATGTAAATAGTCTACCACCGGTCTCACGATGGAGTAGTAATTTACCTTGTAAGATACAATTCACCTACGGTCTCACGTATAGCAAAAAGCACTTGCAAGTGTTCTTAGCAAAGTGGGTGGCAAAGACTTAACTTTGAATGGGTAATGCATTTGATGTGAATCAAAAGTTTATGTATGAAGACTCATGCAAATCTTCATAACATAATGTTTAATAAAATCATTTTTATAGTCTTAGCAACACAAAAGAGCTCGGTAGCTCCATTCGAACGCACAAAGAAGCGCAAGAGCAAAGGTTTGCGATAGACGCAATTAAAAACCCGCTCTTTTAGGAGGCTAGCGCACTCCGACTTATACCTCTCTTAGAGTTTGTTCAAATGGGTGAGCCGGTGTATCTAATGGTTGTAAGACTCCAATTTTATTAAAAAATCTTATTTCGATAATTCTTAGTCAAGTTTATTCTTTTCTCTAAAACAATTTTGCATCACCATTTATACCACAATAAATATGCAAAATAATAAACTTACTAACTATTAACTAATTAATCATGTAACGAGTTAAGGTGGACCACCTAAACATGGTCACTATGGTTCATGTATATGTCTAAGTCGGCTCCCCCTTTCAAAGAAGAGGACCACATACATCAAGTTACCTTGATTGCGTAAGCCTTTAAACAACTAATTAGCAAGTAATTCACATAAACATGCTGACTGGAAATTTCCAGTAGCTTCACGACCTGTTTAGACCTGTTTCTTGTCAGAATCAAGCTTCGACCAGAACTACAAAGTTGTAGCCCTATGAGTTGGGCATCTACAGTCCAAAAATCAGCTTCTAACTCATTACGGTTTATCTTTTATGAATTTTTTAGTGAACTGTCGCAAAGCAGAAAAATCACACGAAAAAAATTCACATAGTCACACAATTATCTAATAATTAACCCTAATTATTGGATCATTATGCTTAGCTATTTATATCTCTATATCTAAGTAATAATCATAAAGAATTTTGCATGAATTCCTTATGATTTTTACTTCTATTTAACAACTTTAAATAATTAAGGTACATAACATGCAATTTATATCTAATAAACATGTTAATTCACATTATCAAAACTTGCTTAGAGGGTTTCAATTAACCATTAAAATTAGGTTGAATTAATTAAACAAAACCCTTTTTATTTAATTAAAAATCGAAAAATTTAATTAATAAATAAGAAAAACAATTTTAATATTTAATAATTAATTAAATTCAAACCAACCCTAAACCCCCCTTCAAGTTTTGATCTTTGTAACTAATAGATCACATATGTGGCTCGTGATACCACTGTTAGAATATAAGCATATAAACGTATAACAAATCACGAGTACGCAGCGGATAAGAACGTATATGCAATCATATTAATTAACAAAGAGGGAATCGAATATGTACCTTTTAGCGTAAGCTTCCAATAAGATAATAATAATAATATTATTATTAATTAGGGTTTAAAGTAAAACCCCTCTACGATCGCACACTTGACACCCCTATGATGTATGCTAGTACCCGATCACAAACTCACAAACCCGTTGTGTATCTCCCTTATTTCGAAACCCTATGAACCGAAACCAATTTGTTGCCGTAAACAAATCACACTACAATTAATGCTAGGCATTAATTATATATAAATTTCATATGGATAGTCGAATGGCATAAAACCGAAAACTCCTTTTTGTTTGTAGTCGTGGTCGAACAAGAGAGAAAGAGGAGAAAAACTTTGTTAGGGTTTTCAAATCACTTGACTTGAATGAAAATAAACCCTTAACCTTTGATCTCTATTTATAGGGATTAATTAGAAGGGTTTTTGACTTGGTGACCAAGTTAGAGGAGAATTAGGAAACCTCCCTCTAATTTTCGGCCCCCCCTCCTATATTGTATAATTAGGAAACTTCTAATTTACAATTTAATCCATCTCTTTTTATTAATAAACATTTATATAACTATTAACTTATGTTTATTAATTATTTTGTGATCATATTAATTAATATATTACTTTAATATACTAATTAATAACATAGAGTTTACGTGTCATTTTGTGTGACCCCGTAGGCTTAAATGATTTCCGGACATGCGTTTATTTAACGTGATCACATATCAACACTAGGCTTATAAACCACCAATCAATCCCATACTTGGCTGATCGTAACAAAATGTCAATTGCTACTTTACATGATTCCAGATCCTTAATTACCTTGTAATTACCATTCCAAAGTTCTTTTTGCAAGCTCTTCCACAATTTTAGAACAACAAGCTTCATTAGTTGGAAACTGTCTTGAAATGGAGTTGATGGATACCTTTCCCAATAAAGATACCTCATCTCATTTGATAAAAAATTAGGCCCTTCAGCATCACCGCCAAACAACATATTAAGCCACCTTAGTTTCCTCATGTTTGAAATAATCGTACTAGAGCGTGGAAAATAACTAGAAGTTTCTATGACTTCAATTTTATGATTTTCCTGCAAATAAAGGAGATACGGATATTGATTGAGTTACCGTTTTTCTTTGATTGGTATGTGCGAATCATTTAATCTAATTAACAATATAAGATGTATATTAAATCCCCCAAAGTCACACTTGATTGAGTTTTGGCTCTTGTGGTATGTGTGATAACCCATCAACTTATAGATTGTGGGTTGAAGTCCCATGGTGGACGTAAACTTTGAAAATATGTGTGAAATTTGTATGGATTTTGTAGTTTTTTTTTTAAAAAAAATAAATCCCAAAAGACAAGTATATATATTACCAGTAATATATAATGTATGTCTGAAAAAAATTAGATAGATAGAACCTTAGAGGGGGTTAGGCTCCAAAGAAATAAGAGAGACCAAGAGACAGTTTTACTGCCAAATTTCTTCTTAATACTTCATATGCAAACATTACAATTTATAGGAAACAAAACAAGAAGTAAACGTGGGCCTAAACTAATGCAGAAAACTAATAGTACGTGCATAGGGTGGAGTTGTACTCCTCTCTTAACTAAATGCATGCAAGACAACGTGGGAAACTAACAAATGACATCATGGAAAACTAGACATCATGGGAAACTAACTGCAACATGAGTGGTGGGTTTGTTGACAAAGTCAGCTGCATCAGATCCTATCACATGGTTCGTATCAGCTAGCTGAATAAACCTTTACCTGATAAATTGAATCCCCAAGACACATGTTACAGATTTCTTCATGTTTCCAAACTCTACAATGTTTTTCAGGATTGTTAGGATGTTCCCGTCTAACAATGTAGTGTCCATTTCTTGAACCAGATCATGCATATCAAACCTACCATAATCATCAATTGTTATAAGAGCTTTTTGTCTCAATACCTTTATCCCTATAATGGGATGAAAACCACAAGCGTCGAGAATCTCCATTGCATCATCTGTGCTTTTCCACCTGAAGAAACATGGGATATCCAAGAACAACTCTTTGTGGAGAGTTTCAAGTCCATCATAACTAATTCTTAATATATCCATGACCTCAACATTTGGGATATCTTTTAACTTTGCTAAGGCACTTACCCACTCATTCTCGTCTTTGTTGAATAGAAAGGAACCTAAGACTTTAAGTGCTAATGGGAGCCCAGCAGCATAAGAAACCACACGTAGTGAAAGTGTCTCGTAATCTTTTAGAGGCTCCTTTTCATTATATGCATGCTTATAAAGTAGCAGGATAGCCTCTTCATCTGATAATAATTTAACAGGAGAGATGTGGTCTACCCTGTGAGCTGTTAACACATGTTCATCTCTCGTTGTGATTATTATTCGGCTCCCAACACCAAACCATTTATGTGATCCGGCCAATGCTTGTAGCTGGTCAAGATCATCGACATCATCAAGAAATACTAACACTTTATTGTTACATGACCTACTCTTTATGATGCATTTCCCTTCTTCAACACTCTGCACTCGTACTTGTGAAAACTGTGGATAAAAGTTTTTGTTGCAGGGTTTCTAGACCATGTTTGCTTTGTTCACGAATATTGGCAATAAAGCAATGACCTTTAAAATGGCGAGAGATTTCAGTATAAAGAGAAAACGCAAGAGTAGTCTTACCACTACCTCCAATCCCCCATAGCCCAACCATACGCACACCACCTGAGTCGATTTCTAGACGTGTCATCAAATCTTGAAAGCGATCCCTCATTCCAACAAGATCTTCATCAACATTTGATATTGAAGAAAACAATATTTCTTGAACTCTATCAACAATCTGTTTGATGGCTTTTGATTCATGGCTGCAGAGTATATTTATATGAATAATTAGTGTATGATCACATAAAAAAAAAGTGGTAAATTACCCTGTGATAAGAAAAAAATATATTTTATTTGTTAGAATAAGTTAGAGCTTGAGCCCTCTTAATTTATTTACGAGCTTTGGTTCAGCTCCGTGTCATTTATTCATACAAGGTACAAATGAACAAGTTATTGGGATTCAACTAATCTGTAGAACTGCAATAAGCATATATAGACAATGGGTTCCCATTCGGCAATGTTCTGTTGGGTTATATAACAATTTATCAAATCAAATCACAAAGCACGCAACGGAAGACAAGATCTATGTAATCAATTAATCAACCAAGATAGAAGACGTGTACCTTAAATTGAAGAAAATAAAGCTAGAAACTTTATGAAAAGTTTAAAATAAACTTCTCTACGATTGCACACACAACGTTGGAATGATGTATGCTAGTACTTGATCACGAACCGAACAACCTTTGTTATTATCCCTAATAATCGAAACAACCAAAACCCGAAACCCTTTGTATTTGGAAGGTTCGGCCGAAGCCAAGAGAAGAGGGAAGAGGAGAGAATTTGTGAGGGTTTTGCTTTGCTTGTAATTGTATGTTAAAAGCCAAAACCTTAACCCTCTATTTATAGGTAAATAATAGGGTTCTTTGAATTGGAAAACAAGTAGGATTGGGGTTAAACAACCCCTCTCAAAACCGGCCTCTATGGAATATTCTAGAGCCTTTATTAAGTGTTTCCTAATTGTATTCAAATTACAATTAACCCTTCCTCCGTTAACACCGTTAGTTATTTTCCGTTAACTATTAACATTTAACAAACGGTCGTTAGTTCAATTCGTGATCTAATTAATTAATAAATTACATTTAATATATTAATTAATTATAGTTACATTCGTGTTGAACGTGTGACCCCGTAGGCTTAAATCATTTCTGAACATACGTTCATTTTTACGTGATCATACACTAACAGCTCCCACTTGAGCTCGTAACAAATGAAGGTAATAACATTGGTTAGCGTCTAGCAACACGCCAATGCTCCCAGAAATATTTAAGTATAGTTTCTTAAAGTATATTTAAATGGTTTAGGCATTTACTATCCCTTTGTTCAAATACCGTGTTAAACATGAATACGGATCAATGTCATTTCATGATTTAACGATTCTGTTTCTCATTCCATAACTAATTAGAGATTACCAAATATAATCGAGAACCATCTGGATTTATTTGGGCACGGCCATGCAAACATCTTAATTAGTCCTAATGAGGGCGCCAATGGTATCATACTTCAACTTTTAAGTTGAAGGAACAAATCCTATATTGACTACACGTGTCAGTCATCATACTTCACTACACTTTCTGAAAATAGCCCTTTATGTACTCCCTTATTCAGGAGAGTTAGAACTATATCAAGTAAGTGCAATCCATACATGCTGACCTGCTTGTATCTCAAGTCAAAGGATCAATAAAGTAACCATTTACGAATTTTTACTTAATAACACCGATCCATAAAGTAATAAATTCGTTAGTGGGGTAGTCCGATATGCATCAACTATGGACATCATTGTGAGTTTGGTGGGACCATCCATTATATATTCCAAGAATATAACCAATCGCTCAGATTTGTCTTAGTTTAATTATATTCCCATATAATTAATCGACAATGGACAATTTAGAATATTTATTAAAATATTCAAGGATTAAACATGCAAATATAGGATACAATTAATATTAAATGAAATCAAACATATCAAGTACTTTATTTCATTATCAAAAATATAAATTGTTTAACATCCCTTATCCAAATACCGAAACAACAGATTTACATGAAATAACTAGCTAATTTAAGTCCTATGCCCTGGGCATGCCTTTCAAGCTTGGGCCTAGACAAAGCTTTTGTGAAAGGATCAGCTAAGTTAAAATCTGTGTGAACTTTGAGTAATTTGATTTCACCTAGTTCGATCTGCTCACGAACATAGTGATATCGTCTAGCATAATGTCTGGCACCTTTCTGAACTCCGGGTTCGTTGGCAATGATTAATGCACCAGTATTATCACAGTACATATCAATAGGTAAGTTACTTGAGGGGATCACGTCAAGCCCGCTAATAAACTTCCTTATCCAGACTGCTTCCATTGCAGCTTCTGAGGCGGCAATGTACTCAGATTCTGTTGCAGACATGGCAACTGTGGATTGCTTTTAGCTCATAGCATTCCACCGTGTCTTCATTTAAATAATGAAGACGTATCCCGACTGATATTCTGAATCATATTTATCAGTCTGAAATCCAACATCACAGTATCTATTCACTTTGAATTCTGGATCAGGATTTCATCCATACACCAAGAATAATTCTTTAGTAGCACACATGTACTTAAGAATATTCGTTACAGCAATCCAATGATCCTCTCCAGGATTTTGCTGATAATGGTTAACTATATTTTGCGCGAACGCAATATTAGGTCTAGTGCATCTTACCGCATACATAATAGATCCCACAGCCGAAGCATAAGGAACTCTTCGCATACGCTCCACCTCATTAGGTGTAGAAGCACCGTTCTTGCTAGATAAGTTAAGTCCTTGCATGAGTGACCTTATCAATATAAGCACTTTGACTTAGTCCAATTAACCGCTTTGATCTATCTCGGTAGATCTTGATTCCAAGAATAAATGCCGCTTCTCCTAAATCTTTCATGGCAAAACACTTTCCAAGATGGGATTTAACATCTTGCAACATTTGAATGTGTTTTCCTATGATCAATATGTCATCAACATACAAGACAAGGAAAGTAACATTACTCCCACTAGCTTTGCGATATACACATGGCTCATCGGGATTTTGAACGAAACCAAACTTTTTGATTTCTTCATCAAACCGCTTGTTCCAACTTCTTGATGCTTGCTTTAGTCCATAAATGGACCTTTGAAGCTTGCATACTTTGTTGGGATGTTTTGGATCAATAAAACCTTCAGGTTGATCCATATAGACTTCTTCATCCAAGTAACCATTTAAGAAGGCAGTCTTAACATCCATTTGCCATATCTCAAAGTCATAGTACGCAGCTATGGCTAAGAGAATCCTAATAGCTCTAATGTCCGCAACTGGAGAAAAGGTCTCATCATAGTCAACACCGAAACGTTGAGTATAACCTTTCGCCACGAGACGAGCTTTATAGGTGTGTACATTTCCATCCATGTCCGTCTTCTTTTTGAAGATCCACTTACACCCAACAGTTTGAGCATTTTGTGGAAGATCAACCAAGCTCCAGACTTGATTGTCTTTCATGGATTTCATTTCCACCTTCGTAGCTTCAAGCCATTTGTCAGATTCCGGATCTGATAATGCTGCTTTGAAATTCGGAGGCTCATCGAGATCTCCTAAAACGTCTTCTTCTACCATTAGACATAGTCTTTCAGTAGGACGTCTTGTCCTTTCGGACCTACGAAGTGGAATCGCTTCATCATCATCATCAACTTGAGGTTCATCACTTTGAACATTTTCCCCCCCAAGTTGATGATTGCTAGGAGCTTCAGAAGGTGACACATCTTCCTCTTGAATCTGATCAAGTTCTACAATCCTCCCACTGTTCTCTGGAACTAATTTCTTTTCAAAGAATTCAGCATATCGAGCAACGCGAACAGTATTTGTGACAGAATTATAGAAGTCGTAACCCATCGTTTCCTTAGGGTATCCGACAAAGATGCACTTAGTAGTTCTGGGTTCAAGTTTGTCAGGCGTATCGCGCTTCACAAGTGCCTCACATCCCCAGACTCTTAAGTAAGACAGATTAGGAACATTTCCATGCCATAATTCATATGGTGTCTTGTCAACCTTCTTGGTTGGAACCATATTGAGAATGCGTACAGCAGTCTCAAGAGCATAATCCCAAAATGAAAATGGGAGAGTTGTACGGGTCATCATTGATCTTACCATGTCTAGCAAGGTTCGATTTCTCCTTTCAGACACTCCATTATGTTGAGGAGTGTATGGAGGAGTAAGCTGTTGGACAATTCCACACGCTTTCAGATAATCCTTAAACTCTTGGCTTAAGTATTCACCACCTCGATCCGAACGTAGAATTTTGATGGTTTTTCCGAGTTGATTCTCTACTTCATTCTTAAACTCTTTGAATATTTCAAACACTTCATGTTTATGTTCAAGCAAGTAAACATAACCATAACGACTGAAATCATCCATAAAAATGATAAAGTAGCTAGCATCTTTCC
Source organism: Erigeron breviscapus (assembly GCA_034093135.1). Classification (NCBI taxonomy): domain Eukaryota; kingdom Viridiplantae; phylum Streptophyta; class Magnoliopsida; order Asterales; family Asteraceae; genus Erigeron; species Erigeron breviscapus. The sequence continues at coordinate 278,100,118 of CM067167.1, forward strand.
TTGACTCATGTCTAAATTGGCTACATACATCCGAATGTATTAGTCGAAATAGTTCCTTAGCCTTTTCCGAATTTATGCGGAAAAAAAAGGTATTCTTGTCATCTTGCCGAAAACACAAGACATGCATTTTTCAAATGATTCATCATTTGATTGTAAGATCCCTTCACATTGAAGTCTTTCAATGCTTTTCTTGCTAACGACAATTCAAAAGATACGCATTTATCAAATGATTCATCATTTGATTTGTAAGATTTCTTCACATTGAAGACTTTTAATGCGTTTCTTGTCAAAACCACGCCTTTTTCAAATGATTCATCATTTGATTTGTAAGATTTTTTCACGCTGAAGTCTTTAAATGCGTTTCTTGACAAAATTAAAACAAGATGACAATGTCAAAGATAGGTAGAGTCCAAGTTAAACTTGACTCCTTTTGCTATTGAATTATCATTTGAATCTCATCAACACTTATAATTCAGTTAAGAAGATACTTGAAGAACTGGTTAAACCAACTTGCTTCTTCTTCTTATTCAACTCAGCTAGATACTTAGGACAATTCCTTTTCCAGTGTCTCACTTTAGCATAGTGATGACAAGACTGGTCTTTAGCCGTATGCTCCTTTTTCTAAAGGGTCTTTTAAGGTTTTAAGACTAAACACTTTTGTTTTCTCTTACCAAAGTTCTTGCCTTTAGCTTTACGGTTGTTTTGCTTTCTAAACCATTCCCCCCTTGATCACAAGGACTTGGGGTATCTCAGATTTCTTGGAAGGTTTTCCTCATACTCAATCAACTTGATATGAAGTCCAACTATGCTATGCAAATTGTAATTGTGCACAAACTTCTCAAAAGTCTCCAATGCCAATAACAATCAGCAGAAGATTCGCATAGTTTAACCTTTCCAAAATGCTCAAAGTAACTCTTCATCTTGTGTACACGAGCATTCACCGGTTTCCCATACTCGTGTTCAAGTTATGGAGTGACTCAATTAGCTCAAGTAATTCAACTCCAACTTGTTTTCCATACATAGATTTGAGTTATTTGATCATATCACAAGGATTTTGCAATCCGAATTGCTTTTTGAAGCTCAGGAGACATGCTTCTAGCATCAAATAAGCAACCTCAATATGTCTATAGTACTGAGTATTTTATGCTTCCAACTGCAAAGCAGTGGCATTCGCATCAGGAATAGCGGCATCTGAGTTTCAATGACACGTGTTTTCTTTTCAACCTTTAGAACAATTCCTTATTGACAAAACATCCATTGAAATTGGTTTTAGAAAGTTTTCCCTTTCTAGCATCGACCTAAAAGCCGATTGGTGTATGTTTTGTGAAGGATTTGTTGCCTTTTACAAAACAGATTCAAGTTCAATTATCGGTATTTTCGATAATTAATCCTTAAGAAATTAATTACCCAATGTTTATTAAATAAACAATTAATTTCATTAAGGCTAGGATCCAATTGACATACAACCATTTCATCAGTTGATCTGCTAGAAATGATTGCACTCAAAAGGTAAGTGACGAGCAATAATTGCATTACTTGTGCAATTCCTAGTGAGTATGGGACCTACATTTAATGCGATTCATCGCTTATGATTCCAACTTGATTCATCAAGGGATCATTATGTAGTCATGTTTTGTCCCATCTTTTGCCACGGGTCAAGGTCTCACCGCTTAACTCGCTTTAAGTCGTCCAACTAAGAACGCACAAAATTGACCACCACTGTGTACCAGTGAATGGGTTTCGCCATGGAGACCGCCATTTCACCACTGTGTACCAGTGAGTAAAACAACAGCCCCATGTGTTCTTGACAAATTGGATGGCAAATGACTTAAGTTTATTGGGTCAATCAATTTGATGTGTGATCAAAAAAATTATGTTTGAAGATTCATGCATATCTTCTAAACATAATATGTTTATAAAATTCAATTTTATTGCCTTTAAATACAAAAGAGCTCGGTAGCTCCATTTGAACTCACAAAGAAGCGCAAGGGCAAAGGTATGCGATAAACGCGATTTAAAAACCCGCCCTTTTAGGAGGCTAGCGCACTCCGACTTATACCTCTCTTAGAGTTTGTTCAAATGGGTGAGCCGGTGTATCTTTTGATTTTAGGGCACCAATTTTATAAACAAAATCTTATTTCAATATATTTAGTCAAGTTTATTTTTCCAAAAACAATTTTGCACACAATTTTCATAAAAAAGGCAAAATTAAACTTACTAAATTCACAACTTAACAATTAAGGTAATCAACCTAATTTGGTCACTATGGTATAAGATTGGCTCCTCTTTCACATGGAAAGAGACCACATACATCAAGTTGCCTTGATTGCGTAAGCCAAAATATCTATAACAAATTTATCTACCATAAAACAGGATGCTGATCTGGAAAATCCAGCAGCTTCACGACCAAATCTGGCCCTTAAGAAGGCCGAACTGGGCCTAGCACAAAACATAAAAGTTGTAGCCCTATGAGTCAAGCATCTACTGTAAAGATTTCAGCTTCCAACTCCTTACGGTTAATTAGTTATGATTTTTTTAGTGAACTGGTGTCAAACAGAAACTTTCACAAAACATAATCATATTGTCACACAATTAATTATTCAATTATCTAGCATAATTAACCCTAATGATCAAGATTTCATATCAATATATCTAAGTAATAATCATGAAAATTTTTGCATGAAAAATTCATGATTTTTACTTCTATTTAACAATTAAATAATTAAAGGTACACCATATATACATGCAATTTATCACATAAACATGTAATTAATCAAAACTTGGATTAGGAACCCTAAAAAAACAAATTTTTTTTTTTTATTTTCTGGAAAATTTCGAACTATATATATATTAATAATATAAATATTATTTGTTTCTTATTTAAATAATGTAATTTAAATTACAAAACAATTTAAATATATATATATATATATCCGAAAATTTGAAGATCAAAACCCTAACCCCCCTTCAAGTTTTGATTTAATTGGTAATTAAAAAATATACATAGTAGGCTCGTGATACCACTGTTGGGTTATATAACAATTTATCAAATCAAATCACAAAGCACGCAACGGAAGACAAGATCTATGTAATCAATTAATCAACCAAGATAGAAGACGTGTACCTTAAATTGAAGAAAATAAAGCTAGAAACTTTATGAAAAGTTTAAAATAAACTTCTCTACGATTGCACACACAACGTTGGAATGATGTATGCTAGTACTTGATCACGAACCGAACAACCTTTGTTATTATCCCTAATAATCGAACCAACCAAAACCCGAAACCCTTTGTATTTGGAAGGTTCGGCCGAAGCCAAGAGAAGAGGGAAGAGGAGAGAATTTGTGAGGGTTTTGCTTTGCTTGTAATTGTATGTTAAAAGCCAAAACCTTAACCCTCTATTTATAGGTAAATAATAGGGTTCTTTGAATTGGAAAACAAGTAGGATTGGGGTTAAACAACCCCTCTCAAAACCGGCCTCTATGGAATATTCTAGAGCCTTTATTAAGTGTTTCCTAATTGTATTCAAATTACAATTAACCCTTCCTCCGTTAACACCGTTAGTTATTTTCCGTTAACTATTAACATTTAACAAACGGTCGTTAGTTCAATTCGTGATCTAATTAATTAATAAATTACATTTAATATATTAATTAATTATATTACATTCACGTTGAGGTGTGACCCCGTATATATATATATATATATATATATATATATATATAATCCTAAAAATTTACTACATATATAAATATATTATAACCCTATAAAAAAAAAATTTTTTTTTTTTTTTATTTTATTTTCTGGAAAATTTCGAACTATATATATATTAATAATACAAATATTATTTGTTTCTTATTTAAATAATGTAATTTAAATTACAAAACAATTTAAATATATATATATATATATCCGAAAATTTGAAGATCAAAACCCTAACCCCCCTTCAAGTTTTGATTTAATTGGTAATTAAAAAATATACATATATATATATATATATATATATATATATATATATATATATATATATATATATATATATATATATATATATATATATATATATATATATATATATATATATATATATATATATATATATATATATATATATATATATATATATATATATATATATATATATATATATATATATATATATATATATATATATATATATATATATATATATATATATATAATATATATATATTATTTGTTTCTTATTTAAATAATGTAATTTAAATTACAAAACAATTTAAATATATATATATATATATCCGAAAATTTGAAGATCAAAACCCTAACCCCCCTTCAAGTTTTGATTTAATTGGTAATTAAAAAATATACATAGTAGGCTCGTGATACCACTGTTGGATTATATAACAATTTATCAAATCAAATCACAAAGCACGCAACGGAAGACAAGATCTATGTAATCAATTAATCAAAACTTGGATTAGGAACCCTAAAAAAACAAATTTTTTTTTATTTTATTTTCTGGAAACCTATATATAATTGATTCTTCTATAGCCATACGCAAAGATGAACCGATGGAATCACCCCTGGGAAGTTCTTCATCATCCTTGTAAGTACGTATTAGACGATGAGCAATAACATTGTAAAGATGATCTACAAAGGTTTTGCGGGTGTCTTCTCCTCTAAAACTAAGAAATACATCGTATTTCCACCATGTTCGAGAAGAAGCGTGGTCAGAATGAGAAGAGGACGATGAAGATGCCATGGATGTGTTAAAATAACCACTAGTGTATTGTACTATAGTATAGATTGTTTTCTGTCTAAATGAAGAAAATCACAAAAAATGCAATCAATCTGTAACAGCATCAATGAACACACATATACAAACACTAACAATAAAAGATTATGTGGTGTGATTGGAATTTAAACAAATGGATTAACTTTAGGAATATAATAAAAAAGACACACACACACAAGAAGATAAGATATACTCATATGGTTGGTTTTTATTTTGCTGAATGAAGAGTCGTTGCTTGAGAGTGACAGTCCAATCACACAGCCTTCGTTAGATTCCAAGAGGTAAAAAGATTCTTAAAACTGTTCTTTCAAAGGCCGACTCAATCTGAGCCAGTCATAATGCCAGATTTCGTAACTTAAAAACTTCATGAAGCATAAATCAAATTTTATCAATTAATTAGAAAATTATTAGATGCCAAAAAATATATATATAAAAAAGATTTTGATGGTTTAATAGTAAACAGCGGTTTAGCGACATACAGGGTTGTTTTTTTCAGAGGTCTAATTTCCATCTATAACTAGTATTTCTACCTGCACTTCGCTACGGATTTTGTCATGTTAACAAATATTAAACATAGTGTAAGTAAACGACGTTTTAGATACCAAATTATAAGTTTTGTTTGATGATAGTTACAAAATACATCATGGTTTATCACATTACCAAGTTATATTTTGTTTGATGATGGACATGGTTACAAAGCATGGAGAATATAGTAAAAGGCTAAAAAAGCAAAGATGAGACAAAGTTTGTGTAGAAAAAACAAATACTTGAATACTTGTATTATTAATAAGAGATAAAGTTGTGGCCAAAATCAAATGACTAAAAGTTATGTGGCCAAAATTAAAAAAAAAAAAAACTAAAAGTTTACTATAGTTAAGCCTTCATCAATTGTTATATTATATATTGGGCCTGTACTAAGTGATAGGGGTTTAAATTGAAGATGTATGATGTGATTTACAATTAGAAATAAGGATTAGTATTTTAAAATGTAAACAACTTTACACGAATTGTCATAGTGTGTATCGAACTTCAATCTTGTGCATTGTATGTAATGAACTTTCAAATCCTGTGCATTGTATGTATCCGACCAATCAAAAATTTACAAGTGGCAGCTTATATGGTTGCCACATATACACGGATACATACAATGCACAAGATTTGAAAGTTCAATACTTACAATGCACACACTATGACAATTCAGGTAAAGTTATTTACATTCTAAAATACTAATCCCTTAGAAATATTGTGCTACTCTTAATACAAATTATCATGTAAATAAAAGATGCTTAAGAATACATCAATCATGCCCCCACTTTAACCAACAAAATCAAGTGGAGACTTGTCTTTCACTGGCAATGGGGCAAAGCACAATCCGACATTCAATCATGCAAGATAATAGGCGCAAGATCACTCAGTACAATATCTCCAAGTTCATCGCACCCTGAATTTCAAATTTTAAAAAGTAGGAAAGGGATGAGGTTCTAACGATAATTATATTGATAACGAGATGTGGCGAATCTAGCCCATTTACTCATGAATGTATCAATTTGGATCACGAATTTATGGCGAATTGTCTAAACACTAAGAAAAAATACAAAGAATAGCTAAAATGCAAAACATTTCAAATTGGTTACAAGACAGGCGTGCAGTATTTACTAATCATAATCTATAATATTAAGAGTTAATTGCAAGATTGGTCCCTGTGGTTTGTACATTTTAGCAAGGGGGGTCCCTTTTCGAGAATCGTTGCAATGGGGTCCCTATTTTGAGAATTTTTTGCAAAATTGGTCCAATTTTGACGGATCCGTTAAAGGTGGTCGTCAAGTGTGCACGTGTGGGGTATTTATGTACTTTCCACCCCACATGGACCCCCATTGATAAAATGGAAAAACCACAGGGACTAATACCCCCACACGTGCACACTTGACGGCCACCTTTAACGGATCCGTCAAAATTGGACCAATTTTGCAAAAAATTCTCAAAATAGGGACCCCATTGCAACGATTCTTGAAAAGACCCCCTTGCTAAAATGTACAAACCACAGGGACCAATCTTGCAATTAACTCTACTTTATAAAAGGGAACTCCCTCCAAAAATCTCAAATAAGGAATTGAACTACCTAAAATATTCTTCTTCTTTATTCATTAGTTTAAACATTTCTACCTAATATACCTATAATACCCTTAATGAAATAATTAACAACATAAATCCATCAATCCTTAAAATAACAACACTACGTCCTTTAACATCAATTACTTCTACATTTATCATCGTTGTCGTCCCCACCACCGCCGCCACCACCACCCCGCGCCGCTACCATTATCACCGCCGCATTGCGCGGGCATATGACTCATAATATATAATAAATCACTTTTTTAGAAAGGCTATTTAATTACTCCGTATATTGTAAGTAAAATTATATTGCAGTTTTTTGGTCATAGTTAACAAATAATTCTTTTGTAGGATATTTTGTGAAGAAATAATACAAAAATCAACACGACAACCCGACCCACCTTATGGTAAAAACACTCTGTTAGGACCCATTACCAACCTACCCAACCACCCATTTTGCCACATAGACAAGCGTATAAAGGTAGGTAGGTAGGTCAGCGAAAGGTAAGGAACAGCATTCTTGCTAACCAATTTGTCAATAGGATGAAGTTATTCACATGCCACGCAGTGTTAGTTTAGGCTTGATTATATATAAACCTACCTTACTGGCATTTTAGCTCAAAAACACTCGGTGAAGCTGCCAACAGATGATCACGCCTACTGTCGATGAATTTCTGCCTCAATTCCTCGAATTTTCCTTCAATAATTGCTTTTCTGATTAAGCGAAAGAACGATAAATAGTGGTGTGTGTTATGTCTGCAAGAATGAACCAAGATTAAATATATTGGTTGCATTAGTTTAAAATAAATAGATTGCAGGTGTTTGTTACTTATTACTTATTACATTTCAAGCAAAATCTAAGCCAGCATTTCGTGGACATTGAGAAGATGATTGATGCATGCTTTTGTATGATTCCGGCATGTGTAACAGTTGCAGCCGTCAACGATCCGCGTTGCATCTTCCCTGCACCAGTATTTAGCAACAACAAATGAAACAAACATGAATTAGATGTGAGCATGTCATGAATTTATCAATAGGTCCAGTTGGGTTATGATTCATCTTAAACGTTTCAAGTGAAGCAACACAAGTATTTTGAAATATTAATCTAATTCTCATAATAATATACGAGTAGCTATGTAACCATAAGTAGTACATTGATTATTACTGGAAAATTTTGAAAATGATTTGAATCAACATAAGTGTGCGAACTGATGACACACTCTGAATACTACCCATTTCTGACTTGTTACCCAGCCCACCCATAATGCCACCAATAGCATTTTTTCATAGCAAGACTAGAGAAAAAGGCTTCGTACATTTTCAGCTAAAGAACAATCAAGGGAGATAAAATAGTAGACCTACAAATGCACATGAGCATCAACATACAAAAGAGACTGTATTTCAATTTCCTTAACTCAATCCAACAAAGCAGCTGCATTTAATACTAAATATAATTATCCTTGGTGAACAGGAAATCTGTGTGCTTTCAGTAGCAATAGAAAAACATGGGATCGGGTAACAGCTAACTTTAACAGGTTGGAACAGTTCAGGTCAGGCCGAGTTGATCTTAAGCCCCATCTGTCAAAACTCAAAAGTCAAACCTTTTCATTTTTTTAATTGATATTAGTTTCTCATATATGATAGCCAATGTTATACTATCTTAGTCATACTATAACTTTAAGAACAGTATGATTCAGAAGGTTTTAAGCATTGAAAAGTACACTTTCTGTGACTTTTAAGGCATTTGACACCTTTCCATTTAACCAATTTTATCTGACCCATTTGAGGGAAGGCACATCCAAAATCGACACTTCATAAGTAGATGAGTTGAAATTGCCATGTCCTTTGTTTTAAATCAAATTTATAAACCATACACCTTATAAACAAACATATAAACATCATTACCAATAAATTGTTGCCTTAAGATTTATCTTTTGTATGGTCACCAGTCAAAGACACATATTTACACCGGTCATCAAGTGGGAAGATAAGTGCAAAGCCACCAAGAGTCAGATGAAAAATATACCTACCAAAAACATTATTATAGTTTTTAATCAGCAAAAGGAACTCAGGAGGGCAAAGAAAGTTATTGCTTTTACGCAGAGTCAAAGGATCAATTCCCGCTGCAATGCCCTGTAATACCTCCTCTAGATCATTGGAAAAAAGAATTTCAGGTTAATAAACGTGATTCATGAAACATACCAAAGATTCATCTCGACTTCTTTCTGAAATAAAATTATATGACGTTTATAGATGAAAGGAAAAATGGTTGCTTGCTTAAACCTTTAAAATTCAAAAAGGTTTTATTATCCAAAAGTCTGTCGATTACAAAAATTAGTCCCCTATAAATTTTAAAAGCTATTGCATATAAAATTATACCTGGAAGTCCAAGGCCACAAACTTGGCAAGGTTTCTCCTTTGGTAAACAGTCCTACAACAAATCATTAGATATCTCAGTTACGTATGTGTAAAACAAACATTTGGTATTACATGGCATTGCAGATGTTGTCTGCCCCATCAAGATTAATATTTAAAACTACAAATCTTTATCTTTTACAAAAATTGTCTGCCCCATCAGATTAAGCTAGTACAGGATGTAGTGATGTGTCCACAACATAGTTTGCTACATGACAATAATGAGAAGACTATAATACCGTAACAGCATGGAGAAAAGTAGATCTTTCATCAATGCCATCTCCAAGCCCAAAGCCACCAATATAATAACCTGAAATGCCACTTCACATCATGAAATTAATTGAGGATTAAGTTGGAAAAATATGCTTAACAATTGAAAAATAAGATTACTCCAAGAAGGGGCTATGGAAAATAGAGTATGGCAAAAGAAATCTCAGATATGTGCGGGTTATGAAAGAATAAGAATAACATCATTGAAATCAAGAGTTATTCAAATGCTCATCATATACAGATTTAAACTAAAAACACCAGCCATAGAACCAACAGAACTAAAATATGATAAGTTAGATACTGAAAGAACAACGCTGGCGTTCTTCAACACTGCATCCTCCAACAATGGATCCAAAAAGAGCTCCATCTGTCAACATTCCAATAACAGTTACAGAATTTTTCAAATTTTTTTTTTTTGTAAACAAACAAGAGTTTTTGTGACTATGTGCATTCTTTGTTAGCTTACGATAAGCAATTATGCGAATAATGCAAGAGACGCAATTGTAAATCAAATAGTAGAGAATTCAAACCCTTTTTGATAGATTAGAAAATCCAAACCCTTCTTGAATCTACCGTCAAATTGTAATTTTCTGTTATACGTTTTGATTTAAGAGCAGCTACATAACTTGCATGCCATGGAGTGAAAGATAGCTACTGATCATAAACGTGAAATTAGATATCACAAAAAATTAGAGTACATTATAACCTACCCAGAAACGAAATGATGCAACTTTTGGGACAAATCAATAGAGTACATATTTTTTATATCATAACAATTGAAAATAATCGCCAAAAGATCCATTTAGTGTTAAACAGACTGTGGATATGTCGGGTAAATAATAAACATGGAAATGGCAATAAATATAAGATCGATTTCTTTACTTACATAGTCAATGAAGACATCATTTTCAGAGATTTTATAATACAGAATGACCAATGACATTCAAATAAAAAGTAAAATGGATGATAACATTCAACCGTCGGATAAATTAGTTCAATTACCGAATTTAGTGATATGCAATCATCAAGCCATCTAATTGTTCGATCAACAGAAGCTTTGTTCCTCTTTTTATTAACCGGGGCAAGTACTTCATCAATTAGGACCCTTCATGCTGCAAGGAAATAACGATTGAAACCACATCTACATGAATACGTATTTTGAGAAATAAAAAGTTAAGTTAACCCATCAGGTCTACAGCTTTCTATATTTGGACACAAACGACTGAAAGTTTGCATACTACAGAATATACCAAACACATTTATCATTTGCTTTAAATGTAACCAAACTCTTTAGATTTAACTTCCAAGAATCATGAATACTATATACTAACATTTTACAAATTCATAGTGCATATCGCTTTCAGGCAGATGTAAGTAAATGCGCTACTTCGGAATGACAGTAAAACCGTTAAAGATGTAAATACCTAAAAAATGCTTTTTCTCTAAAATGTTAATTTACATATGCAAAACATTTCATCAATTACTCTACTATTTTCTATCATATGAAACATTTATAGTCATTTTATCAATAAACTATTGGAAGATTAGCCGTGTACCTTTTAAAGTTTATATATATGTAACGGAAGACTAAAAATACAAACATGTATTATTTATAAAACTTGCACACGATTAATATTTCCTCAATGATCCAATTACACCATAATAGTTGTCATATTAGATAGACTAGAAATAATACCTTTCAGTAGGTAAAATCTTGTGTGACAAAAACAATATTCAATAGTATGTTTATCTCTAAAGTTGATCCACACAAACACTTCAAACAATACCCGAAGGCTGCTAGACCTTAATTGCCAAATACTAAAAAATATCAAACTCTTAGTTTGATGTTTTTGTTCCCACCGTAGTCAATAACTAACAAGGAGCAATTTTCCTTTATTGTTTTCCATTTGCAAATATGGAGTTTCAAAGGAAGATATATCTATGTGTGTGTCTTACTACACTCAACACATGCTCCTTTTATAGCCGATTGATTAGGAGAGAGAGGATACAAAATCTATACCAAATCCATGTCAAGATATCATATTGATTTGCATATCTCACATTAGATCGGATAAGATTGGATACATGGAAT
>CM067167.1:278122589-278186459 GCA_034093135.1 Erigeron breviscapus
CAGATGCCTCATAGTTTCCTGAATGTGACTATAGTTCCGGAGAATATAGTCTGGATCGAACAGCTGTGGGGCCATCAATGGGGACCCTCGGGAGAATCCTCCCAGATCTCCTTGGATCTGGGTCGATCGCCTGAATTCCCATCAGTTTGGCGATTTGTCTGTTGGTCGCCGTTGGTGGGTGCCTCAGTGGCCAGTCCAGATCTGGGGGAGTGTTTCCCCCAGGTTCGTTTTTGACCGCCCCGGACCGCTTGTTGGGAGTTTTGTTCAAATCCGGGCGGTACATCGGCCATTTCTTCCTGATTTCGGTTCAATGTAGATTATCACAAAAATGAATGGTTTTGGGATCCGAGTGTGAGGTCCCACGTATGACACTAAATGATTGTGCACCGAACTGGGGTTAGGTTGAAGATGGGATGATGGGTGTTTTTGGATCGTTCGTTGGCGGTTCCCCGAAGGTAGGGTTCTAGCCTCTTTACGCCAATCGAACGGATATGTGATCTATGTGTGATCGAGTGTGTGTAGAATGCCTTTAAAGGTCTTTAAGTCCTCCTTTTATAGGGGGAATCGTCTTGGAGAACAAGTAGGCCTCTTTAGGGTTTCCTAAGTCTTAGGCCGGGAATATCATTTCCATAATTATTGGCTGGAAGTGATAAGGGTGAATCCCGGTTTTATAGGAAAGCAATTATTATCTTTATTTATCTTCTGCGGGATCCTTCGTCACGGAGAGGCCTTCGTGCCTCAGCGTATTTATTATTCCTTTGTGTGGCAGGTCCTGCGTACCGCTGGGAGGGTATATCATCACCCAACATGGGTAGCCAACCCGGTCACGGTAAATAAAAGCGACGGAGGGTGGCGAATGTGTGTAGACTTCATAAACATAAACAAGGCTACACCTAAAGACTGCTACCCACTACCGTAGATTGACTGGAAGGTCGAGTCCGTAGCAGATTTCAGGCTAAAGTGCTTCTTGGACGCATACAAAGGTTACCATCAGATACAAATGGCCAACAGTGACGAAGAAAAGACATCGTTCTACACCAGCAAAGGAATATACTGCTATACAAAAATGCCATTTGGTCTGAAGAATGCAGGAGCTACGTATCAGCGACTGGTCGATAAGGCTTTCCAACATCAGCTAGGAAGGAACCTGGAAGCCTATGTCGACGATATGGTTATCAAGAGTAGGAGCGAGGATGAACTGTTATTGGATATACAGGAAACCTTTAACACGCTAAGAAGCATCAACATGAAGTTGAACCCGAAGAAGTGCTCATTCGGAGTGGAAGAAGGAAAGTTTCTCGGGTACTACATAACAAAGAAGGGGATACAAGCAAACCCGTCAAAAGTGAACAAACTCTCACAGATGCTCCTACCAACCTCCATAAAGGAAGTACAGAGTTTGAATGGAAAGTTGGCAGCGCTGAGCAGATTTTTATCCAGAGGAGCAGAAAAGCAGCTCCCGTTTTTCAAAACGCTTAAGGGATGCATCGACAAGAAGACCTTCAAATGGACTATCGAAGCCAACGAAGCTTTTGAACAAATGAAGAAGTATATCGCAGAGCTACCAACGTTGACATCCCCTATAGCAGGAGAAATACTATACATCTATATAGCATCGTCTGAAGAATGTGTGAGCTCCGTATTATTAGCAGAAAGAGATAAAAAGCAAATACCGATCCACTTCGTTAGCAGAATACTGCAAGGAGCAGAAACACGGTACCCGGAGCTCGAAAAATTAGTCTTGGCACTAGTCCACACCGCCAGAAGACTACGAAGGTATTTTCAGGCTTACAATATAGTTGTCCTAACTGACAAACAAATTAAACAGGTGTTATTAAAACCGGAGAAATCAGGAAGAATGGCTAAGTGGGCCATCGAACTCGGAGAGCATGACATTGAATTCAGAGCACGAAATTCGGTGAAAGGACAGGTGCTAGCAGACTTCATCGCAGAAACAAAACATAATAAAGAAACCGGAGCTACAAGCCACTCAAGCACATTGACCATCACCAACGATCAAGACCGTGATCAATGGCAGTTATACACTGACGGAGCCTCAAGTAAGAGCGGCTCCGGAGCTGGATTGATGCTCATAGGGCCTGACAAAAAAGAATATACATACGCCCTAAGGTTCGAATTCGAAACAACAAATAATGAAGCAGAATACGAAGCGCTGCTAGTAGGGTTACGTATTGCAAAAGAAATGAAGGTGAATAATATCCACGCATACGTAGATTCCCAGCTAGTAGCAAAGCAAGTTCAGGGGGAATTCGAAGCAAAGCAACCAACAATCAAACAATATCTGGAAAAAGTTCATGAACTCATAAATTGCTTTGGATCATTAGAAATAGAACACATAAGGAGAAACCAGAATCATAAAGCAGATTCATTAAGCAAGTTGGCATCCCTCACCTTTTCCCACTTAGCCAAGGACGTCCTAATCGAAGTACTCAAAGACAGGTCGATAAGTGAGAAAGAAGTGTTGGACATAACAAAGAAGACCCCAACAATTGGATGAGACCCATAAGGGAGTACCTAATAAGTGGACTCCTCCCAGAAGACAAAAATGAGGCCAGAAAGATTCGAATTAAGGCACCACAATTCAAAATCATGGATGGAATATTGTACAAGAATGCCTTCCTAACGCCATGGTTAAGATGCGTGGGACCAACCAAAGCCAGTCTAATCATTACAGAGATGCACGGAGGTATCTGCGGACATCATGCTGGCCCGAAATCAGTAGTAGCAAAGATACTAAGACTAGGATACTACTGGCCAACAATGCACCAGGACGCCTCGGCAACACTGAAAGTATGTGTGAACTGCCAGCTTCACGCAAATGTCAGCAGGATGCCAAAACAGGATATGACCTCCGTCATCTCAGCATGGCCATTTGCGCAATGGGGGATCGACATTGTCGGACCACTGCCATTAGCAGCATCAGGACACAAATTTTTGGTCGTTGCAATAGACTACTTCACCATATGGGTAGAAGCAAAACCACTGGCAGAGATAACTGGGAAGAACATAGAAAAATTTGTCTTCGAACATATCTGACAATGGAAAACAATTTTCGGAAGGCACCTTCCCTGAATTCTGCAATTGGCTAAAAATTCAGCAGAACTTCACATCTGTGTACCACCCACAGGGCAATGGGATGGTAGAAGTCACAAACAGAGACCTTGTAAAAGGAATAGAAAAAAGGTTGGGCCCCACCCGAAAAGGATGGGTAGACGAGATACCATTGGTACTTTGGGGGCTCAGGACTACACCAAAAAGGGGAACAAAAGAGACCCCCTTTAGCTTGGTATATGGATCAGAAGCAGTCCTACCAACGGAGCTCCAAGTATCAACATGCAGGGTATCCAACCTAGACACAGAAGACAACGAAGAAAACCTTCGGCTAAACTTAGACATCCTGGATGAACGAAGGGAGATAGCAGCAATAAGTGCAACATCCTACAGACAGAAAGTAGAAAATTACTACAATAAAAGGGTGCGGAAATCTGGGATCGAATCTCAATTCCCCATGGTGTCGGGCATTTACCTCTTCGGACGCGTGCGGGCCGTGTTATCGCACCCTTGGTCTCCAGGGGTGCCTTCGGGTTCCAACCGCTAGCATACTGCCTGCTTGGATGTCACTGCTAGGATTCGAACCACTAACAAACTAACACGCCGTTCTAAAAAAAAAAAAGGGTGCGGAAATCAACTTTCAAGCCAGGAGACTATGTGCTAAGGCTCAATAGTCAGAGCAAGGAAGAGAACAGAGGAAAGCTCAGCCAAACATGGGAAAGACCATACAAAGTGGCTCAAGCTTATGGCAACGGAGCATATGACTTGGTTGACATGGAAGACAAATCAGTTGGAAGACCATGGAATGCGACCAACCTCCGACGATTCTACCACTAAAAGGCAAGAAAAAGCTCTCATATGTATTCCATATAACTATTTTAGAGCTGCCTTTAATAAAATCAGACTTAAGCGAATAGGGTCGCAACCTTTCGCAAAATAATTATGAGTACGTACAAGTAAAACAAAAATATACATTAAAAGTTGGAGTAAGGGGACGCCCATTAAATCCAACGAAACCATGGCAAAATCTTAACAAAGATACAAGCCCGGTTAACACTCAAGCATTAAAGATAAAAGTCTTGGTGCCACGCCGATTGAATGTAATCAAAATGCAGAGAGTATAACAAATAAGGATGAAATTGTTTAAATACAATAAAAAAGTCCGACAAATAAAACTGTATTTCCTGGAGATCACAAAGAGGTACGGGTCTTTTTCTGCAACAGAGCATCAACGGAGGCAGAGTCATCAGAGGAGATATCCCTAACAAATGGGAAATCCGCACGAGCAAGATCATCTTCAGCTTTCGACACTCTCTCTGAGGTCTGATCAACAAAGTCCGGTGCGAGGGAAATCAACCCATCCCTTGATAGTTGGCCCAGAACAGATGCCCTTTCTTGGGCACGGTTCGCATTTATAACCTCCGCCAACAACAAACCAGCCTCTTCACTCATCATCAATTCATTACAGGCATAAGGGATGACCTCAGAAATATCCCTCTTGGACTTCAACTCAGTAGCAGCAGCCTTTTGACGCGCCTCCTCCAATTCAGCCTCAAGCTCAGCTATTCGGGCATCTTTCGATTCGATGGCCTTTTTACTTGTTTCACAGAAAGATGCCATCTGATTAACTTTTGTCTGGGCACCCTGCAGTCGTTTGGCATACTCAACACAATGTTCTTTTTGCTCACTCATCTGCCTCCTAGCAAGAAGAAGTTCATTTTGCAAGCGAGAAATAAAATGTTCGTCACCATTACAAGAGGAACAGACAGAAGACCCCTTCTCACGATGACGGTTTCTCAAACCAACCCTCCATATTTGCAGATTGCTGAACCAAAAGCCGGTATCGGGCATTCACAATGGTGCCAACGATAGTATTCATATAAAGAAGCTGATCATAAGAAGCCTGAAGATTTCCAGCATCCAACGCCACCAGCTCCCGGACCCAGTCATCAGGAACAAAGCGGAGAAGAAGCTCCTCTACCACCTCAGGATCAGGGACATCTGCAACAAGAGGATACACAATAAACCTGTGTGTCATAAAGATAAGAATGTCACAAAAAACACTCACTCATATTCATTTCTGAAGGCTGCAGTTCACCTAGCAACAGCATATCAAAGATGGATTGAGGTTTCATTTTTTCTTTCGAGGCCTTGGATGGAGCCTTCCTCTTTTTTGAGGGGGTAGCATCAGCAACAACCTCCTCCTCAGCCTCAACAGCCGCAGGCTCCACAACTTTCCCAGCAAGCAACTTTGCAGAAATCACAGACAACTTGGGCTGACATTCCAACAACGGACCCTTCACAAACTCAGCCAAAGTAACCTCTGGGAAATGAGGAAAATGTCAGAAAAAGTTAACAACATTGATAAAACTAACTATATAAAAGACAAAAAATTCTCACCTTTCCCTCCAACAAGAATTCTGGAATCAACACCTTCAGGCCACTGCTTCAAAATACCGGCTTGGTGCAAGACAACATCAGGATAACGATCCAACTTAACAGGGTTCTCAATAATCTGACTGTACAGGGGTAACTCAAGCACATGGGCAGGCACCGACTCTTTAAATTAGTCGGTTTCCCACCAGTCAATAACGCTGAGTAAGCCTCAGGAATCACGGAACTTTCAATGAAAACAAACTCATTTTTCCTTCCCCTGACGTCAGTACTACCAGGCAAAAAGCAATCGATCTTGGGTTTCTTTTGGATGGTTACCCACTCACCAGCATCGCACAAATCAAAGAAAACAAAAAACAAATCAACATACGCCTCACCACCATATGCGCGATAGAGGATTTCAAAAGCGATAATACGAGCAACACCATTAGGATGCATAAAGGAGAAAGGACAGTTATAATGGCTCATCACATCAAGGAAAAAGGGGTAAAGAGGAAATCTAAGGTTTCCACGGGTAACATGGGCGATGTATAGACCCACAAAACCCTGAGGAGGATTGGCAACGGTTTCCTCAGAGGACGGTAAGCGAACCGCCTTATCTAAAGAAGAAAGGTAGGTAGAGCAAAACCATCCCAACCCCTCAAATGTAACCACAGACGATAGATCACTACGCCCTACTTTAGCCATTTCTGAAAAATAGCAAAGGAAGAAAATCGAAGGAAAATAACTAACCTGAAGAAGGGGAAATTAGGGCACAGCAGATGCAAGATTGGGGAAATGATCGGAACGATCTGGCATTCAACACAAGGTATTTTTATTTTTCATTATTTATCTTTTTGACCCTCGAGAATTTTAAGTCTAACAAGACAGCCCTCAGACGCCTATCTTCTTAGACTGGGGGGCTTGATGATATACCGCATATGGAGCTTTACCTCCGATACCAGAAGACCTCCGTATCCATAACGAAGCGACTACCTTCGCAGGAAAGGATCTCCGTATTCAGAATTATCACGAAGCTTTTAGGATGACTATCCCAAGCTCCGGATATGCTCAGAACCTTTCGCATCTATCTAAATCTCTTATAAAGGAAAGACATATCAAATACCCGAATACCTCGGACACGGTTTGTAGCGAGATCATTATGAATCTTCCAAAAAAGATAAGAGATATCCTTAAGAGAGGAAAAGATTTACCCTGACTCCTTTTCCTCCTCTCCAAGTCTCCAATCCCCTATATATAGGGATGTTTCCGCATCCAAGAGGATTCATTCACCTCTTGAAGAAAAATCTAATATACTAAGGCGTAAAGCGGCCTCTATGCCCTTTGACTGATAGGGAACCGCCTGCAAATCATTTCTACCACACTCACTGTAACACCCCGACTAGGGCGGAAACACGAGATGCCACAGAATGACATGGTACAAAAAGATTAAGTAGAAAACATCAACATAAAGTTTCAAATGACATTCAAATCCCAAGAGATTACAAGTTAAAGTTGACGTTTAACAATCATTACATGACCAAATCCATAACCAAAAGACCAAATGTTCGCATTACATAAGTCCAAGCACATTACAAATAAGCTTCCAAAGAGGCGGTCAAGCTTAGAACCTATTGCCCTATACCTGAAAAGCATGAAGAAAAAGTGTCAACTACGAGAGTTGAGTGAGTTCATAGGTTTATGCTAACAACACATATATATTTAATCCAATTCAAGAAATAGTATGTCATAAAATTTCCAAGGATTCCATCATACTATCCATACCCAAACCGTATGTTCAATCAATAATAACCAACCATAAATAATATCAATAACACTTGGCCAAAGGCATAAATTGATGAGTTTGTGCTTGAGCCACTACTAAAACCGGTTATGTCCAAGATAATAAGGGACACATGCCGTCAATCATGTGCGATAATAATAAAGGGGTCGTGCCATGGAGACGACCAATAATGTAAAGGGGCGTGGTATGACCACTGATATAGTAGCTAGAGCACCGCGTGGTCGGACTGGGAATGAAGGTCGACACAAAGGCAACCAAACATCCCACCGTTACTCGTTGGGTGAGGGGACAAGTCCTAGTTGCGCAACTCTCAAACTACAGGCCTCTCGAAGAGTTAATAGTAGTGTACCGAGGTGAAACAGTTTGATAGTACTCAAGCTCATCATATAATATATCACACGTTGAACATACAATATAATTCCCATATCATAATCATCGTTCATTCAATGTAGCATTTTCATAAAAGAAAGTCAATTTAACTAATCATGCTTTTCACCCCGTAAGTAAAACACATAAAATGGTTTGAAAGGGGGGCTATGACTCACTTGATTAGAGAGTGAAATGGGCTGATCAAACGCGATTCCTTCGCCTAGATTTGTTGCGCCTCAAGCAAGCCTAAACCATAACGTATATATTCACAACGTAAGTTCGCGTGACATGAACTAGTGAGCTAGATCATGAGATGTATACTAGTAGACTTGCCCATCTTTGGTTGTTACTTAATTGTGGAATTAGTTATTTTTATCAATGGTTATGATGATTTAACCCCATTCTTGATTTACATAATTTATTTATTGATTTTTATGTCTTTTAATTACCATTTAAATTCAATAATTCATGGAAATTCTTAGAAATCACCACTAAACATTTTAGCCAAAAATCCCAGGCCTTTTAGGCAACTTTTATCAATAAAAATTTATATCAATTCAACCTCTCTTGTGTCTTGCTTATTTTGAGGATTTTAAGCTTAAAAATCGTTTACCGAAATAGTGATTTTAGCCTCATTTCTTAAGCAATTAAAGTGCTTCAAAAGGGGTTTTCATTCTTGTTTCATTATTTCCAGAAAGTTCATCATATTTTGGTGTCCAAAGTCGTGATAGTGGTGGTGGTGTGATATGTGCAATTTAGTGCTTTCGGTTAGTGATTATTTGACCCGAAAAGGTGATTTTTGAGCTTATTCTTGCCATGTATCAAGTGAGTTGAGTTTTATACTTTTATTTGTGTATTTTCCATTAATTTTAATAATAATATTTAATTAGTTATTTTTACTTAATTATTTATCTTTAAATTATGTAACACATGTCTCTTGCCTTTTAAATATTTTTCTCCAGTAGGTTTTAGTTATTTTTATCAATGGTTATGATGATTTAACCCCATTCTTGATTTACATAATTTATTTATTGATTTTTATGTCTTTTAATTACCATTTAAATTCAATAATTCATGGAAATTCTTAGAAATCACCACTAAACACTTTAGCCAAAAATCCCAGGCCTTTTAGGCAACTTTTATCAATAAAAATTTATATCAATTCAACCTCTCTTGTGTCTTGCTTATTTTGAGGATTTTAAGCTTAAAAATCGTTTACCGAAATAGTGATTTTAGCCTCATTTCTTAAGCAATTAAAGTGCTTCAAAAGGGGTTTTCATTCTTGTTTCATTATTTCCAGAAAGTTCATCATATTTTGGTGTCCAAAGTCGTGATAGTGGTGGTGGTGTGATATGTGCAATTTAGTGCTTTCGGTTAGTGATTATTTGACCCGAAAAGGTGATTTTTGAGCTTATTCTTGCCATGTATCAAGTGAGTTGAGTTTTATACTTTTGAAATAGCTTATTTCCAGTAGGTTTATCATATTTTCTTGGTCATAAGATTGTGGTGCATGTGTGTGCTCAAAATGCATTTTTGCGTGTTTTCGGTTTATGATTTCTAGCTTATTTTAACATGTTTTGATTCAAGCTTTATATCCTTGATATTTTATCAATTTTTCCATAATATTATCATCAAGATTAACATATTTTTCAGTTATGACAAGTCCATATTCATCTCATAATCCAACTTTCTTAAATCTAGCATACATGCATTCAAATCAACAACTTTTTAATACCAACTTTTATAGATCTAACATTCAACAACATAAAAACATCTTTTTAATGAAAAATCTCAGAATATATTCTTCAAAAATATACAAAAACATATAGATCTATCAAAAGGAAAATCACTTTAAAAGCTACTAATCTATAACAACACTTTTGGGTCTTAAACTTGTTGAATCCTTGGATTTTTCTTCTTAGATTCGACATGCATGAGCATGGAAAGAAAGATCCTATCAACTTTGCCCTCATCAAGTGTATATTACAAAGAAAACAAGAAGAAAGTATGAGTTTTTGATAAATCTTTGAATATAAACAAGAACACGATTAGATCTAACAAAAAGGATGGAGATTATACCCTCTTGAACTTGGTTTTTGATGGTGAAAGTGGGCAGAATTTTCGTGACTCTTGAAGCCTCCAACAACCCTTAATCTAACCCAAAAACAATCCTTAAACCCTTGCTTAATATAACCCTTTAGTAATCTAACTTAATCCCTTATTATTAGTACTAGTTTAGATGAATTTTTCTTGTCTTCCTTCTTTGTTATTTTGGCCGAATGAGGGAGAAGGAAGAGTTTTGAGAGAGAATAAAGAGAGAGAGTGTGAAAAATGGTGTAAGGGGTTTGTGTTGGGAGTTTCAAGAGTGAATGTGGAGTGTAGGTTTTGAAATGAAAGAGTGAAAGTGTGAAAAGGGGGGGGGGGCCGGCCTCAAGGGGGGTAATGAAGAGTTTTCTTTTTTTTTTTGTTATATAAATGTGTATATGTATTTAGGTGTATAAGGGTATTTAGATGTGTGTTTGTTTAATAAGTGTATTATGTATTTGTTTATAATAATAAGTTAACTAGTGATGTCCAATGTATATGTGTATGTGCCGTATATATGTATGTATATGTGTATATATTTGTGTTTTTAGTTTATTACATAGGCCATTATTTATAATCTTGTATTTATTTTAGGCATACATGTATATATATATATACTTATTATGATTTAAACGCTTTTATGCGCATATGAACTTATAAACATATTTTGAAATAGAAATTTTATTTTCGTGACCAAATTTACTTTAATTAGCTAAATGATTAAATTGTTGGACCTTCGTAAGGATTTTTTGATGGTTATCTCAACTTGTGAGACTTACATTATTATTTAGATAATTTGATTGATTAACAACAAAATTTTGTTCAATGCTATTTTATTAAATTTGATTTAGAACTAAATACTAGCTTTAGATTGCTAATTTAGGGGCATTAACTACTAGCTTCAAGTATAACTATGGCTTGCGGGATCATAGACAACATAACTAGCACATATATATAATATAAAAGTAGGGTTGTTACATCCTTACCCCCTTAGAAGAATTCTGTCTCGGAATTTGAATTTGCTTAGGGAGTAAGTGCGGGTATTTCTCGCGTATAAAGTCCTCGCGCTCCCATGTAAACTCGGGTCCATGTTTCGTATCCCATCTAACTTTAACGATAGGGATCTTGCTTCTCTTAAGACGTTTCTCATCGCGGTCGAGAACTTCTATTGGCTCCTCACGAAATTGGAGCTTATCTTCCACACGTAGTTCCTCGAGTGGGACTACTTTCGAATCATCCGCCACACATTTCTTCAAGTTCGACACATGGAATGTGTCATGAACATCTCCCAATTCTTGGGGTAATTTCAACTTATAGGCTACGGGGCCTATTCTAGCAACAATTTCAAATGGCCCAATGTATCGGGGGCTCAACTTTCCTCTTTTGCCGAATCTTACGGTTCCCTTCCATGGCGACACCTTTAATAGTACCTTGTCACCAACCTCAAATTCTAGGGGCTTCCTCCTTTGGTCCGCATAACTCTTTTGCCGATCTCTTGCGGCCTTAAGCTTTTCTTTAATGATCGCCACCTTGTCCGTTGTCTCTTGGACAAAATCAACGGTAGCTAGGCTTCTCTCACCCGCCTCTACCCAACACATGGGTGATCTACATTTACGCCCGTAGAGAGCTTCAAACGGTGCACATTGTATGCTAGAGTGATAACTATTGTTGTAAGTAAATTCCGCGTATGGCAAGTGTTCATCCCAACTTCCACTAAATTCTAATGCGCAAGCCCTTAGCATGTCCTCCAGCGTTTGTATCGTACGCTCACTTTGCCCATCCGTTTGTGGGTGGTAAGCTGTGCTTAATGCTAACGTAGTGCCCATTGCTTCTTGCACAAGACCCCAGAAACGTGAGGTAAACCTACCATCCCTATCGGATATTATGGACAGAGGTACACCATGTAATATCACAATCTTTTCAACGTACAGACGAGCTAAACGCTCAGTGTTCCAATCTTCTTTGATGGGGATGAAATGGGCTGATTTTGTAAGACGATCAACAATCACCCATATAGCATCATGACCTTTCTTTGTCCGAGGCAACTTCGTCACTAGGTCCATTGCTATTTGCTCCCACTTCCACTCGGGAATTTCCGGCTGCTTTAAAAGTCCAGCTGGCTTTTGGTGCCCAGCTTTGACCATCGCACAAGTCATGCATCGGCTCACATATAGGGCTACATCACCTTTCATCCCAGGCCACCAAAAGTCCCTTTTTAGACCTTGGTACATCTTATCCGCCCCCGGATGAATCGAGTATTTTGAATTGTGAGCTTCATTCATTAGTACCTCTCTCAGCCCATTGATCTTTGGGACCCAAGCTCTTCCTTTGAAATACAAGATGTCTTCATCATCCCTATCGAACCTTGTTTCTACTCCGCTTAAGGCTTCTTCCTCAATATTCTTACCTTCAAAGGCCTTTGCTTGATCAAAAAAAAAAAAAAAAAAAAAAAAAAAAAAAAAAAAAAAAAAAAAAAAAAAAAAAAAAAAAAAAAAAAAAAAAAAAAAAAAAAAAAAAAAAAAAAAAAAAAAAAAAAAAAAAAAAAAAAAAAAAAAAAAAAAAAAAAAAAAAAAAAAAAAAAAAAAAAAAAAAAAAAAAAAAAAAAAAAAAAAAAAAAAAAAAAAAAAAAAAAAAAAAAAAAAAAAAAAAAAAAAAAAAAAAAAAAAAAAAAAAAAAAAAAAAAAAAAAAAAAAAAAAAAAAAAAAAAAAAAAAAAAAAAAAAAAAAAAAAAAAAAAAAAAAAAAAAAAAAAAAAAAAAAAAAAAAAAAAAAAAAAAAAAAAAAAAAAAAAAAAAAAAAAAAAAAAAAAAAAAAAAAAAAAAAAAAAAAAAAAAAAAAAAAAAAAAAAAAAAAAAAAAAAAAAAAAAAAAAAAAAAAAAAAAAAAAAAAAAAAAAAAAAAAAAAAAAAAAAAAAAAAAAAAAAAAAAAAAAAAAAAAAAAAAAAAAAAAAAAAAAAAAAAAAAAAAAAAAAAAAAAAAAAAAAAAAAAAAAAAAAAAAAAAAAAAAAAAAAAAAAAAAAAAAAAAAAAAAAAAAAAAAAAAAAAAAAAAAAAAAAAAAAAAAAAAAAAAAAAAAAAAAAAAAAAAAAAAAAAAAAAAAAAAAAAAAAAAAAAAAAAAAAAAAAAAAAAAAAAAAAAAAAAAAAAAAAAAAAAAAAAAAAAAAAAAAAAAAAAAAAAAAAAAAAAAAAAAAAAAAAAAAAAAAAAAAAAAAAAAAAAAAAAAAAAAAAAAAAAAAAAAAAAAAAAAAAAAAAAAAAAAAAAAAAAAAAAAAAAAAAAAAAAAAAAAAAAAAAAAAAAAAAAAAAAAAAAAAAAAAAAAAAAAAAAAAAAAAAAAAAAAAAAAAAAAAAAAAAAAAAAAAAAAAAAAAAAAAAAAAAAAAAAAAAAAAAAAAAAAAAAAAAAAAAAAAAAAAAAAAAAAAAAAAAAAAAAAAAAAAAAAAAAAAAAAAAAAAAAAAAAAAAAAAAAAAAAAAAAAAAAAAAAAAAAAAAAAAAAAAAAAAAAAAAAAAAAAAAAAAAAAAAAAAAAAAAAAAAAAAAAAAAAAAAAAAAAAAAAAAAAAAAAAAAAAAAAAAAAAAAAAAAAAAAAAAAAAAAAAAAAAAAAAAAAAAAAAAAAAAAAAAAAAAAAAAAAAAAAAAAAAAAAAAAAAAAAAAAAAAAAAAAAAAAAAAAAAAAAAAAAAAAAAAAAAAAAAAAAAAAAAAAAAAAAAAAAAAAAAAAAAAAAAAAAAAAAAAAAAAAAAAAAAAAAAAAAAAAAAAAAAAAAAAAAAAAAAAAAAAAAAAAAAAAAAAAAAAAAAAAAAAAAAAAAAAAAAAAAAAAAAAAAAAAAAAAAAAAAAAAAAAAAAAAAAAAAAAAAAAAAAAAAAAAAAAAAAAAAAAAAAAAAAAAAAAAAAAAAAAAAAAAAAAAAAAAAAAAAAAAAAAAAAAAAAAAAAAAAAAAAAAAAAAAAAAAAAAAAAAAAAAAAAAAAAAAAAAAAAAAAAAAAAAAAAAAAAAAAAAAAAAAAAAAAAAAAAAAAAAAAAAAAAAAAAAAAAAAAAAAAAAAAAAAAAAAAAAAAAAAAAAAAAAAAAAAAAAAAAAAAAAAAAAAAAAAAAAAAAAAAAAAAAAAAAAAAAAAAAAAAAAAAAAAAAAAAAAAAAAAAAAAAAAAAAAAAAAAAAAAAAAAAAAAAAAAAAAAAAAAAAAAAAAAAAAAAAAAAAAAAAAAAAAAAAAAAAAAAAAAAAAAAAAAAAAAAAAAAAAAAAAAAAAAAAAAAAAAAAAAAAAAAAAAAAAAAAAAAAAAAAAAAAAAAAAAAAAAAAAAAAAAAAAAAAAAAAAAAAAAAAAAAAAAAAAAAAAAAAAAAAAAAAAAAAAAAAAAAAAAAAAAACAAGATCCTATTCATTAGGTCCATGAAAACGGCTGGCGCATTTGTCAGACCAAATGGCATCACTAGAAACTCATAATGCCCATAGCGAGTTCTAAAGGCCGTTTTAGGTACATCTTCTTCTCGTACCCTCAACTGATGATAGCCGGACCTAAGGTCAATTTTCGAGAAATGTGACGCTCCTTGCAGTTGGTCGAACAAATCATCTATTCGCGGCAGCGGATATCTATTCTTGATCGTCAATTTATTCAACTCTCTATAGTCGATGCACATTCTCAAAGATCCATCCTTTTTCTTGACAAAGAGAATTGGCGCACCCCATGGCGAAGAACTAGGTTGGATTAAACCTTTTTCAAGCAATTCTTGCAATTGCTCTGAGAGTTCTCGCATTTCGGAGGGCGCTAGCCTATACGGTGCTTTAGCTACGGGGGCTGCCCCAGGAACTAAATCGATACTAAACTCTACTTGTCTTGCTGGGGGAAGTCCGGGTAGTTCGTCCGGAAATACATCTAGAAAATCTCTAACCACTGTTACCTTGAGAGGATCCTTATCTTTCACTCGCTTATCCACTACTTGTGCCAAGTACGTGTGGTATTCCTTCCGTAGGTACTTCCTCACCTTCATGGACGACACCAACTTAGGTTGGACTCCAGCCTTATGACCTTGCACTATCAACGCTTCTCCATTTTCCAAGGGAATCCGTATGATCTTCTCATGACAAATGATTTCGGCACGCATTTTTGACAACCAATCCATTCCTACGATTATATCAAAACTTCCTATTTCTATGGGAATCAAGTCAATACTATAGCTCTTATCATCTAAAGTCAGCTTGCAATCAGGGATAATTTCCTTAGTTTCATACTCGTTTCCATTGGCATATTCAACATAATAAGTTTCATCAAGTTCACTGGGTTTCTTATCAATCAATTCTTTAAATTCAAAGGAAATAAAACTTCTTTCAGCTCCAGAATCAAATAACATAGAGGCATAAACATTATTTAGTGGGAACGTACCTATGATGACATTAGGGTCATCACGTGCCTCATTCGCTCCCATGGCATACACCCTTCCTCGGACTTGACCTCCTTGATTCCCACGATTCCCTTGGTTAACGTTGTTGCCTTGATTCCCCATATTAGCTTGATTCCCAACATTTCCTCGGTTAACTTGATTTCCATTGTTTCCTCGGTTTGCTTGGTTCCCGCGATTCCCAACATTCCTAAAGTTGCCACGGTTACCATTTCCATTTCCACGGTTGCCTTGTGCTCTTCTCAACCTAGGATAAGCATTTCTCCAATGATCCGTACTTCCACATTCGTGACATCCCCCTCGTGGTCCTTCATTCCTTGGCCCGCTCCGGCAGTGAGTAGCAAGGTGACCCATGCGGTTGCAAGTTGTGCAACGCTTGCATTCACCCAAGTGGCTATAACCACATCGGTTGCACCTTGGGAGCGCGCCGCGATACGTGTTGGGATTAGTATCGACAACACCGTAGTTCCTCACAATCTTTTGCCTCTTATCCGGCCCATTCTCCCTGCGATCGCCAAAACGATTTCCTCCACCTTGTCTCAAACTTGATTCACCTCTCGTGTACTTCCCATGCCTAACCAAGTCATTTACTAGCCTGGTTGCCAAGCTTATAGCCTGCTCAAGAGTGGTAGGGCTTGCAGCAGTGACCATCAACCTAACTTCAGGTGCCAACCCATAGATAAACCTCTCAACCTTCTTAGCCACAGGGGTCACCATCTCCGGCACCAACACGCTCAACTCGTGGAAGCGGATCACATATGCCTCCAATTCCAGCCCTCTCATGGCATGGTTCCAGAATTCCATCTCCAGTTTTTGTACCTCTTCCCGTGGACAATACTCACGCTTCAGCTCTTCCTTAAACTGCTCCCAAGTCAAAGCATTGACTGCTGCAGGACCTCTAGTAGTCGCTTGGAGATTCCACCAAGTAAGAGCTTTTCCTTGAAGCTTACTAGCAGCAAACTTAACACGGTCAGCCGGTGCACAATCAATGATGTTCAAGTTGGCTTCCATGCTTTGGAACCAAGTAAGCAACCCAACAGGACCTTCTGTCCCATGAAACTCCTTGGGGTTGCAAGACGTGAAAGCCTTGTAAGCATTCCTGTCAATAGCATTTCCTCCTCCATCTTGTCTCCTAGCCGTGTTAAGTGTAGCGGTCACATTCTCCGCAATTTGGGTGGCAATGTTTGGCATGACGGCATTGATTTGTTGGGATATAAGCTCAGCCAACTCGGTCCTTCGCTGGGCCTCTTCCTCTTGGCGCCGGGCCTCATCACTTGTTTCTCCGCCGGTCCTTCGTGGTGCCATGTCTCTATAAAGGATAATATAGTTTAGTCATTCGTGTATTGAATCATGTGACATAAACTCGACTCACGACTTCTTGATCTCACACGAGTATATCTAAAGTTATTTAGTGCATAGAGGGCTCGTTTGCACCCATATGTATATTCATATTCTTTTTCTTAATCACGACACATTTGTCATTATGGGTAAATAGATGGCTAGGTAAATTCCAAAATTAATCAACCATGCTTTCTAGGTTAGCTAAGAGAATTACAGAATCTGTGTACGAATTTGGAGCACGTAAAAGTGGCTTAAGATGGACGATCTGGGAAAAACTCATAAAATATAAAACGTAGCCCTATGAGTTAAGTTTCACCTCCAACTAGAATTAGGTCAAAAGACGAAATAGAACTCCAGATATGGCCGTTCTACCAAAAGTGGTC
The DNA here is from genome assembly GCA_034093135.1 of Erigeron breviscapus. Lineage (NCBI taxonomy): Eukaryota > Viridiplantae > Streptophyta > Magnoliopsida > Asterales > Asteraceae > Erigeron > Erigeron breviscapus. Next base: position 278,139,405 of record CM067167.1, read on the forward strand.
AGAACTGATTTCCTGCTGTAACTATAACCTTTATAATAGGGATAACTATAACACAAGAAGGATAACACATCATATAACCATAGAGAGGCATTAAGCATACATATATATCATTCAAGATAAGTTTACAAAATTGCTACATGCCAAATACGATGTGATCATCGTCACATATAAGCTAGAAAGTTCAAGAAATTAAAACAAAGTACAAACGTTCATACATCAAATAAGTTCATAAATAAAGAAGTCCTTAGGTTCATCTTCTTCTTCTTCTTCTTCTTCTTCTTCTTCTTCTTCTTCTTCTTCTTCTTCTTCTTCTTCTTCTTCTTCTTCTTCTTCTTCTTCTTCTTCTTCTTCTTCTTCTTCTTCTTCTTCTTCTTCTTCTTCTTCTTCTTCTTCTTCTTCTTCTTCTTCTTCTTCTTCTTCTTCTTCTTCTTCTTCTTCTTCTTCTTCTTCTTCTTCTTCTTCTTCTTCTTCTTCTTCTTCTTCTTCTTCTTCTTCTTCTTCTTCTTCTTCTTCTTCTTCTTCTTCTTCTTCTTCTTCTTCTTCTTCTTCTTCTTCTTCTTCTTCTTCTTCTTCTTCTTCTTCTTCTTCTTCTTCTTCTTCTTCTTCTTCTTCTTCTTCTTCTTCTTCTTCTTCTTCTTCTTCTTCTTCTTCTTCTTCTTCTTCTTCTTCTTCTTCTTCTTCTTCTTCTTCTTCTTCTTCTTCTTCTTCTTCTTCTTCTTCTTCTTCTTCTTCTTCTTCTTCTTCTTCTTCTTCTTCTTCTTCTTCTTCTTCTTCTTCTTCTTCTTCTTCTTCTTCTTCTTCTTCTTCTTCTTCTTCTTCTTCTTCTTCTTCTTCTTCTTCTTCTTCTTCTTCTTCTTCTTCTTCTTCTTCTTCTTCTTCTTCTTCTTCTTCTTCTTCTTCTTCTTCTTCTTCTTCTTCTTCTTCTTCTTCTTCTTCTTCTTCTTCTTCTTCTTCTTCTTCTTCTTCTTCTTCTTCTTCTTCTTCTTCTTCTTCTTCTTCTTCTTCTTCTTCTTCTTCTTCTTCTTCTTCTTCTTCTTCTTCTTCTTCTTCTTCTTCTTCTTCTTCTTCTTCTTCTTCTTCTTCTTCTTCTTCTTCTTCTTCTTCTTCTTCTTCTTCTTCTTCTTCTTCTTCTTCTTCTTCTTCTTCTTCTTCTTCTTCTTCTTCTTCTTCTTCTTCTTCTTCTTCTTCTTCTTCTTCTTCTTCTTCTTCTTCTTCTTCTTCTTCTTCTTCTTCTTCTTCTTCTTCTTCTTCTTCTTCTTCTTCTTCTTCTTCTTCTTCTTCTTCTTCTTCTTCTTCTTCTTCTTCTTCTTCTTCTTCTTCTTCTTCTTCTTCTTCTTCTTCTTCTTCTTCTTCTTCTTCTTCTTCTTCTTCTTCTTCTTCTTCTTCTTCTTCTTCTTCTTCTTCTTCTTCTTCTTCTTCTTCTTCTTCTTCTTCTTCTTCTTCTTCTTCTTCTTCTTCTTCTTCTTCTTCTTCTTCTTCTTCTTCTTCTTCTTCTTCTTCTTCTTCTTCTTCTTCTTCTTCTTCTTCTTCTTCTTCTTCTTCTTCTTCTTCTTCTTCTTCTTCTTCTTCTTCTTCTTCTTCTTCTTCTTCTTCTTCTTCTTCTTCTTCTTCTTCTTCTTCTTCTTCTTCTTCTTCTTCTTCTTCTTCTTCTTCTTCTTCTTCTTCTTCTTCTTCTTCTTCTTCTTCTTCTTCTTCTTCTTCTTCTTCTTCTTCTTCTTCTTCTTCTTCTTCTTCTTCTTCTTCTTCTTCTTCTTCTTCTTCTTCTTCTTCTTCTTCTTCTTCTTCTTCTTCTTCTTCTTCTTCTTCTTCTTCTTCTTCTTCTTCTTCTTCTTCTTCTTCTTCTTCTTCTTCTTCTTCTTCTTCTTCTTCTTCTTCTTCTTCTTCTTCTTCTTCTTCTTCTTCTTCTTCTTCTTCTTCTTCTTCTTCTTCTTCTTCTTCTTCTTCTTCTTCTTCTTCTTCTTCTTCTTCTTCTTCTTCTTCTTCTTCTTCTTCTTCTTCTTCTTCTTCTTCTTCTTCTTCTTCTTCTTCTTCTTCTTCTTCTTCTTCTTCTTCTTCTTCTTCTTCTTCTTCTTCTTCTTCTTCTTCTTCTTCTTCTTCTTCTTCTTCTTCTTCTTCTTCTTCTTCTTCTTCTTCTTCTTCTTCTTCTTCTTCTTCTTCTTCTTCTTCTTCTTCTTCTTCTTCTTCTTCTTCTTCTTCTTCTTCTTCTTCTTCTTCTTCTTCTTCTTCTTCTTCTTCTTCTTCTTCTTCTTCTTCTTCTTCTTCTTCTTCTTCTTCTTCTTTTCTTCTTCTTCTTCTTCTTCTTCTTCTTCTTCTTCTTCTTCTTCTTCTTCTTCTTCTTCTTCTTCTTCATTCTTCCGATGGGTCTTCCGTTGGCTCGGTCTCTTCTTCTTCTTCTTCTTGGAGTGGTTGGGGAGGTTGCTCTTGCTTTAGGCGTCTCCTTTCTTCCTCTTCCATGTGGTCCACGAATCCATACAAATTCCTTGGTCTAGGGGCTGATCCGGAAGTTCCACTTGCTTGCGACATGATGTTCCTACACAAGTTTCACAAGGCATGAGATGACGACTTGACTCGACGCTTAGACAACCATTTCGATCATTCCATATTAAATTTTTAGTTAGGCATAGTTGATCAGGCTATGCATAAGTAAAACAAGAATACTTTATGATCGACTCAATTGTTTAAGAAATATTCGACTCGTTTTGAAAATACGTAGGTTATAGCAAAAAAATTCTCTATAACCTTGGCTCTGATACCATTTTTCTGTAACACCCGTTTCGTAAAAATATGGATTTCCAAAAATTTTGCCTAACGGCGTTAAATCATGCGGAAACGATTTAGGAAAATACTCAACTAAGGAAAACAGTTGAGAAAACATAAGTGGTGTTACTAATAGCATCAAATCAGTAATAAAAGAAATCCATAAGATTGCCCAACATAAAGCAATCATAACATAGTCATTACATAAGTCCCATAAAGGAAATCAATAACATATCATATCGTAAACATATCATTAACCACCGTAATCATTACATATCATATCGTAAACATATCATTAACCACCGTAATCATTACATATCATATCGTAAACATATCATTAACCACCGTAATCATTACATATCATATCGTAAACATATCATTAACCACCGTAATCATTACATATCATATCGTAAACATATCATTAACCACCGTAATCATTACATATCATATCGTAAACATATCATTAACCACCGTAATCATTACATATCATATCGTAAACATATCATTAACCACCGTAATCATTACATATCATATCGTAAACATATCATTAACCACCGTAATCATTACATATCATATCGTAAACATATCATTAACCACCGTAATCATTACATATCATATCGTAAACATATCATTAACCACCGTAATCATTACATATCATATCGTAAACATATCATTAACCACCGTAATCATTACATATCATATCGTAAACATATCATTAACCACCGTAATCATTACATATCATATCGTAAACATATCATTAACCACCGTAATCATTACATATCATATCGTAAACATATCATTAACCACCGTAATCATTACATATCATATCGTAAACATATCATTAACCACCGTAATCATTACATATCATATCGTAAACATATCATTAACCACCGTAATCATTACATATCATATCGTAAACATATCATTAACCACCGTAATCATTACATATCATATCGTAAACATATCATTAACCACCGTAATCATTACATATCATATCGTAAACATATCATTAACCACCGTAATCATTACATATCATATCGTAAACATATCATTAACCACCGTAATCATTACATATCATATCGTAAACATATCATTAACCACCGTAATCATTACATATCATATCGTAAACATATCATTAACCACCGTAATCATTACATATCATATCGTAAACATATCATTAACCACCGTAATCATTACATATCATATCGTAAACATATCATTAACCACCGTAATCATTACATATCATATCGTAAACATATCATTAACCACCGTAATCATTACATATCATATCGTAAACATATCATTAACCACCGTAATCATTACATATCATATCGTAAACATATCATTAACCACCGTAATCATTACATATCATATCGTAAACATATCATTAACCACCGTAATCATTACATATCATATCGTAAACATATCATTAACCACCGTAATCATTACATATCATATCGTAAACATATCATTAACCACCGTAATCATTACATATCATATCGTAAACATATCATTAACCACCGTAATCATTACATATCATATCGTAAACATATCATTAACCACCGTAATCATTACATATCATATCGTAAACATATCATTAACCACCGTAATCATTACATATCATATCGTAAACATATCATTAACCACCGTAATCATTACATATCATATCGTAAACATATCATTAACCACCGTAATCATTACATATCATATCGTAAACATATCATTAACCACCGTAATCATTACATATCATATCGTAAACATATCATTAACCACCGTAATCATTACATATCATATCGTAAACATATCATTAACCACCGTAATCATTACATATCATATCGTAAACATATCATTAACCACCGTAATCATTACATATCATATCGTAAACATATCATTAACCACCGTAATCATTACATATCATATCGTAAACATATCATTAACCACCGTAATCATTACATATCATATCGTAAACATATCATTAACCACCGTAATCATTACATATCATATCGTAAACATATCATTAACCACCGTAATCATTACATATCATATCGTAAACATATCATTAACCACCGTAATCATTACATATCATATCGTAAACATATCATTAACCACCGTAATCATTACATATCATATCGTAAACATATCATTAACCACCGTAATCATTACATATCATATCGTAAACATATCATTAACCACCGTAATCATTACATATCATATCGTAAACATATCATTAACCACCGTAATCATTACATATCATATCGTAAACATATCATTAACCACCGTAATCATTACATATCATATCGTAAACATATCATTAACCACCGTAATCATTACATATCATATCGTAAACATATCATTAACCACCGTAATCATTACATATCATATCGTAAACATATCATTAACCACCGTAATCATTACATATCATATCGTAAACATATCATTAACCACCGTAATCATTACATATCATATCGTAAACATATCATTAACCACCGTAATCATTACATATCATATCGTAAACATATCATTAACCACCGTAATCATTACATATCATATCGTAAACATATCATTAACCACCGTAATCATTACATATCATATCGTAAACATATCATTAACCACCGTAATCATTACATATCATATCGTAAACATATCATTAACCACCGTAATCATTACATATCATATCGTAAACATATCATTAACCACCGTAATCATTACATATCATATCGTAAACATATCATTAACCACCGTCATCATAACATATCATAAACATAACTACGGGGAAGCATCATAGGCATCGTCATCATTATTCCCCGAGTACCTCCCATATCAACCCAACCACATTATAGGTTATACATTACCGTTATGGAGATTATAGTTTACGAAACCATTTATGTTGCACCCTCAGCGTGACAAAAGTAGTGTATCTTACCTCGTAGTAGTGTACGCGAGCAAACAGAGAGCTAATAGTGCTTAATAGTAATCCCCGACACCTATCGTACATTAACATATGAAATATAAGTCATTTGGGACCTTAATTAACTTGAAAACGAACTTAAGCATCAAACGAACTTAGCCTTCGTTTTTAGCTTCAAACGAAGATGATCTTCGTTTTGTCAAACGAAGATAGTTTTCCAGAAAACGAATTTAGAAAACGAACTTAAGCATCAAACGAACTTAGCCTTCGTTTTTAGCTTCAAACGAAGATGATCTTCGTTTTGTCAAACGAAGATAGTTTTCCAGAAACTAACGAACTTAAGCTTAACTTCGTTCAGTATTCAGTAACGAACATGTTCTTCATTTTTTTCTCCAGAAACGAACGACTATGGCTTTTCCAAAACACGATTTTGACCTTTTTGACATAATTAAAACATCTTTCGATCATCAAGATCGTTTATAAACTCGTTTAACACCATTAGGAACATCAATTGACCAAAACACATAATAAACTCTAATTAATTGCAAAAACCCATTTTAAACCAGTTTTGAATCAATATTAAACATCTTTTGATCCGAAAATACGATTAACAACCCATTGATTACCTGATTGTTTGATAGCCAATTGAAAGTAACCCAAATTACACAATCAATTCAACCAAAATTGAACAATTGCTTTTTGAAACCGGTTAAGGGAATTAAAGGAACTGTACGTGTGTTTAGGAATGTAATTAGGCTGCAAAACAATGAGATTAGGCTTAACCTAATCCTTAATCCCGTTTTTCATCTTTGAGCCTTGTCAAAAACAGTCCCTGAACTTCATATAAGCTTCGTTTCACCTTTAAACATCTATTGGGGGTACATATAACACACTAAAGCACTTTCGCACACTACATAGGCCTTTTACACATCATTAAGTCCACTTTATTGTCACTCATTAAAGATAATTAAATCTTACATATAGGGCACATAAACATATCACGGACTTATAATTTGACCTAACGACGTTAGTCAACATATACGTTTAAGTTTTGGGATGTTACAATTACCTCCCCCTTAAGAGGATTCCGTCCCCGGAATCACTTCAACATCAAAAAGGTGGGGATAGGTCTCCCGCATTACGGACTCGGTCTCCCAAGTCATACTTTCGCCGTGATTGTGTTTCCACTTTATGAGAACTAGATCGATAGTCTTTCGTCGTAACTTCTTTTGTTTCCTTCCCAATATAGCAACAGGTTCATCGACAATCTGCTTGTTGGGATTAATACTTACGTCCTCGAGTGGAATGACATCCGTTTCATTCGCATAGCACTTACGTAGGTAACACACATGAAATGTGTTGTGAATTCCATTAAGTTCTGGAGGTAAGTCCAGCTTAAATGCCTGTTCATTAACCTTCTTAATGATCTTAAAAGGTCCAATGAATCTGGGGCTTAACTTCCCACGTTTTCCAAACCGTAATACACCTTTCCAAGGCGACACTTTGAGTAAAACCATCTCGCCTTCTTTAAAATCGAACGGCCTCCTTTTCTTATCAGCATATGACTTTTGCCTTTCACGAGCAACACGTAAGGCTTTCTTTGCAACATTAACTTTATCGGCCGTAAGCTGTACTAATTCGGGTCCAGCAAATTGCTTTTCCCCGGGCTCCAACCAACAACTAGGAGTCCGACACTTCCTACCATATAACATCTCATAAGGTGGCATTCCAATGCTCGCATGATAACTATTGTTATACGCAAACTCAATAAGAGGTAGGTGTTTATCCCACGAACCACCATAATCCATTACACAAGCTCTGAGCATATCTTCGAGCGTTTGAATAGTCCTTTCACTTTGCCCATCGGTTTGCGGATGGTAGGCTGTGCTCAGACGAACCTGCGTACCAACTTCCCGTTGAAAACTCTTCCAAAAGTTGGAAACGAATCGAGCATCACGATCTGACACAATCGATATCGGAACACCATGTTTAGAAACCACTTCATCAATATACAACGTAGCGAAGTTCTCCATAGGAGCAGTCTCACGAACTGGGAGAAAGTGAGCACTCTTCGTTAATCGATCGACAATAACCCATATCATATCGTGACCACGAGGCGTCCTCGGAAGTTTGGTCACAAAATCCATCGTAATGTGATCCCATTTCCACTCAGGGATCTCAAGTTGCTGAAATTTCCCGTAAGGCTTTTGATGTTCAGCTTTCACCTTCGCACACGTCAAACATTTCTGCACATACATCATCACATCGTTCTTAATACTGGGCCACCAATAAATAGGCTTCAAATCTGCATGCATCTTTGTGGCACCAGGGTGTACAGAATACTTAGTTTTGTGAGCTTCATCCATTACTAACTCACGATTGCCTCCATAGAGAGGAACCCATATTCTACCTTTGTAGGTTCGAAGGCCACGACTATTTTCTTCCATTTGGAGTCTGTTCTTCTTCTTTTTCCCAATAGACTCCGCTTTCACATTATCATCCTTTAACGCTTCGATTTGAGCTAATCGAATAGGTTCCAGTAAATTCGACTCAATCTTTGTAATCATCGCACATAATCTACTCTTCGCATATCCTTTGCGGCTTAAGGCATCAGCAACCACATTAGCTTTGCCTGGGTGATATTTAATTTCACAATCGTAATCCTTTAATAACTCCATCCACCGCCGTTGTCTAACATTCATGTCCTTCTGAGTAAACACGTACTGTAAGCTCTTATGATCCGTATATAGGGTACACTTTGTACCATACAGATAATGTCGCCACAACTTCAGAGCAAAAACAACCGCAGCCAGCTCAAGGTCATGAGTAGGATAGTTCCGCTCATGAGGCTTCAGCTGTCGAGAGGCGTAAGCGATAACTTTGTCTCGTTGCATTAGTACACACCCTAACCCCGTGATGGATGCGTCACTATAAACCACTAGATCGTCTGTTCCTTCGGGTAAAGCTAAGACTGGAGCTTCACACAACTTCTTTTTCAACGTTGTGAAGGCTTTCTCTTGAGCATCGGTCCACACAAACTTCACACCTTTCTTCGTTAATTCAGTCATTGGCTTGGCAATGCGCGAGAAATCCTGAATAAAACGTCGATAATAGCCAGCCAAACCGAGAAAACTCTTGATTTCAGTAGGAGACTTAGGCTGCTCCCACTTCGACACTGCTTCTATCTTCGAAGGATCTACTTTTATACCATCAGAGGAGACGACATGGCCGAGGAAATGAACTTCCTTTAGCCAGAACTCGCACTTGGAGAATTTAGCATATAGCTTTTTCTCTCTGAGGACTTGAAGGACAGCTCTCAAATGCTCTCTATGTTCCTCTTCCGACTTTGAATACACAAGTATGTCGTCGATAAAAACAATAACGAAATGATCCAAAAATGGTCGACAGACACGGTTCATCAAATCCATAAACTTCGCTGGAGCATTTGTCAAACCGAATGGCATGACAAGGAACTCATAATGACCATAACGAGTTCGGAACGCTGTTTTGGCTACACTTTCTTCTTCAACCTTTAATTGATGATAGCCAGACCGTAAGTCAATCTTTGAAAAATAAGAAGCACCTTGAAGTTGATCGAATAAATCATCAATACGAGGGAGTGGATATTTATTCTTCACCGTTCTTTTATTCAGCTCACGATAATCAATACACATACGCATGGATCCGTCTTTCTTCTTTACGAAAAGGATAGGAGCACCCCATGGAGAGGAACTCGGACGAATGAAACCTTTATCTAAAAGTTCCTGAATTTGAGTCATCAGCTCCTTCATCTCTGTCGGAGCTAATCGATACGGAGCTTTGGCTACAGGAGTAGCACCAGGAATAAGGTCGATAGAAAACTCAACCTCACGGTCAGGAGGAAGACCTGGAAGATCTTCAGGGAAAACATCAAGAAACTCGGAAACAACTTCGACATCAGAAACTGTAGGCTTCGCGATACGAGAATCGATGACATAAGCTAGAAAATGTGACTTAGTTTGCCGTATACAACGAAGCGCTTTCATCATCGAGATCACCTTAACATTTCCCGGCTTCTTGTCGCCATAAACACAGACACCTTTACCGTCGGGAGTAGCGATACGGACTATCTTTTTCGAACATAGGACGACAGCATCATTCTTAGACATCCAATCCATACCGAGAACAACATCGAAACTAGGAATAGTAGCGGGTAACAGGTTAGCAGTAAATGACCGACCCTCTATTTCTATCGGACAATCAGAATAACCTTCCCGAATAATAGACGTTGCACCATTAGCCACTTCTACTTCTATAGGACACCGTAAAGAACTAGTAGTCATGTCTAACTTAGGAGCAAACAGAGTAGACACAAAAGATTTGTTCGCACCAGAATCAAATAACACATTAGCAGGTTTGGAGTTAACAATAAGGGTAGCAGTAACTACCTGATCGTCGTCTTTTGCCTCCTCAGCCGTCATCTGAAAAGCACGGGCTTTGGCTTTGGAAGCTTCCGCTTTCTTTCCCTCATCTTTCTTCATTTGAGGACAATCGGCAATTCGGTGCTTTGCATCTCCACATTTATAACATCTTGCTTTATCAGTGCATTCATCAAAAGTATGACCCTGCGCTCCACACCTATTGCACCTGCGGGTCTTAGCAGAACACTGACCAAAATGAAAAGCCTTGCAGCTAGAACACCATTTTCCATCCTTGTCTGTCTTTCCTTTGTCGGAGGACGAAGATCCCTTAAATTTCTTTCCAAAACGATTTGACCCACCAAACCTCCGTTTGTTGCCAGACTTCTTCTCATCTTCTTTCTTTTCAACTTTCTTATCCGCAGCAAAATCATCATCAAGCTTTTTGGATTCCTTGATTGCTTCCGTTAGGGTCTTATGCTGCCTACAAATACCTCGATAACTTGGAGGTAAACCATCGACATAGCAGGCGACTTGATCTGCATCAGTTCGGAATAGATGACCCACAAATTTCATCTTTTCCATAAAGGAACGAGCATAGTCATTAATTTTTCCCACTTCAGCCTTCAGGGCACGAAACTCTTTTTCCATTTTTCTCTGCTCATGAACTCCAATATACTCTTCAATAAACTTCTGCTTGAAGGTAGCCCATGTGATAGCAGACACCATAGCCGGAGTCATTGAAATAGTAATGCTCTTCCACCAGTCTCGAGCACCTTCTTTCAACATTCTACTCGCACACAACACCTTTTTATCCTCTGGACAGTCGCAAGCTTCAAAGACCATCTCGGTGTCATCAAGCCATTCCATACAGCCTACTGCGTTAAGTGTTCCATTGAATTTCTGAGCTCCGCACTTCTGAAAACTTTCGAACTTAAATCGAGGAGCTTGAACTACATTAGGAGGAGCCACATCAACATTAACAGGGGGAACGACAGCATCATTCTTAGACATCCAATCCATACCGAGAACAACATCGAAACTAGGAATAGTAGCGGGTAACAGGTTAGCAGTAAATGACCGACCCTCTATTTCTATCGGACAATCAGAATAACCTTCCCGAATAATAGACGTTGCACCATTAGCCACTTCTACTTCTATAGGACACCGTAAAGAACTAGTAGTCATGTCTAACTTAGGAGCAAACAGAGTAGACACAAAAGATTTGTTCGCACCAGAATCAAATAACACATTAGCAGGTTTGGAGTTAACAATAAGGGTAGCAGTAACTACCTGATCGTCGTCTTTTGCCTCCTCAGCCGTCATCTGAAAAGCACGGGCTTTGGCTTTGGAAGCTTCCGCTTTCTTTCCCTCATCTTTCTTCATTTGAGGACAATCGGCAATTCGGTGCTTTGCATCTCCACATTTATAACATCTTGCTTTATCAGTGCATTCATCAAAAGTATGACCCTGCGCTCCACACCTATTGCACCTGCGGGTCTTAGCAGAACACTGACCAAAATGAAAAGCCTTGCAGCTAGAACACCATTTTCCATCCTTGTCTGTCTTTCCTTTGTCGGAGGACGAAGATCCCTTAAATTTCTTTCCAAAACGATTTGACCCACCAAACCTCCGTTTGTTGCCAGACTTCTTCTCATCTTCTTTCTTTTCAACTTTCTTATCCGCAGCAAAATCATCATCAAGCTTTTTGGATTCCTTGATTGCTTCCGTTAGGGTCTTATGCTGCCTACAAATACCTCGATAACTTGGAGGTAAACCATCGACATAGCAGGCGACTTGATCTGCATCAGTTCGGAATAGATGACCCACAAATTTCATCTTTTCACATACAATTAAACATATCATTAACCACCGTAATCATTGCATATCATATCGTAAACATATCATTAACCACCGTAATCATTACATATCATATCGTAAACATATCATTAACCACCGTAATCATTACATATCATATCGTAAACATATCATTAACCACCGTAATCATTACATATCATATCGTAAACATATCATTAACCACCGTAATCATTACATATCATATCGTAAACATATCATTAACCACCGTAATCATTACATATCATATCGTAAACATATCATTAACCACCGTCATCATTACATATCATATCGTAAACATATCATTAACCACCGTAATCATTACATATCATATCGTAAACATATCATTAACCACCGTAATCATTACATATCATATCGTAAACATATCATTAACCACCGTAATCATTACATATCATATCGTAAACATATCATTAACCACCGTCATCATAACATATCATAAACATAACTACGGGGAAGCATCATAGGCATCGTCATCATTATTCCCCGAGTACCTCCCATATCAACCCAACCACATTATAGGTTATACATTACCGTTATGGAGATTATAGTTTACGAAACCATTTATGTTGCACCCTCAGCGTGACAAAAGTAGTGTATCTTACCTCGTAGTAGTGTACGCGAGCAAACAGAGAGCTAATAGTGCTTAATAGTAATCCCCGACACCTATCGTACATTAACATATGAAATATAAGTCATTTGGGACCTTAATTAACTTGAAAACGAACTTAGGTTTTGAATCGAACGAATTTAGCTTAAAACGAATTTAGAAAACGAACTTAAGCATCAAACGAACTTAGCCTTCGTTTTTAGCTTCAAACGAATTTAGTCAAACGAAAGCATCAAACGAACTTAGCCTTCGTTTTTAGCTTCAAACGAAGATGATCTTCGTTTTGTCAAACGAAGATAGTTTTCCAGAAAACGAATTTAGAAACGAACTTAAGCTTAACTTCGTTCAGTATTCAGTAACGAACATGTTCTTCATTTTTTTCTCCAGAAACGAACGACTATGGCTTTTCCAAAACACGATTTTGACCTTTTTGACATAATTAAAACATCTTTCGATCATCAAGATCGTTTATAAACTCGTTTAACACCATTAGGAACATCAATTGACCAAAACACATAATAAACTCTAATTAATTGCAAAAACCCATTTTAAACCAGTTTTGAATCAATATTAAACATCTTTTGACCCGAAAAGGTGATTTTTGAGCTTATTCTTGCCATGTATCAAGTGAGTTGAGTTTTATACTTTTGAAATAGCTTATTTCCAGTAGGTTTATCATATTTTCTTGGTCATAAGATTGTGGTGCATGTGTGTGCTCAAAATGCATTTTTGCGTGTTTTCGGTTTATGATTTCTAGCTTATTTTAACATGTTTTGATTCAAGCTTTATATCCTTGATATTTTATCAATTTTTCCAGAATATTATCATCAAGATTAACATATTTTTCAGTTATGACAAGTCCATATTTATCTCATAATCCAACAAAAGATCCAACTTTCTTAAATCTAGCATACATGCATTCAAATCAACAACTTTTTAATACCAACTTTTATAGATCTAACATTCAACAACATAAAAACATCTTTTTAATGAAAAATCTCAGAATATATTCTTCAAAAATATACAAAAACATATAGATCTATCAAAAGAAAAATCACTTTAAAAGCTACTAATCTATAACAACACTTTTGGGTCTTAAACTTGTTGAATCCTTGGATTTTTCTTCTTAGATTCGACATGCATGAGCATGGAAAGAAAGATCCTATCAACTTTGCCCTCATCAAGTGTATATTACAAAGAAAACAAGAAGAAAGTATGAGTTTTTGATAAAACCTTTGAATATAAACAAGAACACGATTAGATCTAACAAAAAGGATGGAGATTATACCCTCTTGAACTTGGTTTTTGATGGTGAAAGTGGGCAGAATTTTCGTGACTCTTGAAGCCTCCAACAACCCTTAATCTAACCCAAAAACAATCCTTAAACCCTTGCTTAATATAACCCTTTAGTAATCTAACTTAATCCCTTATTATTAGTACTAGTTTAGATGAATTTTTCTTGTCTTCCTTCTTTGTTATTTTGGCCGATGAGGGAGAAGAGAAAGAGGGAGAAGAGAAAGAGGGAGAAGGAAGAGTTTTGAGAGAGAATAAAGAGAGTGTGTGTGAAAAATGGTGTAAGGGGTTTGTGTTGGGAGTTTCAAGAGTGAATGTGGAGTGTAGGTTTTGAAATGAAAGAGTGAAAGTGTGAAAAGGGGGGGGGGGGGTAATGAAGAGTTTTCTTTTTTTTTTTTGTTATATAAATGTGTATATGTATTTAGGTGTATAAGGGTATTTAGATGTGTGTTTGTTTAATAAGTGTATTATGTATTTGTTTATAATAATAAGTTAACTAGTGATGTCCAATGTATATGTGTATGTGCCGTATATATGTATGTATATGTGTATATATTTGTGTTTTTAGTTTATTACATAGGCCATTATTTATAATCTTGTATTTATTTTAGGCATACATGTATATATATATACTTATTATGATTTAAACGCTTTTATGCGCATATGAACTTATAAACATATTTTGAAATAGAAATTTTATTTTCGTGACCAAATTTACTTTAATTAGCTAAATGATTAAATTGTTGGACCTTCGTAAGGATTTTTTGATGGTTATCTCAACTTGTGAGACTTACATTATTATTTAGATAATTTGATTGATTAACAACAAAATTTTGTTCAATGCTATTTTATTAAATTTGATTTAGAACTAAATACTAGCTTTAGATTGCTAATTTAGGGGCATTAACTACTAGCTTCAAGTATAACTATGGCTTGCGGGATCATAGACAACATAACTAGCACATATATATAATATTAAAAGTAGGGTTGTTACATCACACCCAGGCACCATTGAACGATTCTTGGATCAAACACTAATAAAGCAATTAACTTTCTCGTAAATTAATACGAAAAAGGATCGAACTACAAAATCTCAAACTAAACTCTTAAAAATAGTCCCCGGCAGCAGTGCCAAAAACTTGATGTGTAAAATCGAGTCTTAAATTTATGAACAAGAACTACCTAATTACTGACTACTACACATTTGCGGGCAGTGTACCCGTTCATATATAGTATAGCTAAAAGGCAAGTCCATGATCGAACACAGGGACTATTATTTAGGAAAAATGTGAGTTTAATGTAATTCTAGAAGATTTAGATTTAAGGACTCTCGTCACCTTGGTTTTGAAAAGCAGTTAGTAGAAGAGTAATTAGTAATTCCGTAGAATTAAATGAAAAGAGATTTGTTGAAAACAAGATTATTTAAAAGTCATCTACCTTAAATCCATGACACAATTTACCTTGGTTTCACTTAAGTTAAACCCAATTCAAATATGTTGATTAAATAACGAGGTTAAGACAAAGAACTCACTAGTTGGTCACCTATCTTATTACCCTATCCGAACCATTAACCAATTCTCACTGAGCTTCCACCCAATAGGCAACCCTCTGGATGCAAATGGGTTTATAAGGTTAATACAAATCCAATGGTGATATTGATAGATATAAGGCTAGATTAGTTGCCAAGGGTTACAGTCAAAAGGCTGGTGTTGACTTTGATGAAACTTTCTCTCCTGTGGTCAAAATGGTTACCATAAGATGCTTAATTACTATTGCCACTCAAAACTGTTGGCCTATTTTCCAGTTGGATGTGAATAATGCTTTTCTTTATGGTGAACTTGTTGAAGATGTTTATATGTTGCCTCCACCTGGTTATCATTCCACCACTGATTCCAGAGTGTGTAAACTTGCAAAATCTTTGTATGGGCTTAAACAAGCCCCTAGAAAGTGGAATGAGAAATTGACTTCATCTTTGGTTGAAAATGGTTTTGTTCAAAGTAAAAATGACTATTCTCTTTATATCAAATCTGTGAATGGAGTGTTTGTTGCTCTTCTTGTGAATGTGGATGATATTATTATTACTGGTAATTGCACTGATGAAATAAACAAGTGCAAAGAATTTCTTGGCAGGAAATTTTCTATAAAGGATCTTGGTAAGCTAAGGTATTTTCTTGGAATAGAAGTTTTAAATAACAAAGAAGGGGTTTGTCTAACCCAAAGGAAATACTGCCTTGAAGTTATTTCTGAATTTGGTATGCTAAGCTGCAAACCATCTCAAACACCCATAAGATCTAATTTAAGTTTTTGTGTTGATGACAATGATGATTCTCCTCTGGAAAATATCACTGAATATCAAAAATTGGTAGGCAAACTTATCTATCTTACACTTACAAGGCCAAATATATCTTTTGATGTTCATGTGTTGAGCCAGTTTATGCATAAGCCCTATCTCTCCCATTTCAAACTTGCTTTAAGAGTTCTTAGATATCTAAGGGATCTCCAGGTAAAGGTATACTCCTTAAAGGTAATTCTGATCTTTCTCTTAGAGCTTATGTAGACTCTGACTGGGCCAAGAAGGTAACTGCCAGGAAAAGTATCACTGGATACTCTCTTTTCCTTGGTGGTTCACCTATCTCTTGGAAAAGCAAGAAGCAGCCAACCATATCCAAATCTTCAGCAGAGGCTGAATTTAGAGCCTTGGCTGATATTACTTGTGAAATCATATGGGTTCTTAAGGTACTAAATGAGTTTGGGATAAGGCAAGAAAGTCCTGTCCCAATCTATTGTGATAGCAAGGCTGCTATACAAATAAGTGCAAATCCTGTTTTTCATGAGAAAACCAAACACTTTGAAATTGATTTGTACTTTGTAAGAGAGAAAATTAATCTGGGGGTAATTCAAACTGTGAAAATTCACTCAGATGACAACATTGCTGATCTGTTTACAAAAGGGCTCACATTGTTACAACACAACAAGTTTTCTAAAGAACTTGGACTGTTTGATCTCTTCCACAATTAATTTGGGGTGGGGGGTGTTGGTTTATCAAATTAATTGTATTTTCTAACTTAAAATGTTGCTTTGTAGGATATGGACTTTGGATGGATGCTTTGCCAGAATAAGGGACTTAAGCTGGACATTACTTGCATGTTTTGCTGCCTGGACTGAAGATGCTAAAGTTTACAGAGATTGGGCTAAAGATGTAGAAGACAAGAAGACCAGGGGGCTGATTGTAATATTTTTGTGTATAAAAGGAGAGAGATAGGACATTGTAGCCTTACCTCTTCAAGCAGTCATGTTCTTGTTACCGTTTTAGATGAAAACCCTATTTTTCTTGTTTCTGTAATTAAACTTTTAATCAAATTAATCTTATGGCTGAGTTCGTGTATGATCTGCTTGTTGAGTGTCATTTTATCTATTCTTATCATTTCTTTCTTCAGCAACGACTGAAGTGGGAGAGTTAGGCCTCGTTTGTTTTTGTTGAAAACATTTGAATTACCTATTTAATCTAATTCGGTAAGAGGATATATTATTTACACGGGGTCAATTTTTTTGTTTTTTCAAATTCAAAAGTCTATGGATCTCAAATACCTCATATTCGATCAGATCTTCACACACCTCTTTTTAACAACTGCTTATGTTTCATAAAGATAACTAAGGTCTTTCGCCCCTAAGCCTCTTCATGACTTTACCCACCCGATACACAAGTCTTCCACAAGTGTCATCCTTCGGTTGCTTTCCAAGTCACCAACTACCTATAGTAGGAGGAATATCATATTTATGAAAAGGTAAAAAATAGTTTACAGAAAAGTAGATACTCGTATAAGTTAAAGATGAAAATATGACAAGGCTATGAGAGAGATGAGATCATGAAAGAAAAGAGAAGAAAGTTGAAAAGCTTATCCAAACTTCTAAAGTTAATAGTGGAAGAAAATATTACCGTATAAAAAAGATAGATTTATATTTAATTTACAAATTAAAAAAATTTCATATTTATAGTAGTTATTCACGAATTACTCGTAAACTTATTTTGCTTTTACCATTATGGTCCGAACTATCTGATTTTGAATGACACATGAACATCTAATATTTAAAAAATAGAATGATAAAAATAATAGATTATAAGGCTACAAGGAGTGGGCAACTCCAAGAGGAGGGGACTTGCGCCATGTGGCGCCATGTCACCATGAAGAATTTGTTAGAGAAAGAGGGGAGTGGGGCTACTTGCTATGTGGGGGGACTTGTGACACTTGTCAAAAGAAGGCACAATCGGGGGGGACAAAAAAGGGAAAAGTAGTCGTTGGAGTGGCCACACACGGAAAACAAGGCACGTTCAAAAGAGTTTTTTGGGCGTTCGTTTTTTTCCGCCTGGAGGGGTTTTTGGGCGCAATCGGCGGAAGGGGGTGGTGTAGCAGGCGAGGGTGGGCGGATTTAGGGGTTTCTCGCCCCACTCCGTAGAGTCTAAGATTGAACATTTATATGATATATATATATCCAACGTACAAATTCAGATTTTAGATATTTAAACCATCTCTTAACATTTAGATCTGGTACTCAAATTCAAACATAAGCGTTTTACAAAAAAACAAACGGCCTCAAAAAGAAAATTTTAATAGTTAATATGATTGTTAGTTTGATTGTAAGAAATTTGTAATATGATTGTTAAAATTATTGGAGTTTATGATTATTGTTATTATGATTGTAATTAGTGTTAAAAATGTTATGTTATCATAGTTAGAAATTATATGGTTGTTAGTAATTTTATGGTTATTGTTAATATGATTGTTAGTATTATGTTAGAAAACACTTGTTAATATGATTGTTAGTATTATGTTAGAAAACACTTGTTAATATGATTGTAATTTATGTTAGAAAATGATATGATTTTTAGAAATTATATGATTTTTAAGAATTATTGGTAGTTTATCATTATTGTTAATATGATTGTTAGAAATTATATGTTGTTAGAAATTATATGATTGTTAGATATATGATTGTTAATATATTATGTTAGAAAAGTTATTATGATTGTAATTAGTGTTAAAAATGTTATGTTATCATAGTTAGAAATTATATGATTGTTAGAAATTTTATGGTTATTGTTAATATGATTGTTAGTATTATGTTAGAAAACACTTGTAGTATGATTGTTAGAAATTATTGGTAGTTTATGGTTATTGTTAATATAATTGTTAGTATTATGTTAGAAAACACTTGTTAATATGATTGTTAGTATTATGTTAGAAAACACTTGTTAATATGATTGTTAGTATTATGTTAGAAAACACTTGTTAATATGATTGTAATTAGTGTTAAAAATGTTATGTTATCATAGTTAGAAATTATATGATTGTTAGAAATTTTATGGTTAGTTTATGTTAAAATTGTTAATATGATTGTTAGATTATTGATTTAGAATGTTATTATGACTGTAATTAGTGTTAAAAATGTTATGTTATCATAGTTAGAAATTATATGATTGTTAGAAATTATTGATTGTTAGAATTATATGATTGTTAGAAATTATTGGTAGTTTATGATTATTGTTAATATGATTGTTAGTATTATGTTAGAAATGTATTATGAATATGTATATTTTAGAAAATTTATGTAATATTTTGAATATGTATTTTTTTTATCTAAGTTTTATATCGTTATTTTGAATATGTATTATTTTGAATATGTATAATTTAATGTATTATTTTGAATATGTATTATTTTGAATATGTATTATTTTGAATATGTATTATTTTGAATATGTATTATTTTGAATATGTATTATTTTGAATATGTATTATTTTGAATATGTATTATTTTGAATATGTATTATTTTGAATATGTAATATTTTGAATATGTATTTTTTTTATCTAAGTTTTATATCGTTATTTTGAATATGTATTATTTTGAATATGTATAATTTCTATGTATTATTTTGAATATGTATTATTTTGAATATGTAATATTTTGAATATGTATTTTTTTTATCTAAGTTTTATATCGTTATTTTGAATATGTATTATTTTGAATATGTATTATTTTGATATGTATTATTTTGAATATGTATTATTTTGAATATGTATTATTTTGAATATGTATTATTTTGAATATGTATTATTTTGAATATGTATTATTTTGTATCTAATTTTATATGTATTATTTTGAATATGTATTATTTTGAATATGTATTATTTTGAATATGTATTATTTTGAATATGTATTATTTTAGAATATGTAATATTTTGAATATGTATTTTTTTTATCTAAGTTTTATATCGTTATTTTGAATATGTATAATTTTTTATCTAAGTTTTCTATGTATTATTTTGAATATGTATTATTTTGAATATGTATTATTTTAATATGTAATATTTTGAATATGTATTTTTTTTATCTAAGTTTTATATCGTTATTTTGAATATGTATTATTTTGAATATGTATAATTTTTATCTAAGTTTTCTATCGTTATTTTGAATATGTATTATTTTGAATATGTATTATTTTAATGTGTATTATTTTGAATATGTATTATTTTGAATATGTATTTTTTTTATTTAAGATTTTATATCGTTATTTTGAATATGTATTATTTTGAATATGTATAATTTTTATCTAAGTTTTCTATCGTTATTTTGAATATGTATTATTTTGAATATGTATTATTTTTATCTAAGTTTTATATCGTTATTTTGAATATGTATTATTTTGAATATGTATTATTTTGAATATGTATTTTTTATCTAAGTTTTCTATCGTTATTTTGAATATGTATTTTTTTTATCTAAGTTTTATATCGTTATTTTGAATATGTATTATTTTGAATATGTATAATTTTTATCTAAGTTTTCTATCGTTATTTTGAATATGTATTATTTTGAATATGTATAATTTTTATCTAAGTTTTCTATCGTTATTTTGAATATGTATTATTTTGAATATGTATTTTTTTTATCTAAGTTTTATATCGTTATTTTGAATATGTATTATTTTGAATATGTATAATTTTTATCTAAGTTTTCTATCGTTATTTTGAATATGTATTATTTTGAATATGTATTATTTTAATGTAATTTATATTTGAGTTTTCTATCGTTATTTTGAATATGTATTTTTTTTATCTAAGTTTTATATCGTTATTTTGAATATGTATTATTTTAATATGTATTATTTTTATGTATTATTTTGATATGTATTATTTTGAATATGTATTATTTTGAATATGTATTATTTTGAATATGTATTATTTTGAATATGTATTATTTTAGAATATGTAATATTTTGAATATGTATTTTTTTTATCTAAGTTTTATATCGTTATTTTGAATATGTATTATTTTGAATATGTATAATTTAATATGTATTTTTTTTATCTAAGTTTTATGTTATTTTGAATATGTATTTTTTTTATCTAAGTTTTATATCGTTATTTTGAATATGTATAATTTTTATCTAAGTTTTCTATCGTTATTTTGAATATGTATTATTTTGAATATGTATTATTTTGAATATGTATTTTTTTTATCTAAGTTTTATATCGTTATTTTGAATATGTATTATTTTGAATATGTATTATTTTGAATATGTATTTTTTTATCTAAGTTTTATATCGTTATTTTGAATATGTATTATTTTGAATATGTATTATTTTGAATATGTATTATTTTAATGTAAGTTTATATTTGACTATGATGTTTTTTATAAAATATCGATTAAATAACATAATAAATTTTGGACCCCATAGGATTGGGACGGCTCCTCGAATGTATATATATTTTGGACCCCATAGGATTGGGACGGCTCCCCGAATGTATATATATTTTGGACCCCATAGGATTGGGACGGCTCCCCGAATGTATATATATTTTGGACCCCATAGGATTGGGACGGCTCCCCGAATGTATATATATTTTGGACCCCATAGGATTGGGACGGCTCCCCGAATGTATATATATTTTGGACCCCATAGGATTGGGACGGCTCCCCGAATGTATATATATTTTGGACCCCATAGGATTGGGACGGCTCCCCGAATGTATATATATTTTGGACCCCATAGGATTGGGACGGCTCCCCGAATGTATATATATTTTGGACCCCATAGGATTGGGACGGCTCCCCGAATGTATATATATTTTGGACCCCATAGGATTGGGACGGCTCCCCGAATGTATATATATTTTGGACCCCATAGGATTGGGACGGCTCCCCGAATGTATATATATTTTGGACCCCATAGGATTGGGACGGCTCCCCGAATGTATATATATTTTGGACCCCATAGGATTGGGACGGCTCCCCGAATGTATATATATTTTGGACCCCATAGGATTGGGACGGCTCCCCGAATGTATATATATTTTGGACCCCATAGGATTGGGACGGCTCCCCGAATGTATATATATTTTGGACCCCATAGGATTGGGACGGCTCCCCGAATGTATATATATTTTGGACCCCATAGGATTGGGACGGCTCCCCGAATGTATATATATTTTGGACCCCATAGGATTGGGACGGCTCCCCGAATGTATATATATTTTGGACCCCATAGGATTGGGACGGCTCCCCGAATGTATATATATTTTGGACCCCATAGGATTGGGACGGCTCCCCGAATGTATATATATTTTGGACCCCATAGGATTGGGACGGCTCCCCGAATGTATATATATTTTGGACCCCATAGGATTGGGACGGCTCCCCGAATGTATATATATTTTGGACCCCATAGGATTGGGACGGCTCCCCGAATGTATATATATTTTGGACCCCATAGGATTGGGACGGCTCCCCGAATGTATATATATTTTGGACCCCATAGGATTGGGACGGCTCCCCGAATGTATATATATTTTGGACCCCATAGGATTGGGACGGCTCCCCGAATGTATATATATTTTGGACCCCATAGGATTGGGACGGCTCCCCGAATGTATATATATTTTGGACCCCATAGGATTGGGACGGCTCCCCGAATGTATATATATTTTGGACCCCATAGGATTGGGACGGCTCCCCGAATGTATATATATTTTGGACCCCATAGGATTGGGACGGCTCCCCGAATGTATATATATTTTGGACCCCATAGGATTGGGACGGCTCCCCGAATGTATATATATTTTGGACCCCATAGGATTGGGACGGCTCCCCGAATGTATATATATTTTGGACCCCATAGGATTGGGACGGCTCCCCGAATGTATATATATTTTGGACCCCATAGGATTGGGACGGCTCCCCGAATGTATATATATTTTGGACCCCATAGGATTGGGACGGCTCCCCGAATGTATATATATTTTGAACCCCATAGGATTGGGACGGCTCCCCGAATGTATATATATTTTGGACCCCATAGGATGGGAACAGCTCCCCGAATAAGTTTTGTGTCTCGTTGACCCCATAGGATTGAGACGGCTCCCCGAAGAAGTCTGTTGGGACACGACAGGATTGGGATGGCTCCCCGAAGAAGTTCTGGGTTGACTCATACATACTGTGTGGCGCACCCTGCGGCTTATCAAAAAAGTCAGGTGTGTTCGCAAACCGTGATTTGGTGGGCGCGTACTCACTTTGTCTGGCGGGCTGCGCCTCTCCGTATGTGGACGCTCCGAAGTAAGGGTCGGTGAAGGGAGGAGTCATGGGGACCTCTTCAGGCCTCGGTCGACTGGACTTGGATTTCCGAAGCCCAGGTGGGTTTTTGTTCAGATCGGGCACCTACACCATTAATAAAAAACAATTACTTAAAATCAGGTAGTTATATATTTTTTCTTTAATCAACAATATAGAACTTGATGTTTCTTGGTCTACCTTTGGCGGCTTTTGTTTCGACCCGACTGGTCTTCCGCGTGTGCTCTTTTGAACGAGAGGATCTTTCACTTGTGTGTTGCCCGGCTTAAACATGTCCTTTATCTTCGACAACCAATGTTTCCGTTGGGCCTTGGGTTGCTCAACCAAGAAACTCGTAAGCTCACCTACGACTTCATGGACAGCTTCTACATCGTCTCCGTCTTTTAAGTGGTCGTTTCCTGGTAGGCATGTCGACGGTGTTAAGTCAAGCTTTCTCCAAAACGGGTCTATCACATTCGGCTGAATACGAGTCTCTGCATTTTTGGATATCAATAAGTATACGACATTATGTCTTTATGATGAAAAAAAAGGTATTAAAACATACTAACCGCGCTGCATGTACTCGGCAATCTTGCAGGCACATGGTAGCCCACAACTAAACTGAACCTTGCACCCGCACTTTTTCACCTGTTTTTTAAGTTGTTTGTCTAAGCGAACGATTTCATCAGCCATGATGTCCAAAGCTTTATGTGAAACCTTTCCCAGCAGGGCCTTCATACAGTTGTAGTTGTGTTTACCCAACAGGGTTCCCTTGCTATACCTCAGTTGCCCCCTTATTTCTGTGTCTTGACCGATTATGACAGAATCAACACAATGCAGGATTCTAGTAAATGTACATTTCCCCTTCAGCTCTTCCTTCAGCAGGTGGTGCTCGGCCTCGACTCTGTTTGTGGTGTGGTTATGATAGTTGAGATGTTCATCGACCCAACATGACACAAACTGCTCTCGGTACGGGGACAACCAATTCTCGTTCAGGTACCTGTAGACACCTGGAAAATCTGCCAATTTTTTCTTTAACTCTTTCTCGTATGATTTAAACTCGTCAATTGTCCGAGATTCATAGACTCTTCTCCACCAGACGCGAAGCTTTTCAATGTTTACATCTTTCAGCCGCAATGCCGGTTCGATTATGTTTTGCCATATGTGGAACCTACATAGCAGGTGTTTCGCTTCCAGCATAACAACCTTCAATGCTCTCATCAGGGCCTGCTCCCTGTCAGTTAGAACGACACGAACGGCAAAGCCTTCAACAAGGGTGGACTTGAGAGATTGTAACACCCATTGATAATTCGCCTCCTGCTCGTTTACGATAAAAGCATATGCTAAACTGAAGGTCCTGCCCGTTGAAGTCACGCCGACAATCTCAACAAGCGGCATGTTGTACACGTTGGTTTTGTACGTGGCGTCTATTTCAATAACCCAGGGAAATGCGCGCCATAGGGTCATTGATGTTGGATGCATGAAAAATAGGTTCTCCAACCGTCCATTTTTACTATTTGTAGTAAACTGGTAAATGTAGTTTTTCTCCTGCAGCAGTGAGAACATAACCTGCGACAGGTGAACAAGATATAGTAAATAAGTCACTTCCAACAACTTAGTACATAATCACTAATATGATGTTTGTACCTGCATTGGAGTATGCCCTGCTTGGCCCGACCTCCGTCTCGATTTCAGAAAGTTGGTAATGTCTCCTCTTCGAGTCAGGTTTCCTGGAAATTCTCTTTTGAGGTTTACCAGGATCTGGCGTGGGTACATACCGCGATCCGATTGGTTTCCCACAAATTCCTTTTCTTCTTCCGTCATCCGTCTCGCGTATGCATTCCCCTGCAGATCGGTAGCTGGATCATGATTGTGTTTCCAGTCCTTGACAGTGACCCTCCAACCACCATCATACCCGGGGCGGCCTTCCAGAGTAAAGGGACAGCCTATCTTGTTGGACCGTTTGGGTGCCCCAGTTAACCTTTTATCGCGTGGTCCACCGTGGTGACATATTAATGTCACTTTATTGACCACCTTTAACGAGTTGGTGTTCGATCGCCGTCTGACTAGAACATAACCCAACTCCTGTGCTGTTCTTTGAGCCCACTCCGTCAATTCTTCGAAGGAAGCGAACACCTCCTCGGTTTCTAAGTCTCCAGCTTCGCAGTCAAATTCACCGTCTGCATCAGGTGTCTCAAACTCATCATCCGGCACTTCAATACGTACGTTTTCTGGGTCTGCCCAAATATCCTCCAAACTATCCATCTGAAACAATTCAAGTAAACAAGTCAACATCTAGTTCAGTAACTATTGATGGTATCCATACTATATATATAGTTAGTACAATAACTATATATATAATTACACATAAGTATAATATCTATATCTATATTCATAATATATATATTACACATAAGTATATATCTATATCTATATTCATAATATATATATGTATACGTAAGATATATACCTGTGCGAAAGGGAATTAGCGATTTTGAAAACGAAAGAGAATGCAGTATATATAACGAAATTTTCTCCCAATTATATGATCCGGACGTAAAGCGTAGACATTATCATGTCGGAGCATTAGCGGCGACGTCGCCGCTAATACTCCGACATGGATAATGTCTGCACCTTTACGTCAGATCATATAATTGGGAGAAAATGATCCAAGATGCCACGTGGCAGCATTAGCGGCGACGTCGCCGCTAATGCCTGTGACGTGGCATCTTGGGATCGGACGTCGTCAGTCATTATTGCAGGGATGTCGGGTATGCCACGTGGCAGCATCTTGGGATCGGACGTCGCCGCTAATAGTCTGGTCTGGTTACCCTTTATCTGGTCGTGTTACGCTGTGCCTTATTTAATTAGTAATTTTTTATTATTTACCTCTTTTATCGTCTCTTTTCACCTACCCATTTCAATTATTTTTTCGGTGACCCTGACCACTACTGTTACGATACTACGATTACTGTCGTCAAAGGGGGATTCCTTTTTTATTTTTCGAATCTCCCTCCTTTCCCTGCGTATCTCTTTCTTTCTTTCACTAACTTTTACTGGCGGTGAAATTTGCAGAAATCGAACATTGTGTAATTCACCTTCTTATTTTTTTTTCCTATTTTTAATTGAATCAAATTTCTTAATTTTAGTTTTGTAACATATAAATTTTATTTTTTACCATTCTATTTTATTTATCATGACGTTTTTCGTTTTCTATGGTTACAGTTTGTGATGTACGAGGAAGTACATTATGTAAACTAGCCTAAATTACTCTGTGATTTTTTAGGCTGAATTATATTATATATATATATGGTTACAGTTTGTGATGTACGACGGTTGCTAATATGTCATTTATTTTTGTATTTTTTAGTTATTTAGGATCTAGGTATATTCAGGGCCTTTTTAGTTGTTAGAAACTCCATAAATTTTTCACTGAAAACAGAAAATGTATGTGTTCAAATAAGATTTTTATTTTCGGAAAACTTTTGATTGATTTTTTTTTATTGTTTAAGAAATGGATAACAATGAATCGTAGCTTACAATGGTTTTCTAGATATGAAAAACCTTTTTCTTTTTTCTTGAAAATTAAAAACTGGAAGTTAGAAAAAAATTTTATGTAACATCCTTAGGCGTTAGAGTTTATAAAGGGTATTTGGATGTGTGTTTTCAAAGTGATTACTGTACTTGAGAGAATTATTATAAGTTAGAATTACATAATAAATTGATTGGAAGTTTTAGATGTATCTCTCTAATTATTTGTCTACCGTAATGATTAGTTATCTAACCACTAATGCTACCCACGTAACCAATTTAGTTAATTCAGTTGCAGCTTCAAATCTTCTTAAAAGTAATTGTTTGTTGTATAGGCTGTATTAATTTTTCAATGAATATTTTTCTTTTAACAGATTGAGAGCGTCTTTTGCTAGACTAAAATTATAAAGAAATGGTACTACTTTATTTTCGATACCATCTTCTCGATGTACTATTTGTTTATCATTGATGTTAAATTTTGTATACCTAGTTTTACTATATATTCTTTGGTATTGACGTTTATGTGATTCCATTTGTATAGAATGGGAATGCCTCTGGCGACGACTATAAGGATATTGACTGGAATACCGATGATGAGCTTGAAATCCAGGGCATTGCCCCGTCATCATGTTCAAATTTTGTAGTTCAGAATGGCGGGGCTGTTGTTAATAACGGTGCTGTCGTTGGTAACGGGGTTGTTGTTAGTAAAGGGGTCGTTAGTAATGGGACTGTTGTTTGTAATGGGGAGGTATATCACTATATCATCTCTTGTTGTGAACTATTGATATTTGTGTTATTAGAACTTAGATTTCAACTAACTTTTTTTTTTCCTTCTAAAGACGAGTTCATCAACTAGTCCTTTAAACTCCAAATTGGTTCAACATTTCTTAGGGATGGGATTCAATGAACAAATGATTGCAAAAGCAATAGAAGATAATCGTATATTATGTGCAGGGGAGGCCAACCCAGAATCGATCCTTAATTCACTGCTTTCATATGCGGTCAGTGCATATATTATCATTATTTTCAGTTTCTTTTTTTCCGCTACAACTTTCTTGATCTTCAATTAGTAAGGGGCCTGTATAACTAACTAGAATTCTCTTTCTATATCCTGTCCCTATTTATCTAGAAAATGAAAGGGTGTCATTATCATGTCGAAAGTACCGAAAGTTTGGAGATGTGTTAATATGCTCTCATTTCCAGATGATTTTTCTTTCACGAAAGGAAATACTCCGTAGTTGAAAAGAACAAACTCGGTTCTCAGAATTTTAAGAAAAGTGGTTATCTTTTTCTCTGAAATGGTTTTTCTTTAAGTCCAATTTAAATGCGTCTTTTTTAGTAATACGTGACAACTTTTCTAGAAATGCAGCACGTTCTCTGCAATTGAATAGCCCTTAAGCTTTTATGGAGTTCTTCTTTCATCGGCGTCGAAAAATTGTGACTACTCTACACAAAGGAATTTGCTGTCTGTATTGGGTATTAATTAATGTTTGATTGGTGTATTAACAGGCTATTGAAGAATCTCGTGATGAACTCAACCCTAGTGCTCAGCAAGAACATTGTGTAGATAGGAGTAATGGCCAATTGTCTTCGGACTATGCTGAGAGCGTTCTTGATGATCTTTCTGATTCTGATAGTTGGAGCTGGTCTGGTAGTGAAGTAGAAGTTAGTGAATTGTGTGTTATATTGAAGTACTCCTTTTTTATAAATATAAAATCCAAAGGTGTCAAAGTGGGATTGTCATGTGGGTCAGAGGTCAAAGATGATTAACAAAGTTTCAGTACATTAATGCTTGGTGTGTTTATTCTATGCTTAGTTTTGTTTTAATATGTTATTATGTTATAGTTTGGAATGCTTTTTAAAGTTGTTGAAGATTCCTGACATTTGAAATTCATATCCTGCAGGAAATCGCAAGTTCGTTACCTAAACATGAGAAAGTATTACGATCATTAACAAATATGGGGTATACTGTAGAAGTGGCTTCAGCAGCCATTGATAGATGTGGTAAGTATACTATTATTAAGTTCTTCAACATGGTTAAAGTAAATCCTATTCAATTTTTGACAACTGAGATCAAAATGACATAAAGCAAGCAATTTTAACTTGTAATGTGCAGGTCCAGAAGCCTCAATCCCAGAACTAACCGATTTTATCTGTGCTGCTCAAATGGCAAAGACAGAAGATGTATTTTATGAAGACGAGGTTTGCCTTTTTTTGATGGTTCACTTACTGAACTAGAAGTGTGGAAGTAGAAATACGTCAACACTTACTTTCGTTGAAAAAGTAAAACTCGAATACTGTAATTGTATATTAAAGGGGCTAATTTCTACCATACATGTAAAGGTTAGGTAACTTTTGTTTATATTTAGTGTGTAAAGACCAAACATGTGACAAATAATTAGGATCTCAAATATGATCAAATAATCTGTTTCAATTCATATAGGATATTGTATGTACTAAAAATACATTTTGGGTCACTTGAGTACTTGACCTGTTTCCCTTTAAGTTACTTATTTTTTATCCGCTTGACCTATTAACGATAAGGTATAAAGTGAATACCCATCTACTTGCAGACCAGTCAAAAATGCCACCTTTATGTATATCCCCCAAAATTCTTTATTAAAAGGAAGTAGTTTCAATAATAGTTTCTGTACTCACATTTATGAATACTAATGATTCATGTATTAGTATTGACTAGAAAAGTTCTGGCAGATTAGCTCAAGTGCTCTACGTGATAACTTGTCTAAAAAGTGACCCCTTTTGATGTTTACCAACC
Organism: Erigeron breviscapus; assembly: GCA_034093135.1. Classification (NCBI taxonomy): domain Eukaryota; kingdom Viridiplantae; phylum Streptophyta; class Magnoliopsida; order Asterales; family Asteraceae; genus Erigeron; species Erigeron breviscapus. The sequence goes on from CM067167.1 coordinate 278,169,154, forward strand.
CATTTGATCCACAGTTTTGCTGTTTATAACATATTTACTGCGTAAATGGAAATTTAACATGTTCCTCATTTTGTATCTGATTACAGAAACCAAAAATATCACATATTGGGGATCTTAAGAAGAGGAAGTTTTACGAGCTAGAGATGAAAAAGAAGCGCAAGGGTTTGCTAACTGAAGAAGATGAAGTGATTCGTCTTCCAAACCCGATGATTGGGTTTGGAACCCCAAATGATGTTCCTCTAGTAACTCATAGAACACTTCCCGAGGAAGCCATTGGGCCACCATTCTTTTACTACGAGAATGTTGCTCTAGCTCCAAAGGGTGTATGGGATACTATTTCTCGCTTTCTTTATGACATTGAACCAGAATTTGTTGACTCCAAATATTTTTGCGCTGCCGCAAGAAAAAGAGGATATATACATAATCTTCCAATTAAGAACAGATTTCCACTTTTTCCTCTTCCACCCCGCACTATTAATGACGCGTTACCTTTAACGAAAAGTTGGTGGCCGAAATGGGATACACGAACCAAGCTTAATTGCTTGCAAACGTGTATTGGAAGTGCCAAATTGACAGAAAGGATCCGGAAGGCTCTAGAAAAGTGTGGTGACGATCATGAGCCACCTCTTCATGTGCAGAAGTATGTTATGGAACAATGCAGAAAGTGGAATTTAGTATGGGTTGGGAAGAACAAGGTGGCGCCATTAGAGCCCGATGAGGTGGAAATGTTGTTGGGATTTCCGAGAAACCATACAAGAGGAGGAGGTATAAGTCGGACAGACAGATACAAATCCCTTGGCAACTCATTTCAGGTAATAATATAAGTTCGTTTTATATTTCTATATTGTAGACGTGGATATGTCGGCCCACTGACTTATTAATGGGATACTTTGGATTGTGTTTAAACATCATATGGGTCATATGGGACTAAAACCCAATGTCCTCTAATGTTGTATTTTGGTCATCATATAACGCATCCAGTTTCTATAGTTAAACTGGAAACATACAAAAGAATGTAATCAGGCCAACATGGCCCAGCGAGACAAAGTTTGGCCCGTACCAAAGAATGACTCTCGGACTTGTACAATGCTCCTACCTCTATTATATTGCTATCTCAAATTCTCAGTATACCTTTTAGTTAAAACCCTCGATCCAGAGTTAAAGGCGTAGTGTGCTTTTTTAAATTTAAAATTGCTATATTTAACAACATATTCGATATGAACTCGTTAGGTTGATGGTGAAAGTTCGTAGCCATGGCAAAACTCTATAGTAAAGGCCACAAACTACAAATGGCAAAATGCTGTCCTTTTTATTTAGCAGTAACTTTGAGTTGAATATGGAAAGCAGTGCCTATATGTTTGACCTTAAAAACATAGTTTGAATTTAAGTTTTTTGTATTAAATTGCATGGTTAAATTTGTTTTATTATTAACTTGGAAGACGAGCTAACAAAAATACAGTAAGGAATAAAGTTGAACAGAACAGTGAAAAAGGGAGGCAATTTATAACAAAAAGGGAGGGAATAAGGTGGTGAACAAGATCTATCATTTCTAATTGCTAAATAACATGAGTACATGACTTTCGTCCTTTGGATGAAAACTATAGGTGGCATAGGTCAGGGACCGGGTCAAAATGAGTTAGGCTGACCCGCGAACACTTTCTTCTTGATTTCTTTGAATGTTCTATAAAATAATAGCAAGTTGATTACACAGTTTTTTAAGTAATAATAATAAAAATAATACAATGCAGGAGGTTGTAAACATTGCACTTTTGTGTATCTTTGAGACTTTGACCACTTGATCTGTTTTGCTTAGCTATTTTGTTAGATGAAGCTATTACCTTTTTGTCCCATAATCCGTCAAATATTATCCCAATTTGACCTACTTCACATAGACGTAGAGGTGTCTTTTTCAGCCCATCAACCTAATAATGGTCGATTTGGGTTCCGTGGTAAAATGGGTCAAAAGACATCTAACGTGTTCAAGTGCTTATAATTTCTGATTTCGTTTGGTTTAAACGCTATCGTTATGTTTTATCAAGATAGTTTTATAATCTTATCTAATACATTAGTATATGTATAACACTGAAAATTTGGACAAAAGAAGGTGTTACTGAGTTGGCCCACATCTACATAACTAGGTTAAATTTGCCCCCTCTACATGTAAAGTTCAATTGAATTTCATCTATTTCATGTTTTGTTATTGTAGGTTGATACTGTGGCATATCATCTTTCTGTACTCAAGGAATTATTCCCAAATGGTCTTAACATGTTGTCACTCTTCTCTGGCATTGGTGGGGCTGAAGTTGCTCTTCATAGACTGGGTATTCCTCTCAACAATGTTGTGTCGGTCGAAATCTCTGAAGCTAACCGCGACATCGTTAGGAGTTGGTGGGAACAAACCAACCAGAAAGGTAATCTTATTCACATGGCCGATGTTCAACAATTGAATGGCGACCGGCTCGAAGAATTCATGGCTTCGTTTGGTGGGTTTGATCTTGTCGTTGGTGGGAGTCCCTGCAATAATCTTGCAGGAAGTAATCGGGTAAGCAGAGATGGGCTTGAAGGTGAACATTCTTCACTCTTTTTTGATTATTTCCGTATCCTAGAGCTAGTCAAGTGTATTATGAGTAGACAACAATAGTTCTACTCTGATTGATGTTTAAATTATTCAATTCAATGTTGTTTTAGTTTGTCTGACCCATTTTATTGAATTTGGTCTATGTTATTTGAAGTTCATAACTGTTGAAGGAAATAACTACATAGAGTGTTTCTCTATGTGATTTGTATTGGATGCTTCATTCTTATGATGAATATTCAGCCGCAAATGCAGCGAGTTTCTAAAATCTGTTTTGTTTTTTTTTTTTTGTGTGGATGTTATGCTATTTGTTTTGTAGACTCTAAGTTTGTTTGTACTTTGTTTCTTAGTCGAAGCTGTTGCTTATGTGAAAGTATGTGGAAATTCAGATGTTAATATTACCATCAGATTTATACTATCCTATAATAGTAAGATTTTGTGTAAATTTTCTCATTCTTATTACTGACTAACACCTTAGTATCACTATACGTAAATCTGGGATTCATTTTTAATTAACAGATGGATAATTGATGATTTGATTCAATTTTAATCAATTAAGAAGTAATAAATTTATGATTAATCAGTTGAGTGGTTAGTAATTTCCACATAGGTATCACTTCAACCTAAACCTGAAATAACACTAATGTGGAATCAACTACCCCTTTTTGAGTTTTATCCTCAATTACATAAAGTTTAACTAATTGTTTTTTAATTTGGATGATTAACCTCTAAACAAAATTATGCGTATTGGTTGAGTACTTTTACCCAAAAACGATAGATCTAGACTCGTGTCAAATACATGACATGTTTATGACATATTAACGATGATTCGTAAAGTTATACCATTCAAGCTTTTTAGTACAAAAAGTTCAAGGCATAACCTATAAGTTGATGGATATCAAACTTTTCATTTATTCTCTAATTCAAACAATTATATTTTAATTAACTTTAACCTTTTGAAAAGCTTTTTGTCATTAGAGAAGTAAAGCTTTTTTCTAAAAATCTCTTACACCTTCTTACACATTTTTTTATAATAAAAATAGCTATTGAAAATACATCATTGTTGATGATCTTAGTAACTTATATAAAAAAATTATTTTTTTACCTCAAAAAATTGTCCACATGTCTGTCTAACTCTATTTTATACATGGGAATGAAAATCTGCCTCAAAACACGTTTTAGTAAAGTTGGAGTAGAAAAGATAGAGATATTACAGTATGTATGAGAAGACCATTCAGATACGGCATTGCTGTTTTTTTTTTCTTCCCAATTTTTCTGGATCATTTTAGAACAACTATTTACATTGGACGTTTGTCTTTGTCATAGATGATAAGAATACCTTTAAAAATAAAACCAACAGAACATATATATTTTCTTACAAATTGTAGCACCCACTTTTAACAAAATCTCATCTCATTATTAATCATATATTGATGATCATATTTCTTGATCAAAACAAAAAATCTCTATTTGTTTACTTCAACTCCTCTGTAAGTTTTTGATGTGTCTACTTTCAGCTAGCTCATAATTCTTATCGTATTTACTGTTTCATATACATATTTATAATATATTATTATATATTAGGTACCTAATATATTAGGGACTTAAGCTTAGGTGTGGAACTCGCATATTGTTTTTTTAATCCATAAAATCCATGGGGCCCAAGCATTTATTCATTAATCAAGAAATATTTAAAAATTTGTATGTGAGGGGTTACACACCTAAGCTTAGGTGCCGGACAACCTTATGTTCACTTTTCCCATAATAATAGTAGTAATAATATAGCCACTTTTTTGGTTTTTTATTCTATTCTTGAAATATTCTACCTTGTGGTAAAAGTTTACATGTTTTGTAACTTGATTCCTGTTAGCTTTTATGTATTTGAAAGTTACAGTAAAAACACATGAGTTTAGAACATATTATTTCCACCTAAAGATAACCATAATAATGCTCCAGAATGGAGCATTTCAGGATTTTCTTTGAAACTTACTTGTACAAGTAATGAACTGGATTATTCAACAAAATTTCTTAGGCAACATCAACTATATGAACAAGATATAGAAAAAATAAAAATACAACTATGTTGGATCGGTGTTATCAGTTTAGTCCATAGGCAGCAATCTGTGATGTCTTAGTTGATTTTATCATAAGTGTTATGTGATGGAAAGCCTAGCAAAGTTCCGATATTGGTTGGCTAATATTTTCATTTGGATCCTGTAAAAAGTTCCAAGCCATAACAATTGCTAATTACCTGACCACTATATATATAAGGCGGTTTTCTAGGCATTGATATGAAGCTAATTATCGGTCTTGAAGTTACAATAATTAGATAATCACTTTATGGACAATGTTCTTGGATAATCGTGAGCATTATATGACTTCGATTATATTGTCATACACTTTTGATAGGATGGATACTATCACTAGCGACACTACTAGTCTAAATTACTGGTTGACGTGGAAGTTCTTAGTTTGTGTAATATGGGTCTTTACACCCATGATTATAGCGTCGTATCTGATTTGGAAATATGAAGGTTTGGAAAATGCAGCAACTTATAAAGAGGTGGCACATCAAGAAAGAGCCTGGTATCTTTATGATTGTCAAGCATGGATGCCATGTATAAAGGGAATGCACCCTGCTTGGCTGATGGCTTTTCGATTCATTTCTTTTTGTTTGCTTCTAGCCGCTGCTGTTGCTGATGTTGCTACTCATGGAACTGACTTATTTTTCTATTATACTCAGTAAGGTGTTCCCTAGCTATCTTAATACAAGATGCAACAATGTTGACCCATTTAATATCGAATTGGTTGATTTGGGTTGTTTGTTTCTTTCATCTCAAACCATCAAATAAAATTATATATATAAAAGGGGAAAGGGTGAAACGGGTCAAATGGGTTTATATTTCCCAAAAGTATATTTTTAAACCTCCTAGACCATTTTATTCAAAGATCTAGATTACTGTTTAACAATATCTTTTGGGTTTGCATTAATCATTCATTATGTTCTCAAAAAGGGATGATAAGTGTGTGCGAGTCGCCCTAACCAGACCCATCATATTTTCAACAGTATTTACAATTACCCGTTTTGACTCATTATCCAAACTGCCTGACCCACCCATCTTTCCGCCCCTACTTAATGCCATTGCGATGAAGTTACAAAACTTGTATATATGCATATCATGTTGTTGCCAAAATCTGCAGGTTCTTATCTATCAAATAAATTTATTGGATAAGTTTTTTAACGCTTCATACAAATTTTGCATATCATAACTTTCCACTTAATCATGTGTGTTTGATTTTTGGTGTAGGTGGACTTTGTCTTTGACTACCTTCTACTTCGCGGTATGTGCCTTTTTATCCAAGTTTTCATTTTTGAAATGCAGTGATTAATCTTTCAATATTTCTTTTGATTGTGTGCAGTGTGTATAGAAGTTTTTCCACTCAAAAATATTAGTTGTGTGCTTGATTTCTACTTGAAGTCATATGACAGTTTTTCTTTTGCTTATTTTTGTTGATTTTGATACATTTTTTCTTATAAATGTCTTGAAGTTTTTTTGCAGTTTGGATCGCTGCTCTCTGTTTATGGATGTTTCAGGCACCACAAGACATGTGGTGTGGGTACAGATCATGAATTTTTATTGCCTCTCTCCCATGAGAAAACTACAACAAGCCAGCTAACAAAAAATAATTTCTTGCTAACGGCTGCATTTTGGGGATACGTGTTTCAAATTATTTTCCAGGTATGCCAGCTGCCTGTGATTTCATTTAAGAATTCGTGAACTCTTGGTTTACTATGGGTGGGTTATAAAGGAGCCATACCTTATTTGGAATATTGACTTCATAAATAGTTATCTTATTTGTTAGCAAGATATATCATGTACAATATCTTTGGTTTTGAACTTCTATTTCCTCTTGGCTCTTGACATGCCCAAAAATTTTGTAGTATGTATGGTATATGTATCTCTTTAGCAACTTGCTGTTGATTTGCACCTTAATTCAATTACATACCCTTCTAAAACCCAAAATTCTTATAAAGTTCAATGATCGAATGTTTGACATTTATGTTCACTTGTTTGTTGCATACAGACCACTGCTGGTGCGGTAATGTTGACGGATTCTGTTTATTGGATTGTGATTGCCCCATTCCTTAATATCGTTGGCTATGAAATGGGTTTCGTGAGTACTCTAACTTTATGAAGATATGCTCATTTTATGTCAACCATTTACCATTTCTCATATTTTCTACTTTGTCAACCTGACAACCTTGATGAGTGATAGAGCCAAGGAATATATGAAAAAGGGTGAAATTTACAAATTAGTTACTCTGTATAATTTATAATTTGGGAGGACAAAGTTGTTCAATTTCTGGTTTTGTGCAAAAGTTATAAGCAACTTCGTATATGGATTATGTTATGTTCTAGCTAAAGTCACCAAAGTATAACATATCATCAAAAATATTTTTTTCTGTCATGTACATTCTATGTTTTTTGCTCATTTGGATCAGTGTACTTGATTATATTTAAAATGGAACTGAACTTTTTAAAATCATGAATTTGGATATGACCGCTCTTTTTACGTTTTGTTTCTGTAAGCTCATACTAACACATCATGACCTGACCCATACTAAGATTTTACGTTTTGTTTCCGTAAGCTCATACTGACACATCATAACCTGACCCATACTAAGATTACCCATTCCGACCTTAACCCATATTAATTAATACACTGGTGGAAATATAGGGTTTTCTTACAGGTGTCAAAAATCTCTTTTCTATCTTATAACAGTTGACTGTTGTTGCACACTCGCTTAATCTTGTTTTGCTCCTGGGTGACACAACCTTCAATAGCTTGGTAAGCTTTCTATCATTAATTCACAATACCTTGTGTTGTGTCTTGTTCTTTTAACTTTAAATCTTTTGACACCATTTTTCAGTGCTTCCCCTGGTTCCGAATTTCATACTTTCTATTGCTGACTGCTTTCTATGTGCTTTTTGAATGGATTCTTCATGCCTTTGTTGCAACTTGGTATGTTGTCATCACCTTATCCTTATTCACTTTTCAAACATGAATGATTATCTTTTCTTCTTTTGCATAACTTATTTCAATTCCAGGTGGCCATACCCGTTTCTTGACCTGTCTGTTGAATATGCTCCAATATGGTATGTAGTCTCAAACGTCAAATTGTCAATACATCATTAGAAATGCTGCTTGTTGCCCCATCCTATGATGCTTATATCAGATACAGATTGTTAGGTCTCGGTTTCTTGACCTATAGGACAACTAGCTGAAATTACAAAAATTAGTTAGACGGTCAAATGAGTCACACGGGCAAAGTTTTCTCAAAGCATATCCAAGAGTAAAAGCCTTTTCGAAAACTTAATTCAGAAAGTTAGGTCTTCACTCGGACAGTTCCAAGCCACATATATCTATTTTCACTAATAACCCCTCAAATCTCCCTTAAAATGTTTTGCAGGATAGTATAACAAGATTTTGCAGGATAGTATAACAAGATTCCATCATCTAACTCTGTGAAACGTTGTGTAGGTACTTGATAGTTGCATTTTTGCATCTTCCATGCTACGGAATCTTTTTGCTAGTCGTGAAACTTAAGTACTACATATTCTCTCGATGGTTTCCTCAGTCCTATCGGTCTTTGAGATGACATTTTATCAAATCATGACCATCGGATGGTTCGGACCAAGGAATGCCCCGAAAAGCAGCAAGAGTAGTTCTATGAATGAAACATTCTTCTGTTCATTCAACGGGCTTGATGGTAATATTGGTTGATGCCATGGTTCTACTATTCTATTTCTATGAAGCATACAAAAGATAGCAATTGTTTGAATCCTCATGCCATGAGTATGAAATTGTATTCATTTTTGGTTCCAGATGGCATTATTACTACAATTTCATATGGTGAAACTTCACTACATGTAGAGCATTCATTATTCTATACTCATTTGAATTTTATTTTATTTTTTTAAAGTGTTATTTTCGCCTTATATTTCTTATAATATTTTCACATATATCATTTTTTTAACATTTACTATCTTTACATCAATAACCTATATTATTTGTCGTTTCCATCACCACCCGTTTCCACCACTACCGGTCACCACTACCACACGGCCTCTATTTAAATTTATAACTTCTGCATTTTTTTTCTTGAATATTATTTATTATTTCTATAACCACTTGAGTTAGGTCAAGTGGCTAGACACTACCTACAAAGCCTAGGCCTTGCTATGTGATGTTCTACGAGTGGCGCAAATTCTATTCCGCTTGCAAGTATGATTGAAAAATTTATAGGTATTTTCTCAAGTGTATAGTATCAAGTGGAAGAGTCTAAATGGAACATATGTTCTATGCCCTAAGTTAGTGCTTTGTTTTTTTGATACAATTATATTGAAATAACTAGAAGGATACCCGCGCAATGCGGCGGCGATGACGAAAACGGGCGATGGTATCGGCGTTAGTAGTAGCGGTGTGGTTATTAATGTAAAAGTTATTGATGTAAAGAGGTAGTGTGGTTATTTTAAAGATTGAAGGATGTATGTTGTAAATAATTTTGTTAAAGTTATTATAGGTATATTAGGAAAAATATTTAATTTATATCTAAAGAAAGTAAGGTGATATACCTGAGGTTTGTTCGAAACTACACTGGACATACCTACAATTTAAAAATTACGCGAGACATACCCATCGTTGTCAAAAACTTACATTGACCATACCTATCGTTGATGGTCGTCTATTTGTCCGTTAAGTCAAGTCACGTGTCGTGCATGTGAGGTATCAAAACCGTAATTTCGTGTAAACTTCAGGTATCATCCGTGTAATTTACCCTAATAAAAAGTTATTAAGATATTTATATTTATATTTCATTTATTAAAGTGGGTAGATATTCTATATTAAAATTCACATATATATATTTATTTATTTTAAAAACCTATTTCAAAATAAAAAATAAAAAATTTATGAAAGGATGTCATCAAACGATACAGGTTTAGGCTTAGAAATTCCAAGGTCAGACTAACGACTAACCCTGGAACTTCAAACCCAAAATGCTACAGATTGCTAATCTGAGGTGAAATTATATTCTAAAACCGTGACGAGTCTTCGACTTTGCTTTACCCCTCTAATCTGAGGGGGATGTTATCAAACCATACGAAAAAATTATATTGCTTATTTAATTATTTTTTTTGTATTTTTTTAAATAGGTTTCTATTAAAAAGAATAAATTATATAAAAAATAAAATAATAATAAAATAATATAAAAGTGAAAATTTTAGTGGTTTTCATGGTTCTGATCCTTGTTTTATTCACTATACACATATAACAAAATAATAATGATATATATAATAATAAATGCATTCTTGTATCAACTATTTTTCTTGATATACTTTTCATTGGAAAAAAAAAGAATTTTTTCATAATAATGTTCATATCTACCATACTTAATAACTGAAGTATAAATAAAACTCTAAAATTCTTAATAATTTTTAATTAGGGTAAATTACACGAATGATACCTGAAGTTTACACGAAATTACGGTTTTGATACCTCACATGCACGGCACGTGACTTGACTTAACGGCCAAATAGACGACCGTCAGCGATAGGTATGGTCAGTGTAAGTTTTTGACAACGATGGGTATGTCTTGCGTAATTTTTAAATTGTAGGTATGACCAATGTAGTTTCGAACAAACCTCATGTATGATTTGTGTAATTTACCCTATATTTAATGGAAGGAAACTTGCTAAACCAACAATAGTTAGTTGAGTGGTAAGATAATTGCTTTCAAAGTCATATATACCATGTTCGAGTCTTGCCTACAACAACATTAATTAACTTTTCAACATTTTAATAAATCTGGGGGTATTTTTGACTTTTTAAAGGCCGAACAGTTAAAAGGAAAAAAATAGTCATTTGCTTTATAAGGGTTTAAAGATATTTTAATAACACGGGCACAAAGTGTAATATTTAATTCTATATTTTGTTCTATTATTTTTATATTTTGATATTTTATCACAAATTAAAACACAATTTAAATATGTCAGCATGTTAAGTAACTAGTACAATTTTGCGTTTAATCTATATCAAAATTTAAACATTTTAAAAGATAATCAAACACTACTTAAGAAACATTTTAAGTTATTAGGGGGTTGGCATCGGATGGAAGATGGATGCGTGGTGGATGCGGCACCACCACTCCACACCGCCGCCAACACTCCACCCGCGTGGTGGTATGAAAATGCGTGGTCACACCACGCGGTCGACCATCCACTTTGTTTGTTTTTCGAGGTGCTCAAACGGCTAGAAACCAATATTTACCATCCACTTTATTGTTTTTTTATTTATTTCACAGCCCCTTTCTCTTTCTTCTAAACCAAACCTCCATTTATTCTCATTTCATCTCCTTCTTCAAACTCAACAAATGGATCCAAGAAACCCCAAACGTGCTATGAGATCAACCGGTGGTGGCGGCGGTCGAGTCCAACATCAACCCCAACCCGTCAATCGCGGTCGAGTCCAACATGCATCCCAACCCGTTTATCGAGTCCAACATCAACCCCAACCCGTCAATCGCGGTCGAGTCCAACATCAACCCAACCCGTCAATCGCGGTCGAGTCCAACATCAACCCCAACCCGTCAATCGCGGTCGAGTCCAACATCAACCCAACCCGTCAATCGCGGTCGAGTCCAACATCAACCCAACCCGTCAATCGCGGTCGAGTCCAACATCAACCCCAACCCGTCAATCGCGGTCGAGTCCAACATCGAATCCCAACCCGTTTATCGTCCTCGAATGATTCCCGATTCTCCAAACATTTATTACTCAACCGGGCCCGAATCGTACGAAATGGGCAATGTGGATATTGTAACAACCCTCAAAATCCGACTTGGACAATCTACCTGGACTTATCTAGACATCTATCCCTAGAGGTTTATTAAGAGAATTTGCCTTCTAGACATTAAGACATAGTGATACTTGCCCTCTAGTACAGTAAAATGCCCATAGATGACTAGTTATCTTAGAAATGCCAAACACAATAATTATGAATATTCAAGACAATCTCAAAGTAAATGAATAATAAAAATCTTATAATAATGAAACTTAAACGATCAAGCATCTAAGAAATCATATAACCGAACAACTTAAATAATAGTAATATACATTAAGAATTTATAAGAAATTTAACACAACCAAATATATATGCACACGGCTACATATATGTATACACATATACATATACATACACTATTATAATTCAAATTCACACTACACACTTTCTCCTAACCAATCCACACCACCTCACCACCTTTCCTAGCCAATGGACACACTCCCAACCTCCTTTCTTCCCTTCATTCACGTGAACAAGCTTGGGAACATCACACACTTCATTCATTTTCATCAAAGCAACACACACACTCCCAAAAATGCTCTCAACTTCCACTTTCACTCTTCCTCCTCTCTTTTTCTTCTCTTGGACGGTTCAAACAAAGAAAAAGGAACAAGACAAGCTTTGCTTTCATTATCACACCCTCTCTCATCACAAGAACACTCAAACACTCTTTCTCTCCCTCTCTTTTTCTGATTTTCGGACAGCAAGAAAAAGGGCAGAAAAACTGCCCCAAAACACCACTTTGAAGCATCAAATCTACATCTTTAGGTCACCATCTAGTAAGGGACAATGGAAGGTCAAGCTCAAGGGTCTTGGAGGTCTTCTAGTTCACGAAAACAGCCCTCAACAGCCCTGGAAGTCGTGACCCAGCAGCCTCAAAACAGCCCCCAACTCGATCCATAAAGGTTGTTAACAACATCCCTTCACTTAATAAATCTCTAGTTAATCTTGTTCTTTCAAAACCCAAATGTTTTCTTCATCTTTTATTATCATTTTCTTCTTGATTTAAACTCAATGAGGGCAAGGTTGATAGATCCTTATCTCACATGTTCATGCATGTTGAAATCAAGAAAAGGATTCAATGATTCAACAAGAACAAGACCCAAGAGTTAGTAGTTGAATGATTTGCTATAAAATGGTCAAATGGGTCTCTTTAAAATGATTTTGTATCAAAGGAAAGATGTTCATACTTCTGTGATTTTTCATAATAATCAAGTTTTCAAAAAGTGGATTAGAGTTCATAGCTTGATTATGTTCAAAAAGGTTAGATCTTGACATGCATGTACATGATTTGTGTTAGATTAGCTTGTTAGAAGTTTGGATTTGAGATGGATCTTTGATGGATGATTTTTGTGTAAATATACATGTTAATATATGTGGATGAATCTGGGTTTTAAGGTTATATTACAAGAAATGTGGATTTAATATGAATCAAACCAAAACTATGTCCAAAATCTCTAACCGAAAAACACAAGAACACATATATATACATTCATCACTTTAAGCAAGTAATTTGTCCATAAAATATGAAATGAAATCTGGAGAAACACTAATGAAAGTGTAAGAGATGAATTAGGATGAATAAAATGCATTGGGGTTACCAAAATGGGTGTTGGATGAAGCCATAAAGTAAAAGCATGCATTGGGTAAACAAAATAAGCTGGCAGAATCAATCTTCTGTCTTGGAACGGGTAAACTGAACATGTGAGGGCCGTTTCAAGCAAAACTTTCAAAATAAAAGTTGTATATAAACGAGTTAACTTTAACCACCAACTGGAATTACTCAAAAATACTGAGCCAAACAAAAGATATGATTTTTCTACTAAAACTGGTCGAAACTGTATTTTTGTCTGAATATTTTACCAACTTTAACAATTTTTATCGCCTAATCCATAAGGTTCCAGGAGACCATACTTGGTGGAAAGTAATTTCAATGTGTCCTAAACTTAAAATAAAATCATGGAATTTTTATTAAGAGCAAAACCCAAAGAACTTTATAAAACTTTCGAGTATGCAAAACAGTGACTGTTTTGACCACTTCCATTTATAAAAATATTTAGAGGTAGTAAACATTCTTTATAAATTAAGTCAAAATTCACAAAATAAGTGGAAACATATAGGTTGTTGTATAAAAATCAGGAGGGTCCAAATAATTAGCTTTAACCCCGAATTAGTGGCCAACATTTCATAAACCTGTTGTATAAAAACAGAAAATTTGTAAGTAATCTTATAACTTGTGTGATGGGCTATGTAACGAACTAAGGAGTTAATGGGCTAGCCCGGCCCAATTAGTGAACCCATTTGAACCATAAATCAGTAGGCCCACTGGGCCCAATAAACCATGTAGCCCAATAACCAATTGTAGAGAATAGAATTCGAGCTTTTAGTGTGTGTTTAAGTGAGTGTTAATGGCGGTTTCTAGAGAGAGAGTAGAGAGAGATTCAGTGAAAGATTAGATTGTATTATATGGTTCAAAGGTTTTCAACTTACATTATGGAGGGGGTTTATATACTTCTATACATTTTACACTATGCCCCCTTCCATACTTACAACTTTACATTCTAAGTACAAAGTAACATAAAGTGTACAAATCACCTACTACATTTATATATCTAACAATCTCCCCCTTAGTAGTGATTTGAAAAAAATATCCAGTCTCTGTCTTGCTTTAAGCCCTTGTATTTGGTCTACCTTTGTTCGGGTGCCAGAACCAGTTGTCTCCTTCGGGTCTGTTAGCTGGAACATTCATATTTGCTTCAAAGTTTATTGGAGGAATGTTATGTGGTCCTGGAAGATGACTAGGTTCGTACTTGATCCAACAACCTCCTCGTTGACGTACGACGTACTTAGACTTCTTAGCATTCTTTGCTTCTCTCATCATTCTAATGCTGTCTCTGTACTCGAGTCTTTGGTTAATCTTAGAGATTGCTTTATCAAACACTTCCCTTTTCTTTTCATCTACCTCGTCTTCTTGGAGGCACAACAATACATTCTTACAAAACTCCAACGTTCCATCAGAATAGGAAGCAAGTTCATCCATGCGAATGAAGATCTTCTTCTTTCTGCTATTCACAAACACAACTCCGAAGGATGGTTCTTCAATGATATGACCAATACTCAGCTTTTCAATATCTACAGTGTAAAGACTTTGATCTGGATAGGGCACATTAATCTTTCTCTTCACAACTTCAAATCCTATCTGAAAATCTTCCAATGAAGCATATTGAATGCAACTTGACATGTATCTTTTTACAGCATCAAAAGCAATAACATCTTCTTGGTATCTTTGCATGGCATTCAGGAAATGATTGTAAAGGAAGATAATGTCGTCCACTGGCAAAAGTTTAATTGGGCTTCTGTGAACCGGTAGATCTTGTTATTATCCCTCTTGACATGAAAACATGGGATAGAAATAGAAACTCTCTTAATCAAGATCACCCTGATCAGCACCAATATCTTATGGTTTCTCTGTTCTTTCAGCAACTTTGGGTTATATTGTTTTGTAAGTTTAAGAAGCGCTGTATATTCTTCGATTTGCCTGGCTTCCTTAAACTTATACATTGAGTCTAACTCTGGTCTCTTGGTTTTAGTGACCTTAGTTGCTCCACAAAAAATAGGGTAAGCCCTTTCTTCCAGATATCTTGATTTCTTAGCTGCTTCTTTTGGTTTAATGCCGAGAGCAACCATTCTTTCTCTATCCCTCAAGAAGTATCCCCGATTAATAAAATTTAATTGTTCTTTAGTTAGCTCAGTTGGAAAATAATCAGGGAGGACTTCCTCAGATGTGATTGCCTCTCGCAAAACCTGCTTGTAAGTAGATTTCTGAAAATTCTGACTTGCAGCTTCTGGAGTCTTTCTGAGTTCATCAAAATTGTTGAAATCATTAAAGTTATAATGTTGTGGAGTTGAGCTAGCACGAGCAGATGATTCTCCAACTTCTATGTAACACCCGACGTTTAAAAATATGGGTTTTCAAAAACTTTCACCTAACGGTGTTAAATTGCGGAAGTAAAGACTGTAAAAAGTCAAAACCGATAGAAACATTTCGGTTTCTGCATTTATTTGGTGTTACATGCCATATCAAACAATAGTCAAATGAAAACCCAACGGTTGCCCAACATAAAACAACCGTTCACACATCACTACATAAATTCGACATTAAATACGAAATGTAATGAATGTCTAAAGAAAGCATCATCTAAGGGTAGCTAAGGCTCCTGCATTGCATCTACCCAAGCTCACACGTCCTGCATCTAGTTTCCATCAAGCTAAACCTGAGGGAACAACCACATTAAGAAGCAAGTGTTAGCTATAAAAATAGCTAAGTAAGATAACACTTAATTTAAAAGCATTTGTCCAATTAAAACAATCTTCATTATTAGACAAGTTTTATTAGGCACAACACACATCACACGTTCACACATATACTGCATTTTAACTTCGTTTCAATTAGGATAATCATCCTAAATGTGCCTATCCTGCATTAGTTCACACATTGTCACACGTATCTTCGTTAACTGCATATAAGTGTACCCTGCATCACACCCGACTGGATGATTAGTCAAAAGACTACTCATCTTACGTCGTTAAGGAATGGCAAGCCAATCCTTGAGTAATCCGTATATGTAGGTTGGTCAAACCCCTCGTATTACTCGCCCTGCGTTATGGAGACCACGTTGCGAGGAGCCACCCAAGCAACAACTGCATCTACGCACTTGCCCGGCTAAGGCTAGTACGGGTAAGCTTAACACTTTTCACTGCATCTGTTTTATGAGCTCAATTTCACACATATAGATTGGGTCCCTGCATTCCCAAAACATTCACACACATATAGTCTAGGTAACACACATTCCTAGACATTCACACACTTTAACTTCATTACGTTTGGATCCTTAAACGTGCAAGTGACATAGAAACCTAGCAAGTCTAGTGAACTAGGCGTACAAGTCAAGCATGCATATCACACATCAACTTCATTTCTATATATCATGCATATCAAGGATACTTCATTAAACTACATCAACTGCATAGCTACATACTACATTAAGCATTACTACATTACACTACGATAGGGACTGCATCTCAGGTCTCATGGTCAACTGCATAACCCATAATACCTCCCAAGTAACCCATATGCCCACATGCATTAATAAGGTACCGAATGGAAGTGTTTACGATTTGAAACCAGCTTTTAGTTGATCCCCCAGCGTGTCAGAGTAGTGTATCTTACCTGGTAGTAGCGTACGCGCGCAAACAAATAGCTAATAGTGCTTATCAGTAATTCCCGACACCTATCGTACATTAACATATAAAGTATGAGTCATTTAGGACCTCAAATGGACCCTCGTGCGAACTTAAGACTGACTACGTAAAATTCCAGAATTACACCTTACGAAGATAACCTTCGTACGAACTTAAACTTCGTTCGATCTACTTTACGAAAATAGCTTCTTTACGAATTTAGTTGATCTGCTGAAGATAACCCAAAAATCATTCATACGAAGTTAATCTTCGTACGAACATAAACTTCGTTTAATACTTTACGAAAATGATTATAACTTGCGAAGATGATCTCTGAACGAATTTATATAACCAACGAAGATAGTTTACGAAATTAATCCTCTTTACGAATTTAGCATGAAAACCTTCTTACGAACTTAATTTTGCCTTACGAATTTAACTTCAGAAATCCTTCTTACGAAGATAGCCTTCGTTCGTACGAACTTAGCAACAGTTTCGTTAAATTCGTTCGTTTTTTCAAAAACGACTAAGTTCTTCGATTTTCCAGAAAACGATCCATCTAGGCTTCACCCAAAACATGTTTTCG